>CADEBD010000745.1:6601326-7801326 GCA_902825455.1 Arctia plantaginis | reverse complement strand
CAATAACGAACCCTCACTACTGTTATTTTCCTCTTCTTCATAGGGAAAAGTTTAGTATTATGTTTATATCGTTGACACTACATTACATTACATTATTTTTTAATGTTCGTCACATATCTTCATCATAAGAAGCCAAACGGTGATATTAGCTTAAAAAATTTTTTAGGCTTTTTTACAGTTAGAAGTTTCCAAGTAGTTCCGAAGACACTAGTAAACTTCTGTGTTTTTATTGTCTGATTAATTGATTTAAAACAATATTACATAGACTTACTGTATCGCTTGATACAGTAATAGCACATCTTCTTCACTCAATTAAATCTTCAACTTCAAACCAATTTAAATTTGCTTAGTTTCTATCTTTTGTCAAAGCTTTGCTAAAATACAAATCTGCTATATAAAGTATATATCTGTTTAAAGCATATAAAATAGTAGTAGTAGTAATAGTAGAATTTAAGATATAAGGCCGAATAGAGTGCAAGGGAGAGCAAGTTAGATTTTTGCTTGGAACTTCTATTGAGCCCTGTGACGGGGATTTACCACCTTATAGAAAAATGTAGCTACTCAGCACAGTGCAGTTGGCTAGCAACGTATTGTGTGTATTTCCGAGGCGCGGCGGACGGCGTTGATACTTTGCGACCATACTACGACAACGGTAACCGACTGACTACCTTCCTTGAGTCTTATTCTTGTTTAGAAATTTAGTTACAACTATTTGTTAGTGAATGTGGATAAGCTCTCTATTACTAGTTGTAGTATCTATATAAATAAACTTATGTTTACTTTTAACTACAGTCAAGTTATTCTTTTTCACTATAAGCGCAGGCTTACAGCTTTTAAAGCCTCCACACCCGTCAAAAGGATACACTTGAATTAAACTTTTAGTACAAAATGTATTTTCAGGCATGACTGCTCTAATAAACTTAGCCGGTTCTTAGCTTTATTTTAGTTAGCAAATTCAAAATAAAATAATGTGAGAAATAAACAGAGTTCGCGTAATAACAGTGATGGTTTGTGACAAAACGTTGCATCGTTGTCACGCTCAGATTGCAACACACACTGTGATTAAATCCTTACAACCGACGATATATTCGTCGACTTTCAAGCGTATTATAACGTTGGAACAACAATTACACGCGTTGCCCTCCTTCGATTGCTATTAAGTATGGTGTAAAAACAAGTACTGAGTTGCCTCATGCGTGTCATTCGACGACGTCCCTGTGCGTCCCTCGCTATTATTATTCAAGCATATCGTTAGACGCTTTTACTTGTTAACGATAATTTAAAAGGAAAACGACATTACTAGTAAGAGAATTAGCGCCAAATTGTATTCACAATGTTGCATTGAGTGGTTATAAATTCAAAATGTATGGCTGTGAAGAATGGACAGCATAAACAATGATTGTTTTTGTTGGCAATGTTATAATTACAGATGTTGAGGACCGAGTGGTGAGGCGAAAATTAAAGATTAAAAAATGTTTTCACAAGTTTCCTTTTTTTCCCACCAGTTTCCCACTGGTGGTTATGTCGGACTCGAACCGACCAAAAACCGCACGCCGTCTCGGGTACCAGTTGCCGGGGAACCGGGTGTACCCTAGAAAGGAAATCACTGATACCCCGACGTACCTCAGGCCATCTACGGCGTGTAAATTACCCCCTCCTGTGTGGAAACCAATATGTCCCCTTTGTGCTCCCGAAAGCGCTCCGCAGCGCATCTCACCACCATCCCGGCCTGCTTATGCTAGGTTGACAGATGGCCTCACCTACCACCCCAGGCCTGCACTTATGGAGGACGGAGGTCGTTCTGCGATCTCCGGTGCCTGAGTCATCTGCGGTACCTAAACCTCTAAACCTGTTCTAAACCTGTCCCAGTCTAGCTTCGCCATCTCCTTTGGAAACATAACTTGCTCGCAGGAGACGGCACAGTTCCACGAACTCTCGCTCCATACCATGGCGGCAATCATGTTACCGAGCGAGAGAATTCCCACTCCGATGGCAGCCACGAAGCACAGCCTCTGCTCCACCCACGCCGGGCATTCTGTCAGCGTGTGGAGCTCCGTTTTTGCGATCCTGTAGTTCTAGATCCTGTGCGAGTTAATAATAATGATTTAAAAAAATTACATATTTTACGCCCGTTATCTGCGTGCCATACTTACTACTCGTATTTCGTGATTAGTGAATAAAGTCACTTTTAGTAAATTTTATTTAAATTAATCATAGTTTATGTATATAAATTTTTGCGAGCCTACTTTTTATTGTTACTGTAAACAACATTTAAAGCCTCTATAAAGTTCAGTGCTCGTCAAAGTGGCAACCCGTATGTCACAGTATTTACTGTCGTGGCTCGTCCATTTGCGCGAAAGCGTCTCCAGCCGTAATTGCGTGGCACCAAGTTAGCATCGACGAAACCTCCATTAAATGCGAGGCCTATGGCTTATTGACAACTTTACTATTAGATACCAATCTAAACCGCTTCTGTCGCTTACATGTATTTTGTACAAGCCGTTTCCAACAGCTCTGCTCAGATTTCTTAAATTATTGTAAATTATATAATCCTAAATAAATCAAATCACCGTTACCGTACCGTACATTACCGTGTGGTGACGGATTAAGAATACAGAGTGTCACCACGCCTATTCATCCCGTGGGTGTCGTAAGAGGCGACTAAGGGAGCAAACTACACAGGACAACAGCACTGCAGAGAGAAGGGAAACTTGAAACAAACCTTATACCAACCCATCTGGCCAGCGTGGTATAGTATGCCAAAACCTCTTTTCTAAGGAGAGGCGTATGTCCAGCAGCGGAGCTTGGGATCGGAGCAGTAACCGTATTGGCGGGAGAACTGTTTTTCAACACATATGGGCCCGATCACCAGGGAAAATACCACAGTTTTGCTGAAAACCGATATTAAGCATCCTTCTTTGTTTTTCTCCGAGTGAGTCACCGGAGGCTCAATCCCTTCCATAACTCCGGGGAGGAGACTTCAGGGTGGCAACGCAAGTGTATGTTGTAGGTGACCCGTATGCTCGTTGGATCCCTACACCTTAAATGTTAGGTGAGGCTTGTAAAATAATATTTTTATTTATGAAACTTTATGCACTTTTGCACATCGGCGGACTTGATGACCAGGCCATTTTGGCAGCTAATACTTTTTATGTTATAAACACCAACTAAGAAAGGATTTTGGAAAATTTCTCTCCTGAGGGGTAAAATGAGGGATGAACGGTTGTATGGAAGTTCCTCATTTTCAAAGTTATTATGGTAACACGAAACAAGGTATAATCAAGAAAGCGAAGTCACGAATAATAACTAGTACGATATATTCGCATTCAAGAAATAATATCTCTCAACAATGATATCACATGAATGTGGTCAATTAAAATATTTATGTTAATAAACTCCCGAAATGTAGTTCCTCACAGCACGAGATCCGTCGGCCATGATGTTTTTATTGACATCGATGTAATTAATTAATGAAAAGAATACGAATGCTCTCCCAATGACTTTTGCGTCAATAGACCTAATTTCTTTTTTATTCGTGACTTTGATCCGTTTAGATTATTTTATTCGAATCTGTCATGTTACAGATGGTAAAATTAAATTATGACAACGAAAATTGTGTTTGTTATTTAAAGGCAGTATATTTACTATTACATTTATAAATTTGATTTCACTGAACTCAGATTTAGCTATAATTAAATGTATGAAACAAATGTGTTTTATATTTAAATTAAACTCGAAAACCTTTAGATTTAAGGTTTTAGTAGTTAGTGTAAATATAAATAAATGTGGGTACTGCTTTTATTCAAATTTCATGAGTTGTTAGTTAGAAATAAATGTAAATGTGTAGTGAGTTAGGATCTGGAAATTTATGAACTAAACAAACTAGTGGATACCTAGTATGACATACGTACTAGGTATCTACTAGTTTATTTAGTTCGATAACACATGTTATTAAAGGAAAGAAAACATATATCTTGTTTATTTATCTGTTTTAAAGTTTTTACATTGACGTAGAAACTATTCGTGAGACAGTATTTTTGAATTACGTTTTTATACTTATAAAATAAATCTCGGGTGTAAATCTTGGGCGGATGTATTTCAACAGTAGGTACTCATATTAGGGACAAGCTACTACTGTTTACCGATAACGCTTTTTTACCGTTAGTACTTAAATTTCTACACACACAAAAATACCAATGTATGCGACCCGGGCATCGAAACCAAGACCGTACAAAAAAAACAATGAGATAGGTCATATATGTTCAGTTATTTACTGTAAATACGTAGGCACTTTGTATCACTTTGTATTGAACTGTTCAATACAGAATAAGTAACTTTAGACACAGTACCTAACATCATAATTTAGTAAATACAGAACATTCATTCGATATTAACACAAATAGTTAAACATTAATCATTTCCCTTTAATCGTCATGAACAGACAACACACTCGAACTATCCTTTCATGTATATTTGAACTTAATAACACTCAAACAAAATAGAGAACTGACTATAATCACACATAATGGTCCATTAACAAATCTAAACATACCACCTAATAACGAACATTATATATTAATAACAAGAGAATCATCGTAATATAACAAGTATACAAAATTGCCGTTAATCAAATTTAATCATTCTAACAGTACTATAATGTTTCGACTTACGTACGTTCATAGTTACGTTACACTCACTTCTAATACTCACTCACTCTGTCATACTTTAACAAGGCAATCGCATTGTACTTCAAGGATCTTTCGTGTATAAAAATTAGATAAATTTTTTAATACATAATATCATTGATTCAACCTATAATACATACGAATGCAATTTAATTCGCATTAATATTAATAATTCGCATATTATTCTTTTAACGAAATTTTGTTCGTAGTAAACAGTTTTCGAGTTGCCTTTCTCGACTTACGATGAAAGTCAAAGCCATAACGTAAGTCAGGGATATTACTGTATCTGAAATTGACCGTAGCTCATAGTAATTACTATAATTGCCCAAGCAGTGTACAAATAACAGCCAGTACCAACAGAACAAAAATTATGTGCAGGTAATTAAAGAAAGGGGTTGATAATGGCCTGATAATTTTGTTCCGACAATTTTCTGGTATTATAACAATGATTTGATTGTGTTTAGATGTTCAAGATTGTTGTGATGGATTGCCTCGCCGTTTAAATCGTATTAATTTTGTAAACGAGCTATGGTACAAAAAATACTAAAGATGGTAAACAAAACTGGAAATAATTTAGGAAACTTATACCCAAAGTTTCTGTGAATAGCTATTGTGGTCTATACGGTTAGGTAGCAAACAAGTGGACGCACTATCAATGGTAAGTAAGGTTACATAGGCAGCGTCAGATTGTACTGAGGTATCCCTCGGAAATAGTACCTGTAGTATGCTTCTCGATAAAAGTTGCCTTATGTCTTTATTTGTATCTAAAAAAAACATTTGTGTAAAATTTAAAGATGAGCGGTTGATGGGTTAAGGCGTGAAGCGTAACAAACATACATACAAACAACTAAACAAACTTACTTTTGCATTAATATTTATCTAGTTATTGAGACCTTAAGCTCGCTCTAAATAAAACCTTGTAATCTTAAGAATATATAATAAGCTCATTATTAAAATGTCATTAAAAATCGAATATTAACCATTCCATTTCCTAAATTATAAAATTATTTATTCAGCCAAACATAAATAATTGACGGACCAAATTAACAAACACAACCAAAGCCTTGTCATCAGGCTTTGTATAAAAAACGCAAATGAACTCATAATATAGTCAAACAATTAGAGGCCCGGTCGAAAGCTCTCGAACAAAGCAGTACCGGGCGATACTGGCAATTTCATTTGCCCCCAATTAGCCGGTTCCAAAATTAAATTTTCTGACAATTATACCGGGTATCCGGATACGGGCCGTTTGCACAGCCTCCGCAGGAAAGAGAAAGGTAGAGAAACTGAGACAGCAAGACGCAACAGGTGGCCATTTGAAGCAATTAAAAGCTGGTTTTAATTACTAGGGGAGATTATTAGCAAATCTCGCCGCACTTCGGAGCGTTTCAGTGGAATTTAAATCGCTTCAAAGGGGGAGTCGATGTCGGGAATTTGTGGTTATAATTAGCGATGACGATGCTGTAAACGAAGAGATTAAATAAGGTTAATAAGCGAGTTTTTTTATTAATTACAATCGAATCTTAAACTCTTAATAGATAGCGTGAGCAGACCGAACGATTGTAGACTTTATTTTGTAAACAGTTAAGTAGATTATATCAAACACAGAAGAGATATTACCAGTTCATTAATTATACGTTTAAAAAAACTAATTTATTTTAATTTTATTTATTGCTTTATTATAATCCGATAATGAATAAACAGTTCGGTGGATTTCCCAACATATCTTTGTCTGAAACTGTAGACAATGGATTAATAATATTGTTACTTATATAAACATATAATTGTACATTTACTTCTGAACACACACATCTCTCATGTCATCGATATTTCATTACTGTTTTAGTAATGAAATGTATTGTAAATACATGTCATTTACATTTTTAATCAACACAACTGTCTTAAAGGCCATGTCACGTTCCCAGGTTTATTACTTCAGTCATATATACCATCCCGGGTTTATTATTATTAAATCTATCACTAAAATTTCAGTCTAATTATAAAGACTGTAGAGTGCAAAGTGAAAATCGCAATTCACTTCTGACTATTGAGTTGTGGCCGTGATCCCGTCTGTTAAAAAAAGAAAAAATATTTTGTCTATGTCTAATGTCTGTACCCTCCTCGCTTGTACCGCAGGTTCTTTCTCTCAATTAAGTGTTAAGTTTAGGTAAGTGTTGTGATACGTTTGTACTCTTATGTTAAAATACTACCTATATTTAAAATCTCCCTTTAATACAACGATATCCTCCAAGCCCGTCCACTGCATCTCACAATTTTAATATTACACCCCTTCATCTTAAAGAGAAAGCCCAATCAAATATAGAAAATACTCGTATATCCGTAAAATAAACTCTGTACTGAAAGCATATCTACAGAGCAGTTATATCGGAGGCTTGTATTATGACATCCTTTCGTAAATACCGCTACTGCCTTTCAATGCTTATTCGATACTTAGCTTTTCTTGAAATGTCTGCATTTCCTTATCAAAGGACTCCCGGGGGTGTGGGGCGCTTTTTAAAGGAAGGCTCGGTGCGGTGGGCGGCTGTGTGTGTGTGTGTGAGTGGCCTTGCCATGTGTGACTATTCATCTATATGTGTTAATGCGTTTTCTTTTTACCAAATTTTCGGGTGACCATTGTTTTTGATTTGAAGATTTTACGATTTATGATCCTACATTTTTTGTTGACTTTTTGAAATTTGTCAATTTTTTATTATCTTCTTCTTAACTATATTTCTTTTACTTATGTGTAGTAAACAATTAAATTAATAAATCAGTAAAAAAGTAATTAAAATAAAATTAACTTTTTCTACATAACTTTTAAATTTAGTTAAATTAGATTCCGTATTTTATATCAGAGATTTAAATATATCGCATGGAGATAAACTTTAATGTCAGCTAAATATAAAAACAGAACATAGGAATTATATAAATATTAGATGCAGGTAGGAGGACAGCAAATACCTGCCAAATACCTGTTATGTAATGTAAATAAATACCTATATGTTTTCTGATAAATAAATGAACTCAACTCAGATTAGCCTCCACAAACAGCGTACAACGAACTATACAAGACTTCCTCAAATGCAACAACTCATAGTCACTATACTGACGTCTTCACTTCACACTCACGTGCATATTATTTGCGCACACATTCATACATAGACTTTGCATGTGTGAGTCACTTTGCTATTCACGATTTTCGCATCGATGGTGTTGGTATTGATTTCGTATTGTCGTTAGCTTGCGACATGTAAAAAGAAAAGGGGTCTTGTGGTGCGAACACACTTGTTGACGTACTTCCGGCTGATTTACATCGCGCATCTTTTGTTTTCTCGAAAGTGCTCGAAACTTATTTGAAAACAGAATCACTATTTCTTTAAGGATAACTTTTACTGTTACACAGTGGGGAATGACAGAATATCGTTCAAACTATAATACCACGTTAATGTTAAAGCTAGAAAATTAAATATTTTCTTTTTACTGACTGCTAAGTAGGATGTCGTGGGTTCGAATCCGGGCCATCTCTGTAACGTTAGGGTTGCAAAAAATTATTTAGTATTGAGTATTGTGACGAGCAGGTCATTTGTTTCTGAGTGTAATATATCTACAATCTGTATTTACCTACTCAGAAATATATAAGTATGTTTATTAAGTCTGGTTACAGGTTCTCCTGTACTACTGTATACAGACTTGATAAACACGCGGCAAACACGGTAGTCTGATCCCAAACTAATCAGAGCCTGTACTATAGTAACCAAACTACTGATAAACATTCTTAAATATTTATTGTTATTTATAAATCACACCAATAAAATAGGCCAACATTGTATGGTGAGCCGCTGCCAGAGGCCAAGTTCTGATAGGTGAACCCTTTAATAACTGTGATTTTTTTGTTATTTCCTCAGAATTCCAGTAATAAGATCAAATAACGTAATACCTATACAATTGTATTATACCATATCACTTACACCCTCAATAAGATGACTAGCCATGAATATTAATAATAATTAAACTCCAAAAAAATATATCAACGACGTAAAAGTGTTTAATCATGATGAATTAATAAATTGTTTTCTTCATTCCTTAATTTTCATCTTTAGGGGTGGAATTTTATTCTTTGAATTTGAATGAGACCAAACGGTAAAGAAACCCTTGTCAATAAAAAAGAATTTTCTATCGGTTCATAGCTGACGGAGTTATGTGGTAACAACCATTAAAAAAAATTAAAACCCCCTCTTTTTTTAAATCGGTTTAATAAATGGTGTACTATATAGATAGAGCTCTACGTAAATGGGTAGACCCATTCTCGCCTCCTTAGACAGTGTTCATACTAAAAATATGCACGCATAAAACAACACACCCGACGTGTGTGTAAACTCCATTACAAAGAAAAAGGGTCTCAAACACGAGCTGCCATTAGAAAAATGTCGCGATAGGATGTTCAATCATTTCGGTACCAATAAGGGGTGCTATCGATTTTGCGAAAATGTCAAACCGAACGATATCGAATATCGCTAGCGTATAAACGGATAGGTACGACTTTTGAGTTTGTTTTGCATGATCATTGCCAATTACACTAAGTGAAGAGAATCTATATTATGTGCTTGTGATAGTACATAATTAACGATGTACAGTCAACGACAAAAGTTGATGATCAAAAACCGAAGTCAAAACTACTGAACGATATTTGGAACAAATCTAGGTAGTGTTCAATGTTACAAAACTGAATTGAGTGATTGAATAAATTAATAATACTAACAAAAACTTACAAGTGATTGAATAAATTAGCTGATTGAACTGTCACCAAAAGTTGATGATTAAAAAATACTATGTACAAGTATTTAAACCCAAGTTACTATTTAAGCTCGTTTAATAAATTTATCAACATTAATTATAACTACAATTTAACAAATGTCAGATTCCCTATTATAGTATATTTATAACTTTTTTGGATTGTTTAGAGTGTCATTAGGGATATCACTTGGAACAACCCTGTTTTGCTTCGTCAACTAAAGTTCTAGTAATATATCCGACTAAATGCTTCTTTATGGTGAATCTTTTTCTATCCTGGTGATTCCAATCCCAGCAAAAATACATAGGTATTGGTAACTCCTTTAGAAAACTAAAAAGTAAACCAATACTTTAGCATAACAAAACGTCGATTACTTCAGATTTCGTCGTCAAAATAAAACGAATTAAAATTCATTCTGTTGGTACGTACCTATAGCCGTGATACATTTTAAAAGAAGGAACTAAATCGTCTACAACTACAGTTTTCTAACTACAAAATACGTATGTTGAATATTGAAACAGCTGCTTTACAATTTATCCTCAAAGTAATCTATTAACAGGAGCGAATGTAATAAAATAACTTTTTGTTACAGGTAAACCATAAATTGTTATGCATCGTAAGGGAAATCCACAAAATTAAGAGGTAAACATACTCCTTACAAGCAACCTGTAGGAATTTAAGAATCACAATACTAACCATAAAACAATTCAGTGTTATTTTAGTAGCATTCGTCTCATAAAAATACCCTGTAAAAGTAACTCACCTATCCGCTAAGAGATGGCGCTAGTGTACTAAGGCGAAGGTTCACATTAGAGGTGTCGATGGTACGTTTTACCGCTCACATACGATGCCAGCGCTTTCACATACGTTAATAAAAGGAATTTTCTCAGTTTTTCCTCAAGTAGAAAAGGGTAGGTTCTTTCCTAACATTGTAGTTTCGCAATTATCGTATAGGGGGCAGTATGTGTTAGTTAGCCGTTCTTGTTATAGAAAATTCATGTTCGAGTTTACTTGTAGCTTTGAAGGGTTGTTTTGAAAACATTTGTCAAACATCTATGGCTAATTTTTACAAATATCATAGTTTTGTGTTTGACCGAAAATATTTTAATGAGATCACGGAAAAAATGTCTATGGGTTTAGTAACAGTAAAAGTTAATACATTTTATTTTCATTTATTTTGTAATTAAAAGTTTGATGATATACCTTTTGGGAGGATAATACGATTAATCTATCAGAAAAGTTAAAGATAAACAGTTAAAGATCCTTAAACGTCCTTAAGATTTAAGAAAATATTGACCATGACTGCATAGCTCGGTGGCAGGTTCGGTCGACAGTGATTATTAAAACTAACAATGTCTTATATTTAAGTTGTGTTTAAGCAGCTCTTTTTTTACAAAGACCACTCCCACACTAGGAATATCTCCTGTAAATTTTGAATATATATTATATATATATCCCATCGCGGGGGACTTTACAAATATACCTACATAAAACGGACTAGAAAAATAACAATCCGACTGACAACAAGAATTTGTGGGTCACACAAAGCGTTGTCCCTTGTGGGGATCAAACCTACAACACTCAGTGCAGCACATGGCGTGACGACCGCTTACACCACTACGCCATTAGTGCCGTTTCTTAAAGACATATTTTGATAGAAATTTAAAACCCCTATTGTTAGTAGAAACTCACTGATTTTATTAAGATATTTTGTTCTATATTGTGAAGTATTTAAGAAATAACTCAGTTCATACATTCCGTTAAATAAACCGTCGCACTTTCGCGACGGACATTCTATTGTATCTGGATTTATTCGAAGATTGTGTACACAGTTTTGTATGTTCCTCCAGCCCACCTTAACCCTTATGATTACGAATAAAGGCTTTTCGTGCCCTAATAGAAATAATAGATTCCTCTTCCAAAAATTTAAAACAAAATTAAAGAGAGGTTATTCACTGCAGCATTAACATTGAAACTTAATTAAAGGTAGTAAGCTAAAGTTAAAAGATTTTAAAGCAAATTTTCCTAATTTTTTTTTCCAAAAACTGTCCAATAGCAGGAGTGTTCATCAACGTATTAAGTACAATCGCATTCACCGTTGACATTAAAATTTGAACATGTCGATGCCGTTACAATAACCCAAAGGGTTTGGGAGTACACTTGTAAACACAAGTGTAAACAAAGTGCGTACCATGACATGTTGTAGGAAAGAGTCACGCTTACGTCACCGGGTACAGTTTACGATACCAAGGTCAGGGGTTGGCCGCGCGGGTCAATGCCCGCACCGCTTTGTGACTGAATCGCCGTGACCTCTCGCCACGATTGTACACTTTTTTATATTTCTTATTTTCATAATTCGATTTGATAAAAACATTTAAAAATGATGGATTATTTTTCTTTGTTTCTATCTTTCTTATCTATATCTATTCACGCTTGTATTTTTGCGGAATGATAGGCAGAAGTGAAGAATTTTAACTTTTACAATTTGAAGACTGTAAAAGAGCTGCATGTGAGAGTTTTTCTACTAGACAAATTTAAAACTATTTTTCTCTGGAATCTATTGACTCTGGAATAAAACTAGAACCTTCTTGAATCAAGAAGGGTCTGGTTTTATAAGTTATGGTTAAGAGTCTTGATGATATCTAGATGTAATCTAGGCGTTATCTTATACCATCAGGGAGCGAGTTGTAGATAACTTCTTGTGAAGTCTTACGTTGTTCCTTTAAGTTCTTTAAAAATATAACTAAAAATCCTTACTAAATCCAGTGCATCTAAGAATCGTAATCAAACCATTACGAATGTAAGGAAATCTTTAAATATTGAGCCGCTCGTACTAACAATACGTTGAACAACATACTTAGGTACACATTTTCATTCAACTCTTAAACCTACCTACTCCTATTAGAGTAGAAGGAATAGTCATAAGGTTTTTTTTTACACAATCTAGATTATAAACAAGCAAAGGAATCATTTATACAGGTACACATTTTACAACACCGGTGCAGCAGACCTTCGGTAAAAAGAAACTCCCCCTTATTGACCGAATAATTCTGCTATCTACTTGCACAATTTTCTACTGTTTATTCTGGTTATCAAAAAACAAAATCATTTACAGCAGAGACCAATTCCATAATAACTTAATTCCATATATAACTTCCATAATAAATAAACAAAAAACTGACAGAATTAAAATCAAAAATCTGATGCAGATATCGACAGGCATACTTATCCGCTTTAGGTCCTTTAGATCTAACACGTTTAGTAGAACACTAGACGTAAAAAAGTCCCTATCATCGGTCGAAGCTCTTATTTTAATAACACAACAGCAAACCAAAAAAAAAAGTATAATTTTCTCACTTTCTTATGAATCAAAACAAAGTTAGAAAGCCCGAAACAGCGAAAAGTATATCAATTTATCAGCGGCTCCATATTTTAGTTAGACGTAAGGTCTTTAGGACCCGATATCGCAGTCAATGTGTTAATAAAGGACAAAAGTCTGTAAGATGATGGTAATTCTACTATCGACAAGCTTCGATTTAACCCCTGATAACGCTGTGACATCCATCTTTATTCATGTTGAATAGTGATAAAACAAATGAAGACACTTCTTGAGTCTATTCCGTTAGCAACGGAACATATATACATATGTACGTACATACCGACATATCCGACTAAAAACAGTTGTTATCTAAAAGTTTGATTTAACTAGGCCAAGATCTCCACGTCATTGATGGCTACTAGAACCGTTAATTCCTGAACATTTTATTAGCATGTCATTTCTTCTTAATTTGCACTAGCTATGTTCTAAAATCAAAAATATTTTCTTTAAATGAATTCTATAGGCCATGACATTTGAAAAAAGGATTTTATTTCTAATGTTACTGACATTAAAAAATATTTTAATATTCTGACAGTATTATTTTAAATTTTAAAGAATAAATCATCATAACAAAAAAAAACATAGACAACATACTGATGTATATTAAAAAAGTATGTGTGGATTCTAAAATGGCGTTACCAAAAAAAAAACATTTTTTTTAATCGAAACTTTATTTAAATTGGTACGTTTGTTCTTTTGGCTGAAATTATCAAAGTATCAGTGTTTTAAGGTAACCTAAAGTACCTTTCGCAACAAAATAGTTCCTGGCGGTCGGAACAACAGCTTGCCTTATAGTTGCTGGATAGTAATTTTTAAACAAAATCATAGATATGTTTTTAAATGTAAAACATTCGTTACAAGACTAGTAATGACCAATGAGCGGCTATTGAATTAATTAGATTTAAATCACGTAAAACTACCCAGTTTGTATTTAATTTTGTATAATCTTCTTCATGCTTGCATTATTTATGAATTACTGATATTTATAATAGTAATAAATGTACCTATATTAGACAATTTCGTAGACGCAGTAATATTTGTTTATTAATGTTATTTATGAAAAGTACTTAAATTTTCGTTTATATGTTATTTAGGTACATATTAATATTCAAATACCCAGTAGCGTTTACGAAGATAAATAAATAAACAGTATGCTATAATAATCTTATATCTCGTAGAGTTAAGCTTTTATGTAGGTTTATTATATCCATTGAAAACTGGATTCCAGTTATTTAAAGCATTAAATGCCGGTTGGCAAAGGGTTTGTTTTAAGTTTTCCTTCTCTTTACAGTGCTGTTTTTCTGTAGAGTTGGCTCCCTTACTCGGCTCTTACGACACCCACGGGATGAATAAGGGTTTGACACTGTGTATTCTTAATCCTCCTTTCTAAGGAGAGGCCTATGTCCAGCAGTGGACTGTTATAGGCTATGATTCTTAATCCGTTACTACACGGACAAGATGTTTAAGATTACCTATACTTAATATATATATATATATTAAGTATAGGTAATCTATAAATATAAAATATATAATTATATATATATAATTAATATATATAAATATAAGTCTATTGGGTCCGCTAGCATATCATTATTTAGATTGCAATATTATAGGAGGAGCAAACATGCTTTAATAATAAAAATAGAAGGGTCACAAATAGCTATTTTCATACGTTTACATACAATTCAAAGATTGTTTAACGAGATAGACACAAGTAATAATACAATAGTATAACAGTTAAGCCATGGACATCAATATGGGGACATTAAGACCCAAACCGATCCAATAAAAGAAACGAAGACATTAGCAAGAAAATCAGAGAAGAGCAAAAGTAGGTACTTTTCCATCTTTCTCCATCTCATCTATCGGTTGAGAACGCAGTCCACAATTCGAAAAGATACCTCCAAACACCCCTCAAGGCTGCCCTAATTTAAAATGGCACATACAAATATTAGCTCCACAAATAGTCACAGGTATTACCTACAGGTAGAGTGGACATATTTTTTGCATGCGCGTGCGCCGTGGGTGGCCGCAATGGGGGAAACGTTTATTTATTTATAGCTACCGTCATGTCACAACAGACGTATACCGTTTTTTTTTACTTTTTTTTCACCGCATAAAATATATTTCGCGTCACTTTATTCATTGCAACAAAGTAATGGGTTTGGTATAAGTAAAAGTTTTCTTGAATGTTTTTGGCGGACGAATTGTACAGTTAAGAATAGTGTAGTCAGTAAAGCATATCTTATATACAAGCCGTTGGTATTGGATTCAAATAATTGTATTCATTAAAGTTTTCACTTTGTCAATATTTTTTATCAATTGTAACTTGGAAATGGATGAAGCTATTTATTATTAGATCAAACTTGTATATATTTCGATTGACAAATGATAATTTTGTCATTTGAATATCGTCCACATTGAGGTATACAAACTCAAGCTTAAAATATCTTTATTTCATAAAATAAATTTGAATTGTCTAAAATCGTCTTTTATGTAGACTCTAAAGTCATAGATCACACACAATAGCAAACAATCTCTGTTTTATCAAATATTTAGCAATATAGGTATAATAAAGTTATATATACATATATCTATTATTATTCATATCTATTATATGCCTGTGCCGATCTCCAAGCCCGTCTCCAAGGGGTTGAGCCTTACGAAAAGGAAGGGCAAACAAAGTCACCGCCACTCTTTTTAATTAACAAAGAGATTCAATGGCATCATTAAATATACCACAACATTGTTTAGATGTATTTAATGATGCCACTTGCCACGTAACCAATGATTGCCACGTCACCGCGACAGATTAAGAATACTGTCACCACCCCTATTCATCCCATGGGTGTCGTAAGAGCCGACTAAGGGAACAAACTACGCAGGACAACAGCACTGCAAAGAGAAGGAAAACTTGAAACAAACCCTATATCAACCCTTCTGGTCAGCGTGGTACAATAGGCCAAAATCTCCTTTCTAAAGAGAGGCCTATGTCTAGCAGTGGACTATTAAAGGCTGTTGATGAATGATGCCACTTGTGCTTATTTTAAAATTCACAATACACTTGTGCCTGTTTAAAAATTCTTTGCCTTAATTTAAATATATTTTTAATACATTGAAAACTTAATGTAACTTTTATTAAGTTATGACTTATATTACTTAAAATGTAATTCTTATTAAAGTAATATAAATTAGTAAGTTTACATTACAATACAGGATTTTAATAAAAAAAATATGGCAAAACTAAGCGAAGAAAACACTTGAATTTCCATTAATCTACTTACCTTATAAAGACGACAATAAATACAAAGAATAAAAGTAACTATATTATTATACAAAAACTTCCTTTGAGAAGTTGTTATGCTATTCTTGTAATTTTTACATTCTTGTTATTTATATACTGTCTTGTGTCTTGTTTTGTTTTTCCGAATGCATTATCGACAGAAATTCTGATCAAATTTCTGAGAAGAAGGCACCATTCTCTAGCATGCTAAGTAGTATCTTACGTTAGTGAAGACAATTTTTCATGAACCTGACTCCTTTTTGTTCTTTTTAAGTTTACATATTATTTCATTATTATCTTTTTGCTCTTTAAACAAATTTATTTGAGATAGGCGCAATGAGTTTTCTTTTTCTATTCTTCACAATCACTCGTTAGTTTACTGCTTACTCCCTTTCTTCTGTAACACAGTCCATCCTTCTTTTCTTTGGTCGTCCTCTACTCTTATATTTATCAACTTCCCTACATAAAACTTACTTCGTTACATTTTGGTCTTGTCATCATTTTTTAAGTTCATATATGTATATCTAATATTATTATGTACTTATATGTAGGTACGTATATATTATCTACTTATATGTACTGGAATCGTAAGCCTCTTTTGTGGTATTTGATCAGTATCACCTTAAAATCTCTTGCGCATGCAATTTTTCTCACGAAATGTTCTGTGAGTTAAGCAATCTGCGCATCATTGGCATCTCAAATAGCACCTGCAGTGAGACAGACCATATCGACTTTCATCGTCAGTTTACATTTCTCACAAATATTGATTTGAAATCTTGACATTGTCGCTTATGATTTTATTTGCGTGAAGTAATCATCGAAGAAAAGCTTAAGTACCAAGTCGTTGAGCTGAGGGAAATTCGACTATGTTTATTCCAAACTAGGTCAGAAAGCTGTATGAGTATTGTCAACAATACTATCATTGTGACATAATTCTATGATTTTAATTTTAATTGAGTAGGTCTGTTCAAAATTCATCATTCAACCTAAGAAACATTATTTTATTCTACTTCCTTCTTAATAAAGAAGAGACTTGAGATCTTAAAAAATAATTTAATTATGCCCAATATGAAAAGGTTTTGGTTTTGAAGATCAACCAAAATATGACACAAATTTTGGTTGGTATAAACATTCAACAACTATATCTAATCTCAGTAAGTATATTTAATTAATCATTTTTCTGTTGGTATTTCATTAAAAACCCTTCAATCCAGTTTTCTAATCATAGAACCAAACTATTGGACTGTATTATTAATGGGTTCAATTAATTGTCAAAGACACAGCCCTCCTGATAACAAGCTTACATGAAAGAAAAGAATGCAATTTACTGAAGGAAAGAAATCACTATCGTTTTCTTCACTTCACTTTCCCTTTATTTCAGGTAATTACTAACAGACTAAATTTGCCCATTTACTGATTTTTTACACGATCAACTATTGACTATTTCCATTTTTTTTCCTTCTTCGGTAATCAGAAATCAGTTTTGTCATCAGTGGTTTTGTCATCCAACCATCTGTTTATGGTTTCCTACCCCATGATAGCGCTATTAATAGTATTGTTATTAACTCCAACGAAAAACATTTTCATATTACGAAAAGTATAAACCACTAGCAGTACCCTTTTTTTTCTGTGTGAAATTCCCCTGGAAACCACCCATCAGCGGGGTGGTTATGTCGGACTCGAACTGACTAAAAACTGTACTCCGTCTCCAGGTACAAGTAGTCGGGACACTAAATATACTCTAGAAAGGAAAGCCCTGGCACGGCCGCTGGCTGGACCCTGTGGTACATTGTGGTTGCATTGATGAAAATGAGGGACAAAAATTTGAGACCAAGCGGTGCAGGCGTTCATGGGCGGGTAGTCACTTTCCATCAGGACCTCACTGTCGATGGAATGTTGTCGAAATAGTTTTGCACTTTTCTTATTCTATTAACTATGTAAGACAAATGGCCGATGACTTGTCACTGATACAAATGTCGTTGACGTCTTTGTAATAGTTTTAAATTTGTGATATATTTAATTTTCATGATATGGCAATCTTGTTGATATCACCATTGATGACCTATATTACTATATCGACAGTCTATTGTCACTGAATTTATGTTAGTAGATTACCGATATTTTGACCGATGTTAGTGGCATCTCAATAACGTGTCAATAGAATGACAGTGGCTTGGCGTTAACATAAAATAGCAGAATTGAGGCCCTGGTGACCTGTAGCAGACGTTTGCTCTTGTATCATAAAATACCTCAAAAACTCAAAGTTTTTGAACCGTAAATAAATCAAGTTAACATATCATATTTACCTTTATAGATAGACTAGTTTTTGCCTGCGGCTCCGCCCACGTGTATGTCGGTTATCGCGGTAAAGAGTAGCCTATGTAACTCTTTGATAATGTAGGTAGGCTTTCCTTTCGTGTATGAACTTTTAAAATCGATTTAGTGGTTTAGGCGTGAAACCGTAACAAACAAACAAACTTACTTTCACATTTATGATATAAAGTATGGATTGTAGTATACCACACTTCAACACACATTCGCTCGATACCCCCCACCTCAGATTAGGAACAGTAGGTATAGTATGGAAATAGTACCTGCTACTTGGTCGCTCTATTCTGTATAATTTGACTGAATGATCGGCGTCTGATCACCGCAACTACTCTAGGCCATTATATTGTTTCGCCGTCATATATAATCCAATAAATTGCATTTTAAAACAGACAGAAGTGGTAATGTTTGAAACATTTTCAAACATTTATGAGTTTTTAAATCAGACTTGACAAGTTTCGAGTGATTTTTGAATAAATTTTTGTGTGTTTGCTATAATTTCGTATTCGATTTAAACCTCACTCGTGACTTTTTATGTTGGTATGTCTTCTGGATTTTGATGTGTGTTTATTTACATAATTATAAAGAGTTTCTGGAACATTCTGTTATTAACATACACGACACACGTACAATCATGTGATGTAAGATTAGAGCTAAACAGTGATATTTATTCTATTTACTGTTGTTATTTCTTAAGGATAGTAAGTATTATATAAGATAGGTAGGTTTTTGATATAACGAAAGTTGCAAACTGCGGGGCCCTATGCCTGTATAAACACTAACGCTTTACTGGCCAGCGTGGAATTTAAGGCACGTTGTACATGAAACCTAACAATAATGCATTCCACTACAAATATCTATAACACATAAACTTACATACCTACCCGTTATTTGGAAATCATAGACCACAATATTCCAAGCTATAAGTTATCAACACAACAGATCATTGATGCGTTTGCGCAAGATTTTTGTTTTGAAAAAATCAATTAAATAATACTTTAGCTGTAGATCGTCTGTGGTCCAAATTCATCTACTAATATCTTTTCTAGAAACCCAAAAACGGACCAAGCCCTCTTTTAGAATTATATTTAGATCGCAGGTATTCACTCGCAATAGTAGGCTATAAATAGTGTCAGTGCGATTTATATTTATCCGCATACAATTACGCTTATATCTCTGAAGGAGTAAGCAGATGAGTACATTTTAAATGTCCGTATTTTGTTAACTATAGGTAATTTTAATCCCACTTGTTTAATAGCGTGCAAGCCTTTCGCAGACAGGTATTTATCGATTATAAAGTATTTTTCAGTGGATTCTATGAAAAAAATTGATATGACTTCTGTAAGTCTTGATTCGAACAAAAGTAGCTATGTACCTAAGTTTATCCATATATCACCATCAGACCACGTAGTATGTCAGAGTATCTGTGTTATCACTCACACGAGTGCAGTGAGACTCAGCCTGGTTCAGATGACAGAATTATCTTATCAAATTGTACCGTGATTAACGCAATATGAGTCAGAAAATGTTTAAAAACATATCTAAAGTTTCCATTGTACATCAAATGAACAGTTCTTAGTGGGTTTTTCATTTCAGTGTTTCCATTCTTTAGTCATCATTGACAAATGTAGGTATTAGTTATTTAAATCTGTATTTTTGTGATAATATTCAACGTCTATGATACTGACGATGTCTGTGATCACGAGCTATCGGTATGACAAGAAGTAGCTATACCTACTGGACCTACCCAGAGTGGCCTGGTAGCTGGTGATAATGGCTGCTGAGTCAGGTTGATTCCTATTCAAAACAAATTGTTGTGATGAACATGATCATTTGTATCAGTTGTATTGTATTTAAACATACAACCATGATTTCCTACCGCATAATTGTCTTTTTGAGCCTTCAAAACATAACGGGTGTGTTACTTCAAACGTAAATAAGTGACGCAATATGTTATGCAATAGGTAATGTAAAATGGTGGCGATGTCGGACGAACAGAATAAATGTATCCAATAACAACTTTAAATAAATTATTACCTTTTTCTTATATCTTACTTATTCAAATTCACCATATAGGTCGGTTGAAGTCAAGAATTCCCTTTTTTTTTAAAGTGGTTACTGCGACACATGTAAAAATGATAGGTAATACTAGTCTATGGGAGAATTCTATGAACATTTCGCGGGTATCTATAATGAGAATACAGCGTATTTTTATCTCATATTTAAATTTAATTCATTTTAAATATATAGTTAGATAACGAGACTAATGAGACTTTAAAAAGACTTCTAAAGCCAGAGATATGGACGATTTTTAGGACACCTTAGTGGTTGTTCAGCTGGAATTTAAGGTAGTCTAAAATCCTTTATTTTACGAGAAAACGACTTTTTTACGAGTATGTTGAGAAACTCGATTTTGCTAGGTACCTGCTGTTAGTTATTAAGAAGTATAGTATAGGTTTTTTATTATGGAGGAGGGGGCAAACGAGCAGACCTGTCACCTGATGGAAAGCGACTACCGCCGCCCATGAACGCCTGCAACTCAGGAGTCACAAGCGCGTCGCCGGCCTTTGAGGAAGGAATACGCTCTTTTCTTGAAGGCTTGAAGGTCGGCGGAAATACCGTAGACGATAACTTGTTCCACAGGTTGGTAGTGCGAGGCAAAAAGTGTCTTGAATAGCGCACAGTGATGGAGTGCCAATTGTATAAGTCGTGAGGATGAAAATTTTGCCGTGTGGAACGATGATGACAAGTTGCGCCCGGTATTAGTACGAACAATTCTCGGAGCATCCACCCCCCCCTCCCCATGATATATAAGTACGATAGAGAATGCAGAGTGAAGCTACATCTCTATCGATCGAGCCTCTCGGGGATCTTTTGGCTATCGACGATTCGAGTCGCTCATCTTTGGAAACGTCCAGAGATAGAAGCTGGTACTGAGGTGCCCCTGCAAAGAGAGGTATACCGAAGGCACTGTGACACAATATCATTTAAACATCATTAAATTTCTACCGCAGCTTTTACATAGTTCACGACATCTAAAGGGTTTTTCAAAAGACAAACAAATTAATAAGCTTACCCATATTGTGTAGCGTGGGGGTTCTTCAAACATTAGGTAATGGTGTTAGTACTATTACATTGATATACCTACCTACGGGGTATAACAATCCTACCTTAAAACCAAAGAGATGATGATAATAAGATAATAATAATAATCTTTATAAATAACCTTGAACAGTTTCCTTAAGGCTACAAATATTCAAGGTTTAAGAGAAAGGTAACGTAACGTGAAGAGTGACCCTAACTCCCAAACTAGGGTTCGTGTGACTTGGGAGTTAGTGGTCTACTGTTAAAGACACAGATTATATGTTTTAAAGGTTAGAAATATAATGCGATGTGTGCGTGTGTGTGTGTAGGTAGGTAGATAAAAGCATAATAATGCTTACTGCCGGAGTTGAAGTAGTCCTTCAGTTCGTCCATAGTCCAAGATTTGTAAAAATGTTCATGTTTTATCTTTCACTTCACGTAGAGTTAAGCCACTAATAGGGATAGCTTTACATATTGTTTTTGTAAATAAAAGTAAGTACTATGGACATTAAATTGTCGATCATGATGATGGGATGCAACCTACAACCACCGCGTCATTAATAGGTATTGTCAATTTCTACATACCTATACACATAAATATACACTCACGTTTCATATCACACCTCTAACTTCATCAACTCCTCCTTCTACGTCCAGTCAGTCCTCCTCTGGAATGCCCTCCCTGCCGCAATCAGGATGTCAACAAATCGCCTTGCATTCAAGAGAAAAGTGCGCGATCTTCTTCGGGGTGAATTGGCGAAATAGTTACAGCCCTAGTTCCCGACTGAGGATTTATATATTTTATTAAATTTATGTGGGTTTATGTATGCATGAGTCTTTTTATATTGTGTATGTTTCTGGACCTAAATTATGTTAATATCATATTTTATTTTGCACCTACCGCATCATATTTCTACATCACCTGAAGGTTGTCTGGGAGAGAATGCCTAATGGCATTAAGTCCGCCTTTGTACAATATGTGCATTAAGTTTAAAATAAAATAAAATATCCATATGGAGTAAGCAGAGATAGTGGAACGCAATTTGCAACGATTCTAATATACCTACAACTTTACTGGCCTGTTGCTCTAGTGGTTAAAGATCCTGACTGCTAAGCCAGAGGTCATGGGTTCGATTCCCACCCATGACAAATAATTGTATGATAAGCATTTCATTTGTTTTGTGTATGGGTGTAATTTATCTATAATTTGTGTGTATTTATGAATATATGTGTATGTTTATCAGTAGTCTGGTTACCATAGCACAGACTCTGTCTAGTTTGGGATCAGACGGCCGTGTGTGAGATGTCTCAGGTTCTCATTACTATTAAGGGTCGCCTCATCCACATACATCATGGCTTATATAACGAGGCCCTTCTTTAGTACACAGCCGATGTGATCAGTGTAAGGCTTTAAGGGCCTGCCCGCATCGGCTCGCTAACTCACACTTTATGAACTTTTTTAGTCATTCGCTGTTCGTTTTTTCTTTCAACATGTTGAAACTATCGCAGCATCCCTTTCTCAATTCTTGTCACAACATGTTCTTTTAATTCACACCGTTTTCTTACCTCATCATTTCTCACTCTATCAGTCATGTTGCATTCTATAAATAAATAAGTACCTACCTAATAAATTAATCCTTTATTAGGTAGGTAAACATAGGTACCTGCTAAATACTTAAATTAAACTTTACTGACTATAGGGATGAGGTAAAGAGTATATTTTGACAAGAAATCAGTTTTTTTTATATACCTAGTAATAATTTTATAATAGGTAGGTAGATAAATATTATCTATAGTTTTATTTTATGAATACGGTAGTTTCAGTAGTTTATGTTTGAGGATAACTCTATTAAGTAGGTACTTACATTGAGTGGTTATTTGCGTCGATAACACCAAAAGATTAAAAAAGATTATATTGTAAAAAAATGATAAAATTAAAGATTCATACTTATATTATAAATGTGAAAATAAATATGTTTATTTACCTATTTGTTACCACTAACACGATTCAAAAAAAAACTTTCCCCTGTTGAAAGCTGCTTTATCAGCTAGTAGGATACATTTTAGACGCAAGCGCAGCCGCGAGCAAATTTTTGTAATAGGTACCTAAATTCGGAGTCCCATTCGGTCTTGCTAGCACAAATATCCAAAGCGGCATTGCTAGGCTCATATCAAATATTAAATACCTACATAGGTAGGTAGGTAAGTTTGCCTATCAATAGCTTATTAGAAAAAGTACCAATAATAGATACTTACCTAACGTGTGTGAAAAGCATTAAATTCAAAAAGGGTTATATGATTTGACTTTCATTGTACGTATGTAGGTATCTACCTACCTTTTCATTTAATTCTATAATTGTACCTAATTGTAATTTGTCAAAACAGTTAAAGAAGACATTTAGGTAATTTGATTATGCACCTACTTATTCATGCAAATAGATAGCTCAATTAATTTTCACGTGTTTAATCTAATTATTATCATCAAAAATTATATTAGGTTTTTGGATTTGGATACCTATCCACCAATGAGGAATATTTAGGATAATAATTGTTCCAGCAAGTGCCTACATAGGTAGTTCACGGAAATAATATGGGTATACCGTTACTTAAACTTAAAATTAAAAACATATTAAATATTGAAAATTATCTATAGTAACTCATACATTTTTATAAAAAATCTATTACGAACTCATTGTGTGTGTGTGTTAGTCATTCATTGGTATCTCTTTCGCCGTACACACACAAATCTTAGGCCTTATGAGAGTGAACTTGGGCACTCTTTGATCAGTGTCACATTTGAGTTTTTATTACACTTAAAAATATAAGAGCTTCTTGCTTGGTTTATGTATATATGTATGTTATCGTAATAAAAAGTGGCCTATGTCACACACGGCCGTCTGGTCCCAAACTAGGCAGAGCCTGCACTATGGTAACCAGACTGCTGATTAACATAGGTACATATTATAGATAAATTACACCCAGACACAGAACAAATGATCGTGCTCATCACACAATATTTGTCCTGCGTGGGAATCGAAACCACGACCTCCGGTTTAGCAGTCAGGGTCACTAACCACTAGACCAACAAGCCTGTTTGCATTGGTAAAAGAATATTGCACGCGGCTCTCTTTGCGTGTAAAAAGTAAAATAAAGCGTAAGTATGCTACTAGCTGATAACGTAGCTTTCCTCTGGTGAAAGATTTTTTTAATCGGTTTAGTGGTTTAGTCGTAAAAGCTAACAAACAAACAAACAAAGTTACTTTCACATCTATAATTTAAGTATGGAAGTCAATGAATATTTTTTCACAGTAACGAATTAAACAATCATACGCTTCCAAGTCGCTTAGTTATACCTACTATAGATTAGATAGAGTACCTATTTATCCATTTTTTTAATAGGTGACATCAAACACAAAAGGAGGTTTAAACTTCAAAAAAATAATTTCTCATTTAATTCTACACGAATTACAATTGTAAGTAGATTTATATAATACCTACTTATTTAGTTAGGTATTTAAACTTTTGATGGTAAAGGTATACAAATAAATATGTTATTAGGTATGTTAGAATATAAGTTATTTGAAATTAAAAACAGGGATAGTAGCGCTAATTTACACATCACATCAACAGTCTTTAATAGTCCACTGCTGGACATAGGCCTCTCCTTAGAAAGGAGAGGCCTATGTCCAGCAGTCTTGGCCTACAATACCACGCTAGCCAGATGGGATGGTATAAGATTTATGTTAAATATTCCTTCTCTATGTAGGGGGAAGTCCCGTAGCGCCGGACGGCACCTAGCGCCGGACACTCATACTATTTTGACAAACGTCAACGCGATCTATTTATAAATCGGTGAAAGGGGTGCGAGGGAACGTAGCGAGACAGGATCACGCAACGCGATTTGCCAGTGAGGCGCACAGTCGTGGTGGAAGCGGTGAATTGCTGTTTTTGGTGGGAAAGCGTTGCGTCACGTAAATTTCAAGTAAGTATTACTGCTATGGTTTTATCCTTAATTGTTTTTGTTATTTGTTAATAAAGACAGTGTTTCACTATAATTATTATATTGTGAAAGTTTTTATTAAATACCTAAACAGTTTTAGTATGAAATACGTAATTTTGGACGTTTCCTGTCCCCTACTTTCGGACACAAAGGTGTCCCTTACCACCGGACAGTTTATAGGTTAGCTTTTTTATGAAGCATTTGTACTTATTGTAATGATGATTGTTTGTTGTTTTACAGGATAGAAGGAGAGAGATATTCGAAAATGCAAGAGAGAAAAAAAAAGGAAAATGGGATCAGCAAAGTTTAAAAACTGCGATGAACAAGATTTTGTCCAAAAAAATGAGTTTGAGGGCAGCTTCGTCACGTTACAATGTTCCAAAAAGTACTCTACATGATAAAATAACGACATTGAGCAGTGGAAAAGAAGTCACGTTGCAACCAAAAGTTGGTAGATTTACAAAAACCTTCTCACCCGAGTATGAGCAAGTTTTAGTGGACCACATAAGAGATTTGTCTAATAGATGTCTGCCCCTGATGAAAAACGAGTTTTTGAAGTTAGCTTACGACTTGGCTGAAGCTATGAAGATTCCCCATGAGTAAACAAACCAAACGTGGCAATAACGACAAAAAAAAGGAGCCGTTAACTGAAGTATCAAATATAGAAATAACGACTTGTGTAGTGTGTTTAGAAGACCACGACGAGGACTGGATACAATGCTCCAGATGCCAATAATGGGCTCATGAAGCATGTGCAGACGTTCCAGAATGTGGAGATGCCTACATATGTGATAGATGCTAAAAGTTTTAGAATGTCCGGCACTTGGGGTTTGAAGATTAACCCGTCCGGCACTAGGTGCCAATGTCAAAGTCCTTTATTTTTTTACCAAAACTTATTTAACATTCCTAAACTATGTTTACGCAGAATTTGTATTTTTGTTATTTGATTTTGATTTTATGTTTTGTTAATTTAAGTAATTCATAAATAAATACATATTTCTCGATGTAGTTTTAATTTTATTTCCTGAAAACCTTATGTGTCCGGCACTAGGGGACTTCCCCCTACTTAGTTTGCTTCCTTGTTTGGCTCTTACGACACCCACGGAATGGATAGGGGTGGTGAAATTCCGTATTCTTACCTAATCCGTCACCACATGCATACACTAATTTTAAGTTGTTTTTCTTAATAATTGTAACATTATTAAATAATGTTTTTATTAATAGTATATGTGAGTATAGCAGCACTGTCTGTGTAAAAAGTAAAGATAGGTACATTTTCAAACTGACTGTCAGTGGTAGGTACCTAGGTCAGTATAATCTAAGTAGGTACTCTCTTACCGACCCACAGCGTTTTTTGCTAACTAGTAAAATTCGCTTACCGACTCTCAAAGATATAGGTACCTGCTTAGTCTTGAATATGGCTATGACATACCTGGGTCTATTTAAGGACGTATTTATGAGGTATCTACCCAAAAATAAATAAAAATGTTAATTTGTAAACAAATAGGTACCTAACAGTAGCTAGAGGGTTAACAAATATAAAAGACAATTTGTTAATTATCTACGCATTAGATACTTATATGCCTACCTAGATACCTATTATTTACCTACTAAGTGTTTAGGGTAACCTCTAAACGGCAGAGACCTTCTTATGTCGCAATTTTTATTTGTTTTTCTTTGTTGTCAATAACTTTGATGACTTCCAAAATTTACCTAAGTATGGTATTTATTGGGAAAACCATATCTGCGCTCTTAACATTTAAGATTAGATTGGTTATCAGGATTAAATGTTACCTAGGTGTAGAAATAGGTAGATTAGATAAGTATTCGGGAGGCTGAGGTATTGGTTATGTACTGAGGATGTTTCTTTCAGATAACTGGTATAAAATTCTCTTGTGCATAACGTCGTTAATTAACAGCCATATCGTAACGTTTACCCAGTAAATGAGACATTTGGAGCCTCCATTCAACCACTAAATTGACGAGACAATCAGCCGGTAACAAAACAAAACAAGTGCTCGTCGCGGCTCGTTCCAAATTCGAATCGCGGAATGCTCGCAAAAACAATAACCCGCAAGAGCATCGACAATTAAACGTGTTGTAATTAAATACGGGCGGAGCTTCGCGTTAATGAGGGACGCACAGAGGCGGCAGCGGCCGTAATCAACATTAAAGATTGGCGGGAGATGCGCCCCGCACCCGCGCCCCTCATTACTTATACAAAATACTTAAGACGCGCGTCGTCCCGCTCTCCGCGCGCTAATAGCTCGCGCCCACTCGCTATCGCCGTCCCGCTTCGGCCGGCGAGCGTAATTAACCACCGGCATCGCCTTCGCTCGCTCGGCTCGGCCCCGCCTCCTGGGGGGTGAGGAGCGCGGTGCTGCGGGCGGGGGGCCGCCGCGCCGGGCGCTCAGTGTGCCGGCGACCGTTGACTGAGCTGTGTCGCGCGCGTTGTGCTAACGCACCCGAACGACAAACTCACACCAACAACACAACTTTAGTTCCTCATTAACAGTTCAGTGGGTGTTTTTGGTGTAATTGTTGCAAGTGTTTTGACTTCTATACCCGAGTGATTGCGTTTCTTATAGTTTGGATACTGGACAAGTGATTAAAAGTGACTGCGTGCTATGCAGCAATTAACAGTTTAGCTGCGTTCTGCGGGCGATGCTCACAGGTTAATATTAACTTTTTAAGTTTTCTTATAAGAATCTCATTGCGGGAATCATCTTATTATTTTTCTGCAATTTTACAGTTTGCGATAGGTATATACAGAAGTGCTTTCGAAACTTTGAAAATATCTCGAACGTGGAAAGCACTTGATTTTTCGGGCAGATGCGGAGTTATTTATCGCATTTCATTTTTGCGACTAAAGTTTTTAAAAACAATTTTGATTTACAATGGTGTGTTCTTATTCATATTTGCCTTCAATAATCTGTACCGGATTACGCGTCGCGAAATATTCTAAAAAGTAAATGTGAACTTTAGTAAAGGAGATTCAAGTGTAGATACAAACAATAATTTTACAATGTCATATTTGTTAAATTTAGTTATGAACCATTCTGCGTTTTGTTTTGCCTTTATAAAAAATAACAATTGAAAAAAAAAATCTTATAAGAGAGTGTTTATAGAATTACGACATACATATTTACATTTACCTAAATCCTAAATCTTTAGCTTGCGTCTATTGCAAACAGTTTCTACCTTTTAAAAAGTCAAATTTGTATACTTAGGTAATATCATTCATAAATCTTAAAATATATCATACTTCAGTTTAAATCTTACACCAATAAGAATTTAAAATACCTACTTCATCCCTTTGGCATACCTATTAACGATCGAACATTGTGAATTTTAAAATCAGTTAAAAACTTTAAAACGCGTTATTGGATCATCCAATAACATATAATTATACTTACTCGTTATTACAGTCTGTTCGGAACATTCAATTTTCGAACTCCGCTTTCCGTCGCGTACGAATTTTGCAAAAGATAAAAAAGTCTTAGACGTAGATAAAAAGTTGTACAACAAAGACACAAACGAAGAGTACAATAGGGTTGTAAAAAAGACCGACATTGAGTGCTAAACTGTCAGTATTGCTGATTTTATTACTTTTACAGACAAATATGACTGTCTAGCACGATAACTAGACATTTTGCAAAGAAAACTTGCTAATTTGCTTTTTGTTGAATTAATATGAAGACCGTTAATTTTGAATTTAGAACAATGAAAAATAAATCTTTTGTAAATTAAATTCTCATTTATAGACTTTTTAGTTATCGTACTTATCGTCGTACTTAATTATATTTTCAAATGTTAATTTACTAGTCAATGGTTCAGATTAGAAACCGCTCTTTAATCAGTTTCTCGAAGTTTTCAAAGAAATTAAAATACTTAATAAATTTGTCAGGTTGAGATAAAACGCGATTGTTATTATCAGAAACGCCATAAAGTTACAAATAAAAACATAGTCTTTGACACCTTTTTTATTCGACATTTTTGAGTTTTTAAAAGGGGTTACTATCAAATTACGTGCTTGTTTATTTATGATGAGATTAGATTACATTTATATGTAAATTCAAAGCCATAAAATCTACAGCGTCTGTCAAAAAAAATGTCTCGCTGAAGATATTTTGCCGTAAAAGAAAAAAGGTGTTGGTAACAAATAATCAAAACGAACGGTACTAATTAATATGTGGCTCGGAAAATATCTTTGCAAATTGCAAATTATTAAATAACTTTTTAATCAGTTAATTTTCTTCTGTACCCAAATCTAAACGATAATACGAAACCCGTGACATTTGATAATCGCAATATGAACGCCGTATAAAAATACAACAGTCGTATTGTTACAGTGAACGAAAAAAAATATTAATTTATATTTCAGACGAATATTTACGATGTTTCATGTCTCTACATATAATTATATAACATTTTTTTTCTCTACCAATTTAGGTAGTATGGTTGTAATAAATAATTTGTCATTCTTTGTATCATCACAAACAAAAAAGTAACATGCCAATTAACAATTTATAATTCAAATAAAGAATGTACGTGCGCGGACGCATTGCCGCACAACAGGCGGCCATCTTGCGCTGAGATTGCCCGAGATTTCCTGATACACATTCGGGACACATAGATCCATTTATCATAAAGATCTATATCTATTGCAAACAGTATTTAATTTATGACTTGTATAATAATTGATTTGGGTGCGTGGGTTTATGAGACGGTGCGAATAAGATCACAATGGAGCCACCAAAGGCGTTATGTAAATCGGCCTTATAGACCTGACACTTGCCTAATTGTTAAGAAAGCACCTTCACGGTGTGCTTTGTTAAGGAAAATGTTGTATGAGACATCTCATGTCATCACATTTCTAAGGCCAAGTCGAGTTGTGTAACATAAATATCATTGTTTATTTTGATACTTTTATATTGACGGCTGGATTTATTTTTTGTGTTTCAACTGAAAAGTGTTTCTAACACTAGTTTGTTACTACTACCGTAAAGTAAATAAAGAAAGTTAACAATTAAAATAATTACATTGATTATTTCATATTACCTATAGTTAACATTGATGACGAATAGAGATTAATATAAAATTTGAGATATGATAATTCGTCTTTGTTTTCTTTTCGATTTTCTTTAACAAACCAAAAAGTTTGGTTACTTATTAGAAATATAAAAACTCATTCATATATCAATCTTTTCATCAAACTTGGAAAATAACTGGCTATAATGGGATAGAATGCCTATAACAGGTAGGCAGGGAAAAGACTCACACAGAGGTAAGTATAATTAAAAATTTGATCCAAATACTAGACAGGTACATAGCTTATATTGTAGTAGGTATATAAAACATTTACAAACATATTTACCTACAAGAAGCAAAAAGTCTTCTGAAAAAGAGGAAATGTTGTCGCTAAATCATCTTATTGGTCCCTCCAAAGAGTATCAAATACATAAAGCGTGTTTTAAATTAGATATAGGAGCTACTTACACTTGTGGAAATCCTCCCCTAATCTGTTTAGCTTAAAAACGTGCATTTCTTCTCCATATGACTGCAATGATATCTAGGCTATCACCAAATTACGCTGAAGAAATATAATTATAGAAAATTCAGTCAATCAAAAACAGGGGCAAAATTGTAGTGTAAATGCTGGCTGGGCTTTAATTCCAATTGTTTTTTGTTTCAGAAATGTTCATAGACATTTAATATTTAGATGTTTTGCATTGTTCGACACTTACAAATTAGACTAGAATTATAGTTTTACTAATACTTTCGTGTAACTTTACGTCGTTCTATTCTGACAAGTAAAATGAAAGAAAATATTGTAATCTCAAAGAAACGTTAAGTTACAAATTTAAATTAAATTTGAAAATAAAATTCTCTCACTCCATTAATGGGTTAAGAATTGTTAAAAAATCTAACAGCTGTTGAGCGCGTACCTAACTGTCATTCTTGCACATTGTGGCGTGTTTAATTGTTTTAAGCCCACGGTTCGATTCCCGGTTACAGAACAATTCAAATATGTTAGTTTCTAAAAACAAAATCTACATGGCCCTTTTTTAATAACAAATAATCGGTATACCTAGTCAACTGAAACAGGAACTGAAATAATTTGATGTGTTTCACTTATTTAAAGCCACAACACAAAACGTATGAATTACAGCCGCTGATGATCATAACTTCACTGATATATATTTTCTATTTTTATAACCAGGTAAATAAAAACTTGTAATAAGTAAAAATAAATTTCTAAAGGCTCAAATCACTGATTGATTGTGAGACAAGTACTGAAAAGCACTTAAAATACTTTCTACATGGCTTAGGCTTATCTCGTTCTAAAATCAATGTACGATTGTTCAGAAATTCCGTTTCGCGACATTCTGCACAAATAGCATTTGATCAAACTTGTTGATTAATCACAACAATCCGTTAAAATGATTAATTATTGTCCGTTCGTGATCAAATATTATTAATAAGTCATTGAGTGATAATTCATTTAGAATATAACATTGGAATAACAACAAATCTTTCATTAGGTCTGTGTTAACTGCCAGGAAACATTTAAATCTAAATTCTAAAACAATAAGTACGTAGGTACTAGCTGGTTTTAGCTTCAGGGACTGGTTTAACCGCAAAAATTGTTGGCTATGGTAACCAAAGAGCCATTTCAGTTTGACAAACTTTTTTTTATTTCGAGTTGCTAACCTAATGTTATTACATTTAAAATGTACCTAATCAAAGTTTTAGGAAAGACTTAGGTAGATTAAATTGTTTTCATTTATGAGTAAATACGTTAATAAATATAAATAAGTTGAATATGTTTGACTTGAATTGGATATTTAAGAAAAACAAAAGGGATGTAAAAAATCGTGAACTGTGGTTAAATAATAATAAAACCTCACACATCTCACACAGCATGATCACAAACTAGGCAGAGCCTGTATGTACTAGGTATGGTAACCAGACTAGGTACTGATAAACATAGGTACTTTTATATTTCTAAATCCATAGGTACGTATTATGCCTGAATGGATTACACCCAGATACAGAATAAATGATCGTTGTCCTCGTACAGTAATTTGTCCTGGATGGGAATCGAACCCACGACCTCAGGCTTGCTAAGCATCACTAAACACCAAACCAACAGATAAGTCAAAAGTTAAAAGAATGCCGGTCACGGTATTTGATCAAACCGCGTGTTTCATTCACAAAATTGCGTCATTGACCAAGAAATAGGTATTTAGCTTGTCATCAAAAGAGAAAATCAAATATTGTACTGGCACACCTGGATCAGAACTGTTTAGTGGATACATAAACAAACTTATATGCATTCTGACAGGGTCGATATTCGCTTGTATATTCACATTGAGCGTATGTGCATTTTCGTGTGAAAATTGTGTCGTAAAGTAGAACATTCGGATACTAAATTATATTTAACAGCAGGTTTACTAAAATATGGATACGGATATACTAAGGATGTAAATCTGAATATTACGATAAGACAGAGTACGTATTTATATATTCAGTCTCTAAATATATATATATATATTTGAATCTCTTAGCATACGCTGGTATCCTACCTACCTATTCCAACTAATGCTTAAGATCTGAGTGAAATATTTATTTATTGTAGTTATATATTGTAAATAATAAAAAAAAATATAGCTGTTTATTCTGACATAACTTACTTTGATATAAATATCCCAGAATGTAGGTATTCAAAATTAAAAAAAAAAACAGATACAGTTATTTAAAAATACAAAATATAAATGTCAAATCCAATTCTTTTCACTATTAAAACCACTCATAAAGTATTATTAGTAGTTTATTAACTAATAAAATCCTTTTTATTTTTATGTCGCAACCTGTTCCTCTTAAAAGGAAAATAATCGTTAATATTATAATATTCCAATAGTAATATTTGTTAATAAAAATATTTAAGAAAAGTGACTCATCGTCGTCAAGTATACAAGACCATTGATTATACATAAAATTTGAATTTGTATTTTTTTATCCTTTTTTACAATTTGATACAGTCCATAATACGAGTATTATGAAGACGCTTAAAGTTATAGTGCTATTCAGATAAGTAAAGTTATTTCACAATTAGTCTAAAAAAACACAATATAATAAATATTTTTCATCCGCTTGCCTTCTGTAATACAAATTTCTCGGAAACAGAAACTTCAAGCAGCATAAACTTTCTATTAGGTACTACCGCCATCTATCGGGCGATAGTAGAAGCTTTTTTAGAAAAATGATGCTATAGTTGTTAGATAAGCACAAAATAATTGTATATAAACAAATTTTTATTCAATTATTCAGTAAATGTATAGTTATAACTTTTTATCTTTTCGTCTTCAAGATGTATTTTAAATATTTAACTATTTAACATCTAAGGATGACTCGGAGTAGTAATTTGAAAGTTAATTGGAGACTAAATTGTTGAGTCTAAATGTGTTGTTTGTTGAGTATATATATTAATGTTCAATTATGAACTAAGATTAATTACTGTGAACTATATCTTCATATATTTTAAAATCCCTATTTTATGAATGAAGAAGTATATAAATCTAAGTATGTATGGATGCAATAATGACAAAATGAGTTAAAAGTTTTTAGTTAATTTTAATATTTAACCAACATAAGATTTAAAACGATACACAAATTGTAATCAAAATGATAAATACCTACGATAGATGATAGACATTTCCTTAAAAAGGTTCTAGATGTATAATGATAAAAATTATGCATCTGAAGCACTGCCTATGAAAAACAAAGCACTAAAACGTGTTACGAAGTCAGCGACCTGCCGGAATACAACGCTACTTCCCCCAGATACATCACATTACTACACAATACCATTTACATTCAGGCGATCAGATACCATTCCTCAATATACACCATTGAACAGTCGAGTTCAGAGGTCTCACTCACAAAACTGTAACTGTTTATTTTGAATACATCATAACTGTCATTACCGTCCAATTTGCCAATTTGACGTTTTGTTTACACCTTCTTTAAATACGTCAAACAATAAAAAAAGAGTCTTAAAGCTCTAAACCTTTGTATTTAAGTCAAAGAATAGACAACATAAATGGTGAGTTACTCGAGATGGAGGAAATAAAACGACAAGTGACCGTTATGATATCGCACGTGTCTCCCATTCACAGATGACCGCGCCGTTTACCTATTTATAACAGTGCATTGTCCGCTATCCTATTTTTCAAATTCAAACCAAAATGTGTTCTATAAATTTCCGTTCCAAATCGGCCCTGTTCGACTTTTAAATCGAATGTCAACAAACACGGCGACGTCAAACAAATCGATTTCCGAATTTTGTAACGCTAGGTTCGAGCGCTACTATTTCAATAACCAAAAGTCATTCGATTAAATTTTTGATACTTTTAATATTTTATGAATAGTATTTTAAATAACTAAAGTAATAATATATTAATACACAAGTAATAGAAAATCGTTTAAACCGTTACAGTAATAAGAATGCTTCGCGAATCAGAAATGCGTCGAATAAAAATTGTCGAAGCAGTTTTGACACGATTACTATCGGTGACGTCTCATATTTGTATGTAGGTACAACAGATTACGTCCAGTCTCCGGCACCATTTTCTTGTTTAGCGCAATTTATCAACGTCGAGTGACATCAATAAGTTTTTCGTCGATTTCGTACGTGCTTATATGGATATGATAATTTGTTTCCGGCGTACGCGGCGCGTGCGCATGGCACGACAAACTATTACATTCATAGCGTTAGCACGATTTGCATTTGAAATATTTCGTTCGGCTCGCGCCACTAGGACGTACAATGCCTTCGGGAGAGGCGTTATATTCAATAAAAGATGTAGGTACTTATATGTGTCATATCAAATTTCTTGGTGTATTTTTCAGCGACTCGTGTCGTATACGTTTAGGAGCGCAGCTGAGTGATAATAGGGCTCATTTTCTAAAGCACGTGCGTGAATAATGGGCACCGGTATTTCGGCTCTTGTATGCCTTCGCTTATCTATTTAACTTGTAATACATAGCGCGGCATAAATTAGCTAAGTAAGGCACTTAAGTGGATATTTTGTTCACAGAATATACTTATATATTTAGCTACGAATATGTAGGTATTTAACAGTTTTTGAAATCGAGGCAAATATTGTAAATACAAAGCAGAACTCGATCCAGTTTTTGATATGTTAATCTAAATAAATTATTATTGTTAATGTGTTAACTCCAAAGTCTTTAGATTAATGTCAATATTTTTGTTATAAATATCATTATTTCATTAAACTTTGAATACATATAAGATATAATAAATATAAAACTGCGAACTTAAAAACCTTAAGTTTAAGATCAATTGGTTTGTTGATTTTAAGTATAAACACAAGCAACAAGCTTAGACTCATTTCTGTTAATCTTTTTCTTAAGAAATGGTACCTATAAATAAAACATAAATAGGTATTAATCTAAGACAAATACCTAAGTGACGTTTTGGCCCTCTTTCTAGGCAAGTGGAACTTTTAGGTCACTTATATTTTTATAATAGTTGTTACTGTTTAAAAGTTTTATTCGTCTCTGATAATGAGCAGAAACGCTCTCAATCGCCAAATAAACCGAAAATTCCTTCCAAGTGATTCGACTAATTAGTAAAATTAATTTAAGAACGTTTTCTGTCGGTGTGGCGTAAACTTGGCTTGGTGGATGCTTTTGTTTTATTGAATGATTGCCCAGAGGTGTTTCGGACGAGACCGACTGGTTCCTTCAAGGCCAGACGACGAACTTGCCCCAACCATTGTCCTTTTTCGCGTCGACCAAACTCGACTCGACTCGATTTTACCGTCAACAATATTTTTTTCACCTTTAGGATTAGTCATTGTTATGATTTTAGGACTACTGGCTAATAGTATACTACGTTGTCTAAGATTTACGATTTAATCGAACAAAAAGTGTTAATTTAAGATTCAGCACCCAGTTACGTGAGTCTGGTAAAAATAATGGCAGTACAGAGTGTTATTTAGTAAAATTTGTGCGTGGTTATTGCGAAACGCCTGCGGCGAGGCGGTTGCGCCCGCGCCGCGCCACTCTCGTTGACATCGAGCGCACCTTTTTGACACCTCTCGAAAATTTCTTTTTTTTTACTTTCCTAAACTTTAAGTCGTAACGAAATTAGACCTTACATTGCATGCTCATTTTAATTCACATTCTTTTATTGAATTGGAATGGACTTGGTTGAATTGGAATGATGATTAGAAATGTAATTACAAAATATCTAACAGAAAGTTAAAATGTATTTTGAAGTCTAAACTTCAAATACATTTTAACTTTCTACACTTTGAAATACCTGTTGAAAATAAGCTTTAATTATGTTCATGAAATTGAATATGAATAATTAATAAATGAAAATAAGCTTTAATTATCTAATTAAAGTTTATTTTCAATACATATTTAATGTTAGCACTTTTAATAATTTATTCAGAATAAATTTATCATCATATTGTAGCTAACTAAACGTTTATCTAGACATCCACTCAAACAACTTGACGCATTAATATTAAAAATTAAAAAGTACATAATGATATTGTTTAAGATAAGGCTCATAATCCCTTGTATATTGCCCTCCTATCTATATAGATATCGAACATAAACATTTAATGTAATTTCCGACTGTCATTGTAGGGTCTCTCTATAAATTTTAGTATTTCGAGTTTTTTAAGCTTCTGAGTTTATTTTTCTCTTTTATTTTATTTCATGACAAGGACAATAAAGCATTACACCACTCAATTTTACTTTTATAATTTTTATTAGAGTTTTGACTATATATTAAAAAGGCAATAGTATCCGGGTCTTTTTGTAGCTCATTACCGGGAAATAGAAAATATATTTATATGGACTATCTGTACTTATTGAAAAGGAACAAAACTAAGTTCTTTGCTAATTTTTATATGTTTATTATATCCTTTGTTTTCCTTTTAAAATAAACAAGAGCCTACTTGATTTCAAACTACAAGTCTAGGCCTGAATAAAAACCACATTACTTTTGTTCTTGTTAGAAAATTATTCTTAGAAAATGTTTATAAATAAATACCCTTTTTTGAAATTATGAATATTTAACACTAAGACCGTAGTTTTTGACTTTAAGTTTATGTATCAAACATTTAATTATGAACGTTACGTTCTCAATACAAGTTAAGACAGTAGTATTGACACATACTTATATGCTTAGTGATACATTTAATTGTCTCTTTGCTTAATAAAAAATAAATAAATCATAAAACATAAATTTAGTTTACACACCTGCTCACATTAATCGTTTTTTTCACATCAAATTATTACCAACATTTTACAGAATGAACCTCCGGTATCATCAACCCACTTCAATTTAGTAATAAACCTTGTTATCTTCCAATAATTAACGATAACTTCCAAAACGTTATCTTCTATGTTTGCTATTAAATAATCGATAGGTACAGTATCGATAAACGGTCATTGGTATGACTTAAACTGTCGAAGAAAGCTCCTTATTTACTAGACACTTACTCATAAAATCTCCTTTTTTTAAATAACAGTTACCTGTGATTTCATTGATTGAGTTCATATATTTGTCATCATACTATCTATAGAAGAAGCTCTAGGTACCTTGTTTAATATTAATGATGATGAAATGTAAATTGCTACGTTGTATTCACTTGCTATAATTATACTAATCATAGCGAGAATTTTCATTGCGCGATGCAGAATTAGTTACTTCGTGGTGGTTGGTATCTATTCGCTAAATCACTCAAATAAATGTTTGGTTATGATTCAGTTTCGATAGCTTCTGTGTCGTTGTTATAAGATGCTTATGCTAAGCAAACATGGGACAGGACGCCATGTCATCAATTACTGAGATCACTTGAGATAGTAGAGTCCGTGATTGATAAAAAATTACAATCATATATTTAATTCGACGTGCCCAAGTTCCGGATAGTACCTATCAAATGGTGTAAGCGACTTTTATGTTATAAGCGGAACTGTAGCGATTCGAAAATGTTACAATGCTTCAAGATTCGGTATGCTTTTCAACGATACACAATTTTCTTTATTCCATCTATTTTACACTAATCTAAAATACATTTTTATGTGTTTAGAATTAGCATGGATCGGAAACATTTTCCGTTTAAAACTACAGCTTGTATACATACATGTGAAACATTATAATTTCAATTGTATCCCTTGAAGGAATAATTCAACGTTCGTTTATATCCCGTTATTGATGTTTCAGTATATTGGCAGTGATAATTAATTGGAACGTCAAAAACTGTTTTCTGACATCATTGACGTTTATATTTCGTCCAAGTATGACATTTCATACGTATGTCAACAAAAATTTTATACCTATGTTTTATTAAAATACGTACGGATACGTTATATTTAAAAATATATTTATATGTTAGATACCTACAAATTTAATTACCTTATAACATTTAATTTATTTTTATGTTTGTGTAATAAATTGTTTTAATTTAATAAACTTCATTTTTTTTAATTTGAATGAATATAGTCTACTTGATTGATGTTTTTTTTAAGTTATTGCGAAATACAAGAAGGAAGATTTCTACAAATACCTATTAATAGTCACTAAGGTCTAATTCCTATAACGTTAATCTCTTCTAGAGCCGTGTGTCTTCAAGTGATACAATGGTAGATAAACTTAATATAATTTGAACTAATTGTCATTTCAAAATCTTAATTGATACTTGATTGGAAACTGAGTATTGCAGCGCCGTCACTAAGCAACCACTAGTACCGTGGACTGCTCACTATCCAATCCTATAGCAATCCTTCAACTCCGCTAAATACAATTTATTAGCAAAGGTTATTGTATGCTATCCCACTCATCTTCCAACATAAACCTCACGGCACTAATTGTGACCATACTAAAGAACTTGGAAACTGAAGATTATTATTTCAAGGAACAGGGATTCGTATCGTATTATTTGAAATTGTTTTCGCGCAGGACTGATTGACAAAGCATCAAAGATCAGCGCTCGTGGTGATGTGTTTGGCTTTAATTTAAATTTACTTGAACAGCCTATTGTTATGGCAAAGCATATAGGATACATTTCTTTTTTCAAGAATGAGAACTGATAGGTGTACCAAAAAATTTTAGTGATAAAATATGGCAGACATGTTTGTTAGGTAAATATAAAAAGGAAACAGTTAACAAAACCTTGATTTGCAATAGGATCAATTTTCCCCAATAGGAATAATGATTTCTGCCTGAAGTAAACCCTGCAAGTTACTTATAGGAATTTTCACACCTTAGTTAGAGCTCTCACTTAAAAATGATTTTGAGTGATTTGTTTATTAGCACATTGTTTTTATTTTTGCGTGTACCGAATTACCTACTACTTACATATGAGCACTTTCCTTGAATGACTCTCAAAAAGAAAGGTTGGAAGCAGCCTGCATTCACTGACAAGCTACGATCTTTAAAAATTCAAATGTCCACCTTGCCAATGGACGTCGTATTTATAATTTGTTATTTCATGTTTATAATTGATTAGTATAACTATGTTACACACATTCACACTTTTTTTAGACGACCGAATGGCGTAGTGGTTTGTGTAAAGGACTGCTATTCCAAAGGCCGCGGATTCGATTCCCGCTCAGTCAAACATTTGTATGCATGAACATTTAATGTTTGATTTGGTATGTTATGTATATTAGTAAATTAAAAAAAAAAATGTACCTATACATGTATTTATAGCTTTGCTTAGTTTGGGACTAGATGGCGTTGTGTGAATGTGGTAGAATATTATATTATTATTATATTCATTGGTGAGGTGGTTGGTTTCTCAAGCCATTCTCAAATGTCAGGCCATTTTAAATATGTTTATTCTAAAGCATGATTACATTAATAGCTGTTCTTAAATGTAATAATTAATCACATATCGAAATGTAACACGAAAGTTTGAAAACTTGTTACTGCGTCTTTCTTTAGGCAAATTTTAATAAGCTAAGCCTGAAATTTTTAACAAGAGGGCAGTAGACCCCATTGTAGTGCGGGTGTAATACACCTCATTTGAATATATCCTCTGGGATAGGTATACAAGTATGAATAAATTACGCTTATTGAAGGTTTTTAGAAAACCGCAATTCTATAGTAAGAAATGAAAACACATCCAAGAAGTAATACAAAATAAATTCTCTAGGACCTAGGTGGGTATATATTGCAGAAAATCTTCCACAATGAGTTGTACAAAAATAAATAAAGAGCTTTCATTTTGTTGTGAGTTTGAGACTCCACGTTTAAGAAAGTATCTTGTGTGTACATGAGTGCATCTATATGACCATGAGTTTATGTATGTATTCGTAAGTCGTTATAAACGAGTGAATCATTTCATTATGCATGCGAAGTGTCAGTTTAATTAAGTTTTGTGTTTGCTGCAATTGTGGTGGACATTTGTAAGGCTCGTTATGAATGTTACCCCTCATTGTTTTGAGAACAGAAATAACTATGATGCAGTTTTAAACTGGTAAAGTGAGGTCTTTGCGAGTCTCGAGAAATCTCGGCTATTGAGTAGGTACATGGTAATTTAAATAATTTTAATTATTACTTCGTTGGTTGGAAAAATAATTAAGTCATTAGCTTGTAGATTTGATATTAATTTCTTCAGTAAGAATATAAAAAACAGTGATGATGAAATGTTTACATTGAGACTAAAGTTAAAAGGCATGCAATTTACTTAATATAATTATTCGTCTTCGGTTATGTTTACTTGCTAGAATCGTTTTGATTTCTGATATCAAACCTTTTTTGTGATATCTTGCTACCATCGAGTAAATGACAACCCGTATTTTGAGATCTAAATGTGTACTAAACACAATCGAACTGCCCTTTAACCTATAGATGCTGTATAGGTAATATATCTTAAGTCTTTAGATGTGCAAACAGCTGCGATAAATTTAACTCATTATTAAATTTATCTACATAAGTATTTACATACACGTGAAAAAGACACAAGTGGCTAAGTCGCGTTGCGAGACATCCAAGTACATACATATTAGGTATTTACGTATCGTTTAATTTGAGAATAATAAAATTTAATCAGCATTCATTTGTCGTACGACTGCCGCCATAAATCGACCCAATACAAAATTGTCCATTTTATTGATAATTAAAATTGCCCGCAATTAGGCTAAGTAATAATTATGAGTAATTGTAAATCAAGGGATTAGTCAGTCGAGCGGTGTTTTTAAACGTACGATCTTTATCTTAGTTTATGATTTAATTACACGTTAATATTAGGCCTCGTTATTTAGTATCGATGCCGAACGTGTAAAATTTAATACAGACTATTATCCTTAGCAATAAAAGGAGTGGCCGTGAAAATAATTTTACCTATCGCAGCCAATTAACACATGTGTAATTAAATTTCTATATCGACAAATTGTTTTCTGTTTAATAAGAAAGTTCAATTAATCTAAAAAAAGGCAAACGCACGTTCACATAACTACAGACTCATATAACCAACGGAGTCAAATGCAGTAACATTTATAAATTGAATGGCTTATAAAGCCTAAAAAAGGTACAAAGTAAAGCAGTGTGCACACTGCATAGTGTCGTCGAAACGCCACGAGCTAAACTGCCTCGGACGAACGAAATTACCCTCTCGGCCGCTCCCATTGTTGGCTTGCCAAAAGCAATAAAAAAATTCCTTAAAACAATAGCACCCCTAGGCGTTGACTGCCGCAAAAGATGTTCATGATAATTATTTTAGAAAATGTACCGCCTTAAATGCTCCTTGGGACTACAGGTGTGGTTTATTACGTAGATAAAAAAATATTGGTTAGTTACGAGTAAGTTTTACAAAATCATTATACAAATTTTTCAAATTCCATACCATATACGCTGTAAAGCACTGAAGCAATATCATTCATTCTTTATAGTTAGTCAATACTATTAAAACGTCCCGAACGATTTGAAAATATGGAAGCACTAAAATTAATATGTAAATACTAGGTACTTACTAACATATAGATAGATCCGATATCATGTTTTTTATGTTTCAATAAAATGAAGTGATCTATTAGATAATGTATTAATAAATATACTTGATACTGTTATTACAGAAATAAATGTGACATTGATTAGTATTACTTGATGATATTTTCATCGTTTGTTGTTCGGTATGGTAATGACAAGTCATAGAAATTGTCACTCGCTTGTCCGTCAAACACGTATGTATTTACTCATCAAAACGTTAAGCGGATTTTAATAACATTTGGGATGCGGAGGTAAGTAATTACTGTTTATATCATCAACACTCGCTCGACACAATTAAGTCAGTTTTTTTTTCGACGCGCGACAATCACGTTTTGATTACAGTCGTAAAAACGTGGACATAGCTACACTGTCACTAAATAACGATTACCCATAGTCGACTTGTAACCCTACGTTTTTGAATAAGTGGTGTCATTTTTATAAATAATTGTCGTATTTAAGTGATCTACCTTCGTGATTGCTGACTAGAGATTAATGCTGAGAAATTAAGTCTAACCGTCAAACTAAGATGTTTTGCGTTGTGATAACAAAAAAGCTATCGCACTTACAACAGATGCTCAAATTTGATTAACGATTAAACGTGAAAAAATAGATTATATGATTTATGACTTAGAATTAAAGCTGTAATTATACTTTTTGTGATTCTTATATAATTTTATTGGTACTTTAAACTAGACAACACAAAATGACATGTCCACACTAATCTTAAACTTTATATGATGAAAATTTCATAACATTACTAACTCAAAATCAAATCGTTTTTGTTTCGTACGACATTTTTTTCGGCTTTATGTAGTTGTTTTTGATAAAAATATAATTTGGTGCGTCTCACGGAAGACCTCGAGCTAACAGATCGTATCGTGTAACTATGCTTTATAAACTCGTTGTCCACGACCATATCCTATTGTTATGAGACATTTAATTTTCATGAATCTTCTCATGGATAAGCATGGGCTTTTATAAAGAAAAATAAAGTTTTGTAATAATAAAATAGACCTCACACTATGATAGCCTTCAACGATATTGTCCAAGTACACATCATTTGAATCACAAGCAAATGTAGACTTTATGTATTTGTTATAGGACCTGTTTTGCATACGATTTGCTCGGATGTGTTTAATGAATGTGAAATACCATCAAGAGATTAATTAGTTCTGTCCCCTATACACTTTGCTGGCTATTAATTTAAAGTCGAATAATTCCTCTTACAAATTGAATGTTTGAGAACTCGTTTCTGTAGTGCAAGTACATTTTTGACACTGCTTCAGCTTACATTCAATGCAGATTTATAACAATTTTCACGTAAATACTGACATCAATGGCTGCTTGACCATAATATACTACTACTACTATACCATAATATTATGATGTGTCTGATTTATGGGTTGTAATAGAAATAAATAGTCTTAATTTATGTCCATTTATCAGTTTTAATATGAGACTACATAAAACTAAAGACATCTCTCTAGTTCGACTGTATTCGGGTTTGTCAAAGTAAGAAAATTTAGAAGTAGTCGATGTGGGCAGGTATCAAAAATATTTATAAATATTCATATTTTATCGACATATTTTATCGATACTTATTAAAGACCAGCTACCACTCGCGTCGTGAGGTGAGAACGATGGCGCCCCCTGCTGAGTGCGTTCACAGACAGACGGGAACAGGCCGAACGGAATTCAAAATGAAGTTATGGCTTTACATTCCTTTTTTTCTTTCGTTTTAAACGTTTTTATTTCATTTTAAATATAATCTCGGTGAAATTATGGCTCTTTGTACTCACTTACAATTTATATAAACCGGTACCTAAATTGTCAATATCCCAAACTTTCTAGCCTCAAATAAACGGCTCGTAAATGTTTGTGATTGTTTTTTTCTTTCATTTAATGCTAGTGCTTAACAGTAGCTTTGTCGCTCGTGTGAATTTTACAACATAAATAGTATACCTGCTACCATTAGCTCGCGAGCTGGACAAATATCGAGTGTCAGTGTTTGTTGTGGCGGAGTAAATATCGACAACAGAGTTTGCGTTATGCATCACTAGCCTGTGTTTAACGAAGAGCGCGCGTGTAGTGATGTGCGCGGGTGCTAGCGTGTAAAGGGATGGCTCGGCCACTCGACAAACTGGTGTCGATAAATACAAACGTGTTTACCTCGTTTACACTAACTAAATATTTTCAATTGTTCATCAAACCAGTTATACGTGATATTTCCTATAGCTCCTCATGCTTTGTTTCTTACCGAGATTTATTTAGTCTGGCATTTTATGTTAAACGGAAGCATTTATCTTACTTATAAAAGTAAAGAGGAATATTTATTCAACAATTAAACTATTGTAATTATTTAACATAAATACCTTATATGTTATCCATTAGAGTAACTTTAATTCATACATTATGCATGAGCCACCCATATTGTTTCCAAAACTTAAATATATCCGTATCTTTTATGCAATAACTCAGATTAAAATTGTATTAAGTATTGTGTCACCCGCTGTAATAGATTTAATATTTAAATAGGAATCGTGCTCGCTTTAAACGTATTTAATCAATCATAAGTTACGATTAATTACTTAGATATACGAGTCCATCCGTCCGATTGTTGTAGGTAGGTTGTGCGCCAGTTTATGTAAGTAAAGACATTTATAACATAACGAGACTCATTGTCCACTTCTCGGTAATCAAAAGTTCAAGGTTTTATGATGAGATGTTTATTAATTAGTTTCGTGTGGAAATAACCGGCTGCTTAATCCGAAATAAGCACTTTAGAGATAACAATGACGTGACTTGAAACTTAGTGCGATATTATGTGTACAAAGTGCTCACGGGCCAAACTGATCCGGCCTTTTTATTGCCACGAAATGGAAGTGGAACCACTTAATTTATTAAAAGGATAAAACAAGTGTTTTTCCTGATACAAACTTTGTTTAAATTCGATAGTAAATCTTTGTGCGTATCTAAGAGCTCGTCCAAAGTTATTGGACAAAAATGTCTAGTCTGTATGCAAGGAATGTCTTTTAACTTTGACGTGTTAAAATTAATGAAGATTTTATTACAAAAGAAATGTATTCTACCCACGCTGTCTTCGTCCAATAACTATTAGCTAACCTCATTCTGCAACATAAACATAATTCAATCAACACCGAGTGATTTATAAATTAATTCTGTGAAAATTTAAATATCAGTGTCTGTAAAACTATTCCATAATTTAACCAATCATAATTATCGAGTCAATCTTCTCGATTATTATGGCTGTTCGGTAGATATACGAGTGATATATAATGTAGTAGAAAATTAATTAAAAGTAGTTTCGATTGAAATCACAGTTACAACATCGTTTAAGAAGGCAGAATGTGCTAAGTAACGGTGAGAGATGGTCGTGTACTACCGGTTTTACCCGTGAGCCGCGCCGCTCATTACCGCTCATAGCGCTCACTTGTTGGCTTTTGTCGAAAATCAACCAACTTTGCCTCTTTTGATTACATAGAAATGTACCTTTTGTATTTACTCATTTATTTGTATGGTTAATTTTTATAGTAACCATTGTGCGAAGTCATTCCATTCTACTGTATACATGTATGTATTTATGTATATGCAAAATGTTTGTAATTACGTTTTAGTGCTGTGTGAAGATCATCATCTTATAAACATTTCTAAAATATACATTTATATTTTATTACAAGTATATACCACTTTTGGTGAGGATTAGTTTTAATCAAATAAAACTTTTCTATCACCTTATTATTACATCTCGTTCGACAAGTTTATGTCTTTAAGTTGGGATCAGAATCGTAAAAATGTACGTGGGCGATGAGATTATGTCAATTGTTGTACTGATAATTTCAACGAGCCCACCTACTTTATAAAGATTCTTTAATCTAACGGCCATCGTAAAATCATTAATTTACTGTCAATTTATGACGACGTAATAATAAAAATAATTATTTACCACTTTAAAAGAGTTTTTAATTAACAATTTTAATTTAAAAATAAATGTGAATTTTGCAAACAAATTATTTTATTTTTTAACTAGTACCAAATATTTGTTTATTATTTAATAAGAAAACTAAACGGAAAGTAAAAAATCTGTCTCAATTACAAATAATCTTCGTACATATTGGTTACCTCTTTAATAAAATAGAAGGCTTACAGCTAAATGACAAATAGGTACATCAGCCACAAAGCCGATCACGTCATTTCCACTCGCGTTTAGGCTTTGACCAACGTCCATTCATATTCAGCTATTAATCCATTCATAAAGATTTGAACATGTGGCCATTTTCAAGGTTAGATCGTGTATCTGAACCAATACACGAATAGCATCCTTCGCTTCTCGCTACCGGTTTTACGTCCAAAACATTATCCGCATGTGATGCTAAGTTGTCAACACATTTTTTTTCAATCAAACAAACAGATATTATTTATGTACGTTACTCAAATCTCAATGTACGTTCCATAAGCATTTATCACTTATTATTATTTTTTAAATACATATCTAAACTTTCTTTGACTGTCCAATGGTACTTTCAAGCTTAATTTTAAGCAATATTTGTTAATCACAAAACACGAATAGAAACAAACACCAAAGTTAATAAGCTCCATTATATTTGCCCTTTGTTACACATAGGTATTTGCGTTGAATACTCGGCCAAATGATTTGTCATAACTCAGTCCGAGACCGGCCTTGATTACATTAAGGATATGATTCACTGTGGCGAAACAGCTAATAGGATTATTCAGTTAAATGTTCTTAAAGATTTTATATATAAAGTATGGGCATGCTTCTTATAAAAAAAAGGTTATGAATGATGAATCTAATCCCGATAACAATCAGCGCTCGGTTTAAGATCGATGCGGCCACACACATCTTCACACGTAATGATTCCATTCGAATTGCCAATTGACTTTTGCCACTAAACACTTAAGACTCGTACGTAAAACTTACGTAACAACTGAATATTTATTAATGTGAATACACAAATGAGTGTTATATGAGTGTCTATAAATTATCAATTTTCGTATGTGCAGTATTCGGGATAAAACTATGCTGGATAAAAGGGTGACCACTAATAATGACAATTTTGAACGTCTAAAGAATCATTTTAATAAAAATTATTTAACAGAGTGCTAGATATAGCTGCACAGTTAGATACATTTGGTCATTTTGCAAATCTTATTTTTTTTCTTAAAAATGACAACTCCCGCATTAGGAAAATATATTGTGTCGCGGGGAACCGTGCAGTCAAACCAAACGCTTATACTGCTATACGAGTATTGTGAAAATATATTTTGCATTGTAATATAAAAAAATATCCCATCCCGTTTAGGGGTTACTAATATGAGTGAAGGATTGGAGGATGTTATATTAATGTTGTTTAATATGTTAAATTGAATCTTCATAAAAAATTATATAACGAAAGAGTAATCAAATAATAATAAAATAAAATAACCTAACAAAAATAACTTTTATATAGATTGATGATTGAAAATTACTGTCAACTACTATTACGGTAACTCAGTCTTCAAATTGCAAGTCAGATGTTTATAAAAGCAATATTTGACAAAAAGAAGTACAACCCTTAAGTAAACCAACCCCATGCTAAAGCTCTATGCCAAGTGCCACATTAAATTGGCATGCCAGCACCAGTACAGCAATCAATTTGTCATTATTTTCGTAAATCGATAAAGACAAGTCGTTAACCTATTAAAGAGAGGTGTGTAAGGCCAGCCATAACTATGTCCACGTGTGTTCTGAATAATTGGTCACCCAGTGCATTGGCCTGTTACACTGAATCACGATTACTTACGTAATGTAAAATAAGATGTTTACATAAAAAGTGTGCTTATAACAATAATCTCTTGTTCGGTTAAAACATTGTTTGTAAGGTTACAGTATTATAGTAAGATTTTACTGTACAGCACTATAATTGCTAGTATAAAGTTGAAATCAATAGGTTTAACTGATTAATAATCTCTCTCAACTGGTTTTTTAAATGTCTTGTATTAGGTAATACAGTTCGAATAACAATTATAAATAACAAATCTTAAATCGATTTGATTAATTAAATCAATAATCTAAATTACTCGCGTAATTAAACAGTGTAAAATAAATCAAAAAGTTCAGTCATTTATGACGTGTATGCGAATTAAAATCCGGTAGCAGTACGAGTTGGCCGTTCATCGATATAAACATTTAAATTCGACCGACGGAAGTATCACGCAGAGATAAATTATTTACGACCTTTATAAACACTTAAAATACCAAAAACCATTTCCATTCATAAGACTAACCGAAACGAAGCTCAAACGCACGAGCGGCCGCGACTCGCGACCGATCCCAATAAAACCAGTTTAGATTTTGATAATTTTACTAACGATCGATGCATGGAGCGTCCAGCACCAGCTTCTAAACTATCATATATTACGGCTTTAACACAAATTACATAAGTTTAATGCCACAACAGACCGAGCGTGGGTGACTTAATGTTAAAATGTGTCATAAGTAATTATACGATCTAGGGAATTTTAATGTCCACCAAATGTCGTCTTCTTTATTACAATAGGAGCCCCACAGGACTGGATCTATTGTATCGTATTATGTTCGATCCGAATATCATAAGAATATTATCTACCAAAAAAGTATTTTCTAACAAAATTGTTGTAATAAAAATAAAACTTGAAGTATAATACGGATAAATAACGTGGCTTGGTGCCCTCGAGTTTGACAATTAGTGATGTGACGATACGCACCACAGCGTCACCGCGGCCCACGGTAATTGTTGTTGTCCATTCACTTTGCGTCGTTACACAGATTTCTACATCTTCTTTTATGTCTATCCAAATTTGTAGCAATGTCGTCGCAGTGTGTGGCGTAAATAATTTATTTTACGTCTCCCGTCGTTCATTAGGGGCACATTGTCTCACATTCGAACACATTTTAACAGCGCTACCATCCAAATTTTATTACGACAATTTGCTATAATTATCCTAACGATATGAATTAGGCGTCTCCGGTAGAATAATTCTGTATTCTTGATTCATTATAACCAAAACACATAAACTAAATACGATTTTTGTTACGTCAGAAGCGCGAGACTCATCTAAATTAACGAGTATTTGTAATCCTTGGACATAAAGAAGTGCTAAAATGTACATCACAATTACTTCTCACAAGTACCTAGCACCATTAGTGTACGCTTATGTAACAACAATATCTACAAGTGATCCGCTAATCATCAGTTTCTTTGATCTTTAAGAACGTTAAGTCCTCAAATTAATAGCACAAACAGTGTGTAGACTAAGATTGTTTATTGCTGGAGAGCGAATCAATTGAACAAACTGCTTTCGGACACTAATAGAAAGAAAACGATCGGTGTGTTGCGTCAGCAGCCAGATTAATTAAACTCCTTACGACCGAGTGTGCGTTATTCCATTTAGGTCTCGGTGCACTAGTACATGCCTACTTTAATTAGTAGTTTTCCATTTGCCGAACACCTGGTAAAAGCTATTTGACTTATTGGTTGAATGTCGCTCCATCTGTCGCGTATAAACTTATTTAAGCCATACGTTTCAAAAATAAATTTCAAATTAGTATCCTCTTGAGAGGTTTTATGAGCGACAAGGATTTCAGGGCTATCTTATTGGTCGGGCTGCGTGCTAACGCCAAGATCACGCATACTACAATTTCAAATAGTTGTATCTACAATTTAATAGTGTTTACGTAGTTGCAGAGATGTAAATTGGCTTTGATTATTTGTCTTTGAATACTCATGCTAATTTATTTTTTAGGTTTAACGGTTTCATCATGTTGTTTAAATATCACGAATGTTGTTAGTGATTCGTAGAGTAGATATTAGGTTACCAAATTTGAGCGTTAATACAAATGATCTCAAGGCTCTAAAAACTTTTCACAGTAATGGTTTTCCATTTATTATATCTCATACACCAATTTATATTTCCTTTAATAAAAAATAACTGAACTGTAAATAATGCCAGTTAATAATATAATATGTCGGAAAGATGAGGTTAGAAATGAGTGTCCATCCGCTATTAAAACCGTTGTTTGGTCTCAAAGGGCCGGGTCCATTGAATTCAGTTAGAATACGTGTCCAGGACAAATGTGAGAAATCATCCTTCATATTTGACGTGGCAATGCTCCGACATAATGTCATCCATTTAGCGATACCAAACGCTATTATAGTCGAAGTAATAATTAATGCAGAATATAATCAATCACAACATCACAGTCTATTGTCATTTCAACTATAAGTGGCGACCGCTTTTACAATTACCAACTTTCTACAAATTGAAACGAAATTTTAGTTAGTCGATGAATAGTTTTGCAAACAAGTAGACGTGTCCTCGTCGCTGTAACGTCCTAATTTTCTCCAAACCGTTTTTGGTGTCAAGCTAATGTCGATAATTAAATGAGAAGAAAAAGGCGTGTCAACACTTAATAAGTGTTACACGAAAAGACAACTTTTTGTAGCAACACATCAGACAATTAGCATTAGAAACGTGTTAATGATACAAAGTAAGGATTTGACCACTGACGCAAACTTCGTACTTGAGTAATAAGCAAACACAGAAAAATTAATCATTGATAGACTTTTGGCAAACACAATAGTATTAGTATTAATTAAAAAATCAATATGTTTTTGTGAAAACAGAAAAAAGCCTTACACAAAGAGTCGTCATTGGACCAAGAAAATAAACAATAAGTGGTCACGCCTGTCATTGTTACAACAGCCATCAATAAGCTCGATATACATTGAAATTGTAAGGTATTCGGTAACGGTAAAACTAATTATAGTTTCGGTAACGAATCGAACCACTCACGACATGGTCACTTACTTAGTGGACGATGGAAATGACGCAAAAAAATAAATCGTGAGTTCAACACATTCAAAATCTCAGAAAATAAATGTAATAAGAAACGATAACGCAAACTACTGTCAAACACAGCATTAATAAATACTAAAGTTTTTTAAAGTATTATTAACCGTTGAATTCGAAATGAACTTAGTTTTTGATCGTCACATCACTATTTGTCAAATATTGTTACTGTATTAAGATTATGTAGGTACAAATTGCAAATTTAAATTAAAAAAATAGTAAAATAAGTAAACTTATTATGAATCTACTATTGTACCAAATATGGGCAGGATTAGCAGCATTACTCGTTTTGAACCATATAATTTAAACTAATAAAAAATACCTCAGCTACTCAAAATTAGTGTTTGGCAATAAATCTCATTTTAATAATAGATAAGATGACAAACTAATTAAATACTTATAATTAAAAAACAAACAAAAGTTTTGGCAAGAAATGTCCCATGGTGTTGGGTGACAGTCGATTTAATAGCGCCTGTTACGACATGCGGCGTGACTATCAATGCAGGGCTATACCTACTTATCTACAAAAAGTGATCTCATTTAGTTTCACCGATATCAACAAAACGTGAAAGGTAATTTCATAGTGCATTTTCTGTTTACCACGCCTATGGGCACTTTGCCCTTTCCACTTTCATTGTTTTTTATCGATGTTTTAAATTAAGTATTGCTGTTGAGTTTTTACCAATTTATTTTATGTCATTCTAGTAGTTCGTTGTCCTATGTTTTTTGTTTATTGGCGTTTCTTATTGTAGTCACGACGCTAATAAGTTTGGTCTCGATGTTTCTATAAAACCATAAACAACATTTTTAACAATAACACTAAAATTATTGAGTATAAAAAAAAACTAACAACACAAAAGGTAAAAATCTATTTCCCTCCATGATTATTTAGCATTAGGCAGATGTTACATTGAACATAATCGCAACATTATGAAATTTTCGCAATTAGTTCCAAATGCGGTAAACTCCACACATGTGACATTATCACTATTTTGTCTTATTGTTAGGCTTAAATATGAACCCACACAATTTTGGGAATTTGTTATAATCCGCACCGACTCTATTGTTATACATTGTTGCCGTGAATACAGGGATGAAATACGGAGGGGCACCGCACAGGGGTCGTTGATGAATATAATAATTTAAGAATCTATTAAAACGGTGATCAATCTTAAATTATTATTAGTTAACATTATAATACGCTGTGGTTTGTCTCGATAGCTTCGCGATACGTCCGCGTATTGCACGTGCATCAATGCGGTCATTAAAAAGGTAAGGTGAATAAGCGCGCGCAGTATCATTTGGTGCAGGTGGAAACGCTCGGGGCGAGGAGTGCGATGGGAGTCGCTCAAACCATCGCGCCGCGTCGTGCCGAACCGGAGCGGGTTATTAATAATCTGCATTCACGGGTCGCACGAGCGCGGCGAGCGACTGCCCGCGACGACATTCCATGCTATTGTACCAGCCCGCTCCGCCCGCGACACTTTTGTCCATTCACACCGATAAATCACCGCCCGCGGTCACAATGCGAGCATTATTTACCTCTAACGACGACCTCTTCGCGCTACATCGATTAATTAGTACACACTACAGATAAGATAGCTGGGAAAGCGATCGCTTTCAATTTCCTCTCGAGGGGCACTCGGCGTAAAGTGCGCGTTAAGTGCGGACAATCGGAGATAAAACGTGCGAGACGAGACTCCCTTAATCCGGTGATCGAAGATTGCGAGAAAACGTTTTGTCGTGGGGTTGTCCGCTCAGTCGCTCCCATTGTCTGGCGCGTCTAATTTGATTGCCCACACGCCGCACGCGTTGACGTGGGCGATTGGCCGCTGCGTGGACCCCTAATTAAACCGATGAGATGCTAATGGGAGTCATTCATCGCGAGGTCAGATCGCTTCTCAGACGCACCAACACGATTTTTATGGCACATCTACATAAACATGCATTTAAACCGCTACTATTTGCATAGAATTCATAAACTGCATCTGTTGACATATTTAGAAGTTCAATACCGCGAGGTCCAATAAACGCAATGTTTTCCCGTTTTATTGAATTAACCGTTCTCAGAGACGGACAGTGCCTGCCACACGCAATGGCCCAGACGCAATGTCATACCACTCTTACACATCGAGTATTTTAAATTGATTGTAATGTGTATGAGTTCTGAACAACAGTGATTTGAGTTCGGAGCGCCTCCTGACTGTCGTTACGTGTTTACATGGTCATTCATCTTTGACCTCACAACGAGACCGTGTCTCTGTCTCATATATTTTCCTTTAAAGACACGGGGTATTAATAGCATTATAAAGGTATTAGCGAGAATCGCTCGAGGCCTAGCACCTATCTATAGCATCGGCCGGGTTAATATGCTTATTAAATTATATCGCCAGCAAAAACCGTGTTTAGCTTTAGGGAGTAATTAACGGAATGAGTCTTATCGTTAAATTTAATCACTGCTTGTAATTATTGGGTAAAATTCAGACCACTCGCATGCGCCCTTTTGCTCTGTCTTGAATGCGTTCACTGACCATTTTTTTTTGTCACAATTCACTTTTACGAGTAAATAGTGAATAGAATTAGGTAAAGTTCTTTAACCTCCATCTAGATAAAATAGGCTTTGAATAAACAATACTGGTTCAATTGTAAGCTAACGACATTGTTACTGTTGAATGGTAATTGGTATTAGGGACAATTTTATTGATTAGCGAACAAAAATTTGTGAACAAGCTATGGGACCGGCGACCACCGCCCGCATCGGAAACGAGCCAGCTTTGCATATCAATACCTATTTTAATATCGACATGCACCATTTCATCTAATTGCATTTCCTCCATATAGATCGACAGATAATTCCTCAGTTTATTTAAAGGCCGCTGCTTAGGAACTGTTAAATATTTATAATCACGCCAACATGTTACATGTCAATTAATGTTACGCTGAGAATTAATTGACGTAAAAACGTTCTCAATTATGCAATAAAATAAAAGGTAGGTACTCAGCGTTCGCCTTATATGTTCACCACTAGTTCAGACAATCACCACGAACCAACAACGCCGCCTAAAGTAGAGAAGCTTACTATTTATCTACAGCTCTAACCGAGCTTAGTTTGCTCTTTATTTAAATATTAATTAAATAATTTATTTTGTTATCAAAACTGTATTCTCCCTAAACCAACCACCCATAGTGAACTTGAAAGTGCCGTAATTAGAAATCTGATAAAAATATAGGTATCGACCTGGTTTCCATGGTGCCAGTAATTAATCCTCGTGAGACGTGACCAAACATGGATTTCTATAGGCTAGGTCAAAAACTATTTCCTAACTTGGATGATACGGACCTAGATTGACTTCAATCGATAACGTTCAATCGATGTATCATCAATTACATACTGTTCGCCTGATAAGGATTAAGTAATTGTACACGAAATAAATTATAGCCTGTAATGTAGTGACTCGAAAAGTTTGTTTTAGAGTTGCACATTTGTTCCCCCTGTGTGTGTGTGTGTGCACCCGCCGCGGTAGGAATCTGTTCAAAAGTGTTAAATCGGTTAATATAATGATGATGGATGCAGTCCCGACCAAACAGCCCGCAGCGGGGGTGTTTTACCCCACTATACAAATAAAATATTTTTATTATTAACTAGTTTGTCGTCCTTATTGTGCCCACAAAAACATCCATCGATCTGTCTCCGTTACACAGTTTCATCGAAATCATATTTCTGTTTTGTCATTACGATATCACGTTTAGAGTTCCTCTCTTTTGTTCAGAATTTCGATTCGACGGTTTCTTGTTTCCAATACAACACTGGTGCTTGTTTTTTTAATCAACCGCCGCTACAAAGTAATGTGAAACCTTTCCAAATGGAGTTAAGGCATTCAAGTTTTATATTTAAGTACCACATCCCACATTTGTTGCTACATTAGTGTTAGGAAAGTATTGAAACCTTCAGAAAAGTAATGTTTGTTTTTTCTTTTACAGGTAATTGACACACGAGTTCAACCGCCATCTGTCGGCCAGTAGCAGAATTCGCGGAGTGTGTATAATTTTTGTATTGTGTCTACCGCGGTGCTACTTCCTATGAATGGAAGCCTGCCGATCGTTACAAAAAGGTGCAACCGTGTCAAAATGGTACAATATTGTTTATAACTTAAGACAGACGCATATATGAGTTCTTTCATCATGACGAGCTTACCTGTGGGGCTCACAAAAAACGTTGCAGGTAGCCCATTTGTTTGTTATTAATTCTCGCGTCGAATCTTGTTTTTTTACCGTCGACCACTCTAATACTGTGAGAATATTAATTATAATTATAAACGGAGCTCGTCCCGTTCGTTATAAGGTGCTCTCGAACTAAGGTTTTGGTTTGAAAATTTAAATCTGGTCATTTATCATGCGACAATGTCGGCCTTATCTTGATATTGTGCTATCAAAATTGATTGTTTTTTTCTCCGACTTATGGGTCTGAGGTACTACTGATTTAATGTTCTTTAATTCAAAGAATTTTCCATGAATCATTATGTAACAGATAAAACAGTCTCTGTTATTAATATGATATTTGGAAAAACTAAAAGAGTTTATAATCTACATACTAATAAACATAATTAGTTCAATAAGTCCTTATCTCAAGTTTTTTTTCAAACGTAATTGTATTAGTTAGGTAAGTCTTGTTTTATACCTAATACTTATTAAAACAATGTTAATAGTCCTTCACTTAACTTCGATTATGATTTCACTTGTTTTTAGATCGTACCTTATTATTATGAATTAAAAACGTACTAACAATACCAGTTCCCTAAAACAACAAAAACCTTCCGTGTTCAAACAAATTTACTTTTAGCTTAATAAAAAAAAAATTAACTGTTCTTTTCTCTGATACAAATATATGTATATCATATTATAAAACTATAACAACTATAACAATTTATAAAGATATAACCGTTAGCTTTAATACAAATACAAAAGTGTCAGATTCGTTATGTTATCAGTAACGTAACATAACATATTCTTAGCAATTATATAGTGACATTGTAACTACTAGTTCTTCTTCATATAAAACCATGTCGGCCCCACCACTACGTACCAATAATAACGTTCTTATAAAGAGATAGCATTGAATAAGAGGTTACGGTAACTGCGCCGACGACGCGTCGTCAGGCAAATTATTATCAGGAAACACCCGCATACGCTTTCTGCACACACTAAGAGACATTTAAAATCATACTTAATGCCTGCCCGACAAGTGCGACAATAACAGTTAACTATAGTACCTACATACGACATATTTTATTGAGTATACTAATAACTAATATTTTTATTAATACGAGTGGAAGTTTGTTTTTTGTTATGCTTTCACAACTTAACTACTCGACCGAATTATCATGGACAGAGAAGGATATAACATTAGTGTCATCCAGAAAAAATACTGTTTCGTAGCAATAAATAAATAACTTTATGCTTGTTTGTAATAGAATATTTTCTTTCAAACAGTAAAACTATCAATATGGCCCGCATGGTAGCAAGTATGCGAGTGGACCATTTCAATGCCTGCTAATATTTAAAGCACTACAGCACCAAACGGAAAAAAAGGATTGATTAATGAGGATGCAAATAATGTTCTCTTTGCCTGATATTTGTTTTAAATATAATTAGGTATAACCAAATTCGTAAGCATGAAATGTATGATTTAGAGATAATACAATAGTTAATTAGTAGATAAGGGTAACATTTAAACCAATGGTCCAAAGTATCACAAACAGGTCCGATATTTTTATAAATTGTAGTACCTATATTTCCTTCTCTATTAGTTAATGTTATTCTATGGCAATATGTGAAAAAAAACAAGAAATTAAATATTTTCGTAAGTAAAAAAGTATGAACCATGGTACTATGAAGGTGTATATTTACCTGACACTCATTATCTAAAATTTAAACTAAGCACGCGTTATTGCATTCTAATTACCTACGACGTAGTATATAAAATATATTGTATATGTAAATAATGCAGTAAAACGGACATAATTATACAAAAGAAGACTTAATTAACATTTCATTTATTTGTAACATTTGACCATGAATTTTTACATAATTTTTAATTATAAACTCATGTTGTCATGTCTGTTTGACCTTGTCACTTGCAAATGACAGTAGGTATTATAAAAACATATTTTTATTATTTTAAATTAAATATTAATTGATAGCAATACGTCAATTTATAAAATTAAATACAATTTATAAGCAAAACATTACATGCTTTTAATTAGAGAAGCGATACTTCGCCTCGTGGCGTATTAGCATGCCAAACTTGAGGTACCGACATTTTATTATTTAAATACGTCAATCGATTAGTTTATACACAATTTAAATGTGTTTATCAGTAATATAAAAATACTAAATTAATAAATTTATCATGGAGAAATAATCATGCCGTAAACCTATATTAACGTAATAATGTACAAATTATATGCAAATACACGCTTTATATTGTAGAAACACATATTATAAAATATCAAAATAATTTGTACTTATTTAAATTTAAAGGAACTTGAGAAAGCCTAAGCTTTTAAATATACATATAAATATATGTAGAAATTAGGTGGTCATAGTAACTGAGAAATAACTCTGACACTAGAAATTAAACTCATTACTCAATAATTTTTACTGCTAAGATACGTACGGAACCATATAATATAATACCGGTACTTTCTACTATCTCTGAGACTTACAGAGACTTTTTGCATTGAAGACTTATTAATGAAATCGTATCATATCTCGTGACATGATCATATCACAGGTTTGTGCGTTTTTTGTCATACAGAAGATTAAAATACCAATATGAGGGCAAAAATTCATTACAATTTATTAAATGTGTAGTTGACGGTTACTGTGCTACATCCATCTTGGGATAATTAAAAAAAAAAACTAACACACTTACAACATGTAAATTTAATAACTAAAATAATCTTAAAATTAAAAACCAATAAAAGTACAGTCGAGGGGTTAATTTCGTAGTGAACTTCTTGAAAGGAAATTCAACTTTTTATAGTAGAATGTCGTGTAATTTTACTAAAACTTATTGCGTTAAAGAGCAAATTGTATAGTAAATCGAAAATTGTATGTTGCATAAGCTTTTATATTGCCTATCGAGGATACTTGGAACGAACATGGCGGTGCACCGATAGAGCCCACATGCGGTCGCGTTCACCACTCCTGGATTTTTATCGCCGCCATAAGTATAAATAATACTTATTTTCATCCAGCACAGAACATAATGTTTAACCGCTTACCTTGACTTTTCAAATTCAACGGCACAACTACGACCTCAAAGTGCCAGTTTTAGTTTATGCAGATTCGCAGTCGTGACAAATTGAAATTAAAGAATCTTTTATCATCCTTGACATTCGCTCCATTTTGAACAGTGTGTTTTGTTCGAAAGTCTTCCCAATTACCGTGTTAAACGCTTCAACCGTCAGCAGTGTATGCTCACAAGGTGTGGTAAGGGGTCACCATTAGCTTCTCCGCTAATATATCACGATTCGAACATTACGCGTCTATCGCCCCCGTTTAGACGCGAATTGTCTGAGGAAAGCACCCATTGTGACCAGTGAAATTTATTTTCTTCGCCTCGTGGGAATGAAGCAATTATCTTCGGCCATTAGATTGAGATATCGAATCGAATTTAGTGCTCTTTGTCAAGATAAGCCTCATCGAACGAACAACGTCCTACGAAGATATCAACATACATATATGTCACCAACAGTACCATGGAAATAGACACTTCCAAACAAAATATTCAACTAAACTCTTAATATCACAAATATATGCAAGGACACATGCTAATAAACGCGTTGCTGACTTGACATATAGACGTCGCGTAATAAAATATCTTCATATTCTCTATGATCTGGGAATCCATGGAAAACACTTGGAGCCAAGTAAAATAAATAAAAGATGGCTCGCGATACTTCTCAAATTGAATATTAGATTGAAATTACGCGCTCGGGCGGCTCTCTCCCGTCTTTTGTTACGCGAATGATACATAAAGCGCGCGCGCATACAAACACAGCAATAAGAATTTTAAATTAGCATTCTTTTTGTGTTCTATGCCACCCTCACTCTACCCGCACACCCCACCGTCTTAATAATATGGAGAAATTGAGTTGTTATACACCCTTTTCGGAGGAGGCGCGGGTGCAACGGCACACCTCGCGGAGAAGCCTTTTTGTAATTGAATTTAGATATTCTTTCCCCGGATATAACGACAGGGAGGTCGGGCCGCTAGTTCCGCGAATAGAATACATGTAAATGTGGCGATATGAAATTCTTGCGCCAGGAAGCGGTGAAGGCGTGGTTTATTATTCCCAACCTTTTATGACTTTTTTGTAATGTGATTTTATTTCGAAATGTAATAAAGAATTCTATGTATAATTATATCAAATATTTATGTGATACATTCTATGGCCAAAATAGGTTCTATTAATTTGATCAGTCTTCCGAGAAGCAACGTTAGCATGATACTGGTATGTAATTACTGAAGGCTATTAACATCGGCCGTGTACAAACATGGCGGCTGATTGTGGGTTTCGTTTTAATTGCGCACACGCATCGCGATACCGAGTTTGAGGTCTCGGTGATTCCAGCTAGGTATCGGTGGATCGTGAGAACTACCATCAATTATTGATTTTGGGGCGATGCTAAAATTAAAACCGGCAGTACCGATTAAACAAACATATCGTTGAGTTGTAATTATAATTACTGTAAAATTGGTGGCTGGCATACATATACTCCATAATGGAATTATGATCTATAAATAATTTTGACACGCAATTTCTCAAAGAGTAAAATCTACGGTTATTATATTCAGTAATTTAATCATTATCTCAAAATGTGACAACCAGTGAATTTACTAAATAATTATCTATTCAAATTCCGCCTGTCAACGATTTGGTGGTTCCCACAATTGTCGCTCTCACCCCGTTCCCATCCTAAAATGACATTAAATAATAGTTAAAGCAAACTAATTTTACAGTGGCCAGTGGCCATAAAGAATGCCCTCTCTACTCTCTCAAGTAATTTTAGAGTATGCTATTACAAAATCTTCACATTATGCTGAGCAACCATATCTTCATTAGGTCGTGGTGACACTGATAGCGAAAAGCGATTCTTATTTAAATGATACGTATTGAGTTCCATACCTATAGGTATTTTAGATTTTCTTATGTTCTGATTAAGGATGTCCTTTGTGTTTCTTTAATAAATATTCTTATTTTATGCAAAAGACTCCATTGAGTGTTACATAAAGTACGGTGCTCAAACATTTAGACAGTTTATTAACTGATCACTGTATTTAGTTTGACGTATTACAGCTCTTTGGCGATAGGACCGGCCTGTAGATATCGAGCACTTAATTGTTCTGTTGTAACATGCAACGGTTCGCAGGTTATCAACGACATACTAAATAATTAAGTAGAGAGACTTCGTAGCTATTTATGTAATACTATTTTCTTTATTTAGGTAAATGAACAAAATTATCCAACTCAATTTCCCTTGTTTATATTAACCACAAAAAAATCTAACAACCATTCAAATTAATGTTAATGACACATTTCTCGAGAACGTTATGTTCGCGTCACGCTCATCCACAGATTAAAACTAATTCGAGGTCCCCAAAATTATAGACATTTGATGCGGCGGATGTTGTCGCGGCACGTCATGGCGGCAGTGCGGCAGCGGCAACGGCGCCAGCGCACCAAAACCGCACGTCATTGTTTTTTGTGAAGAGGCCTCGAGCACCTTCGGCATCGAGCCTCACCGCTAATTAATTATTTCATATGTATCGATCATTAATTACGGACGACGATACCGTCCACTCGTTATCTACACAATGACGGCCTGCAATTTGTCCATCGTAGTTATCTCACAAATCACAAGCATCTACAAAAAACAAGTAATGATTTAAGATTTTAACACGAAGTAATATGCCGCGTAGGCATTAATAGCAGAAAGCATCGAGATCGAATCAATCTTAATCTCGTACAAAACGTAATCCAGATTTATTTATGACGGAGCAGAGCGCGTGTGCTATTATGCTCGTCTGCGGCAATTTGCCTCGGAAATTGTCTTAATCGGCCGCTCAAGGGACTATTTATGTATAATTATTTCCAAATTCGACGCTGTGTTTGATGCCTTTCCGCTCTCTTTGAGTTAGTTCGACAAAAAAGTCATCTGTTGCAATAATTAAGCCATGGAAAAAATAGAAATAAGTATCGAAGGGTCCGCAATAATTACAGGCGCAAATTGACGGTTCCTAAGAGCCATCGTTCGAATGGCGCCTGCCAGGTTACCTGCAATGCGCACGCGATGCTTGCCACTATCAAAACACCAAAGCTAAAGCCAGCCAGCCAAACCAAACACAAAAGCTAAATATCAACATCAGTTCATTCATGAAAACCAAGTGGTAATCTCTGCATAGAACTGATAATACTAACACAATTTTTCAACAAAATACTCTTTATCTAATGATTTAACTAGAAATTCATCGATAATTTTGTGCTTGACTATCGACAATGTAGAATGAAAGTCTCGATAAAACTCACAAGCCTTTGAGTGGAGGCGATCAAAGGTTCGCTGTACAATGATGAAAGCCGGCGAGCGCTTGACACAATTGGCTTCGAAGCAAATAAATCATAAAATCATCGTCTTTATGATCTGATCTTCTTTCAAATATTACTTTAAGATTACTTTGTGAGTTTATTTTTCGTAGACTTAAGACTTAGATACTTACATTGTTTCCGAGTAATTATAATGATTGATTAATGAGAAAGTGTTGTATGTTATTTAAATTTCAAGTTTCACATTTCACAAGTGAGGGACGCTTTGTAATTACGTATACACTAACGTTGCTCACGAATTTGCGTTGTCACTTTATTAGCGTGTGAAATTAGAGAGCGTTTTTAATTAAATCTCTCTCTCCTTAATTTTATCATACATGTTGGTATTGTATTCCTAGTAAGCTTATATCATTCTCTACCTATATAAAAAATTAAAATAACCTGACTTGGATATATTTGCTTATCACCTGTTTCATTGCTTAACTATACCTAGCAGTATTAATCTCCGTGAAGAATGCTGATTAATAAAATATGTAAGTCTTGTATTTTTTTTAATAAGAATCGAAAACTGGTTAATAATGAAATTATTAGATTGTCATATCGTAGCATCATTATAAAAGACATATCAGGTTTAAGGACGACATAAAAATCTTATAAGAACAACTACATTTTTTATTTCATACTAGATTTCTTCTAAACAGAAAAAAAATATATTTGAGTAAAGTCGTTTCGACCTCTTTTGAATCTGGCTGAGCCTTGTCTTGTTCCACTATTATTGTAACGTCTTCGGTTCAGCAAAAAGAGCCATTCCCTTCGAGTTCAGAACCATTACCATTAATGGTGGTTTAAAGTTAAAGCCTAACGGTGGACATTGTTGAACGTGATCCTTTCGTGTAGTTGGTTGCCTTACCTTTTCGTTCCCACGTCTAACGAGACTACCGCGATTACGTACACCATTTTACATACATTCCCTCCACTTATTATCAATGTATTAAGTAAATTGCTGCTTCAGGATCTGCTCAATTTTATTTCCATTAATAGCTTTTCGACATTAGTAGCTGTAATGCGATCTCTGGTTCTCATTTAGTATAACACCGAAGATAGGTTGACCTTTCCTTGGTGTGGTACTAAATGTAAAGTAGTGATGTTAGCCTATAGAGAGATAGGTATACCGGTGTAGGTATAACGCACATAGCACATTTCATTGTGAAACAATTTGCCCTTAAAAACCAGAAATTAGTAAGAGAACATCACGAGTTCGTGTGAGAATTTTATTGAGTATTGATTAATTATTCAGTTCATGTTCAACGTGGTAATGTAATCCATGGAAGCCCATATATAAATGGTACGCAGGTTATTTTGGGTGGGTGTTGACAAGCTGGTGATACATGTAAATTATCTATTAATTTTATAGTTTCTTCAACGAAATACGAGTATACAAAAAAGGTATAACGTTAACATTTTAATCTGCATATGTGAGGTGACCATTCTGATTGATTTGAAAGTAGAGACAATAAATTTCTTATTTGCTGACATATACTGGATATGTTTTTTATATTTTTTTTAAACGACCATTACTTGAATTTTCAATGCAAATTTTACTATTAAAAGAGCACCAAACTATCAAGATGATTCTTTTACTTTCTTTTGTATATTTGTGAACCGAACAATGAATTTAGAAGTAGACACTGCAATTTTATTCTAGCATTGTCCTCTGACCTAACTGTAAAAAAATCAAATGAATTAATCTTCATTACTTAACTTCAAAGAAGGTGACTTGATGACGATTTCTGTATCCTAATATATAAAATTACCTGACAGGTTGAGTTTCACTGATGATGCAAACCCTAATAATACCTGATATTTTGTATGTATTTATTATAATTCCCAGACTTAGTAGATGTTGTTTAATGCTCTTTTGGGATGTTTTCGTAAAGAAAGCCGTTGTAGGGGTAATTATATTGCAGTGTTCTGTGGTTTCTTGGTGCGAGCGACCGGTGGTTTAATGAGGGACTCTGTAATAACCCACGATTATTAATATGGACGTAATTTACGGAGATTCTCTTGTTACTGGGGAGTCTGTCAATTAATTATTTACTTTGCAATTCAGCGTCAATATTTGGTTTGTTATGATGTTATTTCTAATTCATATTTTTTTGCTATAAGATATCTGTACCATAATTACTGGGTAAATAGCATTAGTCGCGTCTAGTTAGAACAAATGAGATTTTCTTTTGTACAACATTACACCGCACACATTCTAATAAGACTTGTTTGATACAAAAATAAACTTGTAAGAGGCTCATCTCATTGGAATAAATTTGAAAAAAAGCGTTGGGTGCCTGTTGTCAATAGTAAAAAGCACCCGACGCTTTTTTTCAAATTTATTTTCTATTTTTTAGTTTGGTTTTCTATAGAAAGCGTGTTTTTTAGTTTTTTAAAACTATATTTTTTTTTCTTTTTATTTGTAATTAGTGTATTGTCATCGGTCCTCGATATATCTACAAAGTTTGAACGAATTCTGACCGTTTAAAGTCAGTCAAAATCACGCCTAAAGGGGTCGGTTACAACCATACAAACAAACATACAAGTGAAGCTAATATAAAGCGTGTAAAAATATGTAAACATTGAATTACATATTCACTTAACTCGAATAGTATGAAAGGAATACGTTACATGACTGGGAGTAATCAGTTTGAATACGAGTAGTGAAGAAACGATTGATGGTAATAATTTGATCGGTTAACGAATTAGAATGTGTAGGAGTAATTAGAATGACAAACAGTTTTTTTAAATCATTACCAGACTGTGTTACTGACATACCCATACCATACTTTGTCTACAGAGTGTTACCAGACTTGGGAACTATTTTATTCGCTGTTATTACAAACACACTCATTGAAAAAAGCTGTGTTCTTACATTACTAGAAATTAGTTTTCAGTTACTATAATGTGGGAGAGTAAAATTTAGTTGGCAAATATGAGATGTCACAATAAAATTAGGGATAGGCTAACAGAAAATGCCTATACACGTGCAATTTAACAAATTCTAAATTGATGAATAAGATCTCGAAACAACAAAATAATGAAATCTCCGTGCAAGTTGAAGCATTGTGCTTTATGTAAATGTATCTCTAAGACATAAAAGACGCGTAGTATGTAAAACAGTAAATTAAGAAAAGCTGTTGAAAATGATGATGATGATGAACAGTTTTATTTGATCTTTCTAATAATAAAGGAAACTCCTGGTCTGGCCAGTAATGAGGAGCGCGATTAAAAGAAACATTGTACATTGACATCACAGAATACGTAACATGGACGTATCTAATGAATCTCTAATTAAAGCGTTCATGTTTTCATTCGTTGTGGCTCACGATATAATGAGGTACGAGTAGTACGATCCGCAAATGTCACAGTTTCCAACTAGTAAATGTAATTCGAAAGTGATACATGGATCACGAACTCCCATGCCGCGGATACGGTAATGAATGCCATTGCTTCCACTAATTATAGGATATAATGGTATCCTAGTATTATATAATACATCATTGTTAATTTCACCTCTTTCTTTGCTCTCGCTTCTCAAATGACTTTCTACTTAATCAAACATAGATTAGATACTTATAATGTCGATTTTACATTGAATAAATGGGTAAAAAATAAATAATATTGTAGAATCCTGATGAATGTTAAGTGCGCATCTTCATTATGACGAACTCGATAACTATTGTGGAGGACTGATGCGGGCGGTGTGGTGTAGCGGTGCGCTCGCGCAGCGACCGCCGTCGCCCGCGCCCTTGCGACTGTATGGTAAATACGTACGTACGAGCAAATTGCGTCAGTGTCCACGCACACACGGCTTATTGTATCCGCCGTACTTTTCTCACGCTCACACACTGATGCCTACGTGTAATTTGTACTCGGACGTAGCGACGCAATACGCTTGTGTGCGTGTTTATCGGAAATTAGTTCTGCTGCAACCATCGGGGTATCGGTGGAAATTGACAACACCACTGATTGTAACGATGGGAATCTGTGCACGTGTGCCCACATTAAACATTTACTTCATTGAGTACCGCATTAAAATGTTGCAAAATACAAAGTATTCAAAGCTTTTCACCTCCCAGCCATTTGATTCGAGTTATCGATAGATTAATAATTAATTAACGATACATTCGAATGGACTGCATGCTTATGAATGACTAACCTGACCAGTTAAACAAAGACGATATGTTATATTTATAATATTAACAAATAAATGTAACGTTTGGTATTTATAGTAAATAGTTATTGCGTCTGGTGTAAAAATAAGGATATGAGTAAATTATAAGCATGGCAGACCATTCACCTCGACTATAATTACTGGCTCTTTGCATAATTTCCATACACATTAGCAGTGCGAAATGATCTACAAATTGCTATAGCTGAGAACTACCATCATGATAATTAAGCGTAATTAGTATTTTTTACTTTGTCACTTAATAGTTTGTGAATGCATCGCATTTTTATTTTCCAACCAGTACTTACATAAACTCTATTACACTAAAACCTTTCGATTGAGTTTTTTCATATTTTTTCAAATTTGTCATTCAACTTTTACGAGAAAATAAAGGTTTACAAGAGGTGGAAAATATCTCTAAAATAGAAAAGCTTCTTATAAAAACTAGTAGGTATGTAGTAACCTTTACACTTTGGCCTTCCATTAAATAAAAATAATAAGGAGATCACTTAATAGGTTATATTTACCTACCTTTGAGTTGCCTAACGTATCAAACAGATTGCACTAAACCACACATACATAACTAGTTATACTTTTATATAAGTTCTAACGTGAATAGAACTGTTTACAAATAAACAATTGTTCTTTCTTGTTTATTTGTAAACACACTGAAAAAAAACACGAGGTAAAGAAAACTTTACCTGGGGAGCGCAGTCCGGTTACACCTCTGTTATATACTTAGTCACCGAGACCTTTCTCTTGGACTTGCAGTTTACAACATACATACATAGTTATATACGCACACTCGCACATCAAGCTTCGAAAGAGTAAACAGGGGTAAATAAACACCCACATTTTGTGAAAATATGATTTGTTCGCAAGTATAAGAGCCAAGAATATTACTGTAACCTGCTAATTTGGGAATTAAATATGATATATTCAAATAGCTCAAACAGATCATGGTAGCATCTGTAACTCAAACTGTCTATTGCTCGAAACGCAACTATTTAATGCAACTGGTCGGCTGTCGGCTCCGATTCGAGTGAAAATCTATCGTGGTCCATATCTTGTTCTACAATATTAGTAATGTGTGGGCTATGTTATTTGCTTAATTACTGCTAATAAGAATAAGACAGATAGGTTTAGCATTCAAACAATTGAACAAGTTTCATGTACTAGCCTACATTTTAATCATAGACTATTTTAATTATAACCTTCGATTCAACAAAAAGGTTTACATTGTACTCTTAGTAATAATGGTTGATTCATATTATTTAGCTTATTCTAAAGAGCTAGAGCGCAACGGGTTATAGACGGATTTAGGCGGCATCTCATCCCTACAAAACTGATGCGGTCCAGTGTTATGTACAAAATTGTCTATGACAATGACAACCCAGGCGCAGGTAGTGAAAATGAAACTACCTGGCCCTATGTTTCTTTTCTTAAATTATTTACTAAGTATCTTATGGTAGTAAATACAACAGTAACATTCATAATATAGATATCTTTTATTTGAACATGTATTTCATTATCTAAGAATCAGAAGAAATGTAACATTATAAGTTAATTACGAAATACAAGGAATTTGTGAGTGGTCTTATTCAATATCTTACCAATTAATCTGTTGACTAAGTGATTAATAAGTTTTAATTGGAAATAACTCTTGCGTCATACTATACTTTTGCCTGAAAATACATGATTAAAGCGGAACCTAGGACAACATGTTAGGATTGTAATATTTTATTTTCCATGTGTCATAGTGTTAGTAAGAGATTACTGACACCTACAGAACCGCATCCCAATTTTTAGTAAGTAGTTTAGTAAAGGAATTCCAACATGTCCTGAACCACCCCTCTCTCTCGCACTTTCTGCTATTCCGCACTTTCTCTTCTGTCCTTAATATATCAAATTTAAATAAACGTTAAATGATTCATTTATGCAAACACATATGAAAATAATATTTGCACCTGGTCATACCAAATTATCATAAATATACACGTTTTCAGTATAGCATAATCTAAAACGTTCCATATAATATTTAAAACATTTAGTTAAGTAAGTACAAGGCCACGTTTGATATATATGTACGTTAATGTCGTCTGAATAAATATTGGCATTGTCAATTCTAGGAGTACATTGATATCAATTATATCATCAAACGTACATTTAAAGGGTCACACTCCACCGTTTCAGCGCAAATAAATCGTTAGGTATGAACTCATATAATTTATAAACATGTAATTTTTGTTGTAATACGCGATATTTAGGAATGATACCGTCCATTAAAAGCATCAAAACTTATAGTGCCGTAAATGGCTCAAATTCTTCATATGAAATTCATCTCTTATATTTGATAAAATATATAAAATCATTAAGGCTGCAAATTAAACCTGGCATGTATAGCAAACATAATAAATATAAACGGTATTGGATTTGTTTTTATACTTACTGAAGACGTATTAGGAAACTTAATCTTTGAAATTAAAACTTGTAAAATATACAAAAACATGTTAAATAATAGGTAAACGTTCACTTCAAGTTGCCTTATCAAGTAGAAAATATTTCTTACTAGCAAATATAAGGTAATCATTTATTTTTATATATTTCAGACCCCAAACAGTAAACATACATAGTCTCTGTAAATCGTTAATAATGTTTTTATGTTTTCTACGTCTGAAGTAGGAAACAAGAACAAAGAACGTTAGATAATCATCGACTCATAATAATATTTGGAACGTACTAGACGCTAGATACTGAAACATATATTTTTAATAAGTTTAATTTGCATAAATTTAAATTAACATTATCAGTGTGAACATCCGGAGTAAGTTTGGTGGGGTTCGATTATTTGCGGTAATGTGGTAACGTCTTATCACATCCTGGTTTAGTCATTAATTAGTCAGTTATATTTGATTAGCTAATCTACCTATTGCGAAACTTAAATAACAACGGGCCTGTTTGTCTAGTGGTAGGCCCTGACTGGTAAGCCGGAGGTCGTGGGTTCGATTCCCACCCAGGACAAATATTGTGTGATGAGCACGGTCATTTGTTCTGTGTCTGGGTGTAATTTCTCTATAATATGTATGTATTTAAAAATATATAAGTATGTTTATCAGCAGTCTGGTTACCGTAGCACAGGCTATGCCTAGTTTGGGACCAGACGGCCGTGTGTGAGATATGTAAAGTTATAGTTATAAGTTATAATTAACTACTTACCATGCGTTATTTTAAGGGGTTAAAACTTAGGGGTTATACTTAGAGCGAGTTTAGTCAATAATCCTTATTATTGACTGCCGCTGTGGTGCAGTGATAGCGTATGCGACTGCTGTGCTGAGGTCTCGGGTTCGATTCCCGGATCGGACCAAATTTTTGTCTGATCTACAAATATTGTTTTCGGCGTTTGGTCGTTTTTATATATATTATGTATGTATTTACAAAAAAAAAGTATTCTATCAATATAACTTCCATAGTTCAAGCTCTGCTTAGTTTGAAATTAGATGGCGTTGTGTGTCAGTTGTCCGAAATATCTGTTATTTCTACGAGTGTTACTTTAACGAGAATAAGTTCCAGGTATTATCTAAAAAATAAATCATTTAAGTGTACATTCTTTGCGCGTCATGTGATATATTTTTCGTCGATAATGTCTTGCTGTCAACTAAGTAAATATATTATTTTATGCCTCGTTAGGTATTTGTAGGACAAGTATCTGATAACGATAGATAACAGAGAAGACGGCTTAATCTCATTTTTAACGAATTTTTATTCTAGATTATCAGTTGAATTCTTCGTCAATTTTTTTTTCTAAATATATAACTTTTATGTCAAGCCTGTAAGGGTTATAATTCCTTGATGGTTTTTCTTTACACCAATGAATTTTAAATTCTTCGAGACCTAACTTGGTTGGTTGCTTAATTGTAATAGTGTCGATTTGACAACGTTGACAGGCTGTCATACGAATAAATTGATCGTAGTTGTTTGCGCAAATGTCAGTTAGATAACGATTACTTACCATGTATTTTAATTTCACGTCGATATGTATATGTACATACGTGATGTCTATGGGAACTAATCGCTTATCTCTTATCGGAAAGAAGGCATTAATAATTTTGAAGACCCTACACTTCAACAAGTAGGTATTATACAAATTTATCAACTCTTAATTCCCGACAAACATTCCATGATAACTTCTGTGGGGATTCCGACCATTCATGTACGTACCTACCTCTATAGAGGATTTCCACTTTGTATAAATGGGGCACCTACTAATCGAATCTATATTTGAAAAACAACACTGAGTGACACAAACGATGACCCTACCTACTTCCGGTTCCGACCGACCGACACAAAATGTATTCAATAGTCACCTTCAGTAATGTGAAACTGGTCCGTGAGAAATAAGTGATTGATTGCTGATCATTTAATGCTGGATAGTGGCGTGATATAAAACAAACACTTAGATACATTTTCCATTTAGTGTTTTTACTGTTAGACGTTGATCTAATGAATCTAACGTAAGTCATTACTTGTTGCAGGAGAGCATGTGATGCCGGCCCTTGACGCCCGGCGCCATGCCCACGCCGCTGCAGCCCGGCGGCCCCGCTAGCGGCCCGCCTCCGGAGCGCAAGCGGCGCCGCAAGCGCGACGATCCGCAGAGTTCAGCTGCGCTCGAACCTGACGACGACGACGGCGACATGAGCCCCGAGGAAGAGCCGCGCAACGCGCCTGCGGCACCAGCGGCGCCAACTCCCGCACCATCCTCAGCGCCGGCGCCTACCTCGCCTCCTGCCGCGCCTGATGCTGTTGATCTAACTTCGCATCGTGATTCTCCGCCACTATCTTCTGACGTTGAACGATTCGACGGCAAAATCGTCTACAACCCTGATGGTTCAGCCTACATAATCGAGGACCCAGAATTGTCAGAAGGCGAAACAAGCATACCCGACTTGTCGAAAATAGACCCCGGGTGCATCGTTGACAGCCGTGACAACAACGTGGGTGAGAGACAGCTAGAGTTCCCACAGATAGCGAGCGCATTCTACGTTTCCAGAAACCCTTCGTTGTACGGTGCCCTGTACGGCAGACTGGCAGCTGAGCGGGTGCGATCGAGACCTGATGCGCCTGTTATGCATAGTTATCGAGTTTTTAGTTTTCGTGGAGGCAAGGATGGACTTAGACCGCCGTCTCCACCTGCTGAGTGCCCCATCAGTGTACCAGTCAAACCGATTCTTATGTGTTTTATATGTAAATTGAGTTTTGGTTATGCGAAATCATTTGTTGCGCATGCCCAATCGGATCATAGTTTATCGTTACTAGACTCCGAAAGAGACGCTTTATCGAGAGAGAATGCTTCAGCAATCATTCAATGCGTCGGTAAAGATAAAGAACCACTAGTCTCATTTTTGGAACCTGTAGGTGCTGCAGCTCCTCAGAGAGTACCATCTTCAGGAAGCCCAGCTAATATGACAGAATTACCGAGCCCTTCGGTAGATAAAAGACAAGACTTTATGACTTCTGATAGAGAAAACGAGTCAATAATGCTCAACGGCACCTGTGACGAGAGGAAACCCAGTCCAAATGCATGGCGACCTCCACGATCAATAGCTGAGTCACTAATGCCGCAACATTCTTTGATATCTGTCGCTCATCCTCACACAATAAATGCGTCAGTACAACCTAGAGCAAGTCCTAACTCCTCCCCACCGTTTCAAGCTACACCACCTGCCTTTCTGTCAGGTACTACAATAGGTGTTTGTCCTGATCATCTAGGAGGAAGACCTTCCGGTGCTGATTGCCCAAAATGTGAACTTATATTAAACTCAGGAAGATTAGGCGGCCCACTAGCTGGCATGCATAGCCGAAATTCCTGCAAAACTTTGAAATGTCCTAAATGCAATTGGCATTACAAATACCAAGAAACTTTAGAAATACATATGAAAGAGAAACACCCAGAAGCTGAGACGAGCTGCATTTATTGCATAGCTGGCCAACCGCATCCTCGACTAGCAAGAGGTGAAACCTATACCTGTGGATATAAGCCCTACAGATGCGAAGTGTGCAATTACTCAACGACGACTAAGGGCAATCTTAGTATACATATGCAATCTGACAAACATTTAAATAATATGCAAGAGCTTCAGAATGGCGGTAACCCTGGTGAAGGAAGTTTACCTCCTGCACCACAGCACACACCTCCAGGCCCACACAAGCCGCCACTCCCCCACCATTCCCCCTTAGGTCAAAAACCAAAGCCTACTTTTCGCTGTGATGTTTGTAATTATGAGACAAATGTTGCACGTAACTTAAGAATACATATGACATCTGAAAAACATACACACAATATGCTTGTCTTACAACAAAACGTAAAGCATATGCAAACGTTGTCAGCTTTACATCACCGACAGCAAAGTCACCAGCAACTAGAGAGTTTGCTACACTTCCACGGAGGTGATGCACCACCACCCAATCCAGAAGCTGCCTTAGCTGATATGGCTTACAACCAAGCACTGATGATTCAACTGATGACTGGAGGTCCTGGCCCTTCACCGCCTGAGCTAGGCGCCCATTTGGACGTTGGCTTAAATCCCGAAGCAATGGAGCCTCCACCAGAACCAGCAGATCCTGAACCAGAAAGAACGTTCCACTGTTGTATCTGCAACTGCTTCTCAACCGACTCCCTAGAAGCGCTCGGTCACCATCTAGCTCAAGACCGCACAAAAATCAGAGAGCAAGAAATACTAGCGTTGGTTGCTGGTCATTACGTTTGCAAGCTTTGTACCTATAAGACAAATCTGAAAGCAAACTTCCAGCTTCACTGTAAAACTGATAAGCACCTACAAAGGCTGCAGCATGTGAATCATGTTAAGGAAGGTGGACCTAGAAATGAATGGAAGTTAAAATTCTGTGGTGGTGTTGGTACAGGAGGTGCAAGTGTTGGTGGAGTTCAAGTACGATGTTGCGCTTGTGATTACTACACGAATTCAGCTCATAAACTGCAGCTTCATGCAGCTGGGGCGAGGCATGAAGCTGCTGCACTGCTACTAAGACATCTCCGTGAGTGTGCATCGCGGATACCTCGCGAACGACCCCGGGTGTACCGTTGCGCCCTTTGTGGGTTTGGAGCCCCTCACCGCTTGCCACTGCTGCAACACGTTCGCTCCGTGAAACATTTGCAAATGGAACAAATCCATCAACTACAAAGGCGTTCAGAAGGCAAAGACCCTACACCTGATGTGGCTGAGCTATTCCAAGTGATACCCCAACCGACTGAGCTTCCCAGTCCATATGATCAGCAGGAAAACGGTAAGTTTTTGAATTGAACAAGTTTTTTTTTTGACGAACCTCCTCAATATTTATTAATAGCTTATTTAAAGTCATTTAATTGTAGACACTATTGAAATTAATAGTGAGTAATTTTCTAAGATACTTTTTTAGATATTGTTAGGTCGCGTCAGTCTTTTCATGTGCAGTAGAGTGTTAATAAGGAAATTACTTATTGGCTTGCTACTAATTTTCCAAGCGTGACTAGTCTATTGTTATTACACATTAACTTCCTTAAGGCGTTGTCTCCGTAAGTTACAACTTAATGATAATTAGTTAGTTATATAAAGAGCGCCCCTTCCCCTCCACCCTCCTCCTTAACTAGGTACTAGCATTTCAGCTAAAAGTTGTGTTTGCTAGTATCTACACAATGGCACAATAAAAACCATTCACGATCGGAAACCAATTAGATGCGCGTGCGCATGCTGCTTAGTTTTTCTGCTTCGCGCTAGATGTCGCTCGTGACAACCTTTATTCAATCAGTAAACGAATGCGACACAACGAAATATAGGTATTATTATTTATTACTTCTGTGCTAAACACATTTCGTAACATTTTTATTCTATAAAGCGTAAAAATCCCATTAAAATTAATTCAACCAAAACCATTACCGACGTTCGTATCGATAAAGTAATACTGAGTCGACTTATGAATGTGATTTCGAAACGTCACTATCGGTTTCCAATTTAAACCGATTCGTTCCTTAATCAATTCTGTTTTGCGTTTTTTCAAACTGAACTTCTTTCTGTAGATCGTGTCAACAAACATAGCGATTTGTTTGATGTTAATTTGTGTTTATTGTGACTATGATATGAAGGCACATCACGCGCTCCGTTTTCGTTAGCGAAGCTTCATTATCGTTTATCGCGTGACCGTCACCCGTGTTCAACCTGAGAGGCAATCTCCATTTTAAGCGATGAGCATTTAGCGAAGAATTCGTAATCACAATAATGAGATAATTACACACGAACAAAATTTAATTTAAAGCGCGCAACATTAGAACAGGTTTCTTTAATAACGTACGCCTTACACGGTGTCGCCACAGTCGGATGCCGTCATTGGTCGGAGGCGACTCCGCCCCGCGCGCGAGGGAGACGGAGAGAAGATTTGAATTGAGAACGCGAATTTTCCATAAGTACCGCACGCGGGACAATGACTCGCATTACGTATGTGGCGGTCGCGCATTAAGGATGATTGCCCCCTTGTGATGAGGCTGCTACATCATCACACAATGTCGCCGGCCGCATTGCCCCGCGTATGTTTATGACCACGGTGAAATACGATAAACTTCGAGAGAAATGTGGAGGCGAAAGAAATCTGCCTTACACCATTGTGTGCCTCATGTTTATGCTTATTACTTATTTTCACCTTATTCAGAAAGCCGTTTTAAACGATCGATTTTGATATAAATTTAGAATGGCTTACGGTTCATTGTAAAATACGGAGATGAACTAAATGTGTTGCGATGCCAGATTGCATTCATTAAAATTCACACGCACTTGGAACAGTCACATGGCAACAACAAAAACGATTCTTTATCTCCTACCATATTATTTGTGTGGCTTTCTTTGAGATTGTCACTGTTTTACCCCTCAGCGACCGATTCATTAGTTACCGTCCCTATTATCAATGTGATTAAAACCAGATTGAAAACCGGTTTATAATTCAATTCGTTATACTCGACAAGCTCCCTGTCTAAATGATTTTATTTAGTTTACTGAACTACCATCAAGAAAGACATTCAATAAAGTGCCCAGACAAAAATAAGAGCATTTCCATTCATATGGACACAAAAGGAGAACAACAAAAATGTTAATAGGTAAAGTAAGGTTCATACATCAGGGCTTGTAAACACTCCAAGGTACCCTAATGGCCAGTTACGACCACTTAGGCATATTCAAAATCAAATTTAACTAGTATTTGACTAGTCCAAATTTAAACTGGTACAGGCAACACCGTTGCGCAAAGACAGTAAAACTTCCAGGCTCCCATTGTATCCCGGACGCCACATTGTAAAAATTCTGACCTAAATCTCACAAAACAAAACTCGCACTGCACAATACTTATTTTACGATGCTATAACGATGTGGTGTTTCCTTAGAAAAGACCCTTTGTCCATTGACAAAAAGCATGAGAGATCGCGTTTATGCAGACAAGGTCCTTTTACCTGGCCATTGTTCTATGCTCCTACCAGACTGTAGGTCGGTCGATTTTACATCATAAATAATTACATTCAATGGTCACTCCGCTAGAATTAGGGTCAGTTGGGTCATTATTATTACGCGTAGGGATTTACTTATTATCCCTCTCCCCTTCATTAGATGTAACGGTTTTAACTGCTTAAAACTATAGAACGGGTTCCTGAACGGGGGACCGACTGGTTCCACTCAACTCCTGTGAATCATTACATGTTTTAATTAAGCTGAGTTAAACCCTTTTTTGAGCGCGTTTATAGAAAATAGGTATGTTGTCTTATGCAATTGATTTAATATTTACCGCCTTTCATGAGCCTAATTGACTGCATTCTTCCACTCTTTAATTTTCATTCTTAGATTTTTTCTTCAAACTGAAATGGACCAAACAATAAATTTAAAAAAATCTAATGCGGTTCATAAATAACAGAATTATCAGGTATCAAATATAGAGCTAAATGAGGACCTCCTCCTTTTTTGTAGTCGATTAAGTTAAGATTTAGGAAAATATACATATTTCTGTGAGACATTTACGAAAAGGTATTTTATTAATTCATTAAAAAAATTGAAAATAAAATTTTAATTGGTTAGTCGTGTAGTTGAGTGGAGGATGTGACCTTGATAGATAATAATGTGTTAAATTTTTGACTAATAAGTATTATTGTAACGTTACTTTAACGAAGCCACGCACCCTCGGCCAGTTTTTTCACCTTTCTTAATTCAGCGTAAACAATGCGGCCCAGCGTCTTTCGCACGCTGCCGTGGACTTATCCTTGGTCAAAATAATAATTGCACATTCATATAGGTATGTACTCCTTACTCTCATCTCACTCACACCCACGGCTACACACATCACCTATCCATATGCGTTTGATCCGATGTGAAACGAAATATTCGAAACCTTTTGTAATAATGAACAATGATTGTTTGCCCGTCCTGTATCTCCTTTGTGTGCAAAATTACAATATACTTGTTAGGTTAACATGATACATCTGTGTGCGTGTACGGGATTTATATAGGGATACCTTTGTCTTGCCGGGACGTCGCAAACAAAACGAGGTCTACTAATAATAATATAAAAGGAGAAGAATTTTATTTTAACTTCAATTCAGAAAAGTAACAAACGGTCGAACCGAACAATAGTAAGATTCATTTATAGAAATAATCTTTTTTGTAGATAGATCTCACGTAGACGTAGGAATACATTGTGGATTTACAGCATTCAGATCTGTATCCATTCGGCCCGCAGATTCCATAGCGGGAGGTTCGTCGCATATTTAAATTTAACAGACTTTGATTTGTTTTGTTAATTACTTAATTTATTTTATTAATTTCAATTATTTTTTAAATTTAAATACGTAATTGCATACTGTTGTTTGTTAACAGAAAATAAGGAGCCGATTGATCAGAAGCCTGAGTTAACACAAGAGCAAAAGATGATGAGGTTTTTGGAACAACATCAGCAGCAACAGCAGCAACAACAACAAGTTCAACAACAATCTCCACAAGTCTCCGTTGAACGAGAGGAAGAGCGCGAAACGCCAGGACCGCACTCGTGCCCCTACTGCAACTTCAGTTGTACAAGTGAAACGCGCCTACACGCTCATGTCACTTCTGTACATAGTGATAGCGCTCGCCAATTTATTTGTCCACTTTGCCAAGACGGTTTCAAAGAACGTTCAGCGCTCGAGCGACATGTAATGCAAATTCACTCAGTTAATTCAGAAGGATTGCAGAGATTATTGTTGCTCGTTGACCAAAGCCATTGGTTAAATGGTGGAACCCAATCTCAAAGGGACGAATCTCGACAAGGAGATGATGAAAGAGAGATATCATCACCGCGATCGGAAGGTAGTACTGATGGTGAAATGGAAAGATGCTTAACATGCAATCGAACTTTCCGTAATGTTGACGAACTGTGCCAACATCAAAATGAAACTGGACATCTTGAATTAAAACAAACACCTCAAGGACCAGGATATGTGTGCTGGAAGAAAGGATGCAATCGCTACTTTGATGCTGCTCATGCACTACAAAACCACTTTAGAGAAGCACACGCTCGCAATTCTATCGCTAACATGTCGGTATCTGAGAAACATGTTTACAAATATCGTTGTAATCAATGCAGCTTAGCATTTAAAACGGTTGAGAAGTTACAACTTCATTCACAGTATCATGTTATTAGAGACGCCACGAAATGTGTGCTTTGTGGAAGGAGTTTCAGATCAGTGCTGGCTTTACAAAAGCATGTTGAAACTTCTCACTCTGAATTATCTGAAGAGGAGCTCTCTGCTTTGAAACGAAGCTTGGCATCGAACCCTTTGTTACAAGCTGGACAAGGAACGGCATTAGATGCTGCTACTGCTGAACTTTTAAGGAAAGAAACATTAAGAACGCCCGAGGATGAAATTGGTGATTTAGAAGATCGAGATTCTAGTGCTACTGTCGCTGATGAGTCGGGACACAATGACGCTGAAAATTCTGATGATTCTATAATCTATAAAGATCAACAATTTTTGGAAGACTATTTGAACTCTCAAGCTATGGCAGAAGACTCCTACAATGACCCGAACAGAAAATACAAATGTCATAGATGTAAAGTAGCCTTCACTCGTCAATCTTACTTGACAGCACATAATAAGACACTGTTACATAGAAAAGGGGAAAAACTAACCTACCCAATGGAAAAATATCTTGACCCTAATAGACCGTTCAAATGTGACGTATGTAAAGAATCGTTTACGCAAAAGAATATCTTATTAGTTCACTATAACAGCGTAAGTCATTTGCACAAGTTGAAGAGAGCAATGCAAGAACAACAAAACAACAACAATCCACCTGTGTCACCGGGCGCAGGTTCCGCACCATCTAATTTAACCCTCACTCCTAAGAGTACATCCAGTGAGGAGGACGATCGAAAACGCTACAAATGTAATATTTGCAAAGTTGCATATACACAAGGCAGCACACTCGACATTCACATGAGATCAGTATTGCATCAAACTCGCGCCGGAAAATTACAAGAATTAGCCGCCGCTGGACATGTGGACTTGACAAGGCCGTTGGTTGAGCAGCCGGATAGAAACGATCCCGCGAAAATTTTACAAGACGTGTTGTCGCCGAAAAATACATCCCCTTCGTCAACAAGCAGTGGGGGACCGCGTTCCTCGCCCCCCGCGCGCCCAGGTAGCCCGCGATCCCCACGTGCAGGTAACACTGCGTGCGAGCGTTGTCACGTGGCATTCCCTACCGGGGAGTTACTCGACGCACATCGAGCGACGTCATGTCCATTTGGCGATGCGCGGGCGCACTCTCCGCTCGGTGAAGCTGAAACAGCTGCTTTTGACGAAATGGTCGCCAAGGGCAACCCGCCCAAACGCAACTCACAAATGTATAAACAATTACTTGAAACATTCGGCTTCGATCTCGTTATGCAGTACAATGAAAATCAGAGAAGAAAAATGCAGGAAGAGCGGGAAATGGTGCGTATGCCAAGTCCACCACCACCACCCCCGGAAGAAAAGCCGCCGGATGGTGAAACTAAATCGACGTGTCAGCATTGTAATAAAGAGTTTTCTAGTGTGTTTGTTTTGAAGACGCATTGTGAAGAAGTGCACAAGGACAAAGTACCGCTCGAGTTTTTGGAACAGTTTGCGGAACACTTCAAATCGGAGTATGAGAGGAAGTCAGGCGCACCGAACTCCCCTCGTGCCGCCTCGCCTGTGCCACAAGGTGACAGGTCTCCTTCTCCCCGTGGTGAGAATAATGCAAGCTTTAACGAAAATGGAAGTACGTCTGGTGATGCTCAAGCCGGTGCTTTACTGGCTGCACAAGTACAAGAGATGCAAGCAGCATTAAACATGATCCAACTACAGCAGCAACTAGGACAGTTGCATCCTATGGTAGCACAGATGTTGTCACTTGGTCTACCGCTTGGGCTAAATGTGGGTGCGCTGGCCGCGATGAACCTGCAACCACCCCTAGTTCCATTGATGCTACCACCTCCGCCCTTTGATGCTATGCCCTTCACGCATGATGCTCAACTTAAACAACAGCAACTTCTGCAGCAACAACAACAGGTTAGTGTTATCTATTTATATTTATTTACGTGACTATAGTGTATTGATCATATAATGTAGAAGAAACAACATGACAATTAACTACAAACGCTCAATTGTAATAATCTACCAATTTTATAGAAGTACACGTTGCCTAACAGATAAACATAACAAAATAGATAAATTATTATTAAATTACGGTAATGCCACAGTAAAACCATTATTAAAATATAACGATGCAATAATATATTTTTTTAGGCTTGGCTTCGATTTTGCCATAGAAAGTGCCAAAAAGATAAAAATAGCATTTGATATACAACCTATTATAACTACATAAAAATACCTGTATATATATATGTATCTATATGTGTATATATATATATATATATATATATATATATATATATATATCTTAATATACTAATACTTAAACATCAAACAAACTCGTTTTAATTTTATCTGTCTGAAAGGAGAATGCCCATTCATGGTTTAATTTTTAGCTTCGTTCGCATCATTATTTGTGACGTCAAAAAAAATATTGATTTTAAGTTGACTTTTGGACCCTGAATCTCTTATAGAACTTAGGGTTTGAGATTAAATCTTACAAGGACTAAAACTTGAATCAATGACCGTTTCCATTTTAAGTTCAATGTGGCTATTATATAAAATAAACATCGTTTTAAAATGAATTTGTTAAATATTATACGTGAAATATTGACGTTATATAATACGTGAAAATAATTCGCAATGTCACATTAAAATGTATTGCAGTTTAGTAATCTTATTATTTCGTGTATGTAGTCGCAGTTTATCTAGTGAATGTATACTTCAGTCTTTAGTGTTAGTTTTGTCTTAATTTATACATAGTATCCCAGTCAAAACAAGATGCTACAAACATTCTAAAAAAAACATAACGTCAGTGTCACTATTTTTTCTAGTTGTTAATATTTTCACATTTAATTTCTCAATAACGACAAGTTCTGTTACAATATATCTACGTTAATATTTCTATAATACTTAATGCAGTTTATACATATTTGACAACGCAAAAAAAGTGTGAAACTGATTTTCATACTGAAATGGGCCTTTCTGTATATTACATTAATCTCAATATACTAATATTTAAATATCAAATGAATTCCTTGTTATTTAATCATATTTCAACATTTATTTTAACAAATTTTAACAAAAAATCTTAATGTTAGTTATTTAAACGAATGAATGGAAATGAAATACAGTAAACTAAATATAGGTATTCCAATTACTTCAACTGCTACATTTAAAATTTGTAACATACGTGTATACATGTATATCTTATTTACTTAATAAAATACAAGGCTTCGCATTGATTATATATTTTTGTCAGTTACTGTGTAAATTCAAACGCCGGCAATAAGGATAACTACGACGTATTGTAAGATAAGAGCGACGATTTACGTTAGCTATCTGTTTGCACAAGGTGACAGAGAATCTATTGTTACATGAAGGGACGAGTCATTATTATTAGTAACGAGTTCCCTTAGTATTCGGACTTATACCTGCTTCTTGCGCATACAAAACAACCCTTTGACAAGCTTTAAAATCTTAACTCGTTTTAAGTTTTACAAAGCATTGATTTAACAGATATTTCTTTTGTTTGCTTGTAGGCTAATGCTGCCGCGGGTCAAAAAAGAGCTCGCACGCGAATCACTGATGAACAACTTAAGATTTTGCGAGCGCATTTTGATATCAACAACTCACCAAGCGATGAAGCCATTGCAAAAATGGCGCAGCAGTCTGGACTAGCTACAAAGGTAATCAAACACTGGTTCAGAAACACACTCTTCAAGGAACGGCAGCGTAATAAAGACTCGCCTTACAACTTTAACAACCCGCCTTCCACAACACTAAATCTAGAAGAGTACGAAAAGACTGGCGAAGCCAAGGTTACACCTTTAGATTCTTCTGCAAGCTCTGATGAAGGTAAACCACCTCCTGAAAAGAAAGCTAAAATTGAAGACAACAGTATTATAATGCAACAAGAAGTGAAGTCAGAACCTCATGATGAACCTACTATAGAGGAAAAGTACAACTCTTATGATGATCGCCACCAAGAAGACAAAAGTTTTATTTTTCCTCATGTACCATCTCAAAGCCCTGCTCCAATAGGCCAAATTAATGAACATCAACAAAACAAGTCGCGACCGCAGACACCGACACATATGTCGTTAAATTCACTTATTCAATCTCAATTAGATTCAATTCCGGCAACAACTATACCGCAGCCACCTCATCCATCGATGCTTCCACCTAAACTAAATCCGAATTTCACGTCCCCAAACTCCGCGCCCCCGAACGTCCTACCTTTGACCCCAAATCGCAGCCTCAGTCCTGGCAGGGGACCGGCCGATTTCGGACTTTCCGGGGGCAATTCGAACGGATCCAACAGCTCGGGGTCTTCTGGCAAACGCGCCAACAGAACTAGATTCACTGACTATCAAATTAAAGTATTACAAGAGTTTTTTGAGAATAACGCATATCCCAAAGATGACGATCTCGAATATTTATCAAAGTTACTGGGATTGAGTCCTAGAGTAATAGTTGTATGGTTTCAAAATGCGCGACAAAAAGCAAGAAAGGTGTACGAAAACCAACCAGCTGCTGATCCACCAGCAACCGCTACAGATGATGCAAATAGATTTCAACGCACTCCAGGACTTAATTACCAATGTAAAAAGTGCCAATTAGTATTCCAGAGATATTATGAACTTATACGACATCAAAAAACACACTGTTTTAAAGAAGAAGATGCGAAGCGGTCAGCACAGGCACAAGCGGCTGCAGCGCAAGTAGCTGCTACATTAAGTAGTGAAGATTCAAACTCGAGCAATGTAGAACATCATACACCTCACGTACCAGTTTCTCCAGCACCACCTCGTACTCCAACGCCAGCTGCGCCTACCTACCCAGCTTCACCGGCACCTCCAGCACCTATAACACCAGTAACACCTCTTTCGCATGCTCCCCGTGAAGAAAAAGATGGAAATTTTCAATGTGATAAATGTAACCTAGTCTTCCCTCGATTTGAATTGTGGCGGGAACATCAACTTGTTCACATCATGAACCCTAATTTATTTCCCACTTATCCACCGGATTCCCCTTTTGGGATCTTGCAGCAACATGCTCAACTACAACAGCTGAACGCTAGCCTCGGCGGAGATGAAGCTCGCCACCCTTTAGTTGCTGCATTAAACCAACAAGTGGTAAAGAGGAAATTTGATGAATATGAAGAAATTGATACTGGGGAACAACCAAAAGACAAAAGGTTGCGGACTACTATCTTACCAGAACAACTGGATTACCTCTACCAAAAGTACCAAATTGAATCAAATCCGTCACGAAAAATGCTTGAAAACATTGCACGCGAAGTAGGTTTAAAGAAACGAGTGGTACAGGTTTGGTTTCAAAATACACGAGCACGTGAGAGGAAAGGACAATTTCGTGCGCATGCACAAGTCATAAATAAACGTTGTCCCTTTTGTCCAGCTTTGTTCAAAGTAAAGAGCGCTCTCGAAAGTCATCTGAGTACAAAACACGCAGATCAGTGCGCGAGAGGTGAAATCAATGTTGATGCCCTACCAGATGAAGAATTAAGCACAGAATCAACTCCCAGTTTTGGATCCCAACAAAGTGACCGGCAGCAAAATTTTTCCCAGGCGGGGGCTCCCATGTTGCCCCCTATTTTTCCACCTTTTCACTCAGACATGGAGAAGTTTATCAAGCAGTACAGTGAGGAGTCAATGAAGCGCTATGTGAGTGAATTACAAGCGCATGCCGCCGCCCAACAAAACGGAGGCAGTAATAATGAATCGTCTGAGAGTCGACCAGAACATGGAAAACCTGAAATACCTTTAGATCTCAGCAAGCCAGTCGATCTGTCACGACCCGGATCAGATGCCGATGAACGGTCTGATACCGCTTCCGAGACCATGGAATTTTATGAGGAAGACGAACCAACCTCACCAATTGCTGGTCAGCAATCAGTGCGGCCACCTGGCAAACGTTATCGAACTCAAATGTCATCTTTACAAGTAAAAATAATGAAATCTTTATTTAGCGACTATAAAACTCCAACAATGGCTGAGTGTGAGGCGCTTGGGCGCGAAATCGGTTTGCCTAAACGTGTAGTGCAAGTTTGGTTTCAAAACGCACGTGCCAAAGAAAAGAAAGCGCGCTTAGCTGCCGGCCTAGTGGAAGTGTCTGATGCACCGCCCCCGGAGGAGTGTCGAGTGTGTGATTTTAAGTACAGTCACAAGTACTCAGTACAAGACCACGTGTTTACGCGTAGCCATATCGCGGCTGTGCGTGCGCGACTGGAAACTGGCGCAAGCGCCGGTGAGGACAGTGCGCTTGCTCTCATGCAGATGGCAGCGCGACTTGAGGGTGGCATCGGCGGTGACCTGCACAACGCGTTTCTGCGGCCGCAACTTGCTGGAAACGGTGAGTGTACAACTTGAGTGTGGATCGATTTCGCCTAATGGTTATGAGAATTGAACGAATCCGCACTCTGTTACGTAGAACCTCGCAGCGGCGAGCTTCGCTCGTTTGCATGTCTGTTAGTGTATGGAACATTATTACTTACCGCGAGTCGAGCGAAGCTCTTTTCGTGCCGTGACGGTCGTTGCAGTTTTCCTACTAGTGAGTCCTTTTGTATATAAACTATAAGTATAATTGGAATAGTTTATCATTACCACTACCTCTTCGTAGTGTTGGTGTTTCAATATGTGTTAAAATTATCGTGTAAATACATAGATCTAGTGAAATAAATTTTCGCAGCTGGTTCAAGCAACTAGTCTCTGATTGAATAGTTATTTAAAAATTGATGAATATTCATCTCTCGAAACACTTTTACCATTAAAACCGTTACTCTTTCGACTAATTATGTAATATGAATGTGAAAACATCAATGTGAAGTATATTGTTTTGTACGTTGTCCTGAGGCGCGGTCGCAAGACGCGAGAGGCGGGTCTCAGCTGGTGGGCGGCCCGTCTAACCCGCCACTATACAAATGTAAACGATACCCAACAATGGTAGGAGTTAGGTCGCGTGAAGGACGTCGTATATCTAATGAGTTCGATCTGGCGCACATGCATTTGCTCCACATGAATAATCAATTATTTAAATTACACCAATCAAAAGACTTTCTCGGAAACGGTACATCAGTGCTTTGTTTGTTTCACTTTTATTACTTTATTATATTATATTACCTTGATCTACATATTCAAAACCAACACTGCGGAGCAGCATAGGCTAGTAATCTGTTGCATAATATTATTCTTCCTAGTTGTTCGTATTTAAAACTCCTATTAGGTATTAGTGACGTGTCCATTGTTGTAGGATTGTAATGAAACCAAATTATATATTTTAGAGAAATTAAATGTTTTAGTTATTATGTAAAGTCATAGCGAAGCCTGAAGTCTATAATTATTTAAAATAAGGTGCCCTGTAGGTTGCAAGTGTTTTATGTAAATTATTTTTCTCTGAGCTCCACTGTAAATAGTTAAAAGTATACTACTAGACATAAACGATGATGTGCATTGTAAAATTATCTCTGACGCTGTACGTTTCTTGTATTTCGATAGTTCATATTTATAGGTAGATATAAATATATTATTTGTTTCGTAGACACATCTTAAGAACTTGTGATATAAATGTATCTAATTAGTTTATTTCGCATATCTTATGTAAGGGTCTCGGCTACGGGCCAGCCTGAAAACACAAAAATATATACAGACATAACATAATAAGTTTGTCAAAGTGTACATAAAAATCGTGTGGAGTCCTGCCGGCTGCAGTTTTTGCTATTCTCTTGCCGCATTTACATAAGAGTGGCGGACGATTGGGGGGTTAGGCGATATGCAAATATTTTCTTCCAAATTATAATGCGGCGTAGGAAGTGGTGTAAAGCGCGGGGCTCGGCTCGTGCTATGTCGCACGGCGCTGCGCACGCGCTGCGGGTACACCCGTTACGCTTTTATTTACGACGTGGAAATTTTCGCTACCGTCTGTAACCACCTTGATACGTCTATATGGATCTTTCAAATGCAAATAGCCCAGTTCATTTTAGAACTGATATTCTTTACTATGTTGGAATACATACCAGTGGCATAATAGTTTATTTTGAATTTTATGAGCATGTTGATTTGCATATCGCTTTTTGTTATATTTTTTTTGTTTGTTATGTTTGTATTTATTTTTGTTCTCTAGGTTTATTATTAATTGTTTGTCATGTAGATAACTAAACGTATTTACGTCAAGGGAACTAAGATTTCCTTGATATTGATTTTGCCTCCAATACGACTTCCAATCATTTTATTATAATTTGTATAATTAATTTTTAAACTAATTTTATGCGATCTGCATTTACTGTTATTCAGATAACGTTATTCAAACAGTTATTTGAAACAAAGTTCTGTGCCAGCCAGCAATGAATATTTTGGTTATAGTACGGCGACTTTTATCGCTCGTCTAGGGAAACATCAAGTCCTGTAAACTGAATAGTATTATTATAATTATTATCTACAGTTATTATATTTGCAGGATTCGTTGAAATAAATGCAATATTTATATTATTGAATTATGTTTTTTTTTGTTTTTGTTTCCTTGGTTCCTTTTATCCTAAGTTTTTTTTTGCTTTTGTTGAAGTATATATTTATGTGGAATGCAATGTAAGGTAACAAAGAGAGTTAAACAAAGATGATATTTTTTGGTAGAAAGTCTCAAGCTAAGAGGTTCAGAATTATCAACTTACTTAAGGGCAGGTGAGCATTGAAGATAATTTGAAACGTAATTTGAAGATCTCATGCAGATAGTTACAATGGCATCGTAAAGTTTGTACCTGAACGCTAAAACAAAGATGTTGCTTTTGTTTTTATTCGTTACCTAGCTGTTAGTTTCTTTACAAACTTTTGGAATGTATTTTGTAGCTACGTGGGAGGTGGAAACATGAATCATTCGTAGGTTCAGACCGTCCAAAATTTTCTATTCACTCGTAACAAAAACAGATTGCTAGTTTATTTTTGTCAGTAATTATCTCGAATGTTTACAATATTAATTTGAAACGATCGTGACGGCACTAATTTTATAAGTACGCATATTTAGTTGTACAATGCTTTAAAAATGTTGTAACCAGGTTTTTCAATAATTTTCATTTCATTGAAACGAACAATAATTAGAAAAACATCATAATACGCAATCCATGGAAAACAGTGTATTCTGAATCTATACAATCATTCTTTGCATTTATATTAAGAAATCGAAAAAGTCTTGATAATTGAACCAGATGGCGCTCTTCAAGATATGCGGTTACTTGCTGTGTAACACCTTAAAAGTTATTTGTTTCCTAACCTCTACACGTAGCTCTGAAGATTCAAATGGCATAGTTACCTACCAATAGATTTAACACACACTCTTTGGGCGAGTTTTTTTTTAATTCCACATACCTATATCTCGTAGATACATTTATGTTAATATATATTTTTTTAGTTATTTTTGTTACGTTTTTCTTATAATTTTTTTTTTTATTACTGTTTAAAATTTGATAAGGCATATTAAAAATAAAAGCTATAAATATATATATATATATATAATTATAAAATGTATCGACAATGAGCTATATATACCCTTACCGTTAATGGGTAAAACTAAGCTTCTACAAACGATTGGGCCTGCTTTACCTCATCATATACAATATCTAATTACGGACTACGAATCGCGTACAGGATAACGGCATAAAATAGTCAGTTTATACGTTATTATGATAAGATTCGTGTGTTTTTTTATCCTACTACTACTCAATCAATATATTGTTAGGTACGTGAAGTGAAAACTTTGTACCCATTTTTAAGAAAATTGCGTAAATGGATGACCGTGAAATTTGACACAGTTATAGTTTATATGGAGAAGAAGTGTATAAAGGTATTTTTATATAAAATACATAGGAAATACATTGAATAAAATACATTAATCCAAAATACATTAATTAAAACAAACATTGAACACACTACTGTTTAAATGACACACAACCTTTGATTATAGAGGTGTAGTCTTTGACAAAAGAACCCTATTAAAGTTTAAACTTAAAAATTATGGTCGAAATTCGCGACCGATAGTTCGTAAAAAAGGTGTTAACTGATAAAATTATATTTTGTTAACCTCGAGAAATATATTTGCAAAATTTGTTAATATTTATGATAAGCAACGTTACTATGCGTACGTATGCAGAAATATACAAGTCATCTGTCGCGGAATGAGCAAACATTCGACATTAAATTCAATTTTAATTAGAGTTCGATTATTACATTCAAGTCACGATTCCATTTTATCGAGTGTACTCTGGTTTTTGTCTTAAATAAGGATTTCTCTATAAACGAACATCACTGTGTAAAACTATTTATAACACGTTTCTTGCCAACACTTCTCAATACAGCGCTGACAACACTGGTCAAGGGACCAAGTATAACAATGCACTACTGTACCACAGCAAAGAAGAGTTAAATCTTTAGAACTTTTGCTTTTGATAAGGCAAAAGGAAATTCTATTGTTGGTAAGTTGTTTAACACTGCACAGGGTTCCTACCGCTTAAGGGATTTCAATAAATTTAGCAAAAAGACGCATTTGAAACAAAAAGTTTCAGAGTGTTTATCACAATGCAAAAAATTAACTTTTAATTTCACCGTTCTTCCTGATTGCAAAACATTATCATTCACAGTCACTCCTTTTTAGGGTTTCGTACCTCAAAAGGAAAACCCGGAACCCTTACAGGATCACTTTGTTGTCCGTCTCTTATCTCGGGAGGACGTAGAGACATCGAGTTGAAATAAAATAAAAATAAGCTCAATTCTACAGTCCCAAGAAAAAAATTGGCAAGTAACATCGTCTTATACTACAAGTACCTACAGGGAAAAATAATTAAATTATTAAAAATACAGTCTTTATTTAAAGTACGTAATCGATCGAGGAACTTTTACCCTTATAAAACACAATAGGTAATATACATCATTATAAGTTTTGTAAACTGAATTACGAGAAAAGCTACGATAAAACTGCGATACTCGATTATTACTCGAGTATTCATCCTATCAACTATCCTATTCAACCTTTGTACCTTGAAATTTGTACGGAACTCTCGGCGAGTCCGACTTCCACTTGTCCGAATGCTTTAAACTCAAACATTTTAATCCCAAATGCTAACTAGTACACTCACCACCCACCATTCATAATAAACTATATTATTCCACCTAGCTTTGCTTTATTTAAATGCGAATATTTTTTACCTCCTGCTTACTAAAAAATATTAAATTACAAAATGCAAGTAAAAAATAAAGGGCTGATAAAAAGCGTTCCCGTTTCCAGCTAATTACTTTATTGTAGAATACAATATTATATTGAACGTGCTTACTGGGAATTGAAGTTTTTTGTTGTAGTACAAAAGATTTTTTTACGGAATCGATATCATGTTGGTAAGTAGGCAGATCGTTGTTATAGAAATGAACTTCAGAAAAAATATCTGTGATACCGGTTAATAAAGATTTTGAATAAAGGGAGATCAAGCAGATGTAAAGCGGACATCAGCGGCATGTCATCTATAGGTAAAATATAATGGATATAAAATGACTTATAGTTGTTCCCAAACTAACTAGCCGTTTTGAAATAGTTTCGAACTTTATAGCATGAACTGTTTTAAAGATGCATTTTTTCTACATAACTGGAAACTTTAACTTATTTCAAATTTCACACTCCTGTCTTCACAGCTTTTGTACAAAGAACTTTCTAGCAGAAATGTAAGACAATACAAAATATACACATTGTCTTAAACGCATGTACCTGCAGTTCAATATGAGCATACACTCTAAATATTAATTAAAATCACGTAATTACATTTTTTTAAAAGTATAAGCGATTACAATGCACCTAAATGGCAAATGGCAAATTCAAATAATCAGTTTTCTTCCCTAATTTTCTACCCTTAGAGGGTGGGAATATTTTCTTCAAATATAAACAACACTTGAATATAAACAACCAAATTAATTTAAATCGAGGTACAACTAGTAAATATATTGCGTAACTTGGGTATACTCGTACATAACACAACACTATGCGGATTGAAAGCCACCTATTTTTAAATCGGTTAAAAAGTTGTTGAAAATCTTATAGCGGATACGAGTATCTACATCCAGTACCTACTGCACGGATGGTGTAGTGGTTTAAGCGGACGCTACGCTGCTTCCTACTGCGCCGAGTGTTGTGGGTTCAAACCCCACATGGGACGACACTTTGTGTGATCCACAAATTGTTGTTCTGAGTCTGGGTGTTCTTTGTGTCGGTTTCATGTATGTTTGTAAGTCCCCCGCGACACAGGAATGTATTCCTAATGCGGGAGTTGTCTTTAAAGAAAAAAAGAACAGTACATCTTTGATAACGTTATAAATCTATAGATGTTAAATTAAAATAAACAATGCCATTAAAGTTTAACTTATTGCTGCTACTCCACATTGTAGAAATTTTAATAAACACGTGGACCTAACTCCAAAGCAAAACTATACTTTCTCATTGTAAAAGACCACAAAGAATTGTTCTATTGCCGTAGTCAATTTCAAAAAGATAAGGCGAATTTAGATAACTTGTATTGACTTTTGACTGTCCATTTGCCCATTTGCTGCATTAAAATATGGAAAGCAATAAGATCTAACATAAACCTTTTGAGGAAATTCAAGGATGTTGATGAAGGCCCTGAGTAACTTATTTATGGGTATAAAAAAGTCCTAAGAAGTGTCGCTCTATAGGCAAAATAAAGATTCTGAAGAGATACTTTACCCGAGTGTGAGTATTACTGCTAATGTAGGTATACAGTTCCACGAGCAACCCCATAACTGTTTACATCAGAAGTACCTACTTGAAACTATAGGAAGACCTCAATGAAATTTAACGCGAAACAAAGCAGTACTCGTAGTAGCGTATTGGTAAGGGCTTCGGACTTAAGAAGGAGTAGTTGTGGGTTTGAATCTTACTATCTATCTTACTTAGGATTTAGCTTAGCTTAATCTAGAATACCAGTATTCTTTAAAAACATAACTTTGCGCTAATTCCTTATTAAATACGCTGATTTGTTAGATTACTTTTACAAAAATATTACTCGTAGACACAATAACAAATGATTTACGGTTTTAATGTATGTCGAAGATGTCTGACTAGTTTTGAGCCCGACAGGGGCCCCTTTCCAAAGAGTAAAGCTTCTTGTTGCTACTATCGTAATAGCTCCAGGCATCACACCTTCGCGGCAGGACACGTGAGTAAAGCCATATATACCTATTTAATAAGTATAAATATCACTCATGTGTCATTGAGTACAACACAATGTTGTACTCAAGAATAATAAAACTACCTCCTATTACCCCTTATTATGTAAATGGGACTAAAAAGTTTGGGGAGTTATAGTCCCCAAAAGTGGGTACTTAATACGCGTCTGTTTGCCCTTTCTGTGATAAAGACGTGAGTGTATTCATATCCATACCAATATTATAAATGCGGAAGTGTCTGTCTGTCTGTATGTTACCTCTTCACGCTTAAAAAACTGAACCGATTTAGATGCAATTTGGTATAGAGAGAGTTTGATTCCCGGGAAAGGACATAAGATAGTTTTTTAGAACATAAATCATCCTTTAAGGGGTGAAAAGGGGGGTGGAAGTTTGTATGGGGAATTAATAACCGCTGGACCGATTCAGATGAAATTTGATATGGAAATAGTTTGATTCTAGATAAAGAACAAAGGCTTTTTACGGCGATAACCAACATACACGCAGGCGGAGATGCGGGCAAGAGCTAGTGTAAGAATATATATATGTGTGTATGTTCTTACACTATGGTCATGAAATTACTCTACACCGACACCTAACAAGCTAATAGGAAACAGTTCCTCTCGGATCACAACAGACCTCTTTAACAAGTGATAAATAGAACGAGGCCGAATCAATTCACGATATAAGACGCACGTATCAGTTTTTTAAGCCTCCCCCATATTTCAATCTGACAATACCTAAACAAATGTAAGATGACCTTTACGTGACCGAATGGATGCATTTTGCATTTATTTACAAAAAACACCTAAAAATCAGGTTATCACGTAACTCTTTAAGACACGACACGGTCATTCGCGTATCCACTGGTTTAAAAATTGACATCGAAAGCTATTGTGAAAAGAATGTTGAGAGTAGGTAATAAATCGTCTATAAGGTGCGCTGAAAACATTTTAAAATTAAACTTCTATCATTTAATTCATTAAATTATAAATAACAACAAAATCAAGATACTTCAATTTGCACATAATTCAATTTGTTAGCATACAATTTACAATACTTAATTTTTATTCACCGTTTTTCTATCTTAGCATGCAGTACCTATAGCGTAAGGGTAAGCTTATGCGAAAATGATGAAATCAGGATGAAAAAGCTGTATCTGCTGCTGCCGAGTATATGTACTCCTATGTTACAAAAACAATCAATAAATCTATCCTAATTTCTCTGAAACAGCTAAGCATCTATGACAGGCATATTCACTGTTCTAATATTTTTTACAAATAAAATCCAGTAACGAAAGCTCTTTTGTCGTAAATTTAATTGTAAAATTTTAAGAAGAGAACTTAATTAGACGATGTGGAGTTTGTTGTTCCCTGTAAGGAGATTTTATCACTCTTGTAAATAAACAAGTGATTAACTCTTCTACTAGTACAGAGATGATCAAATCATTTTGAATTACTGCTATGAACACAGCTCTCTGCTACGAGGCACTATTGAGAAATTCCTACTCGGAAAACCCAATTACACGGTGATAGGAAATTTATTATCCCCCCCAAGCAATAAGTAGTATCGATTGCGACTACAAAGCATCATTCACTTAACCTTTCATTAAAACCACGTACTTACTGTCACTATTTATTGACTTCACGGATGGCGTAGTGGTTAAAGCGGTCACCTCGCCGCTTTCTACTACGCTGAGTGTTGTGGGTTCGATCCCCACATGGGACAACACTTTGAGTGATCCACAAATTGTTGTTCTGAGTCTGGGTGTCCTTTGTGCCCGTTTCATGTATGTTTGTAAAGTCCCCCGCGACACAGGATTTATTCCTAGTGCGGGAGTTGTCTTTTAAAAGAACAAAAAAAAGAACTATTTATGTAGATGTTTCTAACTCTGAAACAAATACGTATAATATAATTTATCATACACATATTATAGAAATACAAAAATATACATTACGAAAACAAGCCTGTATGATATCGCATTTTTCTTCTCCACGTGTCTAAAATGTCAAAACTGAGGAGTATACGATACACTGATGAACGCTATCTCCGGTCTCGCCACATTCGAGACCCAGCTTTAGTCGTAAACTCTCAACGGCGGCGGTTTTACGCGAATTTCGTAAGTAACCGTTGCAGTTGTCGATAAATGATCTGAAAACGCTTTGTTAACACAAAATCTTCACGGCAAATCGTGTTTTTACTTTGTGTTAAGATGTATTGAATAGAATATGGAATCACATTGTTCGTTTTCTAAATAAAGGGCAAAGAAATGTGTTTCTGTGGTAATAATAAAGCGGACATTTGACGTATGAAGGCTTGTCATCAGAAATGTAGATTAAAATTTCGAAGAAAGAAGAAATAGCTTTAGTTACAAATAATTTGATACTTTTGTCAACATGCTAATAGATTTGACCTAGTCGTTAGACTGATTTATTCATGATAAAGTTAAGTCAGTATATAGTTATAAACAACTCGAATATACGGTCGCTTCATATTGTACAAATCGATCTTCAGACTCTTTAACATAGTAATATAATATTGTGAGGTACGGCCAGAGGGCGGGGGCACCTAGTAAGGCTCACAGTTCGCCCTGGAGTCACGTCGAGTCCCATTACCCGCTCCAAACCGTATCGACAAATAACCGCCAATTATTGGAACGCTCTACAATCTTTTTACAATTTCTTCTCCGTCGGACGTTATTATATTTCTATTAAGCCTTTTTTGTAATCAAACTACTAATGATTCGATTCCATTTCCTAGGCCGACGTGCCGCCTCCACGATGTTAATGACACTACGTAATTAGATCCGGATGGTTTGAGGGCGTTGACTCGACTGCGGTGCCCGACCGGTAGATAATAGCAAAGTGTCAATTTTACTAAAAATATGGTAATTTACAGCGACCGCCATGTTGTCGGCTCTCGAACGGTTAAGACAACGCGCGGTAATGAGTCGCACCGTTAAAGAGTTGTGGCAACTGTTCACCGCTCGGGTCTAATTGTTTGTACGACTTGTTCACTATCGTCACTTAATACTCGCACATGATACTTGTCATCGTAATGTATATTATGCGCTTACAATCATATGTTACCAAGTCCTTATTGACCCATAAGACTATTTCATTTAAAAACGAGACTTGTGTTAGTAAAGCCATCTGTTCTTGTCGCTACACCACTATAGTAGGTTTATCAAATCAAATGTGTGACATTTATTTCAAACTATATGTTTTATTGTTAATTTACTTTCGGTACTAAATATTTAAAAGTAAATTTTCTGTGTAACATTTAGGTGGCAAACCCGTGTACTTTTAAAATATTTCAATAGGGCAACTGTCTATTTCTACAGTATCCGTTAGATAGTCTTCGATAATTATTTGATCGTGTTAATGTCAGCAACTAACTACCTGATCGCTTATAGTCGCAGTTATCGGAGCAATGTGACTGCTAACAATACAATTCCTTTGAAATGTCGGATAAACAAACCCTCAAAGTCCGAATAAAAAAATACACTTTTAATGTATGTCTGGAACGTTCCTGGCTGAAAGCAGGTAGCACACGGTTGTGCTACTCAAACTAAAATTGACTTAACTGTTTATTTTACCATTACTGTTACAATAACTCATTGAAAAAACTCTGTATCTTATAGTTCTTATATACTAACAGCTAAGTATACTTTAATTTTACTGTATTTATATATGTCAAAAATCAAAGGTGAATTTTACATCAGGTTTGGCTATCTTGTGCCTAGCTTGTTACCTCCTACGGCTGTATTTTCGAAGCTGCTACTTGAAATAACCCAACAGAATAGCCCAATAAAAATGATCGACCCGGGCTCAGACTCCAGTACTATATTATAATCGCGTGCAAACGTGACATAAAACTTTTAACACGATATAAGCGACCTCATTGAATTTTACTATTTGAAAATATTCTTAACATGTAAATTTATATCCGTCACTTAATACTGTTTGTCGAGAGTATTAATCTTTTCGTAGCTGGAAATTCACTAAATACATTTCTATCTTTACCTATACTCTAACTTCTAAGGAGAGGCCTATGTCCAGCAGTGGACTATTAAAAGCTGTTGATGTGATGATGATGATGTGATTAAAGATACATGTGTCAACCGAAAATGCAGATTTTTGAATTGACTAACTGCACGGATGGCGTAGTGGTTTAAGCGGTCAACTCGCCGCTTCATAGTGCGATGAGTGTTGTGGGTTCGATCCCTACATGGGGTATCACTTTGTGTGATCCACATATTGTTGTTCTAAGTCTGAGTGTTATTTGTGTCCGTTACATGTCTGTTTGTAAAGCCCCTATGACAGAATATATAGCACCTCAACTTTTACCAGAAATCTAAAGCGCCGTGTCTCATCATCAGAAGGAGATTGATATTTAGTTGAGTTAGTATAGTAGGAGTAGTACTAATAATATGAGTTAGTAGGTAGTTTATTTTAGATTTAACAATATCACCAATGCTATTGATTGGTCGATGTGAACAATCTGAGCGTCGTGACTTTAGTAACCACCGTGTCTGATGACAGTTCTCATTGCTAATTAGAAGTTCAATCACCGACGTCAATGGCGGCCGGACCGATAAGAAAAAACAAGCTTTGTAGCTGCAGTCATGTTTCAATTTGTGAAATTGATTTGTGATGCGACGCCACATTCGTTACTTGTATATAGATAGTTTTCTAATCAGATCGACATCACGACGCATCGATAACAATAGACGGTTCTTGTCAAGTCATTTCATCATCAGAGATCAATAATCTAATTTAAATTATTTCCACAGAAACAACACGTCCATAATAACGACATTCCTATCTTTAAATACATTTAATAAAATCACATGACAAGTACTAGGTGGACTATGGTTTTGTTTATATGATACTAGCTTATGCCAGCGGCTTTGCTTTGCTCTATAGGACTCAGGGATAATATACCGTTTTAAAAGAGAAAGAATTTGCAAAATCGGATTAGTAGTGCTGGAGATTACCCTGAACATACAAGCTCACAAACTTTACCTCTTTATAATATTAGTACGAGTATGGACTACGTCCTCAATGCGACTATGCTATAAAGCATAACAAACAAACAGACAAACTTACTTTCACATTTAAATGTTTTGAAAAAGTCAATAACACTTTTATAGATAAGCTTTATTTAACAGGCCCTGACGCATTCTTCTTCCTATTGTGTTAATGTTCCGTTTATTCTAGCTAGAAAAAAAAACAGTAACTTTTTAAAACCGTTTTTACCTTTTTCTAGAGACTATCTGTTGGTCTAATGCTAAGCTGTTTTTAATAGAAGTGTTTTAGTCATCAACAGCCTTTAATAGTCCACTGCTGGACATAAGCCTCTCCTTAGAAAGGAGGTTTTGGCCTACTATACCACGCTGGCCAGACGGGTTGGTATAGGGTTTGTGTCAAGTTGAAGTGTTTTAGTAAGACGGTATAATTAGTGGGATCACTTACGTCCGATTTTAATATAGATTTCAGACCAGCAGGCTATCTATCTACCTTTATTACTTTCTCTATTCCCCCTCTAATGTCTTTTGCGCATTACCCAAGGTTAATGTAAAATTTCGTTTTTAAGAAAAAAAAAGACAACTCCCGCACTAGGAATATGTCCTGTGTTGCGGGATACTTTACAAACATTTACTCAAACGACACAAAGACCACCCAGACTCAGAACAATAATTTGTGGATCACACAAAGTGTTGTCCCATGTGGTGATTAAACATTTAAGAAAATATAAATATACAACTTAATATATACAGAAATACAAATATAAACAAAATAACCAAATATAACGTAAATAAATTATAAAATAACATTAGTAAAAACATTTTATTAATATTTACTTACGTTGTACATGTAGTACAAAAAATGAGTTCATAAGTAGGCAGCGAAATTAACAATCTCGGAAACTAGCGGTTGACGAGTAAGTAGCAACCTTTACAGCGTGTTATTAACAACCAGAGACTAAGGCCGTTCAACAAGTTATGAGAACAAGGCACTGGCCTTATTGTACTTAAAAAGTTTCCGAGATTTTCAGGTATCTATTTGTGACCCGGACTCTTTGGACCCAAGTATATTTCAGTTGCTTGAAAAATATTTCGTAGGTTACTTTAGTATAAATACATATTATTGTGTAATATTTATTAAATGCAATCGTTTCATATGTTTATTGAATTCAAATCATCTTGTTCATTCCGGGCGGAAAATTGTGCTTAGGTATTTTTGCTGGCAATCGTAAGATTTGATTTAATTCCAGTTTAGGTAAAATTGGTATTGGGATGATTTGTTAACTAATTGTTGACGCCAAGCGGGCAGTCCTCAACAGCACCAAAAATATATGGCAGAATGTGAGTATGATATATCATTAACTGTCGGTTCAGTGTAAAACATTAGTAGATTGTGGCTAATAACTGTAATTTACAATAACTATAAAAACAATCCCACTTATCTATTACCTTTCTCGGCGATTCCCAACTTGCAGGCTTGAGAACAATATATATTGGCTACAATCTAATAAACTACTCACAAAAGTTAATTTTTCTGCTACGTACATTGAAACAAACTCATTATAAAACTATATAATTATCATAACTTTTTGAAAGTCCCTCCTAGATATCTGCTTACGGGGAAGAGAACGTCTCATTACAGAGTATTAAAGTCGTGATTATTATTTTAATCGTTTGGCTAACAAAGAGAAACAACAGCGGATTAGTGGCAATTATCCGTGCCGCACTAACTTCGTGACGGTGGTTTGTTCCGCTTCGTACCTCAGATAATACTGTCTTTCCCCTTTTTGATGTACTGACATTTGTAAGTAGCTATTTTCACACGATATAAGATTATAAACTCGAATTTATAAGCTCACGTCAATTCTAAATTTTGCTTCATTTTCGTCATATTCTTATACTTATCAATTTAAAAGCTAACGTGATTGTAATTACTTAAGAAATCCTCATACGATCATACGGTCCTAAACTAGGCAGATCCTGTGCCACTACACTAGTAATACATTACTTTCCTTTATAGTGAAAAAATGAGAGCGTTGGCGCCATTTGAACCACCCCCCTCTCCCTCTCTTGACATCGAACGGTTGAAACGCGCTTGTACGCTTAAACACGCTTTACGCTTGGCTCTCTCACGTCAGAAAAGTGCATTTTTTACCGCATTTTACCGCATTATAAATTATTTGTACGAATTTCAAGTGAAGCGATTGTTCATTATATGATAACAAGTCAATTTAGAAATGTAAAGCAACTATAAGTTCTTAATTACAGTTAGGTATTAATCGTAGATGGGTACAGAAGGAAAGTATGAAGTGGTACATACCTGTACGACAGCGGTTAGACTCGCTCGTGCCGGCCCACCCCGATATTTTCATTACCACCATAGAACAAGGAATGAAGCAATCTTCCATTGGCTGTTATTGAGGTTGCACCTTCATTATATTTCGCGATAACCACGTTCAACGGGTTTAATAACAGGCCAACTTTAATTTATTACTAACTTTTTTTATTTCTATTGCGTCAAAATATTTCGTATTCGTATATATTTATGGTTTGACTAAAGATACGGTTAAAAGCTTATAAGCTGTTGATTATTTTTATTTAAATCAAGTGCAATGTATCACTGCTATCATTATTGTACTCATGCAGCAGATGAACCACACTCATGTATAGATACTATATATTAAGCTGAAGAGTTGAAATAAGTTACGGTATCATAAACGGTTTTACATATATTTAATCCATTTAACGTAATTCAATTGCTGGATAAATTAAAAATATAAAATACAAATAAAGTTTAGATTATCATTTTACAGACATACCTAAGTACTTGCATCCTTTTATTATTTGCCTCAGAACTTGTAATTTATAAAAATTGTATACCATTATATCGTCGCAACAACACAGTGATTCGTGGGTCGGGTTTGATAGTTCTGCTAAGGTTTCATCGTCACTATTTACTAGAAAACATTGCAATTTACAACAGTTCAATACTTAACCTAACAACATACAACACGTGGAACAGTCGCGCAAAATGCCGCTACTCTAAGTAGTAAGTGTATGAATGTGTATTTGTGTATATTTATGTGTAATTAGGTCATGTTATATATGTTATATATACGCACCACAAACTACATAATACTATACAGTACAGTCCATCTAAAGATTGCCTGTAAGAGATAGCAGACAACGATAAGGCTGCTCATTGTACCTACCACTGTTTTTTTTTCATTTGTAATCTGCATTGTTTGTTTCCTAACCATAATCTGCAATAAAGAGTACCTGTCTATCTATCTAAATAGTGACATTCTCGCTCCGATCGTCGGACAGTTCGGAAGTATTTAAGACTTTGTTACGTTGCCGGTTTGAAAAAGAAAGACTAATTAATTCGAGAATTTTAGTTACGAAAATGAGGAACTATCAAAATAATGATACCTTTTTTAAATAAGACAACGAAACTTGTAATCCGAAATATAATCCAACCAATCCGACCTATAATAATGCAAAATATAGTAAGTTATTAAAAACATATCTTATCAGTCAATGACTTGAAAAGGGTTTTCGTACTGACGGATGCAAGGAAATCGTCATTATAGAGTTGATATTTTATAATACATACAATGAGTATGTATTATAAAATATCAACACTTAATATTTTAACATTCATACTATAACCGGCAAAATAATTAGAGATCGATGAAGACCGAAAACAAACCATTTAACACTCTTATTGATGCTATACATTACATATATTATGTTCCCTAAGAATATCCTAGAACAATAAAGCAAGACGCATTGAAACACTATTGAAGGCCAAACAAGATCTGTATAAAATTATTTAAATCATGACGAAGGGAAAAATTTCCGTCCTTTTTATAATAAAATCAAATGAAAAAGCAAGTTTATGTAAAGTTATCCAAACAGTTGTGAAACAAATAATAAAGAAACCAACGATTTATGTTTCCAATGATTCTGGAACGAATAACAAGAGTATCAGTTATTCATCCGAGATGCAAATAATAAATAGTGTATGGAAACGTGATCGAAAAGCTGTGATGCTAATAGGGGACATCACGTGTTGTGAAGGCGCCGCGCCCGTTGACCAATCTTGATAGATACAGCACTTCCTTTACAAATATACATCAATGCATGAACTTTTTGTTCAATACACTGAATACATTTTACATAGATCAAATAGATTTACGATTCACGTAGACCTATTTCGTCTTTATAGTTGAGTTATGTAAAGTATGTCTGGTGTTTGGATATTGTTTTCGTACTTATGATCATGTGTAGTTTGATTACTTCTTCTCTATTAATCTCTTTTCTTCATTTATGACCGATAGAAACGGAGCCGTATGTTTTGCTGGATTCTTTTCGTAGCTTGTAGCGGTTATCCTGCGTATTAAGATAATGTTTTAGACAAATCTTATTCATTGGCTAAAACATTATTGCTGTGCAAATGTGTTGTATACAACAGAGTTATATGTCATCTTATTATTTTACTAAAATTTCTCAATAAGTGCATAATAAAATGAATTAAAATTTTAAAATGAGTAAAATACCTTATATACGAAATTGTAACGGTATTGTACTTCCCTTGTGGTAAACTGGTTATTCCAAGTTTTATTAAGATACGGCGATGGGCCCTTTCCATCAGGTGACCCGTCTGCTCGTCTGCCCCATCTAACATAAAAAACACACGCCATGTGTATAAGATTATATCTTTACAAATACATCTAGATAGATATATTAATTCAGAACATACCTACTATGTATTATAGACTAGCTGGTACTCGCGACTTCGTTCGCGTGCGGCACGTGGTTGCAGTTCATGAGGTCTCGGTTTCGATTCCTGGTCCGGGCAAAATTTTATATAGTTTTTCTGAGAGGAAAAATAGTAGTAAATTATTATCAAAATGGGTTTTGATAATAATTTAATTTAGGAAGATTACCCTAAACAAACAGACATGCAGACAGACAGACAAAAAAAAAACTGGTTTTAAGGCATAGGTCACCCTGCAAATAACTGTGTGAGCATGAAATAAACCTAATATTTTGACATTGCAAACAGACATTCCAATTTTATTTTATTTGTATGATTTATATACGACTACAAACAGATAAAATTAAAATAAAATCTTATAAGTTTCAAGAAAAGTAGTCTGTTTATGACGATGTCTGAGTGCGATATCAGTAATTCAGTACTGCGTATTATTAGACTAATCATTTGTTGTGTACGTGCAATATGTGAATATATTCCTTTGAGTCTACTAAAATGATCCTATCACATCTGTTATGTAAACAACACACTTGACGATGTTAATTTTATAAAACACGCAAAGTTACGTACATATTAAGAGACAACGGAAAATTGCCGACGTTCGTATATGTGTATACCATATCATAATGAATATCAATACCTAAGTCGACAACACGACGCCAACACTCACAACGCACTAAACTTACCTTAAATATCATTTTTGTAAGTACTTTATTTTTAAGCCGTGACATCATTTGTTAGATACGTAACCTGTCTGAATCTCATGAAGTTGTGGTGACTATAGTCATTCATTGTCATAAAACAGCATTATTTTGACACCTACTGATAAAAAGGGATATTTTTATTTTATTTTACCTATAGGGATGTGTCCCCAATCTGAACTTTCAAAAGACTTTAAAAGGTATCTGGATATTCTTAAACGGGATAGGATTAGGATAACGCTAGTAACTAGCATAGACATACCTTGTTTTACTCTAATTTAATGAGGGATAAAAGAAATTCCACGTGGTGAATGTTCTCAAACAATCCACTCCGGTTATGTCCCACTAATACTTCCGGGTGTGTCCACTCTTCGTTCCTGATCCAATCTGTCCTCCTATGGAACGCTCTACGCAGCCGCCTCTCATTTAAGACGAAAGTCCGAGCTCGCATTCTGGACACCCCAGCAGATTTAACACAACCTTAAAGTTTTATATATTATTTTTGTATATTTTATGTATGTATGTAACTCAGCAATTATATGTGTATGTGTATTTCAGTATGTATTTATGTATATCTGTCCCACTGTTAAAACAAAACTTAATTTCTAGTGCACCTACTCAGACATTTTCCCACCACCCATAGGTTGACTGAGAGAAAATGCCTTAGTCATAAAGTCCGCCATTGTACAAGTGAGTTGTAATTTATGCATAAAGAATTAAATAAATAAATCAATTCCCATGATGAAATACGATCGTTGTTATGTGTCAAAACTAATTTTATCACTTTTGTTGCATTTATATTAAAACAACGTTGATTTTAGTAATTTAAAAAACAAACTTATTTTATATAAAAAAGAACTGATAGAGACCTGAGAAAATTCAAAATAAGGAGACACAGAAAATACACTTGGCGTGTACACAAGCATAAAACCCGAGCATAATGACTTCAAACACCAAAAACAACCGCTACTTTCGATGTTCTCGAGTTTATTACAATATCTTATTACGGCGCGTCATCTATGGTTCGAACACTCAATGTTACCAATTAAGGTTTTATGATTTCGAAAGGAGACAAACATAAACAAAGACACATAGGCATCAGTGAACTAAGAAATGCTTTTCAAAGATACTAATTTTAAACTAACGACAGTTAAAAAATAAAGTACCTCTTTTTTAAGTGAGTTTTGTAACCAGAATGAACTCAAAACTTGTAACGGTCAGACAGTAGATACTTTATATTCCTTGCACATTAAATGAGTTACAAAATCGTCACAAATTACCTTAAGATTTGACTGTGAGATGAATTTGTGACGGGTAAACACGAGACTTGGCCGTTATTAAATTCGTAGTGGAAAGTTTTCGTCTCCAAGAACAACGTTCTGACGTCTAACACTACGTCTGTATAAACATTATGACAAGTGCTGGAAGATCCATTCGTTTAATAATCGTATAATTTTGCATAGATAGTTGGGTTTGATTCAATTTACATCTTACCCGATGTACATACATTATTGTTTTTCTATGTCATTCTTAACTTGTGTGGTAATATCGTGCAATAGTGTTTATTATTATTTTGGGCTCTAAAATGTCTAAATATTTCATTTCTCCGAACATTAGATAAAATTACAGGTTTTGTATAAATTTTGTAATAACTCATCACAAAAACAGAAAACCGTCTGATTATAAAAAAAAAATATTTTAATCCATTTTGACATAGGTTAAATAAAGCAAAATACATATTTAGTTAACAACAAAAACCGTAGAAGAACATCCAATGGTGCACAAAACGTTAATTCAATAAAGCCGAGTCAAATCTCGAACTATCTTTTAACGCTTGAGCTCCGTTGATTGTCGTCTAAAGCGTTCCTACACTAATCAGAGCGGGAATCACTGTGAATACGCGTTTGAACGCCTAAAATGTTACTACATATTATTTCATTTAATTCAAAAATGCAAAACAGACAGTCACACTTGCAAATACTAGAAAGATAAACTAATGCTGTTAAAATTATTTGCAATAAAGTAAATGTTTTTAGATTTTAAAATCATTTAAAAAACCTGCACTGCGACTGCACTGATGGCGTAGTGGTTTAAGCATGATGAAGCATGATGGTTGCGGGTTCGATCCCTACATGGGACGACACTTTGTGTGATCCACAAATTGTTGTTTTGGGTCTGGGTGTTCTTTGTGTCCGTTTCATGTATGTTTGTAAAATCCCCCGCGACACAGGACATATTCCTAATACAAAAGTTGTCTTTTTAAAATTAAATTAACTAATTACAAGCCAAGCGATTGCTTCGGTTTATCTATAAAATCTAATTCATTAGTGATAAAAGTTTTCTTGATTTAAATACTAAACTGGACTGGAACTTCTATAGCAATGGTTACAATTAAAGTCACTTAAATAAAGGCACCAATTCATACTTACCTATATTATAAATGTGAAAGTGAGTTTGTTTGTTTGTTATGCTTTCACCCCTAAACCACTAAAATTTTAGTTAAAAATTATTTCACCAATGGTAAGCTACATTAATTACCAGCTAGTGACATAAGCTACTTTTTACTCGTACTGAGATAACCGACATAGGTTTACGTGAGCGCAGCCGCGGGAAAAAGCTAGTTACATAATCAATTCGTTGCAACTGATGAGTACAGAATACAAACAGTGCAACATTTTAGCGGCTTCCGATCGCTAGGAAGGGGCCCGCATATCCGCCATATCCTAATTGAGCCCATTCCGTCGCGCTAAATAGTCGAGATTGGGCCGCTAGAGGGATTGTTATCTGATTCAACGTTTCAACTGTGATCTCTAATGCAATAAGGAAGTTCATGTCTACGTTTGTTCTCCAGCACGGGATATTGAGTATTAGAATCACATTATTGTCTATTATTTAATGACAAAGTGTCGTGTTCACGCTGGCTCTGATTTAAATTTTAAGTGGACACTCAATGTGTTCAGATTCCATTTCCTCTACTAGTTGGGAATATATTATCAATTGTTAGTTATTATCATTTGACTTTGACGGATGTCACCATTTGCCTTAATTTGATATTATTATAAATTACAAAAAACGCTTATTTTGTCACGGGTAGTGTGCTGATTGTCGAGTCTTTAAACTGTTTGAGATACGAGTATGAAATAATTACACATTCAATTTTAAAAAAATACCACAAATATCATACCTAATCTTATTTAAATTTATTAGACTTCTTGATATTTGCTAGACTGTCAACTATAACCATTTTTATTGTAACGCGATCGTCTAATTTTATAAGTTGTTTGCAGTAACTTCATACTCACTAGTTCCACGTATTTATATAGATATTTGAATGTGAGCGCTAATGTCCTATAGAAATATCATCATTTTATTGAGCCATTTGAAATCAATGAATAGAACTGGCCTTTGAGTTTCAATTTCAAATAAAATCTGTTTGATGTCTTATCCAGACAGTTATTCGCAAATACATAACGACATATTTTGACAAGTTTATCTATTTACATTCGGAGCCGGAATGCTGCCGTTACTAAATATGGCAGTTCAAATTGTACACACATAACAATACTTTATAATCCTAATATCATTGGTGTAGTTGCACACAGAAGTATTTGTTGGTTAAACTATTATATTATTAATATTTGGCATAAAATGATAACTGTAAAATACCACGGTTCAATATGCATTTAGATGTTAAAACAACGTAATTGTTCCCGTGTGTGTGTCGTATTTCGATATTTCACAATGTCTGCGAATGTTTGTGTGTATGCGTAAGGGTCAAAAACATTAATTTGTTGCAAGAGAAAAGGTTCGTAACAGTCACACACAAAAAGTAATATCCATCAGTTAAATACGATCTCTGACAACCATCCAAGTGTAACAAGTCTCAAAAATTCGCTCCCATTATAAAAAAGCATATTGCCGAAATATCGTGCTTGATTTTGAGGGCTCTTCATACAATATGCTGGCCTCATTATAAGGGTCCTTTGTCCTAAGAACCAGTTCTTTTGGCAAAGCAACGGGCTCAACAATAAGTGTATCAAATCAAAGTGCCCCTCGTAAGTTTCTTTATTCATGACCACTTCATACGTCACCCTCTGGGTCTTAACTTTAGTTTTAATTAAAGGGATTGTCTTTGTGTTTAGGTCTTTTATGCAGCTGCAACGTCATGGACAGTATAAAAGATGGTCAAGGGAATTCAAAAATTCTCATGTGTTAAATATACATTATTTGTAAGCTATTACAACATGAATTGAAACGTTATTGTTTGTGTTAACTAAGAGGTGAATAGAAAATTAGTCCACTAAAATTACATCTAAAATGTTGAAGGATCTTTATACAGAAAATCTAGTTATGGCTAAATCATGACATAAACTTTATGGTACAAAATTAATATTTTAGCCAGAAAATGTAGGTATACTCACAAATGTTTCATGACTAATATACTCGTAGGATCAGATTAAAATAAACGTCAAACTTTTATATACTAATATGCCTCCATAAATAACATTATGTCAATTATTGTCAAAAGTATTAGGCGCAAGTCACTTTATTTTTCTAAGTAGGCAACTAAGCCCACGGTTCACCCGATGGAAATCGGTTCCGAAGCCTATGAACGCAAGCCTATGAAGTCTATCCTATCTAAACTAGACTTGCAACGAATAGTATATTCAGTATACCGAATACCGAATATTCGGCGAGGCCCCTGATCGAATAGCCGAATATTAGGCAAAAGTATTCGGCTGGATTTTAGCGCCAAAAACTTGTACAGACGTGAATTAAATTATTAAATTATGTACCAATGACTACTTAATAAATGATTATAAAAGAAATGAGAACCTTGCCCTTCTAAATTTTGATTACCACAATAATTCAAATACATAGAATCCTCAATTTTTCCTATTCAGAAGATGATTATGTACATAAATATGATTATGTACTTAAATGATTATAACAGAAATGAAAATATGAATATATACGTAATCAATCGATTTTAATTTTTCATTTTACCAATTATTTCTCAATGACAATATGTATTATTTAAGTATTCGGTATTCGGCCGAATAATATGTAGATATTCGGTATTCGGCCGAATATAATAAAAGCAGCCGAATAGGCCGAATACCGAATAGTAACCGAATATTCGTTGCAAGTCTAATCTAAACCCTAACTACCCAACTCTCGCATAGAAAGTGTTGTCTTCTGTCAGTAGATGAAATTACCTTCAGAGCAAGGCGGCTTCTAAGTTATGAATGAGTGGCGGTAGTCACTTTCCATCAGGTGACCCGTCTGCCCGTCTGTCCCCTCTTCTCTCAAAAGATGGTTAGCAGATATTATAGTTCAATTCTTTACTTTATTTTCTATAAACAAATATAACATAAAGTAGAACTCAGGATACAAGATTACACCGTTGAATTAAAAAGATAAAGTTGTTTTTTAACCTATTTCTTGTTATTAGTAATCTCTATTTTCTATCTAAAGAATACCAATTCTAATTTGAATATATCGTTATCAGGTACTTTAGAAATATATTATGATATTTTACAGTAATCATAAGGGTTGTTATACATATGTAATGTCTCACACACGCATGTCACGCATCTAGTACACGTGTCCGTAATAAACGACATCATTTTCACACAAACCTACCTTTCCTGAGACTTATCGAATATATTTCTAATAATTTATCTTGGCGGCTTAGTCGCTCGTTCCTCTAACTAATGTCTAGATCCCTGAAGGTAAAACACCTAAGATAAACTGCTAATTATCGGGTATTCTCAACTCGACTCACGACCCGTGCCCGCAGTCGACGAGTTTACACCCTTCCATTATTGCAACTAGCTATCACGAAAAGTGTTGTAGGAACAAATTTCGTTATTTGTTTGGAATGTGCATACAATAATATCACTAGAAGATAACGCAATTAAATAATAGGCATTACGTTTTGGAAAATAAATAACGTTATATTAAACTGGAACCCTATACTAATGTATCTATAGAGATGTCTTTTGGTGGTTGGTAATACGAGATCCTGTGGGAGACCTGTGTGACAGACCATGTATATATTTGCCACATTAATATAATAGTACAAAGTTATTACATGGGAGTGCAGTGAAAAGTTACGTTATAAAGCACGGCACAAGACATGCTTTAAATTAATGTCTATTTACCGAGTTTCTTAAACCTACGAAATAATAAAATTATAAAAAATAAAATCAAACAATTTTTAAATTTAACCTTAAAAATGTTATAATATAAGTAAAACTTTCTTAATCAAAGTTTCAATTCTTCATGCACACAAAAATATATGCCATTAATTTTTCCAGTGAGACGCCTTATCTCGACATTCAATCATGTTATCTACATTCCCGCGAGTTTCACATACCTACTTATACATATAAAGTTATATGTAAACCAAACAACAATATAGACCATTATATATTTTATATAAAAAAATACAAAACGCTCAATGATTTTATTCACATTTACATAATAAATAAATTAAAAATACAATAGAACATAAACATTTTCTTAGAATCAAGCTCGCCTACGTTTTATTGTCAATAACAGCTATAAAATAATATTATAACGTTGATTTATAAGTTTTATGTTATTTTTGAATGAGCATTTTGCTTTATTTGATCCATACTGCTCTGGAATGTAATGTTCTGTGACAGAAACAACGACGTAACAAAATATACATTTATAGTTTTTTCTCGACCTATTAGTATGTCAAACAATGCAACGTTGTGGACAAGGAGAATAGACAATAACTGTCATGCATGCATGCTGACCGTGTAATTATTAAGAGGCTAAATTAGCAATCATTTGCAAACAGTCATTAACGGGTTGTAGCGGTATTCCGCAACACATACACAGGTACATAAATTGCTTAAACGTTACCAGACACTATCGATAGAAACTAACAACACCGACGAGTTTTAAACAGAACAATTTGTTTAACTTTGTTTTGAAAAATCAATTTGTAATTATAGAATAACAAACGAATCATTAAATATAGTAATTTCAATTTAAATAAATTCGTAATGACTAAATTGAACCACAAGTTTACAACAAAAGGTTTGCATTGGCAATTACACAATATTTATTCTGACTTGAGTACATTTAGTTAATTACAAAATAATTGCACATGGAATATTTCATTTTCGAAAGCGGATACGGTAACAAACAGAGGTGTTCAAGAACACGGTCGGCCGTGCAAGTCACCGTCGCGTGATTCCCCCATCACTACGTTGTTTACACAACCATTATTCACTTAATGAGCACTCTAATGTGGCCTGCGTGACGCTGTAATTAATGCTCGCAAACTCAAATCACTTGCTGACTGAGTAATTTAATATGTGACGATTCATTACCCGTTTACAATATACAGTCTGTATGGTTCGTTTCGGGCAGAACAGGACCGGTTGTTTTGGGGAACCTTGGAGGAGCCCTGAGTCCAGCAATGGACGTCTTTTAGTTGAGACGATGATGATAGTTCTTTACGATGATATGCTATGAACGCGTATATGCCTTGTGTAATTTTCAAATCGTTTTCATATTGTAAAGACAAGTACGTATTTTTCATTTAAAATTAACAAAAAATAAAAATAAAATGAAATAGATTGGCTTTGGAACATAAAGGAGGCGAATCAGAATTCATTAACTATTTAGTTCATATTTATCTCAATTTGAATATTAATGAAATTTAATTTCAGCTGATATTGCGAATCTAATAATAATATAAAACTTTTATTAACGTGGTAATAATAGAGTAGTACACATTCACCAAATTCATTTGAAAGCAACCACTTCTTGCATGCGATAAAACTATTTATAGCTAAATTCCTTAATCACTAAAATTTAATATTGGTGGTTTTCGACTCTATATAAAGTAAATTGGTTACGTTTAGTAAATATAAAGCAATTAATTAATATCAGGTGGTCTTACTGTTAGTTAATCACGCTGGAGGTTCGATGGTCACAATATTTCTGAACATAGAATAATTGGAAAGTAAATTGCTTGACTGAAACATGTCACCGGTAACGATGGTCACGGAGCATAACACCAGTGTAAGTTAATAACTGTAGGAACAGACAAACGTACGTTTCAGAACTAATAGCTGTCGCCGTTGAATCTACAAACCTTTAATTGGTGTATTTGTCGCAATTACACGCATCCATGGTTTGAGGGCGCGTGCGCAGCGTGATAACAGATTTCACTTCTGACCCAAAGGTAGAAATGTAATTCGAAATTAACTTATTGTCTGAGTGGCGGCCTCGCACCTTCTTGTCGCCCGATAACTCTTTATTTTTTTTGCATAATTAATTCCTATAAAATGTGCTATTGGCACGTTCGTATTGTTACTCAAAATGAAAACCTTGAAAGTTGAAAAAATCCTCAGTCAACAGCAACAATGGTCGCGAATTTGTCATTACCGTCGAACGTGACTGTAACCCAAACACCGCGCCCGCTGCCACGCATGTCTCGTTTATTTTAATATCACCCTGATTTTTTACTCTTTTCCGTCAATTTCGCGTTTTTCATAGCCACTTTTTGTTGCACCTTTAACGGATTTACTGATAGGTGTATAATATTTCAGGCAAAGATTCTTATGACGTTTTAGTACGTGAAATGGATTACCATAAGTCCTTGTGATCTACATTTCATGGGAAAAGTGCTTGCCAAATCAAGTAAACACTAAACTGATAAAACTTTTATAATCATTCTCGTGTAACCCCTTGATAGAAAAACTTTTACGTACTTTCGTAATTGAGTTTTTGTTAAGAAAATTACCCGTGTTTTGGAAGAATCTTTTGATTGATGGCAACTCAATTTCACCTTGTAGAGCTTCGCTTATTTAATATTCTAATAGCAAAGATTGGCATATATGTTTTTTAAATCTTGGAAAAACCCATGAGCTTTAAGAATTATGTTTTTGTATTTATCTATGTGTATCTAAGTTTAATGTAACTGATATATTTAATTTTTTTATCTTTTTGTTTCATGTACTGATCCATGATGCCATATAATAGTATGAGTAGGTATACTTATTTATTTATTACGCAAACACATACACAAATATGCATATTTTAAAGTAATTGACAACACACGAACTACACGTTGCATTCTTAATTTTCTTACTAAGACAGTTTAATGACTTTCAATTTAAAAAGTAAGTATAAATTTTTTTTTGAACATTTTACTACAATAAGTAGCAGAACAAAGAAGTAGAGATTAAAAATAAATATTAGGAGAATACGTCTTCAATTGCTGGTTGAAGACAAATTGTCATGCTAATAAAAGTCATGATATTGATAGTACGTTAAGGCGCGTCAGCCATCCGAGACGTCCACCTGTTAACTCCTACACTTTTCTAAGAACAGGACAATTTTTATTTCACATACTAAATACACATCGCCGCCACAACTTTGATGTCATTTAGCGAAAACAATGGAAAGATCCGCGCGCGCACTGGCATGCTAATTCCTACATATTATTTAAATAAACTTATTCTTATTATAAACGTGTCCTATGTCCAACTGCTGTTAAAATTTATAATGCTATTTTTACGTTTAAATGAGTCATGTGGGATCTTTGAATGGGTTCTTTACACTTGACATCAATTCATTACTTATCTTTGGATTTGTCATATACCAATATACATATTACGTAGGCAAGGGATACGTTAAAAAGTCATTTACCTTTAAACATGCGTTCAGGTGATGTTTTGTCCATGTCATGGCACGGTTGTTATGTGATTTCTGTCCCGTTATGAAGATGTGCAAGTGCGTTTTTCTGTCACATACACGTAACAGCTACAATACTTTACATCCACGTTAATACATTCGATTTGCATTACCGTGCCTTATGAGCTTTCCAAGTAGTTTTCGCCATCATAAAGTGATCAAATAAATTATCAAACGCAACAATAAATCAGAAGCTGTGGGACTTTCCCTCGTGACATTACGATTCTCTACGCCGATTTACACTTTGCGTTTTCTGACGGTGTGTTATTGTTTGGCGCTGATACGCCAATACGTAATGATGGGTTTCAAGTTCCCGGTGTTGAATCATTAACGTATGTACTCATCACCATAATACTAGCCATCAGAGCCCTGCTATAAGGTTTAGCCATTACAGCTTCTGTGAGGCATTCTTCTTAGAAAATAACTTAACCTTTCATTTGCATCACAATCTCGTTTACATTCTTCATAATACTAAATTAACATTAATGTCCTAATTAAAATTGACCACATAATCGTTTTAATATATGACCCCATGAAATAAAATAAATATTAAAAGAGTGAAATGTTGTTAGCACACAAGACGTTTAAAGATACAATTTAAATTTTATAACTATCGCAGGTGCTGCTAAGTATCTTGTTTTATAGCGTTATGAAAAAAACCTTGTTAAACCGCTGGATGTTACTGCAATCGGAAAAAATGTAGGTATATATATTAAGGTCTGAGATCATTGGTATGCGAATTACGAAGAGTCGAACAAAAGACATTATAACATCCTGTTCCCGCGACACCACTTCAACGGTTATTATTATCCTAATGACTAAAATTTATAGCTTTTTAAATTTGCCGTGCTGCAAATATTTAAGTTCTTTTTTTAGAAGGGAAATGAGAGGATTGTGAAGATTGGAGCGTGCGTATTGGTATGTAGGTGCATTGAGACGTTTATGTTGCCCAAGGGCTCATTCAGTTGCTCATTCAGATTTTGGCTTCTCTGGTATAATCAGAAGACCGAAGTAAACTGGTAGAAATATAACATCAATTTGTTTATCATAGCGTGTTTCTAAAAGATATTCAAAATGTTTAGAATTGAAGAAAGTAATGTCTTTATTACACGAGATTTTATCATCATAACACTTCCTAACCTTAGTGCTTTTTGTTCAAATAATGAAATGTAATCAAAGGAAAATATATTATAAATACAGTAATTTTGCATTCTCGCTACATATATAACTTATCAGCAACCTATATGAAAGCCATTAATATATTATCTTGGAATAAAAGTCGATACGAATGTAATTATTTTATAAATTATACTGGAGTTCCTTAAACACTATTGACATGTCTTTCCTTAGCATAATTTATTAACACTTTAACGCTCTCCTAAGCTGTGAAAACGCCACTACTTAAGTACCTTATAAATTAACGCAGGTGAATATGGAGCAAGAAACGCTCTGCCCTTAATTTAATACTTCTATATTAATATTTATATATATAATAAAAGTTTTCAATATTTACCCTTACTTTTGTCAAGGATTACAATTTTAAGTAATTATCCTTGAAATAATTATATTAAAAGCTCTCCTAAATAAGATATTTTTATGTCTATAATAAAAGGGATTATAAAAATAAAATAAGTAAAGGTTTTCCTTATTGTCCATGTTGTTGATATTGTGAGGTCTTTATTTAGTGTATTTATGTTACAATTAGGTACTTATTACGTTAGGTATGTATGAGGTGTGCGCGCGCGCAGTGGGCGGGTTACGGTCACCGATCGCAAGACGCAGACGCCATGTTTTGATTCAATCGATTTCAATTCATTCACTTGTTTGAAACATTGAATTGAAATTTTATACGAGCTTAAGCTATAATATCGACATGCTTTTATAAACATTTAATTTATATTTCAGACTGAATTTTGTAAATACATTTTTGTCTTTTAATTTAAATGACTAATAAAAATGTTTTTCATTCGAAATTCTTAAATATTTTGAAATGTATTCTTTGAAACGTTTTTAAAAAAAACGAACCTTTTAAAATTCGAATATCATAAGTCCTAATCTGTCAAAAGTATCAAGATGTTCAGTATTTTATATTCTATAATTGGGGGGTCCGTAGCTGTAGAGGAAAACGGTCTTGACAAGGAGCCGTCCTAAGTCCTTGTCACCTTGAAATTCAGCCGACTTGAATGAGTCTTAACTAGTATGATAATGATTACTAAACGACTTACTGAGAGAACAATGCGCCTGTAAACGGGATAATCCAATCTATTCTATAATTCACAAACGTCAAGTTATTCAATCCACCTATACATTGCTATTTGGTTTATCGCTACTTTTGTTCGTATTTATCTCATTGTTATCCACAATCTGCATTCGAAGCGGCCAAGTCCATCGATCGGAACCGACGTATTTTTATGCAAATATGCCACAATGCCCAGATGGAATGTCCATCACCCGGTCCCTACAGTTTGTTTTAATCTAATTTGAATGTCTAATGTACCCAACTCCTTATCATTTACAAATATGGCTAAATGATATGCGTACGGACAGGGGCAGCAAAGTTGTCGAGATTAGTTTTCTACAGCAATATAGCCTTTATTCTACTCAGGATAAGCTCAGGTATATGTTGAATACATTTCACTTTTCGATATAAAAATTACTTGCAGCGCTAGCTCATTTGATATATATTAACAAATTTCAATATTTGTCTACGATAAACCTACGAACGTTTCTTTATTTCAATATAAATTTCATAGTTTCATATTATTGAAATAGCGGTTTCCTAGTGAATTCTCGTTGTATAATCAACGCTTTTCTCGCGTATTTTTATTGATTCACGGAGAGCGCGACTGTCGCCTCCTCCCTGCCCTGTGGAGGAAGCTGGGTTGGAAGCTGCCTCCTACCGCGCATTCATAATCGCATCGACACACACGGAATTCGAGGCAGGCTAAACACCACCTTATTACCTTTACTGTACACCCATATTCGAAAAACAAATATTCACTGAAATAATGGAACAGAATCGTGCGTTACCAGCCACGAGACATTAAGCGTCATATAAATTACATTAGCATATAAATAAAGTATTTTTGTTGCGTCGCTCTGCCCGCAGTACTTCTTGGGTCTTTTACGACGTCGGGCGCAGGGTTAACTCGGGACATTTTTGTTCTCCTTTTTAGATAAATCCACGGTCTTAACGACCGTAAGCAAATACATGTTATCGGTATACGTTTATTGCTTATTCGAACTCATAAATAATGCCGATGGAAACACAAAATTAATTTCGTTATGAAAAAGAAGGTAAACATGTAAAGATAAAATACTCTGAGTACAGTATACGAGTACTTGTTACCAGTGCCATACGGGTTTATAACATACCTATAAAATGGAACAAATAATACATAAGTAATTTTCTGTTTATCTTATTTGTGGTATATTTTATATGTGGGTAACGTTACAACTTACGTGGTATTATTAGATAGATCGTACCTATCTAACAGAAATGCGTTACTAAGTATCTGGTAACACATTTCAAATATATATGTATATACAATTTTAAATTGCTATTTCGAAAAATGTTGACTATAAATTATACTCGTATATTGAGACTAGCCCTAAAAAAATGAAAATGGACCTCACAGAGAATTTACACTAAATGAATGGACAAATTGAGTTGAAGTTTTTTTAAAATAAAACGAAGACTCAAACGTAATTCAAATGTCATAAAGTTGAAAGCAAGAACATATTATAGCAGTCCAAATAACCATATAAAAGTGACTCGACATCGTAAATCTTTGACATGCAGTGATACTGCGGGTACTTCGCATATAGATAGGTTGTTATAAAACAGTTTACAAAACAAAAAAGGTTTACGATGGTCATGTAAATTAAATTATTAAATATTATTTAATAATTAAATGAAACTAATTTAAAAAGTTTTCCATCACTGCAACAAAGAGAGACAATTATCATGTCAGCCTGTGTAAACTTTTTCTGAACTCACAACGTGACAATATTACTTAGAAGTACAGAAGCACCTACATAAGTATAGAATTGAAAGTATACGGAGCAAAGAATGGTCTGAAGATAAATGGTACAAACGAGGATAGGAAACGACCGGCCAGAGATAAAGGGGACAGTTTGTAAAGCGTAATTATTTCAGAGAAAAGAAAAAAACAGACATTCCGAAATAGAAAGCTTCAATTTTGTTACTTGAATCTTACAATGAATTTGATACTGACTTAATAAGCATTATCTATATAACGTGAACATTCAACAACATCTTTTCATAATTTATTTGTTCGAATCGAATCAAATTGACAATTCTGTCGGGTGACACGTACGCCCCCTCTACCTCCCCACACAAAATTTATTCCCATAGGTATGACGTTCAATCATTGACTTTTTTCATTTTCCCTTTAACCATTTTTCCTTACCAATATAAGTACTACACGCGGGAGGGTTCTATCGGATGTGTTTTGATTGATAGAGATACAATATGTTAAGTCGGCAATAAGTATGCACGATTGAAATAGGTGGCTCAATAGCTTACACATGACAAGATTCGTCAATTTGAAACATCTTCAAAATAACCTAACAAATGTATTCCGAGCGTAACTTAAACTTTACTATAAAATCGTAGTACTTTTTGATATATTTGTTTCTGCCTAGTGAATACAGAAAGAAAGTATGGCGCTATCTCAAAACGAAATAAATCCATGCACTAAATTTTTCATTATAAAATCAAGCAAAGTGTTTAATAACATGAAACCTACGTTTTAGCCATACACAATATTTGTAAATGTCTGTCCACCGTATATGTAACGTACATTGAAATATAAATGGCATTAGGCATATCGGACGGGTACATTTTGTGTCTTGAATACTAAAATGGTTAAGAAAAATTACAGCCCAGATACATATCTTGTTGGATCGGGATCGAAACATCTTTGGGTGTAATTCGGAGTCGGGCGCGACATAGAGATAAATGAAGGCAGGAATGGTATATCGACCACCTCCTCTTCACTCCCCTCTTTGGGTGAACCTTTGGAAATGTGTCACTGTTGTTAGTTTAACGTAACCAATGTTTGGATTTGTTGTTTTTATTTTTGCATTCATTTTCGTCGAGATTGAATTGCATGTCAAAGTGAAAGATCTAATTTAATTTGTGTCTAGGTAAATCTAAATTATCCCCAAATATTTTATGGTATTACATTACTACTAGGTAATTTGCAAGGCAGAATACGTGTTAAATAATCCTAGTCTCTATCACTTCTTTTACAATCTTATCAGGTATGAGAAGCTAAAGTTAAACTCTTTATTTGTACACCGTTTTACAAGTAATATGATACATAAAATTGTCAGACATGCAATATACAAAGGCTGGCCTTATTGCTAAGAACAATCCCTTCCAGGCAACCTTAGGATGGATTAAAATGTTTTGGGGAGACAGTAGTAGCTGAAGGTGCAATACGTTTTGTCAGGTTAATTACAAATGAATATAAAAGAGGTAAAATTAAATAAATACTTATACACACAACGCACGTTTATACATACCAACAAATATACATACATACACATATACATACAATATATTTACATAACCAATTAATTAGAGTTATTGCACTTATTTTAGTTTTTGGGTTTCCAAATATGAATTCAATTCTTTGCGTATTTTACAACATTACTAGAAAGGTATTATTTTCCATCAAAATTCTACTTTACATTACGTGACAATTTATTTAATTTTAGCTTGTAATACTAGTATTGGGTATAATGTCTGAAGGAAGCCTTTTGATTTATTTCCTAGAGAAAAGTCACAAAAAAAAACAGTAGGTATACCTGGTCTACGTCTTTCTACATCAGCAGCACACCACATGGTTTGAAAGATTACTAAAATATAAAACCAGGTGTGATATATTGAGCAAAGATTTAAGCAATCAATTTGTTAACCCAGTTGCGGTGCTTTGAAACATTAACTAGGATTGCAGCGGAGTTCCACGTGCTCTCGCTCCGTACCATGGCGGCAATCATGCTACCGAGCGAGAGAATTCGGACACGAGAGAGAGGCCACGCCTTTGCCCAAAACGTTCCTTCCACTTCTCCACGAGGATCTGTTGGATCTGTCCCAGGACTCTGATCCAACTCCCGCGCCTCCTTGCGCCACTGATACAGAGCCACAAGGGCTCTCGCCTCTAGGTTCCACGGTGGAGTTCCAGCCAGGACACTCGCCGCCTCAAAGGAGATCGTGCGGTATCCCCTTATGACTCTGATATCCAGCACATAATTTTGCCTTATTAATAAAAATTAGATTATAGAAGGTACATTATTACAGCATACTAATATTTACTCTTATAAAATAGTACCTTACGAAAGAAAGCAGAACTTGGCGTTTACGTTGGTTATAGATCTCGATTCTAATGTGGAATACCACTGCATCATAGCCCCTGATAGGAAGTAAAATAAGTTTTAATTTTTATGTGACATAAATCTGGACAAGTACAACTGGAGACATAATTGCATTTCTGTTATTCCTACTTGGTAAATAAAATAATGTACTTTGTTGTTGCTCAGTTCTGAACAATATAGAAACTGTCAAAATAAAGATTATATAGCTAACCACAATGTAATGCTATATTATGCAGCAATTTATCAAAGCCGAAACGACGTAGAAGTCGTAAGCCTATTCAATTACTGCAAGGATTACAACCCCACACACACAAAAAGATGAAGTATAAGAATAAAATTGCCTAGCATATAACAAATCAAAAATATATGCACCCTTCTGCCCTACGTGAGGCGGTTCAGAAGCACCGATTTACATGAACACCGTCACCTCGTCGCGTGCCGCCATTTTTTATTTAAATCATACTATTTAGATATTCCGCTACACATTTCACCTTCACTGTACCCACAAACAATAAAAATAACTTTTTAAACTTTTGGAGTGCCGTGTAGAAGCACCAATTTGTCATAACTGTGCTACTTTTGTGTTCGACTGTAGGTTTACGAAACCAAGATTATCATTTTAATTTCAAATTCTACATTCGAAATTTCATTATAAAGAACAAAAAATATATATTTTATAAAAAAAAACTGTTGAAAACATTAAGTATTTTGTCTATTCTATTTAAAACCCTATAAGTAGGTACAACGCAAAAGGAATCCGAAGAACGATGTTGCCAAAATGAAAATATTTTAACTCAATTGAGCGATGGGACTACCAATACATACTGAAACAAAGCATTCATCGGCTTGCTATCCCGTTAATTCTTAATTTGCGTAAATAAAACCCCTAGAAGTCTGAAGTTTATGGCTCCTTTGTCCTCTACTTAGCCACGTATTAATAATCACTTAAAATGGATTCATATTTTTTCACATAGGTACTGATTACGTTTCACATCCACAGCCTTTAACAGTCAACTGCTTGACATAGGCCTCTCCTAAGATATAATGGGAATATTTATGACTTATTTAATTCTGTTGACTGTTGCCTAGTTGTTGTTGCATAGTTTGCTCCCTTAGCCAGCTCTTTTGACACCCACGGAATGAATGGCGGTAATCTTAATCCGTCACCACACGGTGAAAGAGAGAACACACAAGTATTTTTTTTTATATTTGTATACTTTAAAAAATACATACTAATACTATTGTGGTACAATATTATCATTATGTATTTCTAAATTACAAACTAAACAACAATCAACTTTGTTAACAGGAATATCCCAACCAATAAACTTTGCTCCTTCCTAAAACAAATCATTACTTTTTTTAGCTTCTAATCAAATACCAGTCGTACATCTTATAAAACCATTAAAGAAAACATTACTCCGAGCACCCTCACATATTAGTCGATACCTCTACATATATGATAAGGCTCACACTCCTCCGTACAGACCCCACCACCCTGTCCCACCCTATTTCTTTCATAAAGCCCCTTATCTACAATTTCGAGCCCATTTCATTTGAATGTTTCTAAGTTACGTCTGTATCTGTTAATGTTACTTGCATATTTACAGTATCTATGGAGTCCTAAAAGTGTTCACCAAGAAACCTAACTAACAAACAGTTCATAAGTTATTTTTATTTACGTTAAACGTTAAATAAAGTCCAAAATTTCATATTAACACTTGACAATTCAACAAGGAACTTTATTTATTTACATTAACATAGATAATATATACTTATTTATTTTTTTCTTTACTGTATACAGTTAACACATAAGTTACTTACAAATATATAGACGTAACAATCGGCGGTCTTATCGCTCACGGCGATCTCTTACAGACAACCTTAATACGGATATTAGATATTTAAAAATTTGGGTAGTTTACATACACGTAACGCATTATCACGTAAATATTTAAAAATATCAACAAAAGCATTCATACACAAATATACTTATTATATAAATACGCGTTTGTACGCATAAAGTTTTTCATAACGGCAACTTCTAAGTAAGGGTAAAATCCCAATAATGAAAAAGTCCAATAGACAAAACAAAAATACTCACATAGAGGATGAGAAAACAAAGTACTACAGAGCTAACACTGTCTGTACCTATTCTATCGACTTGTAGATTAGGTATAATTATGTATTTTATGCTTTGGTAAACGTAAATCGTAGTATGTCAAAAATACTTAGCGCAAATATTAATAGCCATTTAGGTCTATACCTGTAATTATAATACCTACCACCATTTATGTGATATCGTCGTTAAGAAACTGAATATCACACATATCAATTTGAGAAAATTATCAATTAATTGCCTTGCCTTATGTGTACAATAACTTAGACATAAAGGCACCTAATTCCGCAATCCTCCCTTTCAGTTACATAAATTCTTTTCTCGATCTTAACACCATCTAATTAAGGGTGTATTTACCCCACACCAACGCCTCTTGCCTCTATGTATCCCTAATGAAGCCGAGGCGTCGATGAGCGTTTGTTCAGCGTAATTAAACGGTTTATACGCATGCGCCGGCCACGCCCAACCGCGCAGCCTCCGCACCAACCACCCCCGGCCTTTAATTACTGCCAAGACATTACCCCTTAATGCTATTATATAAGCTCCGTAGATTGTGTACCGTTATTCTGGAAATATTCCATTACATACGTCTAATTCTGTTTTCTCCGTTAGAAGAAAATGACAGCTTTTGTTATACAAAAGATATTGAATTTAATGTCATTATTACCTATTCTTAGGTATTTAGGGTTACGAGCTGAAATCGTGGCAGTGGTAGTTTCCTGAAACTTTTTATGTTGAGAAACCACTTGTGGCTATGTCTGTACGCTGATACCATAAAAAGTGTGAATATAAAACCTTATACAAGTATGTCGTAAAAATGATTTTCTTGATAGATATTTCGTTGGTAGATAAACCTTTGGCAACCTAAGATGGTAGCATGGAACATGGTGGGAGAACATGCATGATGACATGGAATGATAAGCATATATTGATATTTTTATCTTCAAAAACTTGAACTGCATGTCGCTTAGCTTGGGTTACGGTAACTTCAATCAAATGCTGACTAAGATGAGTTTTAACAGTCTTATCTTAAATGACCACGTTTGAAACTTCCATCACAGTTAACTAATAAATTAGTCTTGAGTAGAAATTTCAAACTATCTCAACCCCAGAACTCCTCATTTAGCCTATTCAGACGAAACCTTCTTATCCGTAATAACTAATACAAACTTAAACTTCAAACGAACGAATTTGTTAAGTTTATACAACGAAACGTTGTATAAACTTAACAAATTCCAATCCATTAACAAAATTTAAAAAAAGCTTCCATAGGTGCTACATGAGTGGAGTCAAATGTTCCCATTTTTTACTTGAGAGCGTTGTGAATACTGCTCACGTTCACAACCTCTCTCATTTTTCTCTACATTGGTTTTACGTGAATTATCTGCTATCTGTTACCTTCGTATTTGTTTAAGGAAGGAATTAAACAGAATTAGAAACTCTTTGAATTTAAATAATACTCCTTTCTATGCCGTGAATGGTGAATTTATTTCGTACAGCAGTATGTCTTTTTAAACAGTAAAAAAAAATCGTACATATGTTTTCTAAATAATATTTTCCATTTATCACTACGTGTAAAGAAGCTATTGTAAGTCCTTATAATATATTTAGAAGCTTCTAGACACTATTATTATGTAAAATATTCATCGCCTTACATAGAGGTCGTTGAAAAGCGGGCGTTGTCCTATCCAAATGTATTTTAATAAATCCTTTAAAGAATTGAACAAGGTCATAACATAGATAAATGTCAAAAACTATGCATACATAATAGGTACGTAAAGAGTGGCGTAGATACAAAGAGTTACGAAGCAGCACTGTCCAAACTCAATCTAAATTTCATTTTACGCCTCAAGTATCACGTACGAGCATATAGAATAGACTCCATCGTCCTTCGTAACTCGTAAGAACGTCCGCTGTCAAATTTTAATTTCTCCCTCAAATATTTACCGAAGGAAAAAGGATTCCCCGACGGGCCGCGCTCTAATAAGTTTTCCATAAGAGAGGTGGGCGGTGGGGAGAATGGGGTAAGAAGGCAAGGTTCTTATTGTGTTTGTAGAAGCTGGCGCATCCGGGCGCATACCTAACAAGATGGATATGTACTTGCCCACCCTACCCCTTTCGGACCGCCCCCTATGTAGATACGACAGCTCTCTGCGCTGCACCGAAATTGCATTGTCGAATACTAATTCCTTTTTCTATTTTCAAACCTTTTAAGAACTACTTTTTTAGGTTAAGCGAATTTTAAACTTTGCTACTTGTAAGTGTCTTGTTAAAAACTTTTTTGTTTGTCCTTCCTTCGTAATAAGCCATAAGCCAATGATATTTGATGAAGAAATAGTATTTATACTTGTAGACATAACATTAGATAACTCACCTATGTAGCATATCAACAAAATGAAACTGGTCTTTCAACTTTAGAAGAGATGACAAAGTTAAATCTATAAGTAAGTTCGTGAAACTTCTCAGGGAACACATTTACGAATGATAACAGAACATTCAAGTTAGAATCATGATTACAACACGATAAAATGGACCGTAAACTCCAAAAATGTTATTGCTAAAGGCACAATTCTATGACAAGTTGTTGACTGAGTCGCTACCGAGGACGTGAATTTTTTCTACAGTTTTTTTAAAGTATTTTTTCTAAGTACAGATCTAAATCTAAAGTATCTAGAAGCCACAAGCATTTCGATGGCACAAAATGAAGTGCAACACAAGAACAGAGATTTTATATCAAAATCTGTAACTTCACTTGCGTAAGTTAAAAAATTACAAACTATAAAATCAAAATTGTTCCTATTTCACCATAGAGAGCTCATAAGATAATAATCCAAGAAGAAGCGAGTGGGCTTTTTAAATGATCTTATAATACAGGTCATAAATGTTATTAATATTTGAATATAATAGCATGTTATAAATAAAATACAAACGATTTGAACACGCTCGAACATAAACCTTAGGCCTTGCATGTAGTCACTATTTCAAAACATTTGCTCTGTGAAATGTCTTCATACGAGTAAAGGATTTACAATTTAAATTGCAATTTCATGTGTGTTGTCAATAGATTTACTTATTTACATCTCTGAGTAAACATGGAGTATCGTATCAAAGTATCGCAGTCATTGTGAATGAGTATAGAAGGTAGGTTTGCATTAGATTATGTTAACAAAAATGATAAAATCCATCGTTTAGTAGATATTTATTTCGTTGTTGTTTCAGCAATCAAAACCAACATGTATAATCATTAAGCCTAATATATTTTCTCTTTTCTTCTAAATATACTTAATCTTATTTGCTCAAATCGAATCCATAATCAATTTTGATTTCACTAAAGGTTAAATTATCGCAATGACCGTCGCTCTACATAAGCACCCAAATACTCGTAGGTTTACGGACAAACTGTAAGCAATCTATAGGTACTAAGATTATTGAGTAAAGACTGTGTTCTCACAGTTTCTATTATTTGTGTAATTTAAAACGAAAAAGAATCGACAAGCTGGTAATAAAATATAAGATAGCTTATATTTTAAGGTCATAAAGATTTATAAAGCTGGTTTTGTAGATAGACTTACCATTGATAAAAGTGTGGTGACCTACGTAATTGCTTTACAAATAATTCATTGATTGATAAACTCATTCTTCTGTAAACTTCTTCTTCAGACTGCATCGTGACACACCATGTCCTGGCATGCATCACGATGCCAATAAACTGATGCGTGATATATACGCACACACATACGCTTCTGATGTTGTAACCTTCAGGTTGGCCTTATGCGTGTTTGCCGGCGTTTTTTTTAACTGAAACTCTCTTGGTGCTTCTATCGAACTCTCTTTCTATCAAAAAATCTATGTGTCACTCCGAGTTAATGTTAACGTATGTGTATGTTAAACAACATGTAAAATAATATAGGCTACTCCATATAATCTCGGTGTGAGTCTGGGGGTTTTCTTAGTAGAAACGTAAACCTAAGAACAAGGTCTCGATATAGCAATCTGTTGAAAATGAAATCGTATATTTACACTATCATTCCTCGCTCTGAAAGAAGTAAAAGCCAATACAAATACTCGTAAAATACTCTTCGAGCGCCAGATTGAAACGAGGCGCATCCACTCACGTTCCCAAGCCCTTGTCGCCACCAAATCGGTCCAATATAGCTTTTTCCCGTCGATTATTTCAAGCAGCCTTTAATGTTTTTATTTAACGCCTTCGGGTATTGAGTCGGTGTCGGCTTTCGTCACTCGGCCTAATTTATTGCAGGTCTGAGCGTTCGCACTGCGTGTTTTTGGCGCGACAAAAACCGCGGCTCCTGAGCAAACACCGCGCGACTTGCCCGCGCGTTTTTATTCGCATATCGCTTTAATTACGGCGTTTGGAACGCGCCATGTATGCAGGCTATTGTCAAGCTTCTTTGCGTCTATTTAGTACAAGCCATTTAATAATGTCTTAAATAATGTCACAACCTGTAGGTAAATAAATTTTATTACTCTTAATTATAAACGAGCCCTTGTGCACGTTAAAATACAATTTAGCAGACACTTAAAATCACTTAAACCACTATACTATACATACTAAATTCTATAAATCTAACAATCTGCTGACTGTATATCGTATAATTCGATTTCGTCGCTTGTATCAGGTCATAAAGCGTGTGGACACCGACATGTCCTGAAAATTATCCGAGCGGAGCCTCCCCGTTGACCGGGGACTTGAGAAAACATACATTTTTAACGCAGCCACCCTCCCTCCACCTTAGGGTGAGACGGGAGAAAATTACAAAAGAAAACAGCCTTAATTTCCAATGTCATCTCCGTTCCACCTAATCCTCTTATCGTTTTATATTTTGGCCTTTGAATTTTCATTTATTTTTGTTTGTTTAAGGAAAAGGTTCGCGGTGTGTTTTGTCTCGGGACGTTCTATTGATTTCAATTATTAGATATACTTTTGTTTTAATATTTATTACGTCACATTGGTGTTATTAATAAACAAGTGGCCTATAAATTCAGGTGCAAATTAAATTCCACACTAAAAACAACCAAAATAATTTTATGTTTCTGAAAGGCGTGTTTTCGATTACAACAATAAACTATTAAAAAGTGAATAATATTACTTCTACTAAGTGATATCTAAGTTTACATAAAAACAAAAGTGAATTTAAACTTAACATGTACAATGTAAACACAAAGACAAAATGCTGATAGTTGCACATTCCAGATCCGGGCCGTTCGATCGTTTTACTCTCTTATTGGTGGATGCAGATTGGAACAGACAATAGTACGTCAGTGGTCGATGTCGCATTAATCAGTTGTAGTGCAACCATAATTCAATCAGTGGTAGGCACCGGCCGCCGCGGTCACCGCCTGTTTTATGTATGTGTAGAATGACCAATGTGTCAGATGTGGGAAACTTACGTGGATGTGCCGGTACAAGTACCTGCGCTAGATGCAACTACAGTGTCTATGTCCAAGAGTTGAACTCGTGCCAGGACTTAAGTGAGGTACTATTGTTAAACTATATCATACAATACTAAGCTTGACATCATCAAACTCATTGACTTAAAATGCGTTTGAAGACTATCACTTCTTTAATTACGGAATAATTCGATAGATGTTGCCATAAAATTTAATTATAAAAGAAAGGATTTAATATAAAAGAGGCCCCCCATTTCTGTTTCAAACACAACGTTGCATTATTAGTAAAAAAAATATCTTCCTATATCTGCCTTAACGATTGATGTGAAAATAATAACAATATTGACAGAAAATCCTAAATCGTTGATAATTAATTGTATGACTTCCATTTGGACAATATTCATTAACCACATTAACGAATATTTTATTCGTTTAAAGTGCATGCGAGTCGTACACATTTTATGAACTTTTCTATTCGTAGTAAAACTCTCGGCGCAGTCCCTATATAAGTACCACATCCATCTGAGTAGTCATTTGTCCGTCGTGGTCCAGGAGCGAGACTCTTTCATATTTTACATAGAATGCGCTGCACTGTCAATGCATCCCCGCGCTCAGTCTCAATCACTCAGCCAGCTATATCGATCTTACATTTGCAAATTAAACAGACGATAATATCGATGCCATTGTGTAAGATCCTTAATAGCCATAGGACAGAAAACCTGTTGTAAGCATTAGACATTGTTAACGTTATCAGCTTACAATTTATCCAGAAATAAATTAAAAACATAAAATCATATGTGTGTTATGAGTAATGGATATAAAAAAGACATGAAGGGAATAAAAATAAAACTAAAATTAGTAATATATTATACTAGGGTCAGTTTCTGAGAACATTAGAAACCATTAATTGGACTAAACCAATAAAGACGACATCTCCGGACACGTGTAGATACTTTTTGGTAATAAAAAAAAAGAAAATGAGTCTTCGGCAACGTATTCTAAATATTTCTTGGGGCGGCCGAAAGGCTTCGATATTTAATTGTTGTTTTTTGTTCGAATTCCCGTTTTTTTGTGATTGAATCAACATGCTGCTGTCATTGTATGAGTTCAGGTTCTGATCACGTTTTTTTCTTAGCTCTCTCAATTGTTTGTGTGTTTTAAAAAACCGAGCCAGGTTTGTTTTTTTATACGGCGGTATGGTAATTCGAAGTTCTTAATCAATCTGATGAATTTCAAATCAGCGGTTACTTGTGTATAAAATTTTATAAAGTATAAACAGGGTTGTCTGTTGAAAATTAAATGAATAATACTTTTATGGTAATTTGCTGATTTACCTTACAGACTCTCTCATTTGGAATCAATAAATATTAAAAAATAAAGACCCCAGCCGTGTATGTACCTACCATATCTATTTGATTACGATAAACTCCATCAGTACCTGACGGACTTTCGGATTTCACGGTTTTCACGAATGGTTTGAGTAATTTATGAGAAATGTATTACACACACATAAAGTGGGTGTCATTTTCAGTTTTTTGTAAAAATATTCCTCTTCTAGAGGTCTAAGATTAACAAGTCATAACTAAAACTATTGACCGAAAATAAGGAGGTACTTTTAAACATACACTTATTTTTTTAGTAAAAGAGAAAAAATAACACGAACGCCAAAATCATATTTAATATAATAAGAGTGACTTTGTCTTAGAATTACCTTGATTTTAAACCAAGTCAAGGGTAAATTTGTTAATAAATTAAACTGAACTCAAAAGACTAAATATGATACGAAGATCATTACTTTGCCTTTTAATGGGTCAACCCACTTTGAAAGACAATTCTACATCGCAAATGGGCAATATAAGATTGGGAGGTAGTTAACATAATTCCTTCCAACATCAGGTATCAAACTTAATGCAGTGCAAAGCGTTGGGTTGTTAAAGCTTAATACAGTTACAGACACTGTATGTCCAAATTAATATTTAAATACATGAGTTAGCAAATGTTACAGTCATGTTTTTCAGCGGTAGTTACACGAAACCACCCCCTTCTATCAGTCTTATGTTTCTTAATATTGATTGATTGCATGTCCCTGACCGCAGTCTATACTGCAAATACTTTCTTTAATGTCATGAAAATCGGTAATCGAAGGGACTTACCGCTAGTCATTGGCCAAACATTTATCATATCGACGCGGCTGCACCTTTAACATGTGAGCTTATAAGGTTTCATTAAGTGGTAATGCGTTTATGGAATGCGATTAAACGATGGCTTTGATGTGTTATCAGTGTAATATTTTAACTTAGTAATAATACTTAAAAGGTCAAGCAGGGATATAATGCAAAATACGTCATCCATACTTTGTCGGTTATTTTCAAGTATTGCATAATGATAAGTAAAATAGTAATACCTAAATGCAAGGTGACCGTTAACATCCCAAACTTCAAACTGCAACTAAAAGATTCTTAACAAAAATGTAAACTGGTACCAAAGAAATCTAAATAAATTTTAGGTAGAAAGTACTCAAAATAATTAATAATTTAGTTAAAATATTCATTCGATTTCAACATTTTTGACAGTATCGCTTACACAATCATAGGCAAAGCAGGCAAAAAATGAAATAAGTCTAGTACTGGAAACGGTGTACTCGTTGTTTATTTATCCTCCTGCGTCAAAAACTTTCCGTTTTTCAATCGACCAGCTTTATGTGCAATTGGTTATAGGGAATTCTATGTAACTGTTTCATTAATTAAGTGTGAGTTAGTTATTACCTAATTAGGTAAAACACCTAAACACATTCTTAAAATATCGGTATTAAATTGTATATTAAATTAATTGTTTAAAAAAAAATCTTAAATATTCGCAGAGTTAATCTTTAGAACGATGAAATGAATATATTTCTAATAATATTTAGTTATCTGTCAAACATATTATTTTGATAAACAGTGTGCGTCATCTCGGCATCGATCGATAGATTAGTATCGATTTAGTTCATTTAGTTTTATGATCAATATCATCTCACGGTAAAGCACAAGTGCTTGCTGAAAGGAACATCAAAATTGACTATTACTTTATTTTTAATTTGAATTCAGACAGAATGAAAACATTATGATTTTGCGCGTGGCCACATCTGGGGCAATTTAGGAGAGTAATCGAATCGGCCGAACAGAACAAAAACATAAAGCTTTTTACGATCGCCCCTGTTGATTTATTTCTCATTCATAATTTGATGTTTCGGAACATCAGAGGATTTAATAACACCAGATAGACATCGCTTAAACCGATGTAAAACTGCTCGCGTCTTGTGTAACAATCGTAAAATACACATTAAGACGCATTAAGACACCGCCGTTATAGATTCAGACAGCTCAAGTCTTCCACCCCTTAATCTTTAGTTATTTTAAAACACCGCGCGATCCACCAAGTTTATTGGCCAAACTCATAACCGCTTTTATTGCTTCAAATCAGTTATTACGCTAATATTATTTTATTATGGCTATTTTGAAGCTGTTATTAGCCTAAATATATCGTTAGATGTTACTATCTTATCAGTATTATTTAGAAAAATTCTTCAGCTATAATCAATGTAGCCATCACTTAGTCAATATCAGTTGTATCTACAGATATCGCCCGAACGATAAGTGTACTATTTTGCCTGTATGGCATACATTTAGATCTCAAAACTCTTTTGTAAATTTCTGATCACTGAAAGTATTCCTTGGAATATAAGAGATATTTACCGAAACAAATCACATCAGCTTGTACAGCCAAGTGTCAACAAAGTAGGTACTACAGCTTGTAACGTAAACACTTAATTAGCATCATAAAGTACCAAGACCATACAATCTCCCAACACTTATCAAACGTCCATAATAATTTGAGACGCGTTGTTATAGCGAGGTGCAAAAGTGGCTGACCTGACATCACGCCTGTGACCCGTGCCGTAGCAGCATCCTTGTCGCTCGTAGCATGCTCTCCCTCTCCCACCTCACGCCCCCACTTTTCCTAATCATCTTCTTAAAGTCACATGTTTTAGTCACGTCTTCAAATTAATGAACTCTAAATCTTTTGTAGTAAATACGATTTTAGTTCGATGTGTATCATCGTGTGCTGAACGCCGCATAGTCTCGGTCCATCACCGTATTCTATTGTCATGTCGTCTTCTCTGCTTTTATAAACACTGTCTTTTATTTTCACCTAGGAGTTTAATCGGCGCGCGCTTGTGGAATTCTTGCTTTATTCTTATCGTGTTGTCGTTACAGAGGTAACAAGAGTACACAAAGGTATTTTGAAATGCTAGTCTGGTCAGCTGAGAGCTAAATCAATTCATCTGACACATGTGTTCTATTCCACCTTGATAACGGCATCATCATGGTTTAACAATTTTAACATTATCAATCAATTGATCACTGAAATCGATAATGACATATTTTTAAAGGCGGATTTGTTTAGAAATATGTTTATTTTTCGATTGATAAATTTTATTTACATAATTTTGAACCTATAGCTGGTTTAGAACTTATTACTGGACCATTGCTGCTTTTTTTTTAAACCAGTAACGAATGGTCCAGTAATCCACAAATTTACAGTTTACTTAGACTTCGAAAAACCTCCAGATGTTAAGTGCGATGTAGGTACGGTACAGCATTAATGGGTCCCTAATATTGGAGTCAGTTTAGTAATTATAGTTGGTGGCGCTGGGTGAGTTATAGTTTCTATTATTTTACAACAAGAATGGAAAACAAACATATGTTATGACGAATACGCATTCATACGAACCCTTGAAGGGAAGTAACAAATTTGTAATATTTTTTTTCCAACCTTTAAATAATCATGTTATCTAAACTTATATTAATTAACATCATCTTACCTAATAACGGTTACACGACGTATGTAGATTTGGTAAGTATGTTATAATAAGTGCATCATTATAATTCCGGTTTAAGTAAGCCCCAGTTTTTGCCAACATAGTCATTTGTCATACGACAATTATACTAACTGCAAATATAGTGTCTTTGTAATAAGACAAATTTAAATTGACTACTCAACAAAAACACTCTCTACAGATAATTTATAACAAGTCATCTAATTGTAAAAAGTAAATGTAAAACTGTTTTTTTTTTAAATTGAATTGAAATTGATTGTTTTTATAATTCTTAATATCTCCAGAAAAAATCGTGAGAGTTTAAACAAATCACAATCCTTAAAAAACTTTTTTACACTCTATTACTATTACCCTAGTACGTAGGGTCGATATACTTACCTATATGTACATACAAAGTAGTCCCACATGTCAGTCACCTTATATACTACACAGCAGAAGGTCACATTATCAAATATTCTAGGTAGATATTTCCTAAACACCAGATTCTATGAAGTTCAACTGTTATATATACAACTAGTTGTATATACAACTAGGCGATGAATTGGGAAATATTTCATTCAAATTTTAATGTGGTCAACCTTGGGTACGACCAAATCTATGATAAAAATAATTATAAACATCGGTTTACGGTTTACAGAAGTATCGAGTAACACAACACACAAAATTCATATTTAGTCGAACTGAGAATTTGCTCCTTTTTGCAGTCAGGTAGGTAATTATTATGACTACATTGTCTGCATTATTAATTAAGCATTACAAATGATATGCGATAATTACTTACGCGAAAACTGCATCGGGAATGCGAGTTCTTTTGCTTTGAAGTGTCATAACCCAAGTTGCTGATGTTTAATAGTCTAATAGGAATGCGGCCATAATTTGTAATGAGCAAGGATCGTGAGATATTTCTCTACGCTTCGCCCCTCTAATAGTTAAGACTCGTTACATGGTTCCCATACTTTCTTTGCTCGCAGTATCGCCTGTTTTTCTCGTCGCTTTTAAATTGGGTGTGATTTAAGTTACATCGCTACTATGTAATAGCAATGCGTAGTTAAGTACCACTGATATGCGCTCGCTAACAAGCTAAATGATACATCCTATCTTCTCGAATGTCAAATGTAATAAAGACGCAGTACACTATGTTATTATTCATAAGGGCGTATTCACATATGTCGCAGCATTGAAGTTGGAAAATAACGTGATTAAATCTCTACAGTTCAACTGTCAGTGTTTTGTATATAACTGAGTCTAGGCAAACTTTATATCCGTATTACTTTAATTGTATAAAATAATTCTTCAATTTCGGCACAACCATGTTTATTAAAACACAGGATATAATTATTCTTTTTTTTTCTAAATGAAGCTAATTAAAACATAATAACTTTATAGCACAAAAAAATCTTGTAAAGAGATAAGTCGCGCACTACATGACTAAGGAACACGAGGTACGTCTTAACTCAGAATAAGTCTTTATGGACCACTATTATTATATTATGCACTATACACAACTCCCGCAAAAAAAGATAACTCCCGCACTAGGAATATAAGCATTTTTCGAGGGGGACTTTCCACACATTTATGAAACGGACACAAAGAACACCCAGACTCAGCATAACAATTTGTGGATCACAAAAAGTGTTGTCCCATGTGGGGATCGAACACTCAGCGCATCATTAAGCGCCGAGGTGACCTCGTAAGCCACTGCGCCATCCGTGCAGTCAAAGTAATATTTCAGTGTCGAGCCTACAACAATATGACTTACAGTTGTTAAGCTTTAGGTAACTATTACGCCATCTATTCATATTGTATTAATGTTCACCAGCTTAATAATGGTTGGTATTAATTTAGATACAAAAAAAAATGTTTTATTAGTTAACCAAATTAAAAAGTAAAACAAAATTAGACCATACACATGACTCTATCTTACGACCATAATAATAATATATATAAATTAAACAATTATTAAAATAATAATATCACATATCTCACACAATTCAGTCTGATTCTAAACCTGCAGCAAACGAGCAGAGCCTGTACTTTGGTAATCTTCTTCTTTCTTTCTTTCTTTTTAAAAGACAAGGAATATATCCTGTGTCGCGGGGTACTTTACAAACATACATGAAACGAACACAAAGAACACCCAGACTCAGAACAACAATTTGTGGATCACACAAAGTGTCGTCCCATGTGGGGTTTGAACCCACAACACTCAGCGCAGTAGGAAGCGGCGTGGCGACCCCTTAAACCACTGCGCCATCCGTGCAGTCTGACTGATAAACATTCTTGTATATTCCTAAATACAACAATATTATAAATAAATTACACCCAGACACAGAACAAATGACTGTGCTCATCACACAAACTAAAATGACTACTTATATGATCTCAAACTTACTTTTACAAATAGCCATTAAAGTTTTTCTATCAACTTCTGGCTCCATCACCAAGTCAGCTTTAAGATGTCAAATTAAAGTATTATCATCCAAAATACCACCAAATCCGAATTAAAGAGTCTATCACTATCTAATACAATTTGCATACATTACACAATTAGATTGCTACTTTACGTAAATTTACGTAATTTTAAATTGTTCAAACAAGAATAGCGGTCTTAGTAGTCAGAGCTGCGATCTCGGTAATCGGGAGAAGTAGGTACAATTAACTCTCAATAAGAGCTATCTACGCCCCGACCGAGACCTCGGGACGATGAGTTAGCCTAAGACCTCGTAAACTTTTATATGAATAAAAAATAAACTGACACGTGGTTTAAACTTGTAGATTGTAAACTAATTTATTCGATTTGTTAAAATTTTACATTTAAAATAGTTTTTTAACAAGACAAGTTTCTTATAAAAATCTTATTTTATTTTTATTAAAATAATAATACTAAAACTAGACACGCTTTAATTGCGAGCTGAATTAATCTACTATCCTGTGACAACTACCTTAAAACATGGGAGAGACAGTTTGCAAATTAGTTTTTATCAAATTGGCTGGATTTAGCTATAACTTTCAAGATAAATACCCACCGAGCACCTCGTCAAAAGTAAAAAGATAATTAAACACCAATTTCGTCGAACTTTACAAGCCATCAAAGACAGAGCCTAACTCGTGTCTTTGGTCGCTCTCCATAACAATTTTAAACGTTGCTTGGCCGTATTTAAACAGGCACGAAGCAGAAATTAAGTGCAATTAGAGGAGCGAGACGGCGTGCGGGAATTTGTTGAAAAAGCGTCGGAATGCCCTCGCGACGCCAGTTACGTGTGGATCGGAACGCACTCCTGCGTACCTCTCGCACTCCTCCCGCACCGCAGTTTGTAGCCCCTGCATGCATTTGTAGTCTGTCGATAGCTTATTTTCACTTTTCTTTTACTCCCAAGTAAGACTCAATCACATCTGGTATGTGGAGGGAATTTCCAGTCTCAGGCCTCGATTATTGACGATATTTGTTTGTTTCTAAAACGGTTTATTTCCAGGCCAATGCATGCGATATTGAACACTAAATCAACCTCTATCATAAATCATTTTTCTGTTACAGGTAAGTTCGAGCAACTTGTCTTCTGCGGTATAGTTAGTAAGTTAACATACAAAATAGTATCTTGCATATCATGTATCTTGCATCTGGTCTTTCAGTATTATAACATTTTTACAAATATACGTGTACTATACGTTAAATTAAGGACCACTATTTTATGAATTTAAATGTTAATGAATAATTAAAATAAACCGTGTAGTGTCGGATTAAGAATACGGAATGTCACTACCCCAATTCATCCCATGGGTGTCGTAAGAGCCGACTAAGGGCGCAAAACAACGTAGGAAAACAGCACTGTAAAAAGAAGGAAAACTTGACACAAACCCTATACCAACCCGTCTGGTCAGCGTGGTATAGTAGGACAAAACCTCCTTTCTAAGGAGAGGGCTATGTCCAGCGGTGGACTAGTAAATTCTGTTGATGTGATGATGATGAAATGTTAATGATGTGAACAATTAATCCTACCAACATTTTTCATTATATTTTGTATTTTGGGCAATGTAACATACCTACATCCTTATGTGCGTAGGTTACATTGTAACATATTTTCTCCTGAAAGTTCCATAACGCCATAAATTTAAACTAGCATTTTAAGATATTTCAACTAGTAAGATTTGTCAGCATTTTTTACCATTTTTAAATAGGTATTTAAAATTGCATATAAATTACTTCGATATATTTCATCGCACCTAATGCTACAACTTTATTTCATGGACTTCTGATTACTATGTTAAAAATCTAACAACTACCTAAATAAAAAAAAAAGAAAAGTACCTAAATGCATATGTGTGCGTATGCCGAGCATCACGTGGATACATCAATCGACTTACACATGCGCAGACGCATCCCGCAACATTATTGCGGGGGCTCAATCAACGCGTCCATTAGGTGCCAAACATCGCGCACATTGTTCTGTTGTTCGCCGGCGTGTGAGTTAGTGCCATACTGCTATAACTGTTAATTATACAGCGCATATTCTGTGGTCGTCCGGCAGTACTTTGTCCGACATTATTTATGAATGTGTTTGTCCATTGTACATTTCGATCTGAACTGATATCTTCGAGTCTACCTTACAGTAGAAGCAATTACAGTAAAACATGATCCTATTGCTTAGTTAAATTTCTTATATTAATAAGATTTAAAGGATTGGAATATTTAGTGTTTATCGTAAGTAATATCTGTTTTTCACTACTAGCTTATGTGATAAAAGCATCTAAAAATAATAAATACGTTATTAGGCACTTAGTGGAAAAAAGAAAAGGTCCAGTACATTTAGATTTGTTTTAAAACGAGCATAATGAAAATATTAATATTATATTAATATCAGTATATGCCAATATATCTTTAAAGTGTCAAGCACAACTAGACCTACAACAAATCTAGAGTAACACATAATTTATAATTGCAATACGATCAGTTCCAAGACTAAAACATATCCTCTTAAAAGGTTTTCAATGGAAAAGCGCACTACAGACAGAATAAGAATTGTCATTATTTGGGATATAATTCCAAAAGCCATCGCGTCAGACGATGAAAAACCGCACAAGACTTTTACGACAGCCCGAATTGTTTATGGACGACTGTCAGTCATTGCCAATAACCATTCCAATCTTCGATTAGCATTTAAAATCTGCAATTAACTCTAACGCCTTGAAGCTTCCTTTAATTATCCTTTAAACATGTATCTGAGCTTAAAATAAATTAATTAAACGTAAACGCGCCTCTTGTAATTCGGAAATAGTTCGTAATGCATTAATTAGGTACATGGAATAAGTAGAGTTTACAGGGCAACATAAGGATATATTGCAGTATATTGCCTCGTGTAAATATAGGTACTTGGCCTATAAGTTCTTAAATAGATTACCGTGAAACGGTTGCATAAATAGGTGGTTACATTCAAAATCATCCGACTAGCAGAAGGCACAAACGAAATATCATTGCCGCCGATTTGTCCCTACATATCACGACGAATTCTTACCAATTAAGTAGACCTCTATAAGAGTGGACATAAAACAAACTGTCCGATCGGGCCCAACAATGGCCCGGACGAACGCTGCCGCATAAAAACTCTTACAACATAAAATATTAATAGAAATGCACGTGTGTTCATTGTCAATAAATTACCCGAGTGACAGAGCAATAAAAAAGTATATTTCTTGTGGAGTGAATGGGAGGCTGCGAGGAGGCTTCGATGTGAGGTAGCCAATAAAAGTGGCTGGCGTTCGGTCGTAAACTTCCATCGTAGACTGCGTGGCGAGACGCGTTGCAAGGCCGGTGCGCGCCCGTCGACACCCAGCGCCCAGCGCACCACACCGCGGCCGCGGCCAACGCGACGCCATGCTACACGCCGGTGCACCGCGCACCTCACGCTCGCCTAAGTAATCTCACACGCACTGACTTCACCGACCAGCTAACGCCTTATACAAAAACAAGGTTATAAGTCAAACGACACAATAAATCAATCGCCTCAATGTATCTAAAGTACCTATATAAGGCCACGTTTTCATCACGTACTGAAATTCAAATCGGAATCAACTAGAAGTAATATTTGTAATTCATTACATACAAGAGTCGACGCGGTGATTTGCAACTACGAACTAGAAACGTCCGCATAAAGCAGCCTAATGTGATCCCTACAGTAATACAATAAGACCTAATGAAAGTTGTATGAGTTCAAACGTTTCCAGAGATATATTCCAAACCAAGTGCAAACGAAGGTCAGGCGACTTAAATGAAATTAGATTATATAAATAATTGATAGAACACGACAGTGGATGGACGGTTTGACGTACGGCACGGAGATATGATCGGTGACCCGCTGATACAACCTCACCTTCTAATCTCCACGATTCCATCGCTTAATACCTCGTCTTGTTTCGTTAGCGAACAAAAAACATGTAATGCTTTTAATTAGATTAAATTGATTTATTTTGTACCGATCGGTTGGCGAGATAAATATAAATACTTGAAGGTAATTAAACTCGTCAAACAATGAACTTTGAAATTAATAGGTTATTTTAACCGACGTCAAATAGGAAGAGATTCAACAACGCATAATTGAATTGGTTGTACATACTCAGGGTTGGTCTCATTTGAATGTGAAGAAAATAAAAGTTTGGAAATTGGGGACGTAACAATACAGCTCACCTTTTTTATTTTTATTTCTTATGGAAAAGGAGGCAAACGAGCAGACTTGATGGAAAGCGATTACCGCCGCCCATGAACGCCTGCATCTCAGGAGTCACAAGTGCGTTGCCAGCCTTTGAGGAAGGAGTATGCTCTTTTCTTGAATTTTTTTTTTCGTTTTTTGTTTTTTTTTCTATTACAATTTATCATGATTTACGTGCATTCACGTAGGTGATACTCTTTTTTAAAGTAAATTATGTGATACCGATGCGATAATACGCCACGTCAAGTTATTAAGAACCTAGTTAATAATATCGAACATTGTGTAGTATCTATGGATCAACAAGCATTATTTTTTTTAATAATAAATATATAACAAATTTCGCAACTGAAGATAAGCATAATAAACACTTGCAGGCATAGTTTCTATGTTGTCACTTACTATTCTACTAATCTAAAATTTTAGGATTGCCTCCAAAAACGTTATGTTAATTTGAGAATTGACAAGTATTAAAATTTAAAATTTAATTATTCTATTCATTGTCTAAACAGTCTTGGACGAAGAAATAATAATAATACAAGTAAGTTCAGTACAATGAACACTTAATACTTCTTTTGTTAGATAAGACACCATAAGAAAAACTCATACATAAAAAATTGGACTCTACCCAACTGTAATTAACAATAATTTGTTAAGCAAACCGTAACTAGCTATTGGGAGCTTTGTAGACGCCGACAAAACGTTACATACAGTATCGGTATGATATCATAGTCGTTATGCTTTTAAATTTAGTACTTACTAATTTGTTTTATTAAAATATTTTATGGTATAGAACAATGGAACGAAGGGTAGTGGCTTAATTGTAATAACGATAGCTGGATTATCCAAAAATATTTGTTATATAGCCGTTTGTGGCTATGGTACCCCATTTAATGATATTCCAATCTTTGGTCGCGACTTGTTTTATTGCTGTTCGGTATTTTTATGGATGTATCAACTGAACGTTGTGCTGGTATTGGTAGTTTTTCAAAAAAAAGTAAATTTTAGATACATCTAACACGTTTTACATGTTACAAGTTGGTAAGTCTTTGAGGCCGTAGGTCGTGCAGTGAAAGAAAGTGTGGCTGACACTTCGAAAATAGCGAGTTCAAGTTTACTTATTGCAAAGAATTGTATACCTACGTTAATTTACTAACTAAACCAAGTGTAACCATCTGCATTCTAGAACACAAACTACAACAAGTTATGCTTGCTATTCATTAGGTCTAGACACAAACTAATTACTCATTGCTTTAACAATAAACTCATATACCACGTTTTTTGTCTGTTTGCCCCTCTTAAAATAGCAAGTACTATTATTAAACAGAGCTCAAAACACGTTCCATATACGGAAATAGGTTTACGTTATAACGTTAACCCATATTCGTATATGCAGCGTGTAATAGGGTGCTAGCTAACTTTCGGTCAAATGTATTTTACATTAAATTTCTTAAGACTACAATTTTTTTCTTGTAATAATTCTGACTTAGCAGAAGCTTCCTCCAATTGGACACTTTCATTTTCGTCTTCATCCACGTTTTTCAGCAGGTAACTTAAAAGACAAAAGGCTAATACACTATTCAGTAAAAAAAATATGTTTGTTTACTTAAATTGATAACAACCGAGTCGTCGCTTAAGGCGTCTATAGCACTTAGAATACTATCGGTGTCACCTTTTTCTTGGAAACTGTGTCTATTCTATTATGTATTGCCATCTAGGCTTATCGGACCACGTGGTTTTAAATAAAGTTATTTTTTAAGGAGCATTGTATCTTTACTTTAGTTTACCTTTACTTGACTACCATTATTGAAGTAGGTAACAAAAATTCGAACCATAATTTTTTTATTGACAAAAATTTCTCATGTATGTATCACCCAAAACAATAAGACACATCGGCCCTCGATCGTGATCCATAAAGCGCGAACTCGGCTAATGATATAAAAAAAAAATTAAGTACACCTGTGCAAACATAATTTTACAACCAAATTTAGAAATGGAATAAAACAGACCTTTTTCATCTCAATAATAAGATTCAAGTTAGTTTTACAGTTTGATAGGTTGTTGATTATGATTGGTTGGTTGTTACATCTACCTGCGCGCTTTGCAGCTTATTGTCTAGCTTGACTGAATGCAAACTGCACAGCCGGCCGGCGTGCATTGATTTAGGGTTGTCACTTAAATTAATTTAGATAATTATCTAATAGTTTGGGATTTAAGAAAGTGTTGTAATGAGTTTTTAAGCTGTTCTTTTACCTGTTTAAGTTTTTAAAATTTCAAAACGAAAAATGTGTTTGAATTTAATTACGCTAAGAGCAACGTTGCGTAACATTTATAAAGAGTATAAAACTAATTGTTTTAATATTTTGATAATAAATTAACTCTCTGAACTATACTAAGAAATTGAAGTACATTTTGTAAAATTGAGTTTCAATTTAAAATGTTCATCAAGCGCCACCCCTGTTCATGTTCATACGTTTAACAATGGATCTAATAATTATTATTTTTCATCTGCTACGTTTTTGTCACAGTTATCAATCAACACGGGGCCGTAGCGGCGTCTCCTTTCTTTTTATTTTTAACGGCATCTATGCGTCCTTCTCTATCGTCATCCAATGTAATTATATGAACACCTGGGCGCAAAAGAATGTCGCACAAAGAGACCCGTAATGACGATCCGAAACATAGATCGGAAATATTTTGTTACCGAGAAAGCCTTTTGCTTCATTAATTATGAAACACAATACTCTTTATAATTTTCTTAAAATTTATGTTCTTTGAACGCTGTCATATTACTTGATAAATTACCTTTAAAGTTTTGTTTGGTAATAAAATCATAGCTACCAGCTATGTCCCTTACGATTGAACAATGTTTAAATAGTTTGAACGTAATCTTTTTAAAAGAGATTGTTGTCAAGTTTATGCTTGACAAAGACCCCTATTGTTTTTAGATCGATTGCTGTACATTTAAATCGTTTCATAAATATAGTTAAATATAACGCGGTTAAAAGTAAAATTATAAAAATAAAGAAAAAGAACAGTACGAGAAATTTAAAACGTAGTCAGTTTCTTGTTTTAGTTTTAGACTCTTGCACATAATTGTAAAATATAAAATATTAATGTAAAATATTAATTGTACTCGTTCATCAACTCTCTTAATAATATCATTCTGCACCATTACGAGTATAACACACTTAGAAACACTTCTTTAATAACTTATTATATGGGATCCTTTAGAAAACAATTATTATGCATTTTCCAATACATTCTATCCGTGTGGTGACGGATTAAGAATACGGAGTGTCACCACTCCTATTCATCCCGTGGGTGTAAGAGCTGATTAAGGGAGCAAACTACACTGCAAAGAGGACAACAGCACTGCAAAGAGAAGGAAAAATGGATTCAAAACTTATACGAACCCGTCCGGCCTGCGTTTGCTGCTGCTACTGCCTGAAGTTTTGGCCTAATATATCAATATTAGGCCAAAACTTCCTTACTAAGGAGAGGCCTATGTCTAGCAGTGCACTACTAAAGGCTGTTGATGATGATTATGACATTTTTAAAAACACCACAGAGCATTTTTCTTCTTTAACTGTCAACACATTGATAATGTCACACGTGGAAGACCACGTGTGACATTATTAATGTGTAAATTAAAACGTGGATATATAAAGATATATACCCACGTTTTGAAACAATGACAGACACGTGGTCAGAAAATTATTAATAGGCACTTAAGAATATCGTATAGTATCTTAAATCTAATGCAGATGCTACAATGAAGCTCTGCGTAGCACCTCATGGTACGTCGTTAATGAAGAAATATTGCGGGCTTTTGATAAGTCGCGCGATAACTGCACCTAGCCTCGAGCTCAATCCACTCTCAATATTAATTACAGACTCTTCTGTTGCACTCCACTCTAGAGCATATTACACAAAGTACTATCTGATGCTACATATTTACCACACCAGGAGGCAAAAATTAAAAACATCATAACAAAACAGAGCAGCCGAAAAAAATATTAACACACTACCTTAGAAAATATTTTGTGTACTCTAATCCCAGTTTCAAGCAGATTAAAGCGAAAAATAACATCATGTACATCCCATCTTCCACCCTTGTAATAAAGTGTGTTTTTGAATAAACATTGACGTGATGAAATTTCGGCGTATTAAATTGAAACTATATCGACGGTCAGCAAATCCTGAACGTGTTTGTTTAGGGCGAGCCCACCCTAAAATATTTATTTTATCCTGGTTTGCCGAAGTCGCGTCAATAGTTTGTTCCTATTTTTACCCCGGTTTAAGAGATAGGATCGATATTCGGTTATAATTTATATGGTCGCTTATTGCCTGTTATTTACACGTCCATTCGACGAGATATGTAAAACTAACATCTTCTGAGCAAACGTTATCTTATTCAAATACCTTCGCGGAATTTGGTCATTGTCGAGGAAGTATTGATTTTGGTTTATGTGATCTAATCCTAACATCCTGTTTGCTTTGTCTAAACTTATGAGAGATGCCATATCCATTCTTTTTTATGCCTATGACCTGTTTTATAAGAGAATGGTAGTTTAAAACTATTGATATCAACAACTCTTTCGGCAAATTATTTGCCATAATCTTTATGCTGATCGCCGTTAACAAAATAAGCTTAGTCGAAACACAATAAGTTTTACATTAGATAAAACGACTAAGTCGAATTCAGAATAAGATTTTCTAAGAAATGAAATTCTCAAATTAAATCATTCTAATAATAATACGTTGTTGTAATGAATTTTAAAGTTTAGACTATAAAAATAAAGTTCTTTTTTGCTTACACATGCTTCCTAATAAGATCAAGTTGATGGCAAATCGTGTGCTACCTGAACTCATATGCATTGTCTAAACACAATTGTTATGTTCCCGTATCTTGAAGGATTATTCATCCCTTGACGAACGGCGCCTTTTATTTTAAGCTCGTGACGTAAATTCTTTGTTTTTGGATTATTGTGATTTTTTGTCAACCAAATTATCAAACAAAACAAACTTTTTTACACTTCCTATACAATGTAGAGTATCGCCTCCTTTGTTACCTTTATGAGAGTTGTAAATTACTTGCGGAGTAAAAACAATAATTAAATATTTTTGGAATTTTTGCTAAAAATATTTATCGGCGTGGCACGCGCCACTTGGGTTTGGGTCTTTTTGTATTATTTTCAATAGTCTTTCGTCTTTCGGTGAACGTAACTATAAAATCTATTATACTAACTATTAAACTTTCGCATTCAATAATTCGTAATTTATTAGCTTCTGAATTAACTGTGCCAGTCAGTTTGTAATCATGACCAGTTCGAGAATTAATGAAATGAACAGGTATTACAAATACCTATTTATTTCATTTATTTTCGAACAAATAATTGTAAATTAATTCTGACTTTAGCTTACTGAAATGATGCCACATGGTCCTGTAGCATATTTAATTCTGAACTCGATTTCTCCTGTGTCTGTTCCTGGAAAAAAAAACCGGTTTATAAAAATGAGACTAAAATATCATAAACATAGGTTTATGAGATGAACTACCTAGCAACAAAGACTACGTTTTTATGATTTAAGTAATGAAAACCATCCGAATGTATGTCGAAAGGGCCGACTAAGGAAGCAAATTCTGCAGAACATCAGTACTGCAAAGAGAAGGAAAACTTTAAACAAACTCTATACCAATTCGTCAGTCCGGTAGGCTAAAACCTCCTTTCTAAGGAGAGGTCTATGTTCAGGAGTGAACTGTCAAAGGCTGTTGGTGCTGATGATGAATGATTTCTTTATATCTTAATGTATATCAAACATTATTAATAAGACAATTTACATTTCTACCTAAAAAAATAATTTGTTAAATGTCAACATGTCTTTAAAACTCAAATTCAATTATCTTTTTAATACCTCTCAGAATCTGTTGAGAACTATTTTTACAATATTTTTTGCAACCACTATTAATTTACCCACTCATCAAAGGTGGGCTTTTGTCACCAGTATCGAATTTACACATCGATGCGCTTGCGAATTGAACAGCTGCTGATATTAAGTAAACTTTTATATCTCTGTTTTTAAAAGGTGCCCGTAATTCTTTTATATCGTCTTTACAATTTTAGCCTCTGTTCTATTTTTTTATTGCACTGTGTCCCCCAATGCATTCATTGGTTTTTAACTTAAGTAGAGAAAATTTATAATATGATGTTAATTAGGAATTAGGAAATTCGGGCCTTTTATACAACCATTTTATTAAATAGAATCATTATGTACTTTTTAAACAATTGTTATCACAAACAACAAACAACTAGAAAATAATAGTAAAGATTTCCTTGAAAACGAGGTAGTCTTTTGTCACGTTCGTCTCACATCAAAAAAAATACTATATGGGCGCATGGCTTACACCCTTGACGCCTTTATACCCATCGTTTTAGGCATAATTAATGGAGAAATCTTTACTCAAACCTACATCTTTTTATATGCAAAAAAATATCGGTATCGTCCATTGATACATCGCATTGTCCGTGCCCACCCCACATCGACCCACCTGTACTGAATGGCCCGACTGTACAATGAAAAATATATTTTTTTACGCTCCTTTTGTCGGTGGCAACACTATATTTCACGTGGAACAATTATCATTGTCTTTGGCACCTCAGAGCAGCGTGGTTGCATTTAAAAAAAAAATAGTTCACATTCTTTTGTGTTCCCAAGATTTTTATTGATGCCGGCTTTGTTTTCCTAAAGATACCATTGTTCAGACACGAATTGCGAATTGTACAAACGATAGCTTACACTTGCGACGTACCTGTATTAAAATAAACTAATCTCAGAGGTTTATAATGAGAAACTAATAATAATAAGCCAACGGCTGTTGTGCATTAAGAAAATTGATTTATAGTAATTATTATAGTTGCAGTATCGGTTAAAGACTTGGATTTAGAATCGATTTAATTTAAACTACAATTTACGAGCAGCAATAAATAATACTGTCGCATCAACTCCGCGCACCATTGTCGCCATTTTTTAAGGCCATTAAAAATCCTATCAATGACTTTCGTTCGAATGACAAAATCGGTTGCATTAGAAGTTGCCCCAGTCATACATTCATCTCTCTCACACTTACAATCAAAAGTTTAAGAGAACAGAAACAGAATTAGCTCTACGTATTCGCTAACTAAAATATTAACACGCGTAGCAAATTTCAATAACTAAGCAAATAAATTGCTGTTCGATAAATGTGCATTGTTAAAGTTTAATATTGATTTATATGAATATTCATGTTCATATTTAGTTTTAATATGCAGCGTTCATTATTTATTGGAAAAAAAACATTAATTTTTGTATTAAGCATTGAACACCATAACATTATTGGCTGCATGCTGGCGCGCACGTGTGACTTGTTATTGAAAATACAAATTTTGATATAATGCAATACATGTAACTAATCATTTATATATGTATGAATTACGGTTCATAAAAATGTTGATTTTTATATTGGCATTTGTCATAAAACTGTTTTTCTAGTGAAACCTATAAATACGCCTCGTTGAAAGTGCAGATTTGCTGTGAAGAATTTTATAAACTCTTAAATAATACCAACTACTCATTAGTGTGTTAGGGAATTGAAAATGATCATACATTTGTTAAGTAAATATCAATATCTATGCGCTATGACTCTGGTGATGATGGTCAGAAAACAACTGTAAACAGATACAGATATATGATATTCTGTATACAGATGAAGAAACTTATTATGAGTCACATTCAGGATGTACCTGTTCATAAATATAGTTATGTTTTTTTTAAGGTACCGAGGAATAAGCAGTCTTTTTTTCATATCTGATACTTTTAATAGAGTAAAACTTTTCGGTCTTCTACATTTCTTACACGTTCAAAATATGAAACAATAAATATACTTACCTTATACCGTGTGAACCTGTCAGGATTTTTAAAAGTCTTCATGTTTACAAACAAATGTAATTAAAACTAGAGTTCCACATCTTAACATTTTAATTGTTATGAAGGAAGAAATTAAGCAAAAAATCTTTGTAAGAATAAGCTGTTCCTATCTCATAACCACGTTGCTTTTGTTAGACCCAACAAATGCAACATCAGGTAACATCTTCGTCTAGTCTCGTTTCCAATTATATCTTATGGAATACAAGTAGAGTGCTTTACATTTTCACTGAAGCGTTTTTAAGAATTAACAGAAAGGATTGTCTAGTGATTAGCCTCAAATACATTAAGAACTTTACATCATAACTGAGACTTCTTGTTTTTCTTTTAACGGATTCCGCTGTCAGCAAATAATGTTCAAGCAATCTTGCATTCACATGTGATGTGCAATTGGTACTCATATACTGATCTCAATTTAGGTGATTAAAAACAATATACCTATTCAACACAAGTGGTTAGTAGACCTATTGGAAACGAAAGTCAAGCAATCTTAATAGTACACCATTTACTTATCAGAATAAATCTTGTTGGAAAATACCACCACACGAACGACTGTTAACTCATTTCGTTTCCCCATTTCCTCAAGACCTGCCATAATTCACATTCATTTTTCATCCCACAAACAAGTGCAGTTATTTACGGCTGGCATCTATACTAATGTATATCTTATGTTATTGCTAATAGAGTCTATGATGGCTGCATGGTAAACTTATCACGTATCCATAGGTTTGGATGCGCCGTGCACCTTGTCATGACTAAAAGCGATTCGTCGCTAAACAAACAAGCTTTTTAAATGCTACCTAACTTGTCTTTTTTATATCGCTATTTGAATATTACCATCGGTTCAGCAAGGTTCGTGACACGACGCGGCACCGGGATCACGTGAGAGATATTTATAAAAGAAAAGCCGTGTATCGCCGATATAGCGTTATTTCCAATTTAATGATTGCTAATACCAAATCGGGGTTGCCGGCACGTCAGTACCGTCGTCGTTTATTATCCATTCTTATACCTAAAATATCTAGGTAATAACTTACCTAACTTATAATTCTATTCTAAAACTTAATATCATGTCTTATGTCTTCACTAAGCTAATTTACAACACACAACTTGATATCATTTATATCTAGAAATTTGCCATTATTTTGCCACAATATTCCTCCCTCTTTCATGTTAATTTCACATGATACGACGAAAGTAAGCACTCAAAAAAGAACAATAAAGCACCCCTCAGCCATAAACAAGGAGTTACTGAAATGTTTAACCACAAACTCCAAATAAAGCCGTATCGCACGCTATAAACAATCTAGCAAAAAAGCTGTAGAAAAAACTTCATCAACAAAAGTGACAAAAAAGTCCCCGCGATCACATGCAAATGTCGCTGCGATTTCGCTCATTACTGTGCCATAAAACCATAACAACAATCATTACGAGCACAATTAAAAAAAAACTTCGTCAACGCTAACAACACTGTGCAAGTGTGACGAAAACCGCTTACGGTGCGCCCACATAGTTTGCTTTCAATACAAAAAAAACTTTAAATCGAGGGCGCCACCGTCTTATGCAAAAAAGTCCTTACATATTCACCCCTCGCAAAATTTACTTTAATGAATGCTCCTCGACGTTTTTTTTACCATCACTCGACGCAGTTGTTTTGACGGAACGCAATCTAGCCACTAATTGCTTTTTCCTCCTCGGGGTGCGTATTCCACCTCGCAAAATTACGTTTTATTAATTGAATAATATTAATGATACTTCTTCGCAGCAATCAATCTTTAATGACGTTTTTATTCGTCGCGAGAGTGACGGTACTCTCGCTTTTCCCTGTGATCGTTTCGAGACTTTGTTTTTTAGTGGGTGATCGATGTTAATTATAAATCTAATGGCTCCCGTGATACACTTCCATTAATAATATGTCGGACGACAGCGTCCCGATCCGTAGAGATTTAATAACCACGCATCTTGTACGAGATTAATAGTGCATCTGCGGCCAGTTTTATTATAAAAATAATGCTCGGTGCGGCCGTTGTACAATTTGGTTTAGTCACTAACTTTCTATATAGACGCCTGGTTTAATCCACATTATTTAAAAAGTATAATTGTTACTAAAAGAGATAAGCGTAACAAAAATGCCTCATTACAATGCAGTTCTTCATTTGAACGAGTTAAATCCGACAAATTCGCGACAGCTGCCCGGCAAAAGACTCGACTAAATTTGAGATGTCAAAATTTTATCTATGACGCAACTAGTTAAATAAATGTTGATTCATTTCTGAAAGTAAATGCAGCATATTGTTCTGCGCGCTTATTATTACTGCTTTTTATTTAACCATTTTATTTTATTATCATGACGATTTTTTTCGCCACGGATCCGCTCGTTGGCATAATTTCTTTTGTTACGCGTTCTGATATTGTTTCTTTTTTTTATTGTATTTTTTCATTGTGTTGTGGTGTTGCCATCGTTGAGCGCACGTGATTTATTCCCCCGTTTTGGGTAAAACAACACCCGTGCGAGTTACGATTAGTTGGGAATCGTAATATCTAATTACTATGTGTGAGCACGTACGGACATAACTCGTGTGCTTCCTTCCACCAATGTGGTTTATGGAATTGAATGCTCATATTTCGGCAGTCTCTCGGTGGCCGTAGTTTTTGTCCGTGTCTTGAAAGCCACACTTTCCCGTGTAAGCTGATATGTTTATAGTTCCAAGACTCGGAAGTCAAGTACGGAATGTGTGAATAAAAAGAATGCGACCCATTCAACGCCTGGAGAGGCGTCGGTGCCTATACAAATACAGTGAAAACTGATTTTCATGCAGCTTAGCTTCCCCCGGGATGGTAGCTAATGTTAGTAATACCTACTGAATTCAATCATCTCAAACAAAGGCCGTCTCTCGCGTAGCTAAATGGCGTTTTTTAATCGGATATTATAATTAATGTTCCTTTTGTCGCGTGCTGACGTGCCCTCGCGCGAACAATGGGATATCTAATAGAAAAAGATATAAATATTTTTTTTCTCAGAAACGAAAGCTACCTGACGATAAAACACAGGCGACGGACGATCTTCGAGCTGAATTAAATTAGAATAATAAATCTAAGAGCCTCTTTGTTCCGGCTTTAACTTTTGATTTTGATAGGAAATTAAAGCTACGATTGGTATTCAACAAATTAGTCTGTATCTGAAGCATATTTTAACATTAAGTGACACAATACGCAGCGGGTAATTTTGTTTAGAATTTTCTGGAGTTATTGAATAGTGGACTGAAATGCAACAAAGCAATCGAGTGACCCTTAGAAGTCTCATCTCAACGAACATCCTCGCAAAACTCGTATCGACAATTTTTTTTTATCAAGCTTAACCCTCTAACCCCCGTCGTCCGAACCCTTCCCCAGCGTATAGAAAAAAAACACTAATAGTTAAAATGTATAATGCGCGTGTATAGTACAGTTTTTTTTTACTTGTGGGTATAAGGAGTAAGCAATAAAAAAGTGCCTTATATCACGTTGCTCTCCCTTCATTATGTGTCGCGAGGGTCAATGTCTTTGTGTGCGTTGTTTTTTTTGCACATCCATGTATGCGTAGCGAGAGATAAAACAATATCTTAAAAAATACTCTTTGTAGTGTACTCTCATAGTATAATTTATGGAATATGGTAAATAGACTAATTAGTCTGCTTACCATATGCGTTGATATTGCAAATTAAATACGTCTTTTAAGAAAAGTTATTATGCACACTTGTAAGAATGTGGGAATCGTACTCGCTTAAATGCCAACTGCTAGATCACTCTGTAGGTAAACTATATTAATAGTAAATGTATTCAAACTAAGGCAGGACCTAGCAATTTTTTATGAGCTGCTTCGATTAATTGAAAGGAACATCTGCAATGCATTTCATATCGCCTAGAAGTTAGTATTCTACCCGTTCTATACAGGAAAATATTATTAAGTTCTAGGCGATTCTAGTTAAAGGTTTTTAAGCTTCTTGTAAGATCTCTAGAGACTGAACACATAATACGGTATGCATAAATTAACTAGTTCTACCACGGTTATCTAGGCTTTATTTGGTTATAGATACCAGGTCGTAAACATTTTGCCTGAAAGAAAAATAAAATTATGATTTGGGAATAAAGTCTTAATGATTTAAGTATCAGTGAAATAATGTATCACCGATAAGGTACTACTCATTACCTCAGTTATATTATTCGTTATAAATATTAATGAACAGCTGTTCTACAAAAAATACTTTTATGAGGTTCATTTTAAGTTTATATATACTGGTAAAATACAGAAACTCAATTTATTTCAGTAGTTTAACTAACTTTATACTAACTGTTTAATAGAAAAAGAATGGATTCATGCATCGTCATAATTGAAAGGCATTTTTGCATAGTCTAACGTTATGTTTTGATGATGCGTATTATATAGGCATCAAGCTAAATAATCGTGTTTACAAAATATTTATATTAAATCAGCGTACTGAAATATTACGATTCGCATTTTACATTATGCGTCACCTACATGGGATTTTTATTTAAAACAGCATTGTCACTTTCTCACTTCAATTTTTTACTTAAGATTTTCTGGATCAGCATGTCCGTAATACATACGTCTGGTTCTAAGCCAACATTTATTTGAGCCAATATGGCTCTCAGAACATTCCTAATGATCTCTTTATTTTAAGATACGTTTTCTATTATAAACAACAAAGATAAAACAGTAATATTCTAAAGCTAACACTCACCATCATTTGCACCCTAGCATATCGAATCTGTAACAAAATTAACAGGGAGAAAGTGCCAAAACGTGGGTGCATTTATATTCCCAATGTTACCATTTGCAATTAAAGCAAGCTATACATTCTTTGTCCCACACATCGATTCATACTTTTTTTAGGCAATAAAAATAACGACTGTCACCGAATCGTGACGATCATAAATCGATAGAACCAGCCCTAGTGTTTGATAAATATTATCGATACACTTTTATGGTATCGAGTTCCCGTGTAAAGTAAAAATAATGAGTGCTTTGTGAAAAAATTATATGTAAAAACTGTATGGATAGGATAAACTCCATCTCTCCCCATTTGTAACCCGTACATTTATTTTATATCACATTTGTAAAACAAATTTTAAGTTACAACCACAAAGAATATTTTACATATTTGCATGCATAGGTATCTAGTTATTTAGTAGCGTGGATTTAACTAACTGAATGGTTAATCACTACAAACCGTAGGGCAGTATCGGCTATGACGCATATTTGAAAATATTTGTATAAATAAGTGAAAAAGATAGTATGTATATGTATACTTATAGCCATAACCACATACGTGTATCTTCTTAAATAATATTTCTAATTAAAAATACTCTCCTTTTGAACTGCAACTATCATTGAATTTTATTATGAAGCTAAACTAAAACCTTTAGATGCAGTCATTAATTTTACATTTAAATTAACAAACTTTATTTAAATAGTGTCACTTTCGTATGAAGATACGAAAGTGACACTATTTTTAGGACTATTAAATGGCTTGTCCACCTTAAATATCTGGTTTAGAAATAAAAATAGTTGCATTTGATGTACCCCAGTTATACTGTAGTATTTTTGGTGCAACTTTAGGTATACCTCAGGGTGTTCCTGTACTGACTTATTTTGCTTATGTAGGTAAACGAAGTGTGTTAGACGTTTATCCAAATTCATTATAATATTCTGATTAAAATGCTCCTGTAGTGGTTTGCGCAGTAGTGTAGCAGCTGCTTGTGAGACTAGTATCCGTATAACTAACCATATGTGGTACCCTGTAAACGAATGCTACTACAACACAAAATACATTAAACTGTAGGAAAACAAATAGACATTATAGGTCCGAGACGGTGGCGTGCACCGTATCGCCATTCCGCGCCATAAAAATAATCAAATATATTCGTTCCATCTCATTTGGCGGCGTCTTAAACGATTTCTCTCGTCCGTCCTTTATTACCCAAAACATAACTCCTCATTTTGTTTTTTATCCCCTACTCACGCCACCCCGACGGGGCATAAACCTACAGGGGTAACTGCATATATTTTATGGGTTTTACGCGGATTTTCCTCATGTAAACTGCCCTCTTGTAATTTTAATCACATCTGTCATGAATTCGTTTCTTTCCAACGTCCAAACATTTATAAATCAAGATGATCATATTTTCTTATACTATTAGGTATTTTAAGTTGTTTCGTAGCCATTTTACTAAGGTCGATTTTCCTGTAGCAGATTGAGAACCGAAGAGAAGTAACTGACAGGAATACATAATAACACATTGTTTCATTTACGCGAAAAACGTACATAAAGTGTTTTATCAGTGGGAGCCCACATATTGCGAGGGGACGGAATTTTTTCCTCCTAATACGGTTAATTTCCTTTTTTCCTCTTTATTTATAGTAATCCCTTTATAAGGTGATTACGGAAATGTGTTTTGTGGACGTAAAAGAGCGCAGCATGGGGTCCTACTCGCTTTACCTACTTACAGAGCTTAGTTGTGGGTGTGAGAGTCTGGAACGAATATACCTTAACCGAAATGCACTACTTTGATCGTTAGAATCCCAAGCAATGCATCACATCTAGGAACCATAGTTTATCTTTGTATATTTGAATAGACATACTGATAATTAAACTACTAAGTTAAGAACTACTAAGAAACTATTTTTAAGTTAAGTAGTGGTCGCTCAGCGGTTGTAATTCGTTTTTAAAGCACAATTTTAACCAATCAAAAGACAGATACCTTCTCTTTAATTGATAGCACCAGAAGTCATCGTCTACTAAACAAGTAAGTGAAGAAAATCGGTTTACAAACACACACATAAAATTATACTTTTATAAAGCTAAAAAGTTTGTTTGTTGGAACGCGCTTACCTCAAGATCTAAAGGGTTGAATATATAAAAAATCTTGTGTTGGATAGCCCATTTATCGAGAAAGCTTGTAGGTGACTGCCTCAGTGGTGCAGTGTTAGCATACTGAACGGAGGTCTCGGATTCGATTCCCGGGTCGTACCAATTGTTTGTATGATCTGCAAATATTTGTTTCGGAGTTTGGATGTTTTTTATGTATAACATGTATTGTGTGTCAGTGTGGCGTTGTGTGTCAGATGTCCGAAAATATTATGTTATGCATGTTATATATAACATCACGCTATGGCCAATGGACGCCGAGCATCAAAGAAAAATGTCACAAAAAGTTACCCGGGTTAGAGTCTCGTATTTAAATACAGACTTAACTATTCTTTGCTTTGAGTTCACAACTTTACGCTACCTTTCCATCGGAGCTTGACAATGTTAAATGAGGTGAAAGGTGGCACGACTTCTGAGGTGAGGTGTACAGTTTATAGCGTCGTATAGCCTGACTTCTATTAATGACAAGGATGAACTTTGCATACCTTCAAAGACTTTCCTTTTTACCTATAGTAAATTAGTGTAATGGTAATTCACTTCACTAATGCTCAAATTTTTATCAATGTAGCTCACTTTCTGCTAACTAGCCAACCTATGTTAGATTAGAAAGATTATATAAAGATAACATTATTAAAATTGTGCTGTTTTGTTCATAATATCATAGCTGTATTTTTACCGCGTTATACAGGATCTATTCAAGTCATAAACCGAACTGTCCAAAAGGTTCTCTAATTATTACCATGAAATAAATGCAGTAAATTTTTGATCATATACCTTGAATACATCAATTTTAAGCAGTTTGTGAATTAGATAAAAAAAAAAACACTGTCTTAACAGGGTTACTCCAAAACCCAGTACAACTTAACTACTAACTAAGTAAGTATTGACTAACTACTAAGTATTAACCTAATACAGTCTGTAAAATACGATTAAATGTCCTCATAAACATTAAATTGGAATAAAACATTTAAAAGTATCAAGCATAAATATTATTGTTGCCAGGAATTATTTAAAAAGTGAGACCAATCAATCATCACAAATGTCACCTAAATAGCTCCTCAATCTATTTTCCCCTTTAACGTGGACGCGTTGATAAGCTTACAGTATTGTATACCTTAATCCTTAACAGTAAGATAACAGATAAAACGCGGCCCTATTATATAAATTCTTGCACACTAATATTGAAAACGAATTTAAATCTGTAACTTCATTTCAGGTAAACACAAATAATTCAGGTAGTTATTTTTACACTCAGTCTACAAAAATAGTAGCTATTATGGTAATGAAATCAACAACTATCTGTAAATGTGTCCTTGAATTATTATATACGGTCTTTTTTTGCTTCTGTTTTGCTGTTAAAGGTTTTGAGTGACGTTATTGCTTTTGATAAAGCTTCTAATAAATCAAACGACTTCTGTGAATGTAAACTACGTTTTTTAATACTGTGATAAAATAACAATAAATTAATAAAACGAAATATTTAGAAACAACTACATTTCACAATTCATCTTAATCAAATAGACCTTGGCTGTCTGGGTAAAACATGTTTTGGTGTTTGAGCTACCATAACACATATTTTTAATGTGATCAAAGGCGAGAAATAGATTAAAATCTGGAATAGCAATTGGGTCACTTTATATTCTAATAATTAAAGTGACAAAATCGATATTAATACAAGGAAACCACTGGCAAAAACCAGAATATTCTATTACAAAATGACAATGACAATGAATAAGGAACCTACATGTATACATCTTTAGGTTACAAGTTACAACGATTATAACAACCATTTGTACATATTAAATAATTTTCTATCTGAAACTGTGAAATATGGAAAGCCCTAAAATTGCATTAATTCTTTAAAAAATACATTTATCCTAATGACAAGTTAAGTTTTAACTGGTTTGTAAATAACAAACAGTGTGTTAGACTATAATGCACATTCATACCAATTTTATTTTTGACTGTTGGTCTAGTGAATAGTGGCCCTGAATTAGCCATGTGGCTTAGTCACAGGTCGCGAGTTCGATTCCCAGAATAAATAATTGTGCGATGAGCACGATAATTTGTTCTGTGTCTGGGTGTAATTTATTTAGAATATGTATGTATTTTGAAATATATAAGTATGTCTATCAGCATAATACATGGCTATGCAACAAAACAATATTAACAGTATAGAAAAAAAACAATAACAATATAATTTATGAAATCAGATATCACATATCTTATTAAAACAGCATCCTATGTTAGGTATGCGTGACTCATATTGCTCTCAAAACTCTTCACGGTTATATAACCCGCCTATCACATATGTATCTGTAAAAACCCAATAATTTTAAAAACTCTAAATCCAAATTTCTCTGCAATTCACCTTAAATATACCTTACTTGGATAAACAAGTCTGCAGACTGTTGCCTCAAAAACGTCCGTTTCACAGAAATCCCGTTGGATGTCAGCGGGTTGACAAACCTTGACCCAATATTTGCTGCCATCCACTGTATATCGAGTATTTGTTCAACAAACGAAACCGTTTATGCACTAGGAACTTTCATAGAAAAAATAAAAAAATTATGACAATGCAAATACGTTGTTAGTTCATTTTCAGTTAAGTTATAATTATTAGTTTTTCTTTTGTCAACGTTTTGATGTTTCAACTTATACATTTTTCGTAGGTTTTCTTTTTAATGTACAAATTTCATTTCATACAGCCAGCGCCATCTACCGCTATGCAGAGTAACCTCCACTTAACTGTTTAAAACAGATTCAACGTTTTATTTTCACACCGAGACGTCAAGCCCTCAGTAACAGAATAGTAAAAAATACATTTTGTATGTAATATAGTCTACATCACAATTTATGCGTCTACGAAGACGCTGCAAAATAAAACTTGCAATGTGGCTCATTACGCGAGTATTCTACCCTCCGCCCTTTTGCATATAATTGCATCTTTTTTGTCTGAAAAATGCTCGCCCCGAGCACTGATTTACGCATACAAGGTGTGCAATAATAACGCCGCCTCAGAAAAATATTATTCAAACATACAATCAAAACGGCGGGAATATGCACTTTAGCGCGTATGTATAAGAGTCGTTTTAGTCTAAGCTCGTAATAAACAAACCGTATTTACTGAAAACGTTGAGTAAAGAAGCTTGGGGAGCCGCAACTCACCCTCGGTTTTTTCGAGCATCTTTTCCTTAATTTATATAGAAATGTTTGGTCTCATCTGACGCCTTTGAACGTAACAAGCTTTACGACACTACTGAAATTTTCGATTTCAATTTACATTTCTATTAGTAATATCTTAGTCTAAGTAATGTTTTGTGAATATATAAATTGAATCAGCATAAGAATTGATGGATTTTTAGATGAAATTATGTTTATTTTACTTAACAGAGTGTGCAAAAACAAGTGAAAAAATTTAGGATCCTGCTCTGAAAAAACTCACTTATTCGGTACATAATCTCAAACCCTTAAATTTTCTTTTGTACTATTAACATATAAAACAACTTTCTTAGTTTTATAAACAATATTTAGTCTTACCATTACCTACATTCATGTTAGATGAATTTCAGTGACTTGTGAATACTTCTGACATTTCCATTGTATGATTAAATTTGTTTTTAAACAATGTCAACTTCAAAATGAAACGACCAAATAAGTATATTTATATGTTACCGAATCAATTAAATGTAATCACAGTTAATTTATCAATTTAAGTTAAATCACCTATAAAGCTAATAAATTGTACTGATCAATTTTAGCACGTTCGTTATTAAAAGTTTTTAATTTAATAATATAATAAACATTCACAAAACTTCACACTTAGATTAAGCTGACGCTCTCATTTCGCACAAAAGAATTCTTTCTTACGATGACTTTAGTCGGATCGTTATTAAAAATATATATCCTCTGTTCCCCTCCTAAAGAAAGTTGACTCATAATAAAGGACGGCATAATTTTTCCTTTTAAAACTTTTTGATTAGATAAAATAATGGGGTGGTGTGGGGTGGTCGGCGCCCGCAGCGATGCGCCGATATCGGCTATTCTAATTGTTGTTTCTTTGGCTATGTTTACATTTCTTTGTAATTCAAAAAATAACCACTTCGTTAACTCACTTAGAATTTTCTTTAACAAAAATATTTTTAGTTACGAATAGCGAGTTATCTCTAATTAATCGCGTTTGAACTTCAAAAACCGATCGCAGTACCAACCCTCTTCACAGTTCGCATTCAAAATCACCCTATTCCTATCGATTTAAAACGTAAATAAGAATCGACAGTTGAGCCTGACATGTCGTTCGGCTTTGAGCCCTCCGTTAGCTTATTTGTATTGATTTCTATTCATTTCTTAAACTCATTCAGAATTACTTGTTTACACACATACTGACGATTTTAAACAAACAACTAGCCAATAACGTGTTTGTTTGAACTTTCAAATTATTCAATTACTTAGTTAAACGTATGCAAATCATTTCTCATAAAGTAACAGAAGGGACTACTATGTATTCTAATAATGCTATCTTCTGAAGGTATAATTTGATTTAATCACGAACACATGTGTTCAGATGTTACAAATTGTACAAGTACATACTAGTTTGATTAGATCTTGCTTGTAAGTAAGTGTACTAACCGGCAATGATTTTTTTTATATTAGTAGGACAGTTCTTTTCAACCGATTTGATTAATCATTTTGGTCGCAAAAAACTGGGAGTAACCTAACTTTTACCCGTCTAATAAGTTACACTTAAACGCAATTTGCTCATGTACAGTGTTTGTACTTCATACCATTTTAAGTATATCTAGTTATAAGTAAGTTACGTAGTGCGTTTTGGTCTAAAAACGTTAGCTTTAATAAGTTCTTTCATTTGAGTTCTTACCTAACCAAATTGATTAAGTTATTGAATAGATTTATCTTAAATGTAACATTCAACTTAAATTAAATTCAGCAGCCCAGATCGCTTCCTCTTCAGTTATAATTTTCTTTCTACAAGTGAAGCTCAGAACGAATTCCAATTAGGAGAGGTTTTTTTTGTCATAAACCGAATATAATAACTACTCGGCATATAAAATGTCAGAGACGCATTACCGGCCGGGGTTTAGGGTTGTCCCCTGTTTTTTCAATTTAAACCGTTTGACAAGCCGCGCGTCGAACGCAGCTATGGCCTTTCCGATACCATACAATAGCAGTTTTCAATAAGATTGGTTACACTACACTAAGCAATGCAATCAATCAAAATTGCATCGGTTGATAGACTCGACACACGCTCGCCCCTACCTACCCACGATCATTTGCGCACAACTATTTTATGTAGTTTACGATATTCTAGTCCTAAAAAGCTTTCGTTCATATATTCGTTAGTTTTTTGAATCAACAATTGCACCCTAAAACCTCTATTTTACAATGAAAGTTCATAATTCAGTAACTCCTAGTAAGTTCTATGCCTGAGCTCATTTTTTAAAATCTGTGATTAGAAAATTACAATAAAAAGTGGACAACATGTTAATTAATCATAAATACAAAATGTTCACACGTCACGCAAGCTGAAGATATAATACTCAGGTGTAATTACATGCATCTTTAATTAGAAAACAAGTGTTTATCCATTCACTAAGCCGCTTGGGGAACGGTGCGTGAAATTCTAACAAAAACGTAACAATTACTTCCTATCTTGTAACGTTTAATGATACTCGTAGACATATTACTGCTGTTATTCCTAACACCTCGCTGTCAGCAGTTTATAATTATCCGTTTAATAGCCCATTACTAAACTGTTGTTTTTATTCTAATTGGTAACATGTTTTAGTGATCATTACGATGGTTGATGTACGTTTAAATAAAGAATATTTTAGTAACGGTTTTGTGAGTTTCTAAACTGCTTTTTATTAGTTGATTATCACAATTTATAAGGGTTTTCAGATGCTTGAACTAATTTTATAAATACGAATGTGAGTTTATTTCTTTGCTTGTTCACTTATTTGTTAGTTATGTTTTCATCTCTTAACGTAAAATTTTGCATACCAAAGGGGTATGCAAAATTGTCCAAGGTAAAGAAAACTACAAATTGTTGTATTATACATAATCTAAGCAAATCCAACAGCAGTACTATATTTTTACCCTTTATTAGTCTTGTAATCTAATTAATTTAATGTTATATAACTTAAAACTTCAAATATTTAAAAAATCAAATGATCCGAACAAAGACTCAGCCTTCGAGATTGTAACACGATTGATATAGTTTATAACTGTTTAGCTACAACAATGTTGTTCTTCTTTCAAAATAAACGATTACTTATATCTTCATCAGACCTTGAATGTTGTTATCTTAACCAAAATAATGTACATTCAAACTATGTCTCTAACTATAGTCTGGTTAAATCTAGTTCGAAACTAGAAACATTTAAACGACCAAAACTTAGTCACGCCTCTACAAATAACTTTGTAAACTAATTAAGATGCTCAACTGAATAATTATAAAGATTCCTAAAATACGTTGTGCCACACCCTCAAGTATCACCTTTGAATTAATAATTGAACAACATAAAAAAGTATAGGCGAAACAGTGGGAAGTCCTCATTAATACTAATATAATTGGTAGGCTGTAATTTTACCCGTTTCAAACAACAAATTAGTGGATTATGAATGCATGAGGACCGCCCCCGCTGCGTGTCCAGAACATTTCTTCATTTGTCTTTTGAAATAGCGTTCTTGTAATACATTTTTACATTTTTTTCCCTTTCGTTTTAACAAAGTTCCACTATAATTATAGTTTACCTTGCTACAAATGGCTGCTATAACTTGATAAGTAGCTGTTTGGAGTCAGTATTTATTTAATATCAGTACTTTGTGCTTTACAGTTCAGATAAACTGTTTTAACGAACCATTTTAAATTCGTTTTTTCTTTATTTGTCTTTTGACAAGGAATGCAAGACATATTCGGATTCCCTTAAAGAAAAAATACAGACTATTACATTCTTCACCATCTGCAAAAAATATGTAGGTAAACATATAAATACATAGGTATTTCTTTGTGTTACGAAATATTATCGCTAAACACTACTTAGTTCTATGTATATTATAATCAGTCGGAAAAGAACCCCAACATGAACCCCGATTCTCATAATTAATTACACAGCTTAAAGTCCTAACCTACCACAATTTTCCCATGAGTTTTCCTCCCCTAATTGCGAGCCCTAACGAAGCATCGGTTAACCTTGCAAACACTGGCATGCAAATTAACTCTTTCTCTGCCAGCTTGCGCAGTTTACAACCGCTTTATTGAATTAAAGCGAACTGGTTAATAAAAGGGTTGAGGGATGATACTGTTTGTAAGATACCGGTGCCTATTCATTAAAGAGGCCCTCGGGGAACTGTCATTAGGCTGTTGTTTAATTATTATTTTAGGGTTGAGGTCATAGTGTTAATGGGGTAATCGTTTTCTTTGATTTCTTGATTATTTGTTTATTTAATAAATTGTTATTTTCTTTAATTTGTTCGCAACTGAGCAAAAAATATTATTTGAGCTGTTTTATAGTATTTCCTGAACAAAAATATTTATTTATTTTTATTTCAAAAAACATAACAAGACTGGGTTACAGTGATAACTGTACATATTAATGTTAAAGTGTTTGTCGAAAGCCTTAAACTACTGAATAACTAGTACTGTCCCCATTTTAGAACTTATCATTCTTTATGTTTCTTCTATTTCTCTACATAAAAAAATTATGTCACCATAACTTTGAAGTAAACGTACAAATAAAAACGTTTCAATTAAGTCCTTTACCTTACCATATTTCTTTGTATAGGGTATAATGGGTGTCGCTAATAAACAATGTTGATATGTAATAAGCATTGTTTATTAACTTGCCCACTGCAGGGCATAGATTTAATGTCGTTTGGAGAGAGTTTAGTGTAGAATGCACCAGGTTGGCCTAGACTTCACAAACTTTATGATCTGAGAACTATCAGGAATGAACATAACCTCACAATGCCGCTAAAAGAAGTGATAGTTATTTCATTTTGGATAACTTCCCAAAGAAGAAGCGAATCCAAATTATCGGTGTAAGAAAACATAGGTCAAACTACTGAAATAATAAGACAGTCATCGTAAATTAAAAAATATACATTTGGAACCCCAAATTCTAATTTCCAAAGAGCTTTAAAATATTTACATAAATACGACTACATTAAAAAAAAAATCCTTCGCTCATTTCTGTCAGAAAGCCCTGAAGTGAAAAGTTTTCCGTCAGGAAAAGCCGGGTTTGTTTAAATGAGCGAGTGTCCGCCCGCCCATCCGCGTTAATTGCTTAATCGCGTCGTCAGGGGCGGCTTTAATTGGCCTCAGCCTGACCACTTAAGTCCAACACAGGGGCCGAGAACTGCCGACAATTTCCGACGATGTACCGACAACTTCCGACAAGTCTAAGCAGTAATTACAAGGCGAGATGTTTAATTACGCTCAGTCGCTCGCTCGGACACCACCAATTAATTACTTAGTTCAACGCTTGTTGCCTGAGGGTTCGTGTTTGAAAATTTTCCTCGAGTTTCACTTTTGAATGGTTTGAACGTCGGTAGAAAAACGCTTGTTTTATTTTTATGAATAATTAACAAGGGGAAATGTTTAATGATATTGCTTTAATGTTGACTTTCTGGGATTTTAACAGGGAACAAAAGATTTGTTAATTTTATGTTAACTTTTCATCATTGTGTTGGTAATATTTTATCAACTCAATAAAAGGTCTTGATAATCGTCTTGAAATGATTTTTAGAATAAGCAAAGTTACTAGTACTAAGTTACTCGTACATTACTGTAAAGAGTGATTTTACTTTATGGTATTTCGTTTATTCCTAAACCAAATTGTAAGGTAAAGAGAGTAAGACATTGCTCTTCTTAATACCTCCTAAAGCCAAGGCTTCAGACTGATTAACCGATGAACAGGTGCTGTCTTTATGTGTTGACACATTTTAGGATTTACCATTAATAATTGTCATCTATAGGATCAAAAGGTAGATCACATATTCGTTCAAGTTAATAATTCAAAAGTATATATTTACAATGCAAATTATACAATGTTCAAGTCTAAATACAAATTTGGTAGGTCCGAATACTAGTTTACCTATCCTATGAGGATTTTTGAATTATAAATATCATACCAAATTAAAAACTCAAGAGTGTAATCTTGTGTATTAAAACTCTGTACCAAAATAACAATACCACATCCATTTTTAATGTGCTCTGTGGCTATGTATGTATTCACTAATTATTAGTCAAGAATGAGGATACACGTTAGTGGAGGCGGCGGATAGTTGAAATGACGTTCACCGGACAATGCTTATTGGTTAATACGACCGCTCCGAACCTTACTAGGTCACACATTTAGGATACAGATGCGGGGAACTTCCTAAAACATTGCACCATCAGGACATATTGCGGACTTAATAACAATAAATATTATGAAGAAAAATAAATAAATAATATCAAATGAAGTACTAATTGATTTTTGTTCACCTTTAAGATATTTTATCGTTAAAATACGTATCAATATTTGTATGGCAAATATTAACAATATTTAACATATGTGTGTTTGTTAGCTATGCTTTTCTTTAGAAAGCAGGTGCTTCAATAGTGAAACTTCTAATTTTAATAGTCACATCGTTCTATATACTCGTGTATAATAATGTATATTATGAGACAACACACACAGACTGAGTGAAAAATGGGGACATATTGCCACTTTATCTATCGATTCGGTTTCTTTACATTATCAATTTAGGAATGATTGTTTAGCCCTGAAACAAAATCTAGAATTACTAATGTCAATCATTAGCATATTGCCATAGATAGACAGCTTTGTTTATATCGACAGCCAACCAAGTCGGTATTACTGTATTGATTGATCAATAAAAATATTACAAAGACAATAGGTAAAACTACCTGATGCCATCTATAAGACATGATGGGGGAAATTAAAGAAATTCGAAAGTGATCACGGCAAACACGTAATTTAATATCAATCAGTGGTCCGCTAGAAAATTGCTCGGGAAATTGAATTAAAAGAACACGGATGCTAACAAGTCTCGATTACAAATTAAACAGGCAAAGTGTCAGCCTCTACTGCGCTGATTTAAGGAGATGAAAAAGAATCTAATTACAGCAGCACTCCGTGCCCGGTCTTTAATTGAGAACTTTTAGCCCCGTTCGCTGTCTTCCTCCCACCTAACACTCAGGAGTACTGTTTGCATTTCCCCCTAATCGCGCTTTGGCGTCGATTACATTTTTTCAACATTTTTTTAATTTCGTTTTAGCTTTTAATTTTCTTCTCCCGCGCCTTTTCTTTTATGCTGCGTTTTTCTTTTTCGTTCGCTAGACGATATTTCTCACCGCCATTATACCCGCCGTAATGAGATTTTCTTTCATTATGTTTAATCTCCCGATTAATTCAAATGTTAATCTCCTCTTTTCACGTAGCTTTTTATAGATAAAACGTTGCCGTGTCAGAGAGCTGTGCCGAAACAGATCTGAACTTTGCAATCCATTACGATTTCGGAATGCGACATTTAAGAATAATTAAAATACGTGACGTTCTTCCAGCTGGCCGGTTGCACAGTCTAAGTAGCGGCAGCGGGTGGGAGTAAGTTCAGATCGGTTCGACCGATTAGATCGTCAATAATTTAATTCGTAACAAATTCAAAACACCGGTCCGCCCCCAGATAGGTGCTTTGAAACGTGTCTGGAACGCCAATGGCGAGTCCAAGAGTCGGCAAATTGAAAACACCTCCGGCGTGGCTGTAAACACGTCACGTGATTTAGGTTTTAATCAAGTAGGGACGCACAGCCCCGCCGTAATTGTGACAAATCCTCTGTTTGTCCGAAGAAACTTTTAACTTGGCAGCAGAACGGGGCCGGAACGACTCTTTGCACGTGCCCCAGTACAGGGAGACGCTTTTTTGTCGACACATGTGCTCCCACACTCCTCGCCTCGCTGGGTCGAGCTTGATTAATTTTTAATATTTTTTCTTCCAGTTCACGTACGCAATTTTCACTTTCGCTATTAGGCAGCACAAGTTTCGATTCTCAATGTTTAAATAATGACGTCATGCACTTGCTCTCAGATAATCTGTTTGGCAAGTTGTTCTAAGAACAAGATACTGGCCAAGCAAGTATATTTAGTTGCATCATATGCAGACTTACATTCTTTTGTCTAGTTATCGTTAATATGTGCCAGTTGTTAGCGTTAAACGTTGTTCGCCCGCGCTACACCTACATACCTCATTAACGAATTAGCAAGATTGCAATTGTCGCACTTAAGAGCGGTAATAAAGTCAATAAAGATTAAACTCGAAGACGCAATTGTTGTGTTTAATTTTTGTCTTTGTTATTCATTGAGCATAGTTGTATACATGATATCCTGATTTTAAGTTTATTTCACTCTTAATTGATGAGAGCTTAGTTTCGCAAGTAAGAAGAATCTGAGCGGTTGCAACAGTAATCGGAAGTGCGCACATTGTCTGTAATCTGTCGCAATTATCGCGTGGCGCATATCCCGATTAGACGCGGCGCGACTACAATTAGGTCGACGGACATACGCGTTAACCTGTGCAATGAGGATACGCCTAAACGCTCGCTCGTTGTGCCAAAACGACCGGCATACGCTTATTAACGACCTCAGAGTTAATGGAAAAAATAACCTCCAACAAAAATGAATGGTCAGCACAAACAGCCGTCTCCCCTATTTATAAATCACATCCGCACTCTTTGTAAATTCACCTTCGGAGGCCACCCCTCCCCGAGTTCAAAGAGTACGCCGTCCGGGGCAATGTCCAAATTATAAATTCGCATTAGATCGGACGCGCACGGTTCGTTTACCATTTTATTTTGCTTCAATATCGCCACTCTACTTTGTTCCACACACTCCCCCCGCCTGCTCGCGGCCCCCTTCCTTGCCTGCGTCTTAAGACGCCGGGAAATATCTGCGTTTTAAGCTATATTTCTTTCATCCCTCATTTTTGCAGTTCGTAGCAATCTGAAATCCAACACGTCCCCCGCAGGGTCTCCCTCCTCCTGGGGTGGCGACCCCCTATTCTTGTACCCGGATAAAAAAAGCGATATCTATTTATAAAATGTACGCACGCATATATGTGTCGTATGTGGACATGGCATTAGCGTATGTGTGAGTTTTTGAAAGCGCGTGTGTGCGCCGCCCGCTCATTTGCAAACCGTCTCCTGAGATAACGTCCTCTAGTCGGTTATCCCGTTCTTATTGCCTCCATCTTGCCTTGATTGCTGTGTGTGTCGAAAACTTTGGAGCTCTCTCACTGATGGAAATTGATTTTGTCGCTGAAAACGAAAAAGTTACAGTACGACTTATTTAGAGGCGTGTTGTTAAGTCCATGTGATACAGTAAAACAGTATTACGGGTCTTCGACTGTTTTATGTTCACGACTTGATTCAAAACGTTCTTTAAATAATTAAAAAGTAATCGTGAGTGAGAGCAAGAAGCGGAGAACTATTCTAAATAAGTAATCGGAGGGCGGTCGACGGCGCGCAGCGGCAACGGTGGAAAGTGAGCGACGGCGGGCAGCAGCGGCACTCACGTATGAACGTAATTATAAAAATTGAAGGCAACTTGAGACCCACTCCTTGGGTCTCTCCCTCGCTCCCGTCGCGTCGTGCATTTTTTCGTACATATTAAAGTCTCCGCCGCCCGCTGCCGCGTCACTTCACCCCGCGACTCCTCTTTTTAATCGATTTTCCCTACACAAGGGGTGAGTCCTCTGGGGTGAATGTAATTTTTTATGCTTTTTTTTCGAAGGAGGAGACCGTCGCCTGAGGTGCCATTACGCCACGGCTTGTTGAGAATATTTTAATTATAAAGCATTAGTGCGTTTTATGATACCAGTCCCGCTCGAATTTATAAACGATCGAGAGCTAAAGTAATTAAATATTTGGATGTGGCGAGATTTCCACCGGGAGTTGGAGGAACTGGGATAATGGACGTGGAAGCGTCCGTTCGCGCGTTAATATGATGGATATAAAATTCGATGAAATTATTGGTTAATGGCCGTTAGATTCGCCTCAGACTTGAAATGGTATTTCAGCTTTTTCTCGTTAAAATCACCTTTATTTAGTAAAGTTAACCTTATTTTTCGTAAAAACGTAAAATTAAAGTATATGTTTTCGTTAAGGTACTCGTATTCAGTTGTAATAAATGTTGTTTGTATCCTGTTAGCTAAGATAGGCCGGTGGCTGATTGATGACGGAATTCAGTCAGTTCGAGGGCTCTCTATTTTCCTTTGTCCAACGATTATCGCGTTAGATTGCAAGACACTTTGTTAGTTTAGCAAAAAAAAGATTATTCAACTGTTCCAATTTTAGATAGCATCAGTTCTCTTTTTATTATTTAACTACGAGTCAAGTTTATCATCTGAAAAAAAAGTTGTATCGCTGTTCTGACGTACTTCCAAGACAGGCACAATATTGTTTACTATGAAAATAATAAAATACCTATACTTCAAATTATAAACCTCTTAGAAGTAAGTATTCATCCTTCTAATATGCTGTTATGAATACGGCCATAAAACCTTACAAGATAAATACATCTTCTGTCTATTTACTAAACCACCACACATTGAGTAATCGCTTCCGTTATTTTTTTAAACTGTCAACTTCACATCGGAATTGTCATATCTAACAGCTGACAACTGTCCTGTCTGTAAAAGACCAAATAACAACCAGTTCATTCACCGATAGTCTATCAACATTTTACTCTGTACACGTACTTTATTATTAATTTTTTAACACCGTACATGTTTATAATCAACACAATTACACCATATAAGGTACACATGACGCCTAACGTATCAAGCCGTAAGGAACATGCCACTCAGTAATTCGATTACCGCAATAAGTAAACGCGGTAACAAAGCGGATTCGCGTATTTACACTGGTACTATGTCCATCGTAGAAAACGACTGACACCTAGGGTTTCTCGCCAAGCGACTTAGGAGGTGTTAGTGTGCCCATTTGTTGTGTAAGTGGGTTATAACAATACATTTTATAGGAGCAGAAAAATATTATGATTTCATGATATTATGAGTCTACCACGTCAAGTCTTTTAGAAAGATGGTATTTCTACTCAAATTAAATTAATAAAGACAAGCTCGTAAACCATTTCTATGCGACAAGTCTTGACATTTCTACACATCAGCCTCTCTGGACAGATGCAAATACCTATTAGAAATGGGATTCTTCAAATAATTGCGATGCACGAGATCAATCTCGTAGGAACAAACAAGGACTCAAGTTCACGTCTAAGGTCCGTTAGTCTAATTGCTCAGACATGCACGGACAGTGATGGGACGGCTGTCTGACTGTCCGCCTGTCCCGACTTCAGACGCTTTTAGAATACGTTGCTCCGATAATGTTTAGCTTATACTTTGTACGAAGATTGATTTGGTGATAGGGTCTTTATGTAAATTATAAGGCAGCTTTATTGAACTATCCCAAATGGGTAATAACTAGTCTAAGAGAGTCAATAAATATTCAACTTAGTTTTACTATATTTTACTTCAGTATGTTAGCTGGCAGGCCATTTTAATTGGTTAATATTGATCTAAATTGACGTTAATGTCAACAGTTAAAATGTTTATAAAATTGTATACGCCTTAACATAGTCCATTTACTATATAGATGATAGATTTAATGAGCATGTTACAAAAATATTTGTATGTCTAATTCTTAAACATTGCACTGATTCGCATCTTTTAATTCGCAGGCGTTGACAGTAACTTTTAAGCATTGTAAACACCCTTAAGGTTGATTTACAAACTGATTAGTTTGAATAAGAAATAAAAAAATATCCCACATTCTGTAAATTTTTAAAGAATCGAAACACTGTCTTTCTACAGCAAACAAATCGATAATCTGCGAATCGATTACTGCACGTGACAAGTTATACCCACATTTCTTGTTCTGTACTGATTACTCGTTTTATTAAATCAAATCAATCAAGTAGTTACTATCAAATCCATACAGACAGATATATGAATTAATTATTGTTACAAGCATTATCATTTTGCAAATCTGGCACTAGACCATGAGTACATTTTGATAAGTGCAAGTCAAAAGTAAAAAGTAGTCTGCGAGTATCTATCTATATCAATTTTTTTTATACCAATAGTATTCGAATTGATATCGATAATTGTTAAAAATAAAATAACATCAAAGCACATTATGTATGTTGATATAAATCATTAAATAATTTAAAATCCCGTGCCTCTTAAAATAAGTCTTAGTGTGCCGCGCTCAAAACCCAAGCTATTCTTACAAAAGTCTGCAGAATGGGTTTTATAATAGCATCCCTAATGAGATGTAAATGAGCCAAGAAATACTCGGCTCTGGCCGCGTTATAATAACGCGTAACGACCTACAAGTCCGGATTAAGAAGCCCTTTGACTTAAAGTTGCCCACTGGACCAAGTGCGCAGCCTAGCCGACCTTCCAGCCAACCGATAATTAACTTTTATACCAAACTCTTAAAGTACAATTTAGGTTGTCGCTACAATATCGTTAGGTGCGATGTGTGGTCGTGTTAGCAGCACAATAGTGTAGCTATTTTGAAACTAATTGGCAGAAAGGGTTGCGAATTAACTTCAAGGCCAACGTGTCACGCCTCTGCTTTGAACCACCGACTCTTGATAAATACAAATACTAGATTACAATTATAGTCAGAGGGATTGTATTTAATTGTGTGTTATCTACATCCTAACTAATCTATTATAAGTAATGGAGTTTTATAAAGCCAATAAACAATGATAATAATTAACAACTCAAAACGATAAGTAAATGTTTGTTTAACTAGACTAGAACATGTGTCAATACCAAGTACGTTCTTTCATTTACTCTGTCCCAGATTGTAACAAAAGTCAGTCACTCAATTAGCTCGTGAATTCCACTTGAGCCATGTACGGCATTCATTACCATTAGAAGGAGCATGACATACGTATGAGCAGTACCTAAGGCCTCATTACACGGAACACGACCGGCCAATCAGCCGAACGATTGTTAACAGTCTGATTGAAAGCTGCACGGTTTCGCACGGGCTTATTCAAGATAGCTGTGCGCGATTAAACCTTGTACCGCATCTCTGAAATGGGCACACTTAGATCGTCTGCTATAGAGATTTTAGGAGCGTTACAAATAGTACCTTCTTGTTACTTAAGTTGTTACTTGTTACTAGTAAAGTTTTTATAATGATAATAAAAGAACTCATGAATGAATGTTATACTACTCCCTGATTCACAATTATTGTACTTAATTGACAACAGAACTGCCTATCTAACCTACGTATCTAAATATTTCTCAATTAAGTATATTGTGGTATCAGTAAGGACGTAGTTATCTTTGAAGATACTTTTTACTAGTATATGAATATAAAATATAGTGAAAAGATGAAAAAAAATAATGTAATTCAGCTCATTGTGCATTGTGTTCAAGGTAGAGATCAACTTTAACTAACTTGCTGCTTGTTTGCTGATATAAAAGTCGCAACTGTGACTCGAAAGCTATGTATTATGCATTCGTGAATATAAGCTGCATAAAGTAGCGTTCGAATCAATTATAGAGGCGGGTCGGGCTCGTTAGAAACGCATCACGCATGTACAATCGCCTCGCAGTAAGGTAAACACTCTTTATCTGGTGCTAACCTATTGTAAACAATGGAGCTCCCAATTTGGGCTTGAGAGCTCCGACCGATCATGTTTTACTTTTCGTCTCTCAGATGCATTTGAATCGACTTTAACTTTATCTGTATACGAAAACAAATAAATCTATTGATAAATAATGTGGTCGGTAATATCGTACTTTCTGTTATTATTGCAAGGACGAAGTTGAAAAAACGTGTAAAATTGTTGTGGCAAGTGAAAGGTCAGTTCACGGCTACGGGCCGACCCTCGACCCTCGTTGTAAGTGGATTAACCCCTTTACAACGCGGCTGAGTGTCACGCGAGCGTGTGTCGACAAGACCGATATTTGATGTTCTTTGCTTTGCGAATTGCCAGTCCCCTACTGGTCAATTGATACACAGAAAACTGCAAGATACTATCTTTGTATTTTATTATTATGCGTAACTTTATACACTTATGTGATTAAATACGTATAACTTTTTTTTTGTTGTTATAGGACCCAGTGGAAGCCCAGCAGCACTGCAGCCTCAACCTCAGGGTTTAATAGTGGAGACCGGGAATGGCGCAAGCGTTCTACAGTTACCAGCGACAACGCTGGAGCAGATCCGACACATCGCAGCTGATCCTGGTGCATCCACACTGCGCCTGCCACCACCAGCTACTGAGGTGCCGCCTGGCGCTCGCGAGCTTGACTTTGACCTATGCTACGTGTGCAAGCATTGTAAAGTAGCTTTCCCATCACCAGCACCGCTACAGGCACACCAAACTCGTTCCTGCTATGCGGGCCGAGAGGCAGCGCGCGGTGTCATCCGCGTAGTGCAACCAGCTCTCGAGTGCCGCATCTGTCCCGGTGAACGTTTTCGGACCGCACTGGAGTTTCGGCGCCATGCGGATACCGAGCCCCATTTGCGTAATATAATGCCGCAGCAATCTCCTGTTGTCCCACCAGAGACTCTGACGCACGAGATGGAGGATGTAGTGAATCAAATCACGCTGCTGGCCGCTCGGGCTGCGCAAGAATCCGCGACGCCCAAAGACCCCAACGCTAATTTCTGCGCGCCCGGGCCACGCTTTCAGCATCCCGGTGAGCTTCCCCTAGCGAGCGCCGGACACTAATCCTACACTGAAGAAATGTATAGTTACTATCTATTAGAGCTACTCGCTCTCTCCGTTGTCCGACAACGCAGCAGTTCACTATTAGCTCTTAACGCTTCTTTTCGTTGATGAATGTCGCCGCGGAAGCGGCACTTTCCTAGTTATATTTAAAGCTTGTAGTCGTTTAAGTATAGGTTAATCGGGAGCCGACCGTTGTTATCCCGTTTTACATTAGTGTAATGAGCAACGTTCGAGGTGCCTCGGCAACGAGGTGGCTCGGCGTGAGCGCAAGCCACGGGTCGCGTGTTCCTACCGGCGGCTCCTGCGCCGCGCGCCGCACACTGGGGGGCGGCGGCGGCGACGCCGGTCCGGCCGCGCCGCGCAGCCGCACTTCATATCATACGTTAGACAGGTTTTATTATATACGTTTATCGTTGCGGCGGCGAGCGCCGCGGCCGAGCCGGTGCAGCTCACTTTTAACATCAACTCCCAGGAAAGCAAGTTCCTATCTTTATGGCATATAATATTATCGATATTGATAATTACGATTTAATTATTGTTTAAAGCTATGTAATACATACATATAATCGTTCTAATTTTAGGCATAGATACGTTCTCGTAAGAAGTTCCTGACGCATCGTAAATGTATGAAGATATATATAGTGATATACGTATATGATTTTTTTAAACATGAAGCGAAGTTAGGTACGTATGTTAGGCAGTAGAGCGGTCGTCCTCTCTCGCGGGTTCCACGCTCAGGAAACGGCGTGAACTCACGCAAACGCAACCCAAATGATATTGAAATACTTTTTGTATTTGGCACACGGCTTGTCGTTCGCACCGGCAAGGAGCTTCACGTTGAGCACGGTGATGTGACGTCACGAGCCGGAAATACGAACGCTTAGCAAGTGCAGGTCGCAGTGCGCACGCGCGAGCCAAGGCCGCGGCTGCCGCCGGTACCGCTCCGCGTCGCGCGCTTCTCGCCGAGCCGCCCGCGGAGACGCGACGACACCGCGTAGGCTTATTGGTAACAGTTAATTATAATAATGATTATCGTAGCAAACTTTTCCAAAACGAACGAACTCGAAACTCGGGCTGCGCGCTAGCGCACAGCCTACCTCGCAAACAAGTGAGTTTATTTTGGAACTAAGTGTGATTCTTGAATTTTTATTGATATTGTAATGATTATTAGTAGTGGCGTAAGTGAGTCCAATGTCCGAAGGCACGGGGGTGGGTGAGGCGCGAGCGGCGCCCGCGCGTGCGTGTGCATCCGCCACAAGCACCTTCGAATGCTTTGCCGTGTGCGTGGAGTCCCTAAAATTTTCGATGGCACAGATCACGTTATTAAAAATATTTTACATATTTACATTTTATCTAGCGGAGTGTACTACAATATTTTATCTACGAGTGAGTCCTACTACAACATTGAGTTTGTTTTTTTATAAAGTGCAATGTTTTATTCCACCGGTTGCCGGCGGTCCTTGTTATGTCTATACATAATGATATGTGTGCAATGAGTCGATGTTCGAGCGCGCCGGCTCACTCCCAGCTCGCGACTTCTCCCAGCGGCGTCTGGGTTTACGCGCCAAGGTTATTAAAGCAAATATTACATTTGAAATTGAAATGGATTTCTATATATTGATATTGGACTTAATCGAAAATATCGTCATAGATTACAGCGTAACTACAATTTGTTCGACCTTATTACGTCGAGCTCGAATCACAAGTATAATGAAGAGAGGAGTGAGGCCCGGCGCGTCCCAACACTGTGGTACGCGAAGGCGCGCGTCTATACAATACAATTATTTTGTTTGATTAGTGTTTAGTATTTATTGACGAACTCATAGTTTATTGTGCTCGGTTACGTTCAGAGCTCCACCGTGTGACGTCGGTTAGTTCCATAGGAGATAATATATTATTTTTATTCGGTTTGTAATCGGGAGTATATATGTACGTGTAAGTTTGGTTTAGTGTAGGTGGACATGTCGGTAGTGCGATGTTGTGTCTCCGCGGACGAGAGCCCGCGGAATGAATCATGGTTCCTATGTATATTTCAATATTATCGCATCTAGAGTTTCACTATACTTTCCGAATACAAATTTTAATATTTAAGATTAATTCGGACTAGTCTGTTGTATCTGCTACTAAAGGTGCCGCCACGGCCATGTTGTTTGTTTCTTTGTACATTACCTGCTTTATGTCTCATTCTATGTGTTTACTTTGATATTATTTTTTGTTAGGAGTAAAACATTTTGTGTAGCATTTTTAAGCCCCTAGATGTTGGTTACGAATATAAGTTTATCATCTTAAAAAGGTAGCATTCGTGTCTATCATAGTTCCTAATACTGTATTGTATAACTAAAATTATTTTAAAATTCTTTACTAGTGAAATATACCGTTCCTACTATTTTAAATCTGTGACGAAATGTTGAATGTATACACGAAAGAATCAAATTTCAATTTGTATTTTGTTGATATGTAACTATGAAATAATTTTAAAGTTTTGGGTACAGTGCGAAAAATTCTATATAGTTTTGAAGTACTGAATAAATTTTTATTGTATGCATGAGTTGTATAACAAAAAGGTTATGTCGGAACTTTCCCTTACTGTACCGCTATTGATGTTACTATTACTTTGTAATATAAGCATAACAAACACAATGTAAATGCAATTGTCGAACTGTCAACAAAATAGATGTTTTCGTAGCAGTTAGTTTATGTTTGTCCCGCATGACGTGTGCGTAGCCTTCTACGCGTGTGCTACGCGCCTACACCGCATGCCATCCGTAGCCAACAACAGATTACGAATACATTGTCAAGTGTAAATGGTAAAAATAAACTCAAAGTTAGTTTATCAGACACTGGAGTTTTATTTTAATATTTATAAATAATGTATAAGGTTTTTGGGATAATGCGAACATGCATTAATTAAGAAATGGAAAGTAAAAAAATTAAATAGGTGTACACTTAACCCTGTCTACACATTTACGAAATATTCTTTATTCGATTTCTTATATCAATTAAAATGCCAACCATGTTTTTGGAAAGATTTAATTTTCATTTTACTGAATGAAAATGCACAATTATGGACTACAGAGATAACTTTTATCAAAGCTTATTTTAAACTGAACAAATGCCGAAAGCAATTTATTTCAATTCTCCCATTCCTTATTTCCCTACATTTCATAAACAGATGTGTAGACAGCTATGTACGTTAGTGCAAAGCCCTAATATGTCGGCATTAAGAGATTATTTATATCGTATCTCTTTATCCTTGGCAACTCATTTACAGCAAGAGAACCCTGCAACAAGGAGCAATTATTTAGTTAGTCGGCAACAAAAAATTTACGATGATATCTGGACGCCAAAAAATATAAGCTGATATATCCTTGGGAGAGGCCTATGTCCAACAGTAGACGTCTTTCGGCTTAGATGATGATGATGGTATATCCAAGACTTGCCAATGCATTGGCCGTTTTTTAGTTAGACGCAGAACGATAAACATAACTTAGAGCACTAAACAAGCACTCAGCTCCTTTTATTAACTACATATATTAAATATTTTAAGTAGATAAAGAACAGGTTAATTAAAAGTAAGTATTACATTCACCCACAAGCCTATTGCTGTTACATGGACACTTTAAGGAAAAATAGTTAAATTGGGAGTATCTAGCACGAAAAAGATATTACTTAAACTTTTAAGCAAGAGGTCAATGTCGCAGGCATGTAACCCGAATCTGCTGTTGTTGGAAATCTGAGCTCTATAGCAGTAAGTAGTAAGTAAGTACAAGTCTGAAACAAAAACATAAGGCACATATAAGAGTATTGTGCCTCCACTAAATGATTGAAATATAAGAGTAAACTCGCAACCTTACCTTACCTACGAGACGACCTTCAAACTATAAATAAGGAGCGTACTCTTTCCTGAAAGCCCGGCAATGCGTTTGTGACTCCTGAATTGCAGACGTTCATGGGCGGTAGTCACTTTCTATCAGATGTCCCGTCTGCTCGTCTGGCACCTAAAAAATTGATCAATAGAAAAACCTGTCTTACAAACCAAAAATGTATTAATCTATCATTTTGTCCGTTTCATGTATGTTTGCATAGTCCCCTGCGACACAGGATGTTCCTAGTGCGGGAGTTGTCTTTAATAAATAATTTATATATCTATATATAGGCTGGCAACGCGCTGGTGACTCCTGAGTTGCAGTCGTTCATGGGCGGCGGTAGTCGCTTTCCATCAGGTGACTCGTCTGCTCGTTTGCCTCCTATTCCATAAATATATATATATATATACATATATATATGTATATTACCATAGGTATCATAGCTAGGGTACTTACGCAATATTAGTTTATGGAGAAGTTAAATAGGGTTTAAAGAAACAAAAATACAACTATCCATCTCCATAATTTAAAGAGTGGATGACTCTTTAATAACGAATGGTCATCGCAAGTTACTTTATAAAATTTTCCTTGCAAACTCAGTTGGCAAACGAACACAATCAATTTTTTTGTCATTTTACTTGTGGAAATCTTCGTGTGGTAGCTAAATAGGAACCGCCTATGTAACCACAGTAGCTTTTCAATGGGTAAACAAACACAAGACCTACCTTATACAACCGTATGTTACCCGTAATTGTATTATTATTATCCTATGGCATTATAACCCCCTCATGGCACCCTGCTGAATCCCTGACGGTTGCTACTCTAGTCGTATTTTCTATCGGCTTGTTTTGTGAGGTAAAGGTATTAGACTTATCAGGTTACTATAGTTCAATCAGCAAGCCGCAATATAATATTGAAATAACTAAGTACCATCATACCAGTAAAACTTTTTTTGCAGTATTTCATCCGTTTTATCAATTAGATACATACATAACCGTGAGGTGACCGCTTAAGAATACAAAAGTTCACCACCCCAATTCATCCTGTGGGTGTCGTAAGAGCTGACTTAACTACGCACGACAACAGCACTGCCCAGAGAAGGAAAACTTGAAACAAACCCTATACCAAACCGTCTGACCCACCTGAATTAAACGTTAGTATCGAGGACCAACATAACTCTTACGTCTCTGTAATAATACCAAACAATTTTCGCTCGTTTCTTTTATAATTTTATCACATATTTAAACAGTCATTACAAATTAATAGATTTAAAATTAGTTAGGCAAATATATATTTTTTTCCCAAATTTTGCATTTGGCCTTCATTTTTATGTTTATGGGCGGGTGCCCATAAATATAAAAATGATTTTAGCTAATTTAGGTTCATATTATTATTTTTTAACGGTAACCCTACCGGTTTCTGAGAAAATAATAATCATATGTACCTACCTAAATTAGCTAAAATTAGGTCCCGATCCCACTACTACACGAACTAGCACCTAAGCCTTTTCCACCATTCCTAAATTGTGCGTTTAGAGCCAGCGCGTTTAATTCTTTAGGAAGGAGTGGCGTTAGACATTTGATAGAATTGGACATTTCGATCATTCGCTATGTCGTCCTGTACAAGTAGGTAGCTGTAGGTACCCTGGCACGCTTCGCTGTTACACATTGTAGTTGCATTGATGAGAAAATCATAAAAAAAACTAATGTGGAAAATAGATAAACCAATATATACAGTGGTTAGTTTCATCATCAGCCTATCGCAGTCTACTGCTCTCTAGGCATAGGCATATGCCATATGCCTCTCCCATTGCACTACACTTAGATCGATTTTGGGCTTCTCGCATCCAACCCCTGCCAGCCATGATCATTGATCTTGTGCTTAGTTTATCGTGGCAAAATTTGAGCTAAATCGGTGCAGAACTTTTTGAGTTTTTTAATCGTACTCAAACCACCTTAACATGTTTATGTATAAATATATATATAGATTGAACATGTGCTGACAATACTGTGAGTTTAGAATAAATAAAAATTTAATAATAGAATAGAACAGACAGGCGATCGCTTAATAGTAACTATTAGTACTTAAGAAAAAGTTGAAATATATCAACATATTTGCCTAATTAGGGTTTCGTTTTCAATTATGATATAATACTATAAGTTCAACTAAGTAAGCAGTAATAACAGCTCAATTTTTATATTTGTAAAATTAACCAAATAAAATTAATCTATACTTACATCTATACTCTATATAAATAAATGTTTGTTAAATAAACTAATAGGTTTTTTCTCATGATCACACGGTTATTTTCACGGTACTTATGACTAAAAACCAGATTAATAATTATTTGGCTGTCTGTCTCTCTGTCTGTCTGACTGTCTATTTGTTTCGGATAATCTTTTTTTATTTTTTTTTTGATTTGATAATAGGTTATTTTTCCTCTCAGTAAAAACCTATAAAATTTTGCCCGATCTGGGAATTGAACCCGAGACCTTATAGACTGCGGTCACATACCCGACTACACCACTAAGGCAGCACTTTTCAAATTCCACGCGAACGAAGTCGCGTGTACCATCTAGTATAGTATACCGCGTGTCCCTTATGTTATCACAAAGCTTTTAACATCATATTCTGCACTTTATTTCTACACGATTAGCAAAATATGAACAAAGAATATTTAGTGATTTAGAAACAGGTTTTTTTTTTTTGTTTTCGTAATTTGCAACATCGTGTGTACATGCAGTCTATTAAGACGGCGGCGTCCTCAGGCGGCGATCAGCTGTATACGCGGCGCGGTAATCACTCGTTGCCGCTTTTACTACACTCGAATCGAACGAAATATGTTGATTATTGCGTCATCACGATGAAGGACACGCGTTTTTAATTATTTCATCCAGTAAGGACAGTCAGTGGCCACCGCCGAGTGTTATGCTATTCTGTATCCTTGTAGATACGCTCACGACAAATAACCGTAATAATAATATTGTTGTTGTTCATGAGATACATATATGTTTAGAAAAGTTTTCTTGGGGTAATAATTGTTTAGTCTTATTGCGTTCATCATAATACACGGCAATGATTTGAACAATTAATGTTATCGTGTGCAAAAATTAGCAAGACTTCGTAATGCAACGAGTCCTGCTAATTTCATTTTGAAAAGTGACAATATTAGGTTCTGTGTGTAGTGTAGTGTGAAACTGAGTGAATTATCAGTCTTTTAATTTTATTGGGTTATTGGTATCAACATCCATAATGCCGTGAGTGACCTTCACAGCCGCGGCATATACTGCCATGATGTTAATTTATGGGAAACTCTATCAAAACGCATCTTTTGCTTTATGGACAGGTATGGAGTCAATCGTGTATGTCCTACAGACTGCCGAATTTTTGTAAGGGCGGTACAAACACTACGAGACAACCAAAGTACCTACTTTTTTAAGGAGTGACATGTACTGCCGGGTCCGAAGCTAGTCGAGCATTCCCAAAATAAACACGTGAATAAAATCGTATTCTTAATAAATAGATTTAAAAAAACAAATGAAGTGATTTGTGTGTGTTCACCAACTCATGTTATCAATGGTGTTCTAATTCGGAAATAATTTTATTGTATTTAGTTTGTTCTAAATTTGCATTTCTGTATTTTCGTACTAATTTTTATATTTTTTATTTTAACCGACGTATATTGAACCGAACGTATATTGAAAAATGAAATAACAGATAGCATCTGTTATTTCATTTTTTGGTATATGTATTATAACACCCGTTATAATCTATGCCACATCTAGTAGCAACACATCTCTTGTTTACGCGCGGGCCCGTACATGGCTACCGGCCGGTGTATCTAATATTTATATTTTTCTGCATACGTGTGTGTTAAATTATTTTGTACAAATATTACTAATTATGGTTTTTGTGCGTTCCTTTTTCATGTTCTTGTTATAAGTGAATTGTTTTTCTCATGTAAGATCTTCGACCTTTTTTGTACTAAATTCTTAGTTCTTTTTGATGATTTTATATTTTTTTTTTGTGGTATTGATGATTCAAATATTTTAAAAGATCTAAATTAAAAGGCCTGTCATTACTAAATTATTTTAATAAGTAACAGGTAATTAAACAATTCATACCTCCACTCCGTTTAACCCAAAGTTTAAACCATCAACAGGGCCAAAAATATTTTTGAAAAACATTAACACAATAATGTTATAAAAGTATTCACTATTTCTGTTTTATTGGTTTTTTAGATAGGTTAGTTCAAGTTAGAGTTGATTAAGTTTGAGGTCGAGTGGTAATTTATCTAAATCACAACATCCTAACTATTAAACCAAAAAATTTAAATGGATTCAGCCATCTTTTTCTCGGTAATCGGAGAACATACATTAAAAAATTAAAGACAAGGGATATACTGAGAACCTTCGTTAGTTTTTTGTAACCAAAAAAAAAACTTACTAAGATTACGTTTCTAAATTAATTAATTATTTTACTTAATTTAAATATGGTGTTCCTAGCCAGCTAACTACGTGGATTGTTAATATTTCATGAACTCAAATTGTTGATGGTATAGATAGAGACAGTCTCGGTTTTACTATTATATTAAGTAACTTTTTTGCTATCCGCTAAGCCAGTTTGAACAGTTTATCTGTATCTTTCTCTTCGGCAGATAATGCTCGGATAGTGTGTCTCACCTCTTTAAGTACATACAAAATTCTGTAAAATTAATATTATAATGAGGTTTGTAGCATTCACAGTTGTCACCTTAAACTTATATATCTATATATAATTGCAATTTTAATTATTCTTAGTAGCTACTAACAATGTGTTATCAATGTTGTCTACCATAATTGTTTTTTTATGTAGTTTGATATTTCTAAATGTTGGCTACTAAAACCAAATTCTAAATTCATGTGTTTTCTAACTTTAAAATTCCTTTAATGGCAAACGTTAATGAAGTCTTAAAGTAAGTTACCGTTGCTATTATCATTTAATTAAAGACTAATGAACCATGAAAACCCACAAATACTCGAAATATAAAAATGCAACAAATTGACAAGCCAGTAAGACGTGAACACAAACAAACACAACACACAAAATAAATATTTAGGTAGGTTCGTTATATATAAAAGACAAATCTGTGCGCAAACATTTATTACCAAAACCTGGTAGAAAATAACGAACACAAACTAGCCGAGTGAAACGACGTGTACTTCAAAAGCCCCGCACACGTCGCGTCTCTAATCACGCGGTGTTTGAACAAAAATGTAAAAAACAACCCTTAGCCCGTTCGATTGGAGGAACTGTCACACGGCTGGATGCAAAGGGGATCTCACTAAGTTATTGATTATATCGGAATAAGTCGCTCGCGGGAGCCTCTATCTCCTCGATCACGCACCCCCACGGGGTGGAGGGTGGTAAGGATATATCGGCCACATTATTTTACATATATGAGACATAGTTGCAGCCAGTAATTTCCCCGTTATTGTATGGCGTATGTAATCTTAAATGAGATTTTACACTTGGGAGTTGGCGTACGCTCCCAATAAATATAAATGTTTTCGATAATAAAATATGTTAAATGAAGTTTATATATTTGTATCGTAATTGTAGCATATTGCAAAGAATAGCTGTAATAACCGTAACTAACAAAACTTATAATAGGTAACTATAGTAAATTTAAAATCGATCTAAGTGGCGTGCAATGGGAGAGGCCTACGTCCAGCAGTGGACTGCGATAGGCTGATGATGATGATGATGATGATAGTGATATTTATAGTGGGAAGGTTTTATGCGCTTAAAATACGCAAATAAGTAGGTGTGCCAAGCTGATTATGATTCAATTGAATAAAAACCTATTTAAAAGAATAGTGTGATTGTATAGCAATATTTTATTGCGCACAATTTCAATCAAAGTCGTTGCGTCGTAAAAAATATATTTTGACCAGCTTTTGACGGGCTTGTCTCCTCGAGGAAGAGAAGATGGTAAAATGTTATTTCCCGGACTTGAAAATGTCTCCATATGCTAACCGTTTACCACAGATTGTACTTCAAAATAAGCTGTTGTATTTTTCATATAAGTGTTATTCTGTTCAACGTAATTAGGCAATATTGTCTAATAATATTCATTTTGCTTCTATCTATAAATTTATGTTAGTCACATCGACATAATTTACCATCACAGACTAATAAACCTACTTGTCTCTACCGCGACACTTTTAGTAAAACAACTGCTATAACAAAACTACACGGGCACGATAGTAGCGAAATTGATGACGTAATTCCCTTGCCCTTATTGCCAGTATTACTCGAGTGTCATGTCTAACTCGCAGTTAGAAAGTTTGTTACGAACTAAGTTACCGTTACAGTACCCATAAGGTGGCAAGGTCACAACAGGTGAACTACAACATTTATACTTTTGATATTTCGCATTGGATTATTTTACAAGATGTTCTAAACAACATATTTTTGAGACAAATGACTACTGCACGATGACTTATTACGCATGAGAAAGACACACTTGATTTATTTATTACTCGCATTTAGTATTATATAACTTTAACATACTACTATGAATCGTTAAAGTCATATATCTTTAAGGATTCGCTACTTATAGACCACCCTAAAAAATATATTTGAACACATCTCTAGAAAAAAGACTAGATGGAGAGACTTGTAGTGCAAGGAGGGCACGAGACCACGGGGTCGGTCCCAACCCGCTGAATCGACCTAATTAAAGCTACTACCGAATCGACTGCAGTACCGTGTGCTCGTAATACACAAAGCCGACAGAAATGGAGGGACATCGCGAGACGTGCAGCAGCCCTGAAAGTGAGCGGCGTCGGCGAGCCGCAACCGACTAAGCAGCAAAAGAAATTATGAACTATGAATAAAACTTAATTTTATTATTTCTAAAAAGTTTTCAAATTCATCCTAAGTTGTAGAAGAGTTATGTTTCGTGAAATGATACCTACTTACAGGAAACCGGTGTTAACCAACTCATGGCTTTTCACCGAGTGAGTGAGGTTACCAGCGCCCAAACCTCTCCTTTCTCTGATGCTGGAGGGGACCTCGATGAGCGCCAAAGCATTTGTGACTCTCGAGTTCCAATTGAGCATGGGTGATAGTCACCACACCATAAAAACATTATCACTGTTATTTATTTCTATTTTTTTTACCATCGTCTGGTATCATAAATACGAAAAAATATCTGAATAGTTGGTAACACACAACAAATCGTAAGAAGAATATTTTACTTAAATGTTGACTAAACACGTTGAAAGTAATTATCGTTAGTTTTAACCAGAAATATACATACATCCTAAGTTAAACACTAGGTAGAACCTCTGCTCGTTTGCCATCTTATTAGTGTGAGCTGTAAGTGTTAAATGAATACTTTCTTGAATTTTATTTTCAGAAATACATAACAAACTCTTTCTTATGTGATTTTACTTATACTAAGTAGGATTCGATAATTTGCTTACATTGCCATGCCAATTTAATATTTTTTAAATTCAAAATACTGTCTAAAGCATCTTATACAGGCTCACAATTTATTCGTATATCAGGACTTCAGGCTGGAAAACCACCAATAGATATACTATACTATTTTCAACGGAAGCAGGTAAGTGATGCATTTATAATTTCAGCAATACTCAGAATGCAATCGAAATCCTTTCAAGTAACATTGTATGTAAATGTAAACGCATATCCGTTGAGAAACCAACTCGGGCGCTACTAAATCGTATTGCAATATCGACAAACTCACATGTGAGGAGGCGGCGATCAGGAAAGGCGCGGGTGGGAGCCAACCCTTCACGCGTTCACGCCAAATCTTTAACGCGCGATTTAAAAAAGAAAACTAACGGCTAAGGGGCGGGGGTTGCGGGGGCCGATTGAGATGGAAATGCCGATTGTCCCGATCGTCGATGGATCGGTACCCGCCGCTAACTCCAGTTATAACGATGGGGAGAGAATTTTAATGTGCCACCATTTTGGCGCAATGCTCAAATTTTACGACCGCCAAGTCATTATGAGGGAAATTATTGGCGCTCTGATTGCTTTCGCTGTGATAAAAATTCTCAAGTCGGCAATAAGGTGGAACTAATTCTGAGTTAGATTGAAATGGCGCTTACCTAATGGAATTAGGTACATACTTAATGCTGCGGTGACCCGAGCGCTCTCGGAGCGCTCCGATAAAATATTATCTCATTATAATAAGAATCTCTAATAATAGTATTGTTTATTAAATTGAAACAATTTTCCATTACTCCTTGGAAATTGAAATTGGATTATTCAATTATCTGTTCTGGCAATAGCATGTACCTAAATGCTTTTGTTGTAGTGCACAAATTAAAAAGTTGATTACAGAAACGGCGAAGAGGTGAATCTTTTACCCTGGTATTTTGTGGTTTATAGTGATGTACTGAGTAACTCCTAGAATCAGAATCGAACTCTTTTATAATTTCAAATGCTATAAAAGTACATTGACTCCACTGATTTATTCATTTCAACCATTATTATCTAATATGTAATGGCTGATACATTTTCATTTAGGTACAATCAATTCGACATAGCCTTTGCCTCATGGTTCAAAACTTTATATTTAGTAACCTTTTGACTTTAGAAGTTTTGCATCTTTGAAAGTTAATGTTAATTAATACATTACCGGGATAATCATAAGATGACTATACGATTGCTCGATGCTGACCTTTTCAAGCTACTATAGCCTCAGTTCTATTTCCAATCCAAGACTAGTATAGTGGTATTCTTATTAGTATCTCTTACCTGGGCTAACTCGCCCTATCCGTATTTCATTCCTCAAGTCTTCTTTTAAACCGTTTGAAAATGATTACATTTCCAAGAATAAAACCTGGTTATAATAGCAACCATCCAAAACCTTCGCAATATTAATTAAACATTGCACCTACTCCACTGATAGTAATGATGATGACACTGTAGCTTGATACCATGAGAACATTTCTTTTAGCATACCGCTAAGCTTTTTGATACGTCAAAGATATAAAAAGAAACATTTTAATTCTCTACGTCACACAACCACGCCCACGCGCCCACTTTACAATCTCTACACAAAATCTCCAACAAACAGTATCACAAAATGTACCTGGCAAGCTTGGATAACACAATAAAGAAGTGTTCTTGCACAAGATATATTACTATTCAACTTACTTAAAACTCCAAGTCCATCAAAAGTTTTGAACAAAGCTTAAAAGTTAAAAGAAAATATCCGAGTCAGGTGGAGTCTCAGTTGAATAGAGAAAGTTTCCGCAGCCGGGGTGATTAATGAGAGCTACTGTTTATTCAGAGCAGTTCCAATGAGGATTAGACGGAAGACTTTGGACGTGTGTCGCGTGTTCTTTACTAGACAATGAGCGGGCTTTGTGGGTTCGTAAAATTATTGTAAGTATTTAAAAAAAACGATTGAATGTTCTTTGTTTTTATGATGTTACGAGTACTAAGCTCTTGTGTCAACACGTTGAACTTACACAATACACGATATTTTAAACTAACACTACTTTTTGTTGTGTTCATAAACAACAAACAAATCTAACCGCATTGATATAATATAAAGCTATTAAAACTGTCAAATAATAAAAGAATTCGTTATATTAGTAATGGTTTGAGTAAATCATGCTCCCTAATTTGCAAAGCGTATTTAGTATTAATATTGTGTATAGGCCTACATCTCTTATACCACCATCCATATATACCATCTGTAACAACTAGATTTGTATTAACGATATCTGTTTACGATATATATACATATCTACACTGTAATATAATTATTAAAAAAAATTATAACCGCTCCCTAAATACTCTTAGATGCAAAGTTAAATAAGAAAAAAAAATAGCAAGTCAATATGCAATAATGTTAATAAGCCGTAAATAAATTATTATGTTACATCCCCAATAATATGAGTTATAACAATTAATATTTTGGGAAATTATTCGTGTGTTACCTGTCTTTACCCCTTCCGAGAAGGTCTGTATGAGTATTTTCCTATTCACCTATATACACATATATATTTGATATATGCGTAGCAGGAGTGAATTGCTTATTAAAGAACTTTAATATTAAACATAATAATGAAAATGGTAATAAAAAGAGGCGCTTATAGGAAGGGCATTTAGTTAGCAAAGCAGTGAAGAATGACGTTTATGTGTTCTTTACTATGTGCAGGATCCGTCTACTTAAATAAATGACGAAAATCTTAAAATGAAGAGAGTCCAATTTCTTTGTTGGTGTCTTGTTTGTATTTATAATTTATGAGACATATTACCATAAATATAAAACCGTTATTTATTGCACTGCACATTAATAAATAGTTAAATTCAACTAGAAAATATATATCTCTTCTGTAATTCGATGAATTTGCATTTATGTGAAGTGCGTAAGTTATTGTCCAACTGCTCAGAGGACAACGAATAGAAATAAAGTAATACTTAATATCCTACTTTAATAACTTTTACTTGTTAAGATAATTGTGTGTGTGTGTTTTAAAAACGTATTTTGTATTTTTTGACGGTTAACTTTTTTTTGTAATTTTGTCAGAAGTCCTTGAAAAATCGTGAATGTGACATCATATTTAAACACATTTTTTATTAAAGTAGGTCTATTACGTTATTTTGAAACTTAGAGATTCTGTTTTGCAATAGGCACGAGTATATAAGGTTTATTATTTTTTACAGAAGAGTCAAAATACCTAGCAGAACTATAAAAACACTTCTTTTCTTAATTAACGTAAGGTCCTTTTTAATTAACAATGGTTATTACTTCTTTAAGTTAGTTGTTAGTTCACTGCAAAGAACATAGAAAGCAACGATATTTGCCGACTTAGGTCAAGTATACTTAATTTTATAACGCACATAACAAAAAAACCTTAAAACCTGCTCAAAAATCATTGGCCTTATCAGCTTTAGAGAAATTGCCATGCTTATTATCTCCTAAATAGTTAGGGAAAATCCATAGTTGACAACACTGGTTTTCAGTTTCAAGAAGTATAACCTTCAAAATATAATGTTACCTAATCGCCTTTTGAGGTTAAAACATACAACTGTTAGTCAGTTTTAGTGCAATTCGATATTTACCATATTTATTTGTTTTCTTATTCGCAATTGCAGTACCAGTACACCATTAAAGCGTAAAAAAACCGGTCAGGTACCGGTGCAAAACCAGTGCATTTTAAGTACAATTTTTATTTATATATTTATGAAAATAAAAACTTCGGAACTTATGAGGCAGCACGACCGAGGTCTCACAGCAAACCAGTGTTAATAACTGCTTATCTTTTGTTGTAGTAAGTGATGTTATCAGAGGATCAACCCCTTCCCCTCTCTCTTGCACTCAAAGGGCGGCAACGCACTTGCGTCTTTTGCTTTCCAAGTGTTCGTCGGCGACAACAGTCCCTTACCGTCTCGTGACCCATCTGCTCGTTTGACCACTATATCATAACAAAATAAAAACCAGTCAGGTACGTGTCGAACTCGTGCGCCGAGGATGGCGTACCTACCCAGATTATACGAAGATTTTCGCGAAAATTTGTAAGTACCAAACTTTATCTTAATTTTCAACTTTTTTTATTTACTATAAATATTGGTAAATTTTGGTAGTTACAAGTTTTCGCGAAAATCGAAATTTGCCCATACCTTTTTATCGTGTATCTGGTATAAATTTCAACTTGTCTACCCGTTCCTGAGAAAATCGGTGGTGACAGAAGAAAGATTTAATGAAATCAGATTAATGAGGAGAACATAAGAAAATGTTAGCAAAGATCTTGATTGGAGTACAAACGCTGAAGATAGGGAGTTGAATAGGAAGACGACAATTGATTTAGAAACTTGAGAAAAGAAAACTAAGAAAAATCTGTAGTAACAGGTACTGTAAATAAAAAGTATATTACTTATTCTAACTTTCGTCACAGACGGACTGCTGTTGGCCGAGTCCGCCTATGACCACGATCAGACCAATCTGATCAAAAACGTCAGGCAATTCAAAGGTTTCATACCTATCATACATTTGAGCCCGCTACACACCTATTAGTTAGTAATAACTGGATTAGTTGCTACCATATTTTAATAACTCGCTATGTATAAGTAAACAACCCAACTATTTACGAAAGACTGGTGCCACATAGTGCATGTGCATTTATCATAACATTGTCAGAAAGATAGTAGCAAGCTAAAAGCAAATAGCTCAATCGGTCAAGATTCCCAACAGCTTCGGTCGCAGTCGCACCCCGTTCATCGTTCGAAGAGTTGCGCATTTGTGTAGTTGTACAAATTGCTCGCCCCCTGTTTATCTCCGTCGGCCGACCTCTCAGCCCCTTGCACGTATTTATCTTCAACCCTTCGGCGACGACATTGCATTGACTTTGTAACGTTTTGTTCGATCGCCGATACTAGACAAGTTTCGTTTTTATTGGCTCTCGTTTTTGTTTAAACTAATTTAATTTAACTATCTGTTTACCAACCAGATATATTGAACTATTTTGAAAAAAACTATCGTTAGATACCATCTTAATTATTTAAACCTGCTAAAATGCAACTTTATTGTTTTAGCTTTTTCAAACCCGGACCTTATAATAGATTTTATTCTTGTGAAGCTCTATGTCGTTTTTGTATCATAGAAAGTTTATTAACAGGATTTTATTTTAACTTTACTAGTTACAGTAAAATTACGGAGTCCGACATCTCTCTTATATAGTTATATGAGTTAGGAACCAATTACTACTTTCTATACCTATAGGTTAGGTAACACAGTACCTATTTCACTTTCATTTAACTATAATCTTCTCTCTCAATCTAATACTGTTCATTATTGTATTTATTTTTATAATGAAATAGATTTAGGCGCATTCAAAGACGAAACCCATAAGTGTCATCTATAAGTGTATATCTTATGAACACCATCGTCTTAGGAACTCTTGAATTTTGAATTAAATTTGTATTCCTTAAAAAGACATAATTAATGTTCATATTTTGGAAACATTTTTATCTGTAATCAGACCTCAACATTGGCGTGATAATGACTAAATTATTGTAGTACCCCATCAAGGCGAACAGTTAGAGGTGCGCAAAAGGTCGACAGTATAAATGTATCAAGAAATCTAAGAACAACCCTAGTCTATGGAGTTAAATGCATAATTTAGACAGTCATTTGCGGCTAGCGCGAAATGTCAGACAGTTTTGTGCCCTTACGACCAAATTTATATGAAACTTTAAATGTTTTACACAATATAAACACGGCAGAGTTGAAAACGAAACATACACGATTTATTGATTAAGCGTATTTTATGGATATTGATAATTTTGGAGAATAAAAAAGCTTTACAAGTTTGTTAACTTTTACACAATGTACATTATTTATTTAATCGTGAATGTGGAGACACCGATATTAGTTTATTTAAAAAAGGAAATATATAATATGGTACAAAAGCTTTAAATCCGACAAGTATCTTACAAAACAAAATCTTTTTATTTTATTTTTTTAAGCACAAATTGCAACTTAATTGTACAATGGCGGACGCCACAGGCATTTTCTCCCAGTCTACCTTAGGTAGGTGGGACAATGTCTGAATAGGTAATAATAATAGTGAGGAGGTCCCTGCCTTTGGAGTCCTAACCACCTGTGTCTTGGTCCCTGTACCCGATGTCGGTAGTCTACTATTTTTGGTATTTTTACATGTTTTTTTATTTTCTTTTGTTATAAATAAAAATGTAATTAATATGTATATAACGTAATAAAGAGAATAATAATAATCGTAATGGTATAAGAGCCTCAACCAAAACTTAAGAGGCTCGCGTTAGATGGCTGGATCAAGGGTCTGTTGCAGAAGGCAGTTCTCCTTGACGCGGCCCGTATAGTGAGGAGGTTCCTGTCCTAACCACCGGTGTCTTGGTCCTTGTACCCGATGTCGGTGGTCTACTATTTTTAAATGTATTTTTTTGTAATATGTATATATAATGTTATAAAGAGAATGATAATAATAATATACCTCACACATCTCATACACGGCCGTCTGATCCCAAACTAGGCAGAGAGCCTGTGCTATGGTAACCAGACTGCTGATAAACATACATTTTTAAATATATACATATTATAAATAAATTATATTTAGACACAAACAAATGACCGAGCTCATCACACAAAGAAAGGTGCACCAAAAATTATTATTTTTTGGTTTGAAAAGAAAATAATAATAATTGAGGAGATGGACAGAAGCAGTGAGACAGATTTACAAACATACATACTTAAATACACATACATATATACTTGCTGACTTACATATATTTACTTGTCGAGTACATAATTATATAGATACGTATGTGATAAATCTGCTAGGGTGTCTAAAATGAGAGCTCGGACTTTTGTTTTAAATGAGAGGCGGCTGGGTGCTATAATGATTTAAAAAGGCAGAGCGTTCCAGAGGAAGACAGATTAAATTAGCATAGAAGAGTAGACACATGCGGAAGTATGAGTGGCGCATAACAGAAGTGGATTGTTTGAGAAACGAAGGGCTCTGTTGTGATATGAACATAGAAATTGAGGATGTCAGGTAGGAAGGGGAATTATGTGAGTTGAGTATGGTATAGAGCGTGGTAAGGGGATGCAGCTGACGGACAATAAGGGAATACGGATGATAGGGACAATAAGGGTCAGTACTCGTACTAGCATCGCTTTTATCTCGGAAGGAAGGAAGGAAGTATTTAAGCCGATAGAAGGCCCGTAGCATACCTGTGACTCTCTGGCTGACGCTGGTCACCTAGGTTTACCAACTGAGCTCGGAGTCGATAAATAGGCCTAAGTTCTTAACAGAGGGACTGAAGGGAATGACTACTGACTAATGGGTGGCAGTTTGTCTTGATCCTCCTGAAAGTCGTAAATGCGATTAGTTTGTTTTCCGATTTTTATACGTTCGAAGAATCAAATGCTCGATGGGTTCTCGGTCCGAAAAACGATATTCCGAATTTCAATACTTTGAATAAAATTGGGATTCTGATTCAGTTAGTATAATATTCAGTTACACATAAATATATGCAAAATCTATAAATAACGTTTGATGTAATTTAAAATCGTCTATTTTGTATTATATATATATATAAATATATATTATATTCCTATTTGTGTATTAATAAAAAAAATGTGTTTTCTTTTTTTCCTTATACCGGCGTCGCGTACCATCTACTGTTATTGAATTCTTTGGGTTAGGTTAGAACAGTGGCGTTTAAAGCGCGGTGGTAAGCCAGCGTAGCGAGCGTGCCGCGGCAGAGGCCACCGAACGCCTGATCCGCTTTATTGTTGGTGACTGGTCAAACTTAGATGTTCCGAATTATCATTAAGTCGGACTTTTTAGTATTCAATCTATTAAAACTCTTTATTTTGAGTATATTAATTATAAAAGTCAGGAATAATGACATTTAAAAAAAAATAGGATGAATCCGGATGAAATCGGAATTTTGAACCATTCGGAATAATGAAAATCGGTATTTCGAAAGTCGTGTTTGTCACTGACGGAATACAGTTTTTCGTGTTTCTGTAGTGTACCCATTCTAACACTTGCCTTTCTTAAATTAGTTACTAAGTACCTACCTACCTACTATTATGGAGCTAGCAATACATAATGAGAAAAGTTTTAGGAAGAGTGTACCTACTGTTCACTCTCAATTCTAGAAGATTGCAATCGTCACTAGAACACAAACAAATAACTCATCATACGAGTAGTTGTTTACCGTAACTTATTTTTGTAGGAAGTTTGTAGTCGGTATAAGGACAATAATTATTAATTTCAAAATATTTAGAAGCATAGTCGCCTGAACCTGTTCGAGATTGAGTTTAAAGAAGAAAAAAAAACAAGTGAAACTTAATATTATCATAAATTCGAAAGTGCGTTTGTTTGTGTAATCAATCAAAGTTCAAATCAATGTTCTTTTAATCAAGCTACAGTGTACCAAGGCTACATGTCGAATGTTCCATCACCGTATGGAAGGTAGATCTGACTGTTTACCAAGTTGTGTGATCGTCTGATAGATAATCTGTTTCTGCTAAAGACTCATTGAAGAATGCTCCTCCTTTTGTATCATCATCTTCATTAGCAATTAGCTCTGTTTATAATGGAATTGCACATTTCTGTTGACATCTTAGACTGCGTAAAGCTTGAAGCGTCACCTCGCCGTTCCTACTGGGCTGGCAAACAATAACATATTCCAATCTTTAAAATCCAAATTAAAATCTTAAATCCCAGATGCCGTAGCCAGAACTCGTGGCCAGGCCTTTACGTATTTTTAACTACGTTTATTGAAATTTCTCAATTTATCAAAAATGGTTAATGATTGATAGATGCATTCATTAACCATTTATAAAAACGATATTAATCCTCACCTTTACGCCAATGACAAAGTAATAATTACCAAAATTCATTTTCGTGAGAATTAGACACGCCCACTACTGTTTTAGTGAAACTCATTCTTAGTAGCGCCACTGTACTTCACTGTATAAATTTAAACGAGCCATCATAAATCACGTGGTTATCAGTGCCGAAAAACCATCGCAAATTCATTGATATCACTAGTATGTTGAAGAGCCTAAGCTAGCTTTAGAGAATTTGTTCAACACGACAAGTATTAGTTAACTGCAGTATTTTGTAGGGTGGATGTGTTTCTCAGTCTAGGGCCCCAATTCAGACTAGCTGATTAGGTATATCGCTAACGGTGCAATCGAATATTAGTCGTATAGTGTAAACGGGCCTTCTATAGATTTATAACCATAATGCCGTGCAAAAGAAAACGGCGAGGTGTTATCGAGGCTGTATTGACACTTTAATGCTATTGTTTGATTTAGAGGGCTCATTACAGGCGCGGGAAGAATGGCGTTCGTGAGCTAAAGGTGCGAACTAGTGCTATACAATCCCGGTGTATTATTCATAATTTCTTTATGGAAACGCTTTAGTGTGGCACCAACATTTGCAGTTTATTGTTATCAGAGTTTGTGTTATAGTAGTTCACATCATGGTAGCCATATAATACCTACTGGATTTTTAACAATAATCAATGCATTCAATGCTACACCATTAGCCACTCTTGGTGGTCGTTGTATATTCACCACGCAAAGAAACAAAAACAATATCTGGGGTCTAAAGATTGAAATATTCATCAACAGTCTTCCATAGTCCACTGCTGGACATAGGCGTCTCCTCTTGCATACACTAACTTTTTTTTTGCAAAATGTTTCAAAAATATCGGAATCTAAATTAAATCTTTTTTTGCGAATCTTTTATGATGATTTAATTCCAATTGACTATAAATACACCAGTATTCAATGCACGCGCTAAACGTGCAGATCTTAATCTTACAGCTATTATTGGATATAAAATAACCTATAGGGCCGTTAGACAGGTTTATGTATATATACATAAACCTAACGGCCCATCTCGTGGTACTCAGTTCGCGGTTACACTTTCATTCTTAATGCAAGAAGTAGTAAACAGCGGTGAAAGAGCGACATAGTACAGTGTTGTGAAGAAGGTGGCCAGTAGCTTCCAATTTTACTCAAGTCATCTTCGTTTTATGTTCTTGGGATAGGTAGGACCACAGTTACGAAACATTGTGTAATCATACAAATATACATACATACACTATATTATAAAGGCGTTTAATTGTAGGAGCCCAAAGGAGTAGGCGTTTAATTGTATAATCAATGACAATCTTTCAGCAAATCAATCTTCGTCTGAAGTTTTGACGTTACATAATTAGCCTAACTGTGCTCTTATGTAGCTGACTTGAAAGTGCGATTAGAGCTTAGTAAGACATGAGTAACAAAAAATAGCTAGAGGTGTCTCTAGTTCTATTAAGATTCAGCAATACTAAGTTAAGAAATAAAATTAATTATAAGCATAACTGTATACTTGTTTCTGCATGCTGCTTGCTACGTGGTACTACACAATATATAAAAAAAATAACAGATACTGACATCTGAAATATAAATATTCATACTGTAAGAAGCAAATAGGTATCGTACTTTGTAAGTTAGTAAATGTTTACAGTGGTACTAAACGGTTCGTGATTTTCCCTGTCGTTCTATAACCCCTTTCCAAGATGAGAAGATACGGTCAGAGCTCTCGAGAGCCTGCGTCCCGCGCGTGCCGGCCGGCCCGTAATAACAACAGAAAATTTTACGCTCCGGGACAATGCGATATAAAATTATCTGTTAGATCCAATAATCGCACGGAACAGTCGGGACTTAATGCTGGCCAATCATTAGCTACGAGGGATAACGGAGCCAACGGCCAGTGCGGCCCATTAACGTTGCAAGAGAACTGCGCTCGGCGATGCCCCGTGACCAAACGTCAATGCAACATCTACACTTCATGTGCGTTTGTTGCATCGAAACCGTCCCTGAGGCATCCACGAACAAAGGAATGACTTCATTCTACATTCAATACTTCTCCTTGGCGTACTTTGTTACTGTTCCAAGAATCAGTATTACCATCTTCGCAGTCCAATTATTCATTAGGTTCGTTTAATTATTGGCATACACGTTCCCACCGATTTCACCGCCGGTTTAAAGAGCACACGTACGCTGAATATAATAACTAGCATAAAGACGCGATTAAGTGCAAGCACTTATAAATACTTGTAATTATTTTATCGGGATCGACTAAAGAGGACGCGAAAGCAAGCGGCCGCACTATCATTAGCGCGAGGAAAGCGATCAGTTATTTACGCGGACGGCCAAACGGCGAGCCGTGTTGGTTTACGGCGGACAACCCCCGAAGGAGATGCATTCCTCCATTCCACTGGCTCACGACCTCACGACTGCACAACAATAATTACCCGTGGGTGTACGCCATTTTACTTCGCGAGCGATTATTATCAATCGTTGTGCTAGCGAACGGTCACCGTTTAGAACCCGATGTAATGGAACAAAATTATCGTAATGCTATAACGAGAGATGCAAAGCAGATTATTCGATAATTACATGAAATAAATCAAAACTCTCGGGAGTGCTAAAGTTTGTCCCTTTCTGTCGCATGCGGCTGATGGCGCTGCGTCTCGGTCGCATGCGCCCGCGGCTGCTTCGTTGTCGCTGCGTGTGCAGCTCGTGGGCCAGTATTGTTCGTTCTTCGCCGCCGGCTATCCATATCTCACCCCAACTCCTACCAGGATGTTGCTAATTTTCTATCATTGCGATCACAGCCAGCTTTATAGACGTTTAGATTTTGAAATTTAGGTGTCAGTACAGTATTTATTGTTAAAGGAAATGAGGTAATTTTGAATAATGCAACAAGATATAAGTTTTAAACTGGTTTACAGTAATACTACGTCACTTGTGCATTACCTTATACTTCTGGAGTTTATGCCTGCTTACCTTATTCCAAAAAGATATCTACAATATTAAGACATTAAATAATCGTCATCTATTACAGATATTTTTACATTTTCCTAAAAAAAAGGTTTCTTGCAAATTTATATCCCACCAAAATCATTGTCATGTAAAATGTTGCCATGACCATATGGCTCGCACTGTCAAAAAGTTATCAAATCAGAAGTGCCAAGTTTTAGATGTTTTTTGTGGTTTCTGTACTAATACTAGCTTACATGCCAAAGTTTAGTTGTCTAGGACTTCAGGAAGTAACCCTAAGAATTTTGATGATCATCAGTAAGTCAATGACATAATCGGGGTTTTTAGATATCAATAAAATCTAAAGTATTAGAGCAATGCCATTGAAACTTTATATGTTAATTAAGTCCAGTAGTGGACTTAATAAACTTAATAAACAATATATATTATATCCCGAAAATTTTGTTTATCTGGTGTAATCCAAACGCAAGTTATGAGGATTAAAAAAAGATGGTGAAGCACTTCGAGAAAGAATCTTGGCTCGTCTACCGTGCCCCCAGATAGAACATTCTTGCCGTGTCACTCAAACACAAACAGAATCTTTTACATAAGCACACGTGTGTAAGTTATATAAGAGATCATCTAGACATTGCACATACACAATGCTTATAATCATTTACTATTGATATTTCAGTTACAAAAAAATTCTTGTGGCACACACACACACGCACACATACACAAACACACAAATATAGAGGATGTAAGAAAATCCAAATCTCAGGAATGTTGTTTTAAGCTCTAGGTACTCAAACTTTATTAATGAATTTTGATCATGAAGTATCCAAAGGTCACTTCACTAACTAGGTAACTTGATAGTTAGCAAAGGCCAGAAGAAGCGAGTGATGAAGAGAAAGAGGCAAAGGCTAAAGGCTGTTGATTGTACAAGTATCTCCCGTTTCGTTATATGGATACTCTGTTACGTAATTCATGTAACAAAATGTATGATTACGTTACTGTTGGGAAATAATGTTACTGTTTAGTGACGTATTGCCATTGTTACAAACACCATTCTCAAAGTTTAAACGGGACCTAAAAGAAATCAAAAGAGTTCTAGGTGATGCTCTAGTGCTTACTTTCAAATGCCTTTAGGTGTTAGTAAATTGTGGGGAGGCAAGGTTAATGCTGAACTCATTACCGCGCCACGTAATGTGTTCCGTCATCGAGATTAACTCCTCAGTAATGGCACCCCTTCTTATAGGTACATTTCTACAACGTCACTATTACAATTGCGCGTAATTGAGGTTTGTCCGCTTTTAGTAAAATGGCCAATTTAGCTCTTAATGTTGTTTGTACTGTTGTTTTATTCTATGACTTAGAATCGTTTGTAAAGATCACGGTGGTCGTGGTTGTTTTCTCTCATAAACCTGTTGATTTTGGGAACAATTAACTCTTTAAAATATATTTTTACTTTATTTTGTAATGCTAAAGTAACAACGGTAATTAAGGCCCATAAACACGCATACAGTTGGATATAAATCTCAGGTGACCCTAATTACCAGTTATTATTACTATATCTTTCTGCGGTTAGTTTGCTTACCATGAATCTAAGAAATGATTGATATCCCAGTACTGCAAGGATTATTGCAAGCGCTAATTCATCATAGTAAGAGATTAGTGATATCGACTAATCAAGCAACCCAACTTTGATAAGTCGAAACGTCACACTTAAAATAGTTTCCAATATAATATGTAACCGTTGTCAAACGCGAATAACTTTAAGCAAATAACATTTCTTTTAATCCAATAACAATGAAGTACCTTTTTTTTTTTTTTTTTTTTTTTTTCGTGCGGAAATCCCCTCGGATACCACCTGTCGGTGGCATGTCGGACTCGAACCGACTAAAACCGCACGCCTTCGCCGGGTACTAATAGCCGGGGAACCAGGTATACCCTAGAAAGGAAGGCCCTGGTGCCCCGACATACCTCGGGTCATCTACAGACGAGTAGACGACCCCCGCCCCGTGTGGGAACCCCATGTTCCCTGTGCTCCCTGGAAGCGAGCGCGCTTCGCAACGCGCTCGCCGCCACCCCGGCCTGCTTCTGCTAGGGTGACAGATGGCCTCACCTGTCACCCCCAGGCCTGCGCTTATGGAGGACGGAGGTCGTTCTGCGACCTCTGGCGCCTGAGTGACCTGCGCTGCCTGGCCCGTGCCCGGGCCTGGCGGGCCGGGAGAGTTCTAAACCTCTCCCGGTCCCGCTCCGCCGTCTCCTTCGCGAGCATAACTTGCTCGCAGAAGGAGACGGCAGAGTTCCACGCACTCTCGCTCCGCACGATAGCCGCAATCAGGCTATCGAGCGAGAGAACTCCCACTCCGATGGCCGCCACGAGGTCTCGCCTCTGCTCAACCCACGCCGGGCACTCTGCCAGCGTGTGGAGAGCCGTGTCCACGGTCTGGCCATCGCAGTGGTGGCACTCAGGCGTTGGCTCCTTGCGGATCAGACACAGGTGATCTCCGAAACATCCCTTCCCAGTGATCACCTGCGTCAATCGGTATGAGAGGGTCCCGTGACGCCTCTCGAGCCAATCCTCCATAACGGGTCTTACCGCCGCAATGACGGCGTGCCCAGCGCTCGGTTGCCCGAGTCGTTCCCTCCACTCCCCTATGATGACCTGGCGGAGTTGGGATTTCCGGTCATCGATTTCTCGAATCTCGGGGCATCGACCCAACTCCTGCGCCTCCTTGCGCCACTGATACAGTGCCGCAAGGGCTCTCGCCTCCAGGTCCCACGGTGGAGTTCCGGCCAGGAGACTCGCTGCCTCAAAGGAGATCGTGCGGTACCCCCTTATGATCCTGATGGCCAGCATTCGCTGCGGTCGTCGCAGTATCGCGACGTTGCTGGCCTTCAGGGCCCCCGCCCATACCGGGCACCCGTAAAGGGCCATGGACCGCACAACCCCCGAGTAGAGTCTCCTGCAGGAGTCATCGGGTCCCTTCATGTTGGGCAGCAGCCGTGCCAACGCACGCGCTGCCCCAACCAACTTAGGGACCAGACCTCGGAAATGATATCCGAAGTCCCATCGGCCATCGAGTACGAGCCCCAGATACCTGATCGAGGGCTCGATGCCGATGCGAGTGCCTCCTACCGTGAGGCTAGATCCCTCAGGCGGCTTCCTCCGAAGCCCGTGGAAGAACAGGGCCTCGGACTTGTGCAGAGCCACCTCGAGATTCAGCCGCCGGATACGCTCAACGACTTGGGCAACCCCGGCCGTGGCCCTCAGGGTTGCCTCGTGGTGCGTCTTGCCGCGCGCCGTCACGAGTGTGTCGTCCGCGTAGCACACGACGGCGACACCATCCAAGAAGGCACCACGAAGCACCCAGTCGTAGCCGATGTTCCACAAGAGTGGCCCTAACACCGACCCCTGCGGAACACCGCACGACATTTCACGCCTACCGAGACCGGTCCTACTGGGGTAGACGACGGCTCTCTCCGACAAATATGCCCCGACTATGCGGCGGAGGTAGAGAGGCACTTCGTGATACACGAGCGCCTCCCTGATGCAGCTCCAGGGCATAGTGTTGAACGCGTTGGCGATGTCCAAGGACACCGCCAACACCACTTCACCCCGGGAGACTGCTTCCTCCGCCAGAGCCTTCACGCGCATGATCGCATCCACGGTGGAGCGCCCCTGACGGAAACCGTACTGGTTGTCCGCCAGATCCGGCCCAACCATCACGAGATGCTTGACGAGGCGCCTTGCAATCACTCTTTCAAAGAGCTTGCACACCTCGTCAAGCAACACTATGGGCCGGTAGGCGGACGGTGAGTCCGCCGGGCGCCCCTCCTTTCGGATGAGGACCAGTTTCCCCGTCCTCCACAATTTTGGAAACTGGCCCCGCTCGAGGCATGCGCTGAAGAACCCTCGCAGTCGGGGCTCGAGAGCCTCGTCGACTAAGGCCAGGACCCACGCTCGGCCAGGAATGCCATCGGGTCCCGGGGCGGTGTTTTTGGCTTTAAGCCGTAACACCGCCGCCCTTAGTTCCACCCCAGTGACCTCAGGCACGTCGTCGTCATCCACGTTAGGCGCCTCAAGCGCCGGAGGCGGAGCCATCTGTGGCGGAGTATGCTCCACCACTCGCGTTGGGAACAGGGAGCCAACGACCCTCTCAAGCAGCTCTGGCTGAAGACACCGTGTGAGCGGCGGGGCCCATGGGCGCATCTTGCCCCTAACCATACGGTAGGGGCGTCCCCACGGATCCCGCTCCAGTGTCTCCAGCATCTCGCGGCGGGCCTCGCTCTTGGCCCGCTTTATCGCTGCCTGAAGGGTCCTCTTGGCAACCCTGTAACCCGCTGACAGCTCCGCCTCTCTCGCTGCCGCATCTTCGGGGCGGCGACGCCTCCTGCGGAACCTGGACCACTGGCGGCGCGCGGTCACGCAGGCTTGACGCAGCCGTGCGATCTCCGGCGACCACCAGTAGACCTGGCGCCTTGCAGTATTGGGCTGAGCCCTAGGCATCGCCGCATCGCAGACGCGGGTCATGGCCTCCCGGAACCACTGTGCTTCAGCATCGACGTCGACAGGCCTGTCCGGCGCAGGAGCCCAGGCCTGTACGATGGCGGCTTCCAGGAGGAGGTCGCGATCTAAGCGCTTGAGCGCCCAACGTGGTTCAGGTGGTGCCGGTCTGACCGGCGCGCCATCTGCAGGGGCGGAGACGTCAAACCGAATATATCGGTGATCCGAACCTGTCTCCTCCCCGACAACGACGCGCCAGCCTTGGACACGACGCGCTAGCGAGGGGCATGCGAACGAGATGTCCACGATCGAACTACCCCTCGCCGTCACGAACGTGGCCACGGCCCCCCGGTTTAGGAGAACTAGGCCGAATCTTTCAGCCCAGTTCTCCAATGCCCTGCCCCTCGGGTTCGTGCGCAGGGAACCCCAAGCCTGCGACCAGGCGTTGAAGTCCCCCAGCACAAGAACCGGGTGGGGGCGACAGGCATCGACGACGACGGCCAGCTGAGCGAGCCATTGCTCGTACTCAGTTAGGTTTCGGTTCGGCGTGAAATAAGCGGCCACGACCGCTATATCTCCAACTATCGCCGCTACACAGCCCCGTCCCCTTGCAACTACTGCAAGAGGTGGAGTGCCGGCTGCGGTACCGTGCACTAGGGCCGCCGTGCCGTCCAAGTCGGTCTCCCAGGCAGGCCCGAGAAACCGATGGACATATGGCTCGGCGATAGCGGCGATGTTGATGGACCACTGTGCCATGCTCTGGAGCAGAAGATCCTGAGCATCGGCACCGTGGCCTACGTTCACCTGGAGGATGCGGAGATGTGGATCCATCACTGGACTTCCATCCCCGCATCCCGCAGCGAACTTTGCGGCTGTCCAGCGGCACTCTCCGTCTGGATCAGCGGCTCGGAGGCGGAAGGTCGGCCTCCCGGCTTCGGTCGCGATAGGGCACAGGCCTTACCACCAACCCGGTGGTCGGCAGGCTTGCCCCCCGCTGCGCACCTAAAGCAACGCAGCGGAGCGTTGCAGCCACCCGCCTTGTGACCGGGCTGGCCACAGCGGAAGCATCGGTCACCTACGGTGGCCTCCGCCGTGCAGTGCACCCCTACGTGACCCACCGACAGGCACCTGAAGCACCTTGCCGGTCGGGCCTGCAGGAGCCGTGCCTGCGCCCTCAGGAAACCTCCGACCAGGAGGCTCCGTCCATCGGCGACCTTCTGGGCCGCCGCAATGGGGCAGCTGACAACCGCTGCCCCCTGTCCACCGGGGCCGAAGCGTATTGCTCCGGCCTTCACGCTGTCCAGAGGGCAGCTTCCCGTCTCCGCCACGGCGAGTCTGAGCTCGTCCGCCGTGACAGAGTCGTCCAGGCCCGTAATGCGCACTTCTGCGCATTTAGTGGGTCTGGACACTCGGACGTCAGCTGCATCCAGTGCCTCCCTCAGCTTAGCCGCTAGGGCGTCGGCTTTGGGGCCACTGGTAGCGCCGGCGACCTCGAGGAGCCGGGCTCCCGTCCGTGTGTTTTTACACCGGACGCCCGGAATCTCGAGGGCTTTGAGGTCCACGTTGGCCTTGACTTTCGTCAAGACCTCGGCGTACCCCACGCCCCTCTCCGCTGCCTCCGCCGTCAAAGTGATAACGACGGCCGAGGAGCGAGGGGCGCGGAGCTTCCTCGGCGCTCCCTTCGCGGCGGCGGCGGCGTCCCTCCTCGCCTTCTTGGCCGCTTTTTTGGCCGCCTTCCGCCTCTTTTTGTTGTCCCCGGCCACCGTCCAGCCCCGCTCCAACGAGCGCTGTGCGGTGTCAGCCGGGGCCGAGACTGGGGCTTGGGTTGGGGCCGCCTTCCCCCTCCCTTTTTCCTTTCCGGTCTTCTGGGGCGGGGGCGCTGATGACGGCCCAGCCACCCTAGCTGCTGGCTGGGCTGTTAGGCCCGCCCTGGCAGCAGCCGCATAGGTTCCCCTTGGCGGAGCCAGAGGTGGGCGACAACGGGCGCTCTCTATTGCGGAGATGCGCCTCATTATACGCTCCTCCATCTCCGCCACGAGTCGGACTAAGTCCGGCTCCTTACGGGCGGACAACGCCACAGGTGCCGAAGACGCTGGTGTGGCACCAGCGTGGGCACGAGCCTTGGCGAGATCCGCCTCGAGGCGGGCTCTCTCCCTATCGTGGGCCCTGCTCTCGGCCACAAGGAGTCTGCCCGCCTCGATTATGGAGCGCACGACCGCTACCAGGGCCTCCTGTTGGGGGCCCCCGGCCACACCGGACGTCTGAAGCAAGGAATCGGCCGCGCCGATTGCCTCCTCGATCCGGTCGACGGGGTTGCCGGTTTAACAATGAAGTACCTGCCATAATTTGTAAAAACAACTATTAGTGCAGATTTTGTCGGACATTAAGTTAATTGACGGTTGCTTGAGTGATCGATCTATGGCAAAAGGAGTAAAGGGATCGGACAGAGGAGAATGCGGGGGTAGGGTGTGCCGGCGCAGCGACGCGGTGGAGCGCCTCAGGCGACGCACTGTCTCACCTGCAACAACTTAGGGTTGTCGAAAACTTAAACTTACTTCTTCTTCCTTTCTTCGTTATTTTACTTACAGTTCACAATTAGCAGTTAAACGCTCTCACATGGAAGAGAAGTGACAAGGATTTACATTTATTGTGCTTTGTTTTGGTTTTACGTTTAATCACATATACAGGGATTGTTTGCCAGCGTAGGAGTTATCTATTGGTAGAAACAAAAACAAATTGAAAAAACTTCGTCCTCTGCTCACATATTTTTCCGCTATTAATAAGGGCATTATCAATAATGAATATCGACCATTAAATATTACATGCTATATATGTGAACTACAGTGGCCTGATAAAAAGTGGCTAACTTCATAAACCTCTTAGAAAATTCTAGGAACCTAATGTGGGTGTAAGTCTCCAATAATATATTTGCCATTAAAGTCTAAAGTAAAGTTAAAGTCTAAGTACGCATGCGTGGATTGAGCTCGAATCAAAACAAACACTCCGCTGTCAGTACTTCGACAATAAACCACTTGATACGAAATCTGTCCACGTGTATCAGTAACGAGTTAGCTACAGAGATCACGATCAAATAACGGTGCAGGAACCATCACAATAGCCCACTTCGTTAAGAACAACTTGTGCTGAATTATAAATAGTCAATACAATAGACTGTGTACAATACGCAACTAGCAGAATGTGGTACATAATGATTCATATTTAAACATTCAAATCCAATACAAAACGATTTCCTTTGACACTCGTTGTCATAAAACCACTTGTATTTATAAAATGTAACATTCCGATCGTTATGTTATGGTTCTTAAAAAAATCTTGAAACAATCTAAATATCAGGTCTCAAAAATAGATCCACATATTTAGGTACTACATATCAAAATGCTATACAGATACACAAATAAATAATTTAATATCATTTTCTAAAGAAGCAGTACATTTCATTTTTTTTTCATTTCATTTTTTTACATTTCATTCCTTTATGATTAAAAAAAAAAACAGTTTTAGAATGACTTTGTTAGTCATCTATCAGCCTATGTCTCTTTCTGTTTGCAAGTCTATATGTTAAGACCCCTTTTCTTAGAAATGCATAGTACCAGGGCGCGCAAAAGCGAAGCAAAGTTGAAAGTAACATCAAATATTCCTCCTCGGGTCTCATCAAGCTTTAAAATAATCAAGGCAAGCAAACCGGTTTACACATAACAAAATTTCAGCATTTTGAAAGTGGATTACTTTAAAAAAACATGAAAAAAACTTAAATTTACGAGATTATTTATAAAGGCAGTCTAGAAAGCAGTTTAGAAAGTTTTTCTTTTAATACGACTTGTGAAATATTGATGTGAACTTGTGAATTGTGAACTTGTTAATGAACATGTTGTTATATTTTATAAGTAAGGTAGTTATAATTATCTCCATAATTATAACTACATACTACATAAGATATCACCGAACACTCACCACACAAATCAGACCAACACTTGTGGTTGTGTTGTGTTATAAAATCTAGGTCAAATCAACACATACGTCTTGGACTTGTCATATCACATTACTTGAAGAATTATCTAAATGAGCCAGTTTTACTTTAGACTAATTAATCAAGGTAATGGTGAAGAGTTTAACTAGTTCTTAACTTGGGTATAAGCAAAATTTACATGCTTACATTTAGAATTTTAAAACTTTTTTATTAAAAAAAACATATTATTGACTATTTAAATGTATAATAGGAACTCTGAGAAACATAACTGGATAGAATAGAAAACACTTTATTTCAAACTTTGAAAGGCATTCATGCGCAGCGCACACCCCTCAACTCGCAGCATAACAAAGCAAAAATTGCTGAGATAATGAACCATAATGCAAAGCGTGATATAAACTTCATATCGGCCCCGGGCTGGATTAACTTGTTAGTTAGAACCTCACCCCTCCCTCGCGACCCCTTCTTCGCCACACTACATGTCGACACCATGTCAGGTACATGATTAGATCCATAAAAGCATCTTGTTATATCCTAGTAAGTGAACATGTATAAAATAAATACTCTCGTCAGATGTTATTCGTTCCGATTAAAGATATAGGTTTTACTTACATATGTTTTTCGGGATCAGTTTTGGTTATGGTCCTGACAGCGCCGCGCGTCAACAAAAAGTAAGCAAAGGTCAAGGTCAAACTCTACACACAACACTCTACACAATAACATGTCAAAATATATAACAACATGTCGTTGCATCTTCCCTCCTCTATTCTGCTCGTTCTTAATTTACTAACAAAACTAAAATACTATCCGAAATTAATTGTTCTCATTTCATTCATTGTCTAGCTCTACCAAAAGTATATTGCTACCATTACCTGATACCATTGTACCTTAGACATATTTAAAGCAGTAACTTCAAAAGTATTCGATTTCTCAGTGACATTATCTGAGTATAGATATACAGATTTGAGTTAACATTTTAAGTTATTGCAAAAGTAAATAATTATCACTAAATGTTAAAAGATATTTTTATAAATAACGCAAATTTGTAAACTGGTTTTTTGTCGTGAGTGTAACAAAGAATACAAAAGCGAAGTCATAAGCCGAGGATCAAATTACACGGCTAACTTTGTTTCAAGCTCTCCGGTAAATCATAAATATCTCTTAACGTGTTTAACCCGAAATCACTGTAAATTATTATTGGAAGTTTACATTATTAAAATAATGAAAATGATCGCCGGCGGCCGCCATGCGTGCCTCCTTGCGAACATAAAGACCACTTGAGGCGATTAAAAATAAACAATAATTGGGCCGACCATTCACGCATGTAGCCTCATTAAAACAATTAAATCTTGATTGAACAGAAATTATAGCTGTCGAATCTTAAACATAATGCGATGGTTTCTTGCCCGGAATCTGCTCCGAAAAAAGATTAACGTTGATTTTAATAAGAAACAATTATATACGTAGGTATGTCTACGTCCCACGGTCAAGTAGTTGCTCGAATTCATTTTGGACTGGTTATACGTAATTATCAAAAATTACCGATGGCCTTTTTTAGGTATAATTTCAGACTTTTTTTGTTTACTCACAACCGTAAGTGTGGGATTAGAAACGTACCTGAGCTGTGTGAATCATTGACATGCTATTAAGTGTACCCGAGTTTATATATTTAATTTACTATATACTTTACTATACTTGAATTGGGTAACGTAATCACAAAATTCAAACACAAAAATAGCTTTATTCACCATTTTTCTAATTTTATTTGTTGCTGATATAGTACTCATCTTTTAGTGTTTTCTTTTCATAATTTTGTTGCGGGATAAAAAACTAATAAAAAACTGAAAAAAGACATCAGTTTATTCAGTTACTAAAACTTTAAAATTCAATATCATCAAAGAATATTTTTATAGTGAATCCAAATGTGAGAATATTTAAGAAAAAACATGAGTACTTATTAAAAGTCTGGTAACATCGTATGTATATTTGTCTCTTTAATAACAATAAGCAAATAATCCAATAAAATCGTGCAGGGCAGCTGGGCACACTATTGTTAACAGTATAAAAAATAATAAATAAATAAAAATCTGAATCAGGTAAGAAGTACCTCTCAAAATTGCGCGAAAACTATTTCAAATAACAAAGAAAACCCAAAATTTAAAAAAATGTATCCAGTGATGCTGTTCAACACGAATAGATATGTGAAACCTCTATTTGGTAGGCGGCCCCAAAACCTTAGCATTAGCTATGGAAATGAGATCGTTAACATAATTATAATTAATATCCTAAAGTGGACCATCAACGATCATCGACAGGATTAAGGAGGGCCCAATCCACATTCAAGTACCTACCTATAACTAAATACCAAATACGTGAATAATTACTAACTGCCCATTGAGATCGTTATTTGTCCTTATAAACGACACATAATAACGTCAATGTACGTGATAATTTTGTAAATAGGAATTATTGATAATTACTTGAATAATAACTTACACCTACGTGGTCTGCACTTATCAGTATTAAATTAAAATGTAGTAACTGTTACATCTTTATAGATATAATATTCTCGTTAATCAAAACTTATATTACTGTACCAAAACTGTACTGTACTGTATCAAAACTTTATATTGCTGTACCCTGCAACGCTTCGCTGTGGCACATTGTGGAAAAATGAGGAACAAAGCTATAATATTTGAATCGTTTTGCATATCGTGTCAGAATTTGAGCTCAGTTACCTTTTAAGTTTTTGAAGCGTACACAAACCAGTTTAACATTTATACATATAGACGATTATCTGATTATCAGGCCAGATGGAGTGACGATTTGCGCAAGACGGCTGGCAGGAGCTGGATGCGAGAAGCGCCAAATCGATCTAAGTGGCGTACAATAGGAGAGGCCTATGTCCAGCAGTGGACTGCGATAGGCTGATGATGATAATGATGATCTGAGCAATAACTTAGTATCTAGTTCTCAATAAAACGTTATCTATATATATATAAAAGAAAGTCGTGTTAGTTACACTATTTATAACTCAAGAACGGCTTTACCGATATGGCTGAAAATTGGTGAGGAGGTAGCTTAGAGCCAAGAGACGGACATAGGATACTATTCAGTCCAAAAAACAAAAAAAAAGTTTGCACGAACTTTGCTTTACTCGGAGATGCCACGTTATTATACTTGGAATGCTTCATCGAAGAATTTTCAAAGACGGAAAAAATTTTCTAAGAAAAAAATTAACTTACTAAATTCGAAAATCGGCTTATTTATTGCCTTTAAGGTGGAACAGAGTTCGCCGGGTCAGCTAGTTACAAATAAAAATACAATTTACATATTACTAATCTTTTAAAAGTATTTTAACAGATGTTCAGTGTGCATGTTGCATAATGTCCGATATTAGTTAATGTTTACAGGTACTGGTGTATGTCGATAATCATTAATTACGATCGTTTAAGTCCAAAATTGTTACAATAATTTATTTGGTTCTAACATACACATACACGTGAATGTTAACATAAACCAATGCGATTCCGTGAATTTTAGACTTAGCGATTAACAATATGAATATTAAAATTCATGAACTTTTGTCATTTAGTTTGAACACTGATCTTTGAAATACTTAAAAATATTTGTTTGTAAAATAGGATTTTGTTAAATAGGTATAATAATGTTTGACTTCAATTTGTACCTGCTTATAACCCGTATATTTACATTAAATTTTATCATGAAGATACACCAAGTCATCACGGTGTTTGATAAAATACTCTGATGAATGGCGGAAATCATTCATTAACAACGAATCGGTCATTACCTACTAGCTAGGTAGATGTTAACAGACACTAGTGTATCTCTTAACACACACTACGATTCGTAAATTCACAGTAGCGAATATGCAAACTAGCCGCACCCCGCAGTTCAACTCGTGTTTATGATCACTGATCAGCTCTTATGTCTATAACCTTCCTCAATAAAAAGGCTATATAACGCTAAATAATTTTACAATTTGCAATACCAGAACATGATCAGCTTTATAATAGACTGTTGGTACCGTATTTTGTTACAAAACATATGGTTTTAACCATCTTAGTTCCAGTTGAATACTTTGTTGTGATCAAACATTATTTTTCTGTAAGTTAATCACCAGGTTTAAATTAAATGAGACACGAAATATTAAATTGGTTTGTTACAGTAATTCATTAAATTATTAAAAACAACAAACCACTAAATGTAAAAAAAAAACCTTCTCAGTCGTTCTTTTATAAATAAAGCTTTAGCTTGTCCAATGTAGCTACTAAACAAAAACAAAACATTTGATAAACAGAGATAACGGTTAGATTGTTTTGGATTGGTCTATTTATGCACAGGTAAGCACCAAAAGCAAACTTTACGGTGTAATCGTCCGTGTAAAGTGAAATTCTACATTGGAATTTTATTGTACTATGGTTCTAAGACCGTGATTGGGCAAACGTAGTTTAGGGCGTCCTGCGGGAGGAAAATGGCTGGCAGCAGGTGGATGCGGACTGCTCAAGACCGGGATAGTTGGTACTCTTTGGGGGAGACCTTCATTCAGCAGTGGATGGCAATAGGCTGAACCTACCGTTCTACACATTGAGTAAAACTTCCGTTAAACCTAGTTAGATTGTAAAGGATTAGGATGTTAGTGCCTAAATGCCTACAGTTTGCCGACTATAATTTATTCCCAATCACATAATAGCAAGCCTCAAACTGGCCCATATATTTTTAATCAACAGACACACAGACACCCACGGGATAAATAGGGCTAAATGAAATGCCATTCATGGCTATACATTTTAATACACACATATTATAAATAAATTACTCTCGGACAAAAAACAAAGGGTAGTGCTTATCACAAATATTTGTCCTGGGTGGGAATCGACCCCGCGACCTCGACCTCTGGCTTAGCAGTCAGGATCGCGAACTACTAGACCAACAGGCCCGTCAAGTAAAGTTATATGATCATTTTGAAATAGTTAATCTTAAATGAAAATTCAAGTAATATCATACTTTATGTTTAATAAATTAATCAAATCTAATAAACGAACTATGAAAGTTACTTCAACTAACCTTTAGTAAGGCAATATAATAAAAACACTTCATAATCTTTTAACAAAATGATTAGATGTTAAAGAATGTCTATCTAGGTGTCTTGTCTAGATCATCAACAGCCTATAATAGTCCACTGCTGGACATAGGCCTCTCCTTAGAAAGGAGGTTTTGGCCTACTATACCATGCTGGCCAGCTTGTCTAGATGTCTTGGTTATTAGCAGACAAGCATTCATGTACAACTTCTTTAATCTAAATCTGAAAAGTATGCGGGTTGGCTGGCTGCAAAGGCAACATCATTACGATCCCCATACATATTTACGTCTTATGATATTTTTAATTCAATTTTCTCTGCGAAAGTTCGGAACCTACTCCGTTGAGTGTTGAAAGCTATCCAATTTGCGTAATACTGCCAAAATATCTCATTTCTACGCTCACTGTATGTTTGTGACGATGAAATATCCTAACTCATTTCCCAGTCAATACGAATATACATCTTTTACTCTAGAATTTAGAAATCAAAATGGTCGAACACGTTTCTAAAATACAGTGTTTAGACACAGAACGTAAACTGAGTTTTGGCAATTCCATAATGTGAAAGAGGTCTGTTCAAGCTTTTGACTCTATGAAAAAATACGAAACTCGGAAAACGATAGAAAAAAAGAGAACATTTATGTTTTCATAGAGTTATTATTTATGGTCCGATGGACGTGTAAAAGCAATATTTAGAACGGGTAGCACTCCGCCGATTAGTGCGGCTTGTGTGCGCTGAGCTTTAAAGAATTACAGCGTTTTGCGAGGCTCGGTGGCTGCTAACCCTTTCAACTTTGAAGCTACCAAAATTATTTCAGAGGATTTAATGTAAGTTCAAATTCATATAGTCCTCGCAGGTTTTATTAAATATTATTGCTAGTTTTACATATAACGCTCCGGTGAGTCTCGAGTTACCATACTAACGTACAGCATTTTCTTATTGAAATTGTTGAAACGTAAAAATAAAGCCAGGTAAATGCAAAAGTTCTCGATTGTGTCACTATACAGATAGATCTGAATGTATGTTGTTGTTAACAAATAATAACAGAAAACCCTGGTGAAGTAAGATATCATTCAATAAAGGGTTAATTGAATCCAATAAATAATAATTCCGTAGAAAGCCAACCCTAATAGCGGGTAGATATTCCTTGCACGCACCTTGCTAATAAAGCGATGTATGAAGTGCCTACAGAAAACAATATGCCTAGCTTATTTTTGTGTATGAAGAAAATCTATTTAGGTCAGGTATAGAATGTGCAGTGTAAGTACAGCATATACAGCATTTGGTTTTTGGTTGGTTTGGTTGGTTACTTAAAAGTTAGTTATAACTTTATAATTACTTTAAGATAATTTTTACCGAATTTATTAGGATAATTCTGATAGAGAAGATTTTATAATACATAATGAATAACACATACTAGGATTTCAATGAAATCATTACATTTTTAGACATTAACTATAGACTATAGACATTTTTACATTACATAGTTTTAATAAACATTCACGTCAACATCTTGTATTTAGCTAAAACGTAATATATAGGAATATAGGTGATAAACACTTAACGAGATATGAAGTAATTGTTTTAATATAATTCACCGAGTCAATAAAGTAGCGGAGGCTCGATCTCCTTCGCCGCTTCTTAATTCTTGGGGGCGCTTAAAGGCCGGGAACGGACATTTGAGACTCTTCACTGACATATGTGTTTCTGGGATACCGACCCGATCTGGCGTGCCAATCCAATACACTGTAACTTTTGAAAACGACTTTTGACTGTTCCTTTGTTACAGTTTTTTACCATGTCAAAAACTTAATTTCAATACAATACAGTATTTTTTAGATTATTAGATTATCTCTTCTAAAATACACTTTAGAATAACAAAAGTATTGATCAGGGGTATTAAACCGACGTAAAGAAACTGGTTGAGGGTTGTTAATTCAAAACACTGTAAGTCGAGTTACAGTCTTTTGGATTGGCACGGTAGCGATAGGAGATCTGTCAAGTGTTAACGTGTAAAGCAAGTGCAGCTCCTGACACCGACGCGGAAAGTCGCTTTACCTCTTGAAAAAGAACTCCCATCGGTTCCGAAGCTGACGAGTTTAATTTAAACTAAGCAGGTAAGCTGATTTTCTTATACGAGTATATATATATATATTAAGTGGTAGCGTATGCGACTGCTGTGCTGAGATCTCGGCTTCGATGCCCGGTTCGGAGTAAATATTTGTTTCGGATTTTGGGTGTTTTCTATGTATAATATATAGATATGTATTTCCAAAATAGTAACATTAGTCAATCTGCTTAGTTAGAAACTAGATGGCGTTGTGTGTCAGATGTCCAAAGTATTATTATTATTATATATTCAATTTATACTACACTGTGAACCTTCTTAAGATTTGTAGTTATAGAAACATAGATTTATTAACATGATTTATTAACTTGTTAACGTGATTACCGCAGAGGGCAATCACGTTAACAAGTCCAGTAATTCCAATTCATTACCAAGAACCATCAGTTCACATACCCAAGTTTTGGATAGTCGTAGTAAGGTTGTGTTATCTTTTAAAATGAATGTATAGGTCGTACGTATTATTAAGATATTTCATATCTTCTTTTTACGGTTACACATAAGTAGAGAAAACCTTATCACAGGAACTATATCCGCGTACATCGGGTTGAGCTCTCATAATCCTATCAAGTTTACAATCCGCTGCAAATGTCATTGTTGCTTTTGTTCTTTGAAATCGTTCATAAATATGTAGAGACTATAATGTACTTACTAAAACTTTTTATGTAGAACCCTTGAAATAGCGGCTAAAAGTTAGTTAAAAGCATGTGATGTCTTCGTAAAGACGCGTTTTAAACTTGACTGTTTCCGCGCCACGATGACTTTGAAGCTCCATAAACGTCGCTCGAAAGAGCAATGTATATCATAGCCGCTGAATCAAAGAAAAAAATTGATAAATGAGATGCGTTGATAAAAAGAATAGAAAATGTTTTTTTTTTCTTTTTTTTTTTGTTAACACTAAATCTCGTTAATATCGTCCAACCTCAGAGTCCAGCCCCTCCGAGAGCCGTGTGGCCGTTACTACACCATATGTCGACGCAGGTTAATTCCACTCTCTGTCGGTATGAACGATGACCCCTTTATTACTTATTAAGGAGCTTCTGGCTGCCTCACCCCCGTACCACGTTATTTATGTCGTCTAATAATAATTTGTATTAAATCACGGACGCTTCCCACAGGACAAACAGGATTTGTTAGCTTTTGTTGTCTATTCCTTGTGCCTTATTCGAGAAACGAGAAGATATTGTTTGTTTGTGGTTATGGGAAAAAATATATTTCTAATCGTGTTCTGTGTCTGTTTTATATATATTATTCCAAAGTCTCATTTTCTTAAGAAAAATAAATGGTATTAATACAATGGTTGTGATAATAAGTTAAAGGGCACTTAATTATCAATTGTACTATATTACAACCGAATGAATAGGACAACGCAGGGGACCAAACCATGTGTAAGTCACTCTTGTGTAAACATTTTATTTTGTACCTATTTTACAAATCAAGCTTCAAGTTCAACTGTCAAACATAAAGACAGATATGTGGATATTTAGACTTTTGTATCATAACTGGTCAACACATCGCACCTTTAATAATAAACTGAATTAATTCAAAATTTACGTTTTTCGAGTTTTCAACAAATACCAAATTAACTTCATCAGTAGAACACGAACAATCTAACAGCCGACTCGATACCATGAAAATGGCAAAGATAAGAGATCGTCGTTCTCTTTTTGACGAACTCGCACGTACATGAATGTCAAACTTTAAATGCGATTTCCCACAATATTGAAATTCTAAGTTAATTCAGTTTATGAATAAAGGTGCGACATATTGACACTAGAAACGCGTGGCTTAATTCACCCGTTTTCACTTTACTTCTTAAATCATTTACATATTGTCTCAAAAACTCTTAATACAAATAAAGAACTTTAAACTAAGGCAAAACTCACACTGAAGTATACATCCACTAAATAAACGACGACTCACGAAATAATAAGATTACAAAACTGCAATATTTTAATGTCACATTAGAACTTATTTTCATGTATATTATTATTTTACCAATTTATCATAAAATGACGTTTATTTGCATTCAGCCAGTAATGGTTTATTTTTTATAATGGCAACATTTAACTTCAAGTTTTAGTCCTCGTGAGATTTAATATCAAATCCTAGGTTCTATAGAAGAGAATCAGGATCGAAATGTCACATTGAAATATACCTTTTTTTAATTTGAAATAATGACGCGAACGTCTAAAATGACACCATGAATAGGCATTCTCCTTTGTTAAGAATTATCAGAGAATATAGATTCTAGTTTGTTCGAAATCACTGCCGTCGAACGGACGTCCAAGAAAGGACACGTAGCTCTGCGAGTACGGTCAGTAAGGCACTACGAGGTTCCACGCAAAAGTTATAAATACATCATAAATACTTTCCTAAATTTTTACAAAATAATAGATTGCAAAGACAATGTGCTCAAAACACACGTCGTGAATTAAACAAATATGAATGTTCATGAATATTATTAGTTAGGGTAGGTTATGGTCCCTGTATACGAGTATTAGCGGTACTACATTATTTACTATTATTATTGGCCGAAATAAAATTTATATCGTCTTCCCCAAACACCGAGGATTACGCATTTTTTGTTGAGTTCGCAAGGGGACATGTACGTGTTAAAAGTTTATTTGTATTTAGAAATATCCTACTCTTTATAGCAGCAGCGCCGACAGCAGCACTTCGGTCCTGGCCAAGCCATTGCTATGGCGCCGTAGACAATATATTTTACGTAGACATAGGAACGTAGGCAACATAATTTAATTTATACGTATTGTTTCTTTTTTTAATTAGAATAAGTACAGGTATAATTTAAGCTTGGAAGTTGGTTTCACATACTATCTATGTATCTACTAAGTGTGTGATTGATTTTTTTACTGACTGCACACCGATCTTTATTTGGGTCTACAATCGTATAAAGTATCATAACTAAATTTAAGATTTTGTCGCAAACTGTATGAGGATACCTAGAAAGTTACAAATTTAATAAGATTCTCATAAACATAAAGGTCAGAATAATAGTATATGTGTTTAACGTATGGTGTTGATTCTGACAGCAGACACCAAAAAAATGTTAATTATATCATGTTAAGGAAACTAAGTACAAATTAAATATCTTTAAATGGAAGAATAAAAAATAAATCCTAAAACAGTATCGGTCAAGTAACGGTAAAGGTTCAAGATATGACATGGAAAGGTGTAAAACACATTCGCTTATCTCACTGATTCGCAAAAACTTGACGGCCTCACATATCGCAAGAGCGACGCGTACAGCGGTTATGCGTACTCTAAATTATTGCTATTTACTTCATTATTAATGAACTAGTTTACACATTTTATAGTATATATATACCCACAAATGTAATACATTATTTTGTCTTATTAAAAAGAAAAATAAATTATGTCATAGATAGTAAAAAGATATAGCAAGTGTATCAAATGGCAAAAATTACTCTCTTCTGCCGCGACAATTGCTTAAATATATTGATACGTTACAAAATACTTATTTATCTAAAATAGAATCTACATTATTAAGACCTGCGGATTTTCATATTACTAGATTTATAAATTAGTATAAATTGCGGCATTTTTCTTTTTGATTTTTTAAACGAACCGAAGAAAGTGGAATTTAAAGATCAAATTGTATTACATATTCAAATTTTTATTTTAAATAAAATAAGAGAGAAAAAGGAAAGCCATAAATTATTTTACAAAATTTCAAACATTCAAAACCACAAAACAAACAAAAATGATGCTTGAAATAATAAGTATTATTTTCCATTTTTTCAGAAAATAACCTTCCAAATATCTTAATATATTACTGAATTCCCCGCTACGCCTATACGACTCTCAACGCTCTTCACTGGAGCCACCGCTTCCAGGTTGAAGTTACTGGAGGCGACAGCATTTGCATTCCAACTTCAAGGAGTAATTACAAGTGGGCGCTTAATTATCTGCAATCTCCTGCAGGGTCAACAACACGATGAGGTATACTGAGAATGTGTCACAATTTGTTTTCGTGATTTAAATGTGTTGAAAGCTCGTTTCAGATACTTCGAATAAGTTAAGGGCTTTATTTCTTTATAGTATTTTAATGGAAGCGATATTTATTGATTGAATTTTATCGTTAAGTACGTTTTAGTACTTTAATGTCTTTAGTTGTAACAGTAATAATACAGTGACCGTCTAGACAAACTAATAGTTAAGATTAATCAAAATTTTATTAAAATAGCGCTAAAATTTCTGTACCTAATAGTTTTTAGGCCTCTTATCCTTAAATGTGTAGTGAGATAATGGAGAGCTGCAGTCAAGTAAAGCGTTCATTCCTTTCCTGACCGGTACTGATGCGATGGAAGGATTCCGGTTGTCGCGTACTTCCTCAAGGTGGGTACTATTAAGTAAATTCGTCATTAAGCACGTGCTTTGTCCGTGACGCATTAAGATTACGGAGTGTCATTCATCCTATGGGTGTCGTAAGAACCGACTAAGAGAGCAAACTCTACAGGATAATAGCCTGTAAAGAGAAGGAAAACTTGAAACAAACCCTATACCAACCCATCTGGCCAGCGTGGTATAATAAGCTAAAAACCTCCTTTCTAAGGAGTAGCCTACTCCAACAGTGGGCTACTAAAAGCTGTTGATGATCATGATGTTGATGATTATTAAGTACATTAACATTATTAAGTAAATTGCTTTATTTATCTCTACATAACCTGAACTGACTAATGAAAAGTACTTAAAGATTAGGTCCGCCTTTGTACGTTCCTTGTTGATAAACTTAAAAGACATGATTGTGAAATCGGCTAGTACTTAATACAGAACCGTTAACTAACCATAGTTTAAAACAGAACAGAATATATACTGGACTGACCTGTCATGTTGGCATAGTGGTTAGTGACCCTGACTGCTACGCCAGAGGTCGTGGGTTCGATTTCCACCCAAGACAAATAATTGTGTGATAAAATAAGCACGGTCATTTGGTCTGTCTGGGTGTACTTTATCTATAATAAAGTAAGTACTCAGAAATATATGAGTATGTTCATCAGCAGTCTGGTTACCATAGCACAATCTCTGACTAGTTTGGGATCATCAAAAGACGTGTTATAAGCGACTTTACATTCAAATTTCACACTTGTAGTTTAAACATAACGATGAAACGCCTATAATACTACAGCGTAGAAAGCTTTTTTAAATAAGTAATAGATGACACCCAAAGCTGCTCAACCTGTCCACAATCGCCGAGCTTCAACTTAAGTAATGAGATATGACTTCAGCTCATTATTATTTTGCTTGTAATTTGTGCTGTGAAATAAATAAATGTGTTGTATATTTATTACGTGAGAGATTTACTGCGCGTTTGTACAAGTTATAGGACTTTATCTTGTGCTTGCTTCGTTAATCAACCGCTGAGTAAGTGATTTGAATGTGAAACCAGACTCCTAAGTATAAGGTAGTCGTTGTCCATTTTTGTTCAGAAGATCAACAATTTATTAACTGTTTACTGACATGTGCGGTCTTTGTGCAAATTTTAAGAAAAATTAACAAAGTATCGTGAAATTTGGAATACTTAAAGTTATGTAAATAAAATTTCATGCGTCATTAATCTACACAGTACTAATATACGTTAAGATATGCCATATACAATGACAGTCCAAGTTATAGTAGTAGTAGGTAACTGCATAGGTACCTACTTAAATGAAGAAGTATTGAAGCGCAAATTGTGCAAACAATGGAAAGGTTACTTAATCTGTTACTTGATCTTACTTCTTTATTTTTCTTCAAGCAAATCTCTCCAGCAGCATACGAAAAACCTAACTAATATTCTAATAGTAAATATAATGAAATACAGAAGAAACCAACAGTCAAAGGTATGTGTTAAGAGTCTATTGGCAAGAAATACTTTTATAGCAAACTCAGAAGTAACATGCATCGGTTCATCCAAGTCATTACCGACATCATCGAATCACTGTACGTAAATGAAAACTCGCCTCATCACGTTCCAAATTGAAATCCTTCATTCCCTCGCTAAGGCAGGCCGCAGACGTACTTTTTCCCTTTGTTTTATTGTATTGGCCGAGCCTCGATTATTCGAATTATGTTTAATTCATTTCCATCTCGATGGTAATGCCCGCGGTCTATGTACCTAATGCAATAGTGAGATACCACGGATAATCGAATCAATATCGATTACACCGCTATAAATCTAAAAATCAATCAACATGTCATCCTTGTCTTAAAATATAAGCTGGAAAATTGATTCGAGAGACTTCTTTGACAAAATTGACCCCCTTACATAAATTATTTTACTTTAAAATTATTTATAGATAAAAACTTAAGATATAAAATAAATTTTGCAACATTGCTTTAAATTAGGTGTGCCTGTATAGAAAGCATATTTGTACGATACCAATTCGACGTAGATACACCCGAGAAAACTGATCGAGTTACACTAGTGATGGTTGCTCTGGCACAAATTAACATTAAGAAAGGGACCATTAACGGCAATAAATGCGGTTACGCAAGACAACAGATGCCTGACTGACCAATTTTATTAGAAACGTGAGGACTGATGAGTATATTCGTTGTACCGAAATCAGTGACGAGCGAGTGATTGCGGCCGGCGGACGTGATGCCAACGACACCTTCCGGCCGGTGTGAAAAATTATAATTTTTTGATAACTTAATGCACCATCTGTAACGGTGTAATTGCACATTTAGCGGTTTGTACTCCAACAAAAGATAATTTCTCGGTATCTTCCCACCCTTTGTTACTGCTAAACCGATTTCCTGCCGGGCTACGTGAAAATTTAAACCAACTTAATCCCCTATAGAGCTTTTAATGACATTTTCTCGGAACGTGAAGCCACAAGAAAACAACCAACATGCTCATCGATGGTTAGCCGCAAATCATAGACAGATTTGCCGCATTGATAAAAATAAAAGAGAGACGATATTACGAAATCAATATGAAATTGCATTTCCTAATGTCAATTGTTAGTTACGAAGTGCAATAAAGTTCCAATAATCATGATATGAAATAATTTCTGAACGATGGGCTTGGCTAGATGCGTCTGTCTCGCTCTTTAGTACTCAAAAACTATACTTTTGTCTCATTCTTGGCTCGAGGATCGCACGGGGTATGATGAACTCGGTAATGATCCAATCAGAAGTGAAGTGCATCAAGTCTCGGCCGCTGTGAGAATGCGGTTGGGGGTGCAAAAAACAACGTGTACAGATTTAAATTAAACTGACCATTTGGTTTTGTTTCTGATCACCTTACCTTTTTAAACGAGCAAATCATTTGTATAAATACCTGCAGGGAAATCAGATTTATAGACTATATAGCCATAGCGTCTTAATCAGTAAAATTGATTGACACCCGCGATGATTAAAGTATAGTAATTAAATTAAAAAAGTAGTCACTTAATGAAAGACAATCGAACGTGGTTCACTTTCGGACCTCAATTCCTATATAAAAAGCAGTCTTTAAAGTTTTGCTGTTTATGCAAAGTTTACATAGTTAATGCTTATACAGCACCTATTTAAGCAAAAAAAACCGGTCAGGTACGAGTCGAACTCGTGCGCCGAGGGTTCCGTACCTAACCAGATTTTATGTAGATTTTTGCGAAAATTTGTAAGTACCAAAATTTATCTTAATTTTCAACTTTTTTTATTTTTTGGAATTATTCCTTTATTTGTGCTGTAAGACGTTTCTTTTTGCCAAATATCGTGATTCTAGGTCAACGGGAACTACCATATAGGTTTTCTACCCAAAACCTATAGGATACTTCCGGTTGACCTAGAATTGTCAATTTTGGTTAAAAGTAGGGCCTTGCACTCTAATTGGTGTAAAATTTTAAGCAAATTTAGCGAAAGTTTTTTTTTTATTAATTTTATTTCGGACAGGAACGTTCTGTAATTGGACACAAATCTGTGACAACACCGCAATAGTCACAAGTGTCAAAAGTGAACCATAGATTAAAAGATATGAAGTGAACAATACAATCTAAATTTGTGGATTCCTTAGACTAATTTTAAGTGCGCATTTTTATGTTTTTTGCGTGTTTTAGTTATTTCTAAAAGTATTTTTTAATAGATTCTGAAGGAAGTGGTATAAATATCGTTAATTGCTTACCACAGTTTTCGTCTTTTAGACCTATTTTTACATTTTGACACTACACCATTTATACGCCATTTTATCAAATAGGTATATCTTAACAAAAATAATGAAACTCACTTTATAACCACGTCAGCACTATTCAACCAGTCATATGTCAATTACGTTACGTGTTGATCTTGGGGCCTTGTTGCCCCCCCCCCCCCTCTCTTGCCCTTGGTTTAAAACAAGTAAAGTACCGTTTTAAACATCTAAAAGATCTTTAGTTTTTGATGACACCTAAACTATTTAATGACAAAACAATTTTTAAGTTTCAGTTTTCCCTTAATATCTACTACTTACCTCCTTCTCCCTTCACTAGTACTATACCTACCTTAGTACACATTTCACCCTTATGATAATATATCTAACCCAAACACAGAAAAATTACAACTGACAACTTGCAATCAGGAGTCAATAATTGTCAACTTTTTTAGTTTAGTTATGGTTTCTTTCTTACATCGTCGTCGTGAGTGCTGCTTTGCCCTGTACACTCTCTAGTATTCTATTTCTTCAGCTCAATATTTCCTATGGAATTTGACTAGCCCAACACTCATCAGATATCATACAACTTTTATAGGAAAGAATAACAAAGCCCATCTAGTGGTGAACTGGTACAGGTGCGTACGTACATTCAGTCAAAAAAGTATCGGGAATGGATGATTTATTTATGGTTCCAAATTCAAATTTTTGTTTTTTTTGTTGTTGTTAGATTGGCACAACTGTTTTTCATTCCATTTATATTAAATACAGTGCTGTTTTCAGTTATATCATATCTAGTGTGTTTTGCGAATTTCATAATGGACAAAAACATCGAACAAAGAGTTTGTCTTAAATTTTGCATCGCCAAAGGAATTTCGTATTCGGAGTCACTGAAAATGTTACAGAAGGTTTACGGTGAATCGACTTTATCGAAAACACGTGCTTATGAGTGGTACAAAGCGTTTAAAAGCGGTGGAGATGTGATGGAAGATTTGCCTCCATCTGGTAGGCCATCGACGTCTGCAACTGAAGTTAACATCGCAAAAGTGAAGGAAATAGTGATTGAAAATCCTCATTCAACTTTGAGAGAGATAGCTGCCGAAATTTCTGTATCTCACGAGCCGATCCGTACCATTTTAACTAATCATTTAGGTATAAAACATGTTACCGCTCGGCTAGTCCCAAAAGACCTGAATTTTCTCCAAAAACTCAATCGCATGAGAGTCGCTGAGGACATGCTAAAACGTGTCAATTCCGACCCAACATTCATGAAACGCATTGTTAATGGTGACGAGACGTGGGTTTACGAGTTTGACATGCAAACTCGTAAACCCAGCAGGAAGGCGCCACTCCGAAGCTTGTTGACTACAAGCTTCGGAGTGGCGCCTTCCAACTGAACCGAAACCGAAAAAAACCACGCCAAAGTCGATCAAAAGGTTAAAGTTATGCTGACAGTTTGCATTTGACTATCGTGGTGTTGTGCACTCGGAATTCTTGCCGGAAGGTCAAACCGTAAATAAAGAATACTTACGGTTTCGGTACTTTCTTGAGAGAGTAGTATATAGTAATATAGCTCCTGCGTACGCACTTACTCACGCAAAAACATTCCTTTCAGAAGCTCTAAGAAACTCCAAATTCATTTTGATCTAAATGCGTTTCAAATTTACTTAAAAAGCTAAACCACAACTTTACGAGGCAGCCATACCGCACATCTCACATAATAATATGAATTTGGTGTAACATACAATAATTCGAACAACAAAATTACTCCGAAAACTTGTAATAGTCTCATTTATTGGACGCAATCCACCAATCGGTACTAAGTGTGTGCTTTTAAAAATATTTTTTTGAATTAAAAATAAGTAATGGACTCAAAACACTGGCTGTTACATCTCTCGGATGGCTTGTAATTATTTTAAATGTCCCGCGTGCGCCCGCGTCTTCGGTGCCGTGGTCCAAACGCGTACTGCTCGAGGCAATCCGGGCGTGATTGAGAATCCATATTGAACCTACACAAAACTCCACATTGTTTCTTTTCTAATTAACTCCAGTCTAGTAACACCTGGACGTATGGTTAAATTCCATTTTTTTAAATAAAATTCTGAAAGATGTGTATGTAAATTAAAAAAAACTACTAGATATGAGGATCAACAGCCTATATCTAAGATGTATATGTACACTTTAAATTCTTTTTCTATACTTTATATACTTTTAATATCGGCATCAATACATATTTGATAAGTGCCTTGTCAGCCTTCAGAATCCTCAGATCTAGAATCACGTAGCTATGCAAAGAGAGACTTCGATAAAATCACTTAAGTAGGATAATTAGTCCCAGAGTACTGCCACAAATAAGACGAAAGAAGAGGTTAAGTAAGAGGACCTTGTGTGACATTCCTTTCAATCCTCAAACTGATCAAGAATATATAACAGAAGTAAGATTCGAAGAGGCCTTTTATGGGGATAAATGATTGTTCCGAAAGAGCTCTCCGCATCCGAAGAGTGTAAAAAAATGTTCCCTTTCGTTTCGGTAGGCAGAGTTGCGTTGTTTTCACCATTATTTTTCATGCTAGCAGATTACTACCAGTTTTCATGGTTTAATAAAAAAAACCTGAAACTCGATCCTAGTAATTCCTATCCTAAAAAGTGTTTCCTGTTTATAATACAGTAAATATGGTAGGTACAGCTGTCCAAAAAGCCTTTCACGGCTGGTCTCATATTTAAATGATTATAATCATGATAATTATCATAACAGAATCACGTGTTGCCAATACTTAAGGTGAAACGCGCTAATCTCATGAAGTACTGGTTTCAATTTAAACATTATTTTAGTGGTTGATAGTCCATTTATGGAGGCAGGCTATAGGCAAGATAACATTACGAGCAGGGAGCCGAGTATCAATGAAAAATGTTTGCGAAAACGGAGCAAATTTATTCCTTTTGAGAGACTTAGACCAAGTTGCCCGTGTCAGATATTATAAAATAAAATTTAAAAAGAAGTTAAGTCTACGTTTGACTTATCTGTATTCATACCTAAAAATAACTGAATATAGTAAGACCTGTGTCAATATCACAATATAAAGATAATGATGGCTTTCCTTACCGTTATAACATTTTTACAACACATAATCATGACAGGTCATTGAAAGTACTGGAACAAAAATGTCAAATTTTAGATATCTATCTTGACGAGTTATCTCAGGAGTTCAAAGCGAAAATTCGTTAGGTACTGACTACATGACATAACGTATTTACATACATGAATTTAATTACTTAGTCTAATAACGAAAATTGTACTTATCAGCACCAAATTTATCGTTCACAGTTGCTTCTGTTATCTCAATCTATAACGCCGTAAAGATAAAGTAGAAGGTTTGCATATAGCCATAACTATCTACTGCCTGTATCCGACACTATCGCTCACTTCAAGGAGATCTTCATACTTGAATCCACGTTACACATCACTGTTATACTTAGTAAACGATTTCTGAGTTTATTAATTAAACATAGCTATTACATAATTTTATAATGTCCCGTTATCATCAACCAAAGATACCTCAAATCCAGATAAAGGTAAGCTAGCATATTTTACTGAGTTTATATTATAATATAAGATTTTGATTTCTTTAGGTAGGCATCAAAACAATAGTGAAGTTAGTTTTATACGTAAATTGATTTTAATGTGTACAGAACATTAAGTCAGCAGCAGATAATCAAAATGTTATCTAGTCGCGTCAGTTATACGATATCGTATACGTAGAATATTTATGTAGGATTAATTAATTAATTTTTAATATTGCGAACAATTAGATACCTACCTGTACCCATAGAAAAAGAAATAGAATGATTCTGCCGAAATTGTTAAATATTTCGGTAGAATCATTCTATTTATTTCTTTGTTTTTTTAAAGTTCCACACTAGGAAAATTTGTCGCGGAGGACTTTACAAACATTTATGAAACGGACACAAAGAACACCCAGACTCAGTTCATCAGAGTGGTGGATCACTCAGAGTGGTGTCCGATGGAGGGATCGCACACACAACAACTACTCGTAAGTTGGTTACTGTCGGCGGCCGTAGGTACCTACTAGGGATTGCATGAAATCACAAATACGTGTGATAAATCATATGATTTATAAATCATTTAATCACACCTGTGCAACAAACCACTGCCACTTAATTATTATTATTACGCTAGCGCAAGGAGACCTATTTCTTAGCACCGTGCGGGAGCCGGGTCTATCGCGTGATAGCTGGGGGCAACACATGCGACTGTGACAGCGCCTGGGACTTGCGACCCAGCTATAGGTTTAGGGAGTAAGTACTCCTTGCGACAAATCTAAAACAAAAGAAAAACAGAATTTTGATTGATTTTAATGCCATTTATCTTTGTCCATGACGAAATCACAATCACATGTGAAATCGCTGGAACTAGAACCGATCATTTCAACAATGAATATGATTTAAAAGTAGCAAAAATTGCCACAGCTAATACCTACATCAGGTGAACTGTCTGCTCCTTTGCCCCGTATACCAAAAAAATAATTAAAACATCCAGTTCTCTCCTAGCGCCTACTAACTAGTCAAATAACCACCTTCTGGTAGGTGTTCTTAAAGAACACGTGAACGGTAGTCACGGTTGCAGGGGATGTCGTTCCGTACTGCCGATAACCGATAAACTTTGTCGAGCACTTTCGCCTCCAAATCTCACAGATGTGTTCCAACTAAGATCTTTCATCGACACTGCGAGGTTTTTACGTCTAGCTGTTACCATGCTATAAACCTCAAAGAACGCCAGAGGCAAACTCTATTTCGGAGGTATCCTGGTGTGTGTGTGAGCCACTGTTACTAAATACCTAACTAAGAATGCTATTAGAGATCCCAACTTCACACTTCACCAGCCGAATGGCTATTTACACACCTTATTACATATAAATAGACAAAATCTCTTCTAAAACTTAGGGAATTATTAATACTTCAGTGTTTGCGAATGATCTAAAATCCTAAAGGGCCCAAACGCCTCTATGTGCGATATCCCAATCTCCAGAAATTAAAAGGCCGAACCCGTTGAAAAACTATTTTTATTATTATTTTGAAATTTTTCATATGCCTACTTGTCAGCTTTGGCAGTCTTCGTTTCCTTGAAGCGTTAGTTAGTCAGTCACCTACCTTAAAATATTAAAATTATGAGGCCTGGGGTTTTAAAAAAATATAAAGAAATATGATACTCTGTGATATCGAAAATCCTACCTACATGGCATAAACTTTGGTTAAATTTACTTAGATATTGTTAACAGTAACATGACTTAACCATGATCAAATCTAAACCTTTCATAGACAAAAAATTGTTAAATTTAGTAAAAGTAACGGATTGTACAAACTCTATCGGACGTGGTCAAGCGCGGCAGTGAACGGTCGGTGACGGCCAAGGCCGAACTAAGATTGTGATTGTTATATTTGAAGTTGTTCTTGTGATTAATTACAAGTATCTTTCACCACATTATAGCTTCAACGAGAGGTCTTTTAACAAGTTACCACTTAAATACTTGACTGTCAAAGTAGAAAAATTAAAACGAGTGCCCTACTAGTGTTCCAGGCCAGGTGCTTAACTACGTAGACAAGTTCTTATTGGATTCAAACTAACAAATAATATATCTACTTTGTGAAAGTAATATGATGCACTTAGTGTTTCGAGAAATTGTTGCTAAAGCTTCGGTTGAAGCTAGACAAGAAACGGTTAGTATTTAATTAATATTGACTTATTTTTTCATTTGGCTTTATACTTTTGGTAGATCCCACCTATTCAGTTATCTGCCGACCAAAGATTTTTGCGTAGGTTCTATAGTATCCTAGTCATATCTAAACTAATGACATAATAAACTTCTGGACGGTTCATTATATCATATAAGCTGCAATGAGTATCACAGTTACTTTATGAAATTGATATACTTAGTCTTAGTTTTTTACGAAGACAATATAATTGTTTTAACATAAATTCATTTATTTTTATTATTTTGCAATTAACTTAACTAAGTAAATAACTGTATAACATTAAGTTTTTTTAAATAGTGAATCGCAAAACAAAGTACATTACTACCTTTATTTGTGTAAAAATAACAGTCGTCGTAAACACTTTCTGTTAATCATTCTGCCATCTGACGGAGGCTGACAGTAACAAGTTTTGTCATGACATTTGAGACTTGAGAGAAAAAAAGATGTTTTGGACGTTTTTATAAATTTCTCCAATAAATGTACAAAAAGTGATAATATTATGATGAATGAAATTCATTTCATGAATAAGAGTTTACAAAACATCATGTAAATTACCCTTGAAATAGTTCAAAAGTGAGGCTATACATGAATAAACAGTGATATTTACAGAATTTACTTAAGTATTTTTGAAAATATTGTTCTACTGCTTAGATGCAATTTATTTTTTGTATTATATCGTATTCGTTCCTCGTCTGTCAGGTGGCACCTCAACATATGCCGTATAATTCATTAAGCTCCCAGTTGGTTTGTCCTAAGGATGATTTATCAAAATTAAGTAAGAAGGTGTCTAAGCCTGCACATAGTAGGTATAATAAAGTTGACGAGATGGCAAGTAGTTCTAGAGCCAATGGTTTCTATCGACCCAGGAGTGCACTAGCGAGAGCTTTGTATGAGAAACAAAACAATGATAGATACCTCGAAGAACTGGACCAGAATGAGGTAAGTTATTTGTCAGCTGTTTACAAACATGTTAGTACTGTTATAGAATATTGTATATTCTCTGGGGACTAGATACATTTTGAGCACAATTGCAATACCTCTTATTTAAAACAAATAAACTGCAAAAAAAATGATATTTAAAAGGTAGCGGATACTGTATTATTGGAGATACTTAAAAAGGTACGTACTTTCTAAGGAGAGGCCTATGTTCAGCAGTGGACTATTAAAGGCTGTTGATGTGATGTGTGATGATACATATCCATATCTAGTTTGCCTTTTGTGCTTAACGTCTGATGCTTAATATCAGTTTCTGTCTGAACTAGAAATGGTAGGTTAGTTGTTGTCTTATGTAATCATACTTCTTAAACTTTGTGTGATGTGCCAAACTTCTATATCTCTGTTACTGGTGTGCTTTAATATATTTACTTAAATGTATGCTGTTGTTTACCTATTCTTCACTCTAAAATGGAACAGATTGATTCTTTATTTATATAGAGAGCCTGATACTGATACAAAAAACATGTAACAGTTTTTTTAAAACCCTTTTGGACAAGACTACTGCTATGACTAGTCTTACATTATGTAGGTCCATATCAGAAACTTGTTAAGCGGCATTTAAACTCACAACTACATGATTGCGGGTTGCCCTTATTTATGAATGAGTGTTGTATTTGAGTTTCATCTTACAGTTTTGAGGTTAAAATTGTAATACAAAAGGAAACACATTCTTTAACACTGCAATATCAGATTGTCTACAATTTTGTCCTAGCAAACAAAGCCAACACCTGAAGTATACCACTGCGTAACGAACAATCCCTTTCTTAAGTATCAGACTTCCAGAGCCAGAATGAAGAAGATGTGTAAAAGAGACAAGTTACTATACCAGGTTTGCTATTCTTTCTAGTTACTTTTATAGGCAGTATAGGATGGTATTCTCTTGTAGTTTATTTTGTAATGTTATTCAGTTGTAAAGATGAAACATCATCTAATAATTTATTTGTTTTGTAAATAACATACATACATAGCATTGTACAATATTATATTAGTCTGTGTATTATTTAGTTGACAATAAACCGACTCAGTAAAAATGATTGTTCAAGTATAATATTATTACCAATTCATATAAAATTATACTATAATGTGGGACGTCCAGAATAGGCTTTTAAACCAGTAAAATAACTCAAAAGATATGTTGCTGTTATATAACTTAGACATTAATAAAAAAAGTACTAATTCTGCTGCTGGTGCTGTGTAAAGCAGTTTTGATGTTTTCAAATGTTGATGTAGTGGAATTAAGAACATGTTTGGTGAATTCATTGCAATGCACACACTATAATAATAATAATATACCTCACACATGGCCTTCTGATCCCAAACTAGGCAGAGCCTGTACTATGGTAACCAGACTGCTGATAAACATACTTATATATTTTTAAATAGATACATATTATAGATAAAATACACCCAGACACAGAACAACTGACCATGCTCATCACCCAATATTGGTCCTGGGTGGGATTTGAACAAACAACCTGCAGTTTAGCAGTCAGGGTCACTAACCACTAGACCAACAGGCCCGTCAGTCCTATTTTTTATTTAATACACTGACTGTGTATTAAATACTTACATAGGATGAGAATTTCTGAGTCATTTGAGTTTTTTGAAAATGGGATTATCTCTGCCATTAGAATTACTCTAATACTAATCCATACTTATATTATAAATCTGAAAGAGAGTTTGTTTATTTGTTACGCTTTCACGCCTAAACCAGTAGACCGATTTTTTAAATTATTTGCTACATTATCAGCGAGTAACATATTCTACTTTTTACCGCGAAAACCGGAATACACGCGGGCGGAGCCGCGGGCAAAAGCTAGTAAATAATAAAGCGTTTTTATTTAGAGCCTTCACGATGTCCCTTTGTGTGCCTTACGGCATAGGCTGCCTCAATTGTCTATTCCATTACCTTCTATCTGCCACGGCTCTTAGCTAAATGTGGTCTAAGGTCGTTTCCAGCTCGTCCTTCCATCCTCTCACTCTACGACATCAGCTCGCGAACCCGTCTCTTGGATACCAGACAGTCACGGGCTTACTCCATTTTTCGTGCTTACAACGGAACAAATGTTTAGTCCTGTTTGCGCCTTGTGGTCGTACTCCTGTCTTTGTCTTTTAGCTCAACTCTAGTATACACCTTTCTGTGCCTCTAGCATTTTGAAAGTTTGTCCTTATGATCCTTAGTCACGGACAAGGTTTCGCAGGCAATGGTCATAACTGGGGGTATACGGTCGATTTTTTTTCTTGATCTTAACGCCTAGCTCCTTGCTTGCAAAATTTATCATTTGGTGATATAATCATAAGTAAATTATTTTAATATCAAATAACGAAAGGATGACCTAGTCAATAGTTAAATTATTCTCTTGTTACTTCAAGGTGAAGCAGATTTACGGGTATGTTTTAGTTATCAGTCTAGGTACTAGTAACTAAAATTTCCACGTAAATTTAGTAAGTAGTAGAGTAAATAGAATATAAATAGTACCTATTAATAGTTAGTCTTGTTTTATTTTTTATTCCTTTGCGTGTTAAGTGAAAAGTATCAAGCATTTATACTTACGAAATTACTTAAAATTAAATTTACATACCATTCCTTTGCGGTGGGAGAGACATGCCACGGCGCGTAATCTTACACTCACAAAAAAGTTATTTGTAACAGTCAAAAAAGTTATTTGTAACAGTCAAAAAAGTTATTTGTAACTGTTGATTTAAGGGTTCTATACGCAAAGGATCCTAGGGCCCTATTGCTGTCACGCACGTGTCCATGTGTGCGTCGTTTGTAGCACAGGTTTTACAGCTAAACGGATGGAGCTACAGTCTTCAAATTTTCACTGTATAAATATCTTGTTGACGCACTTAGCCAGTTTTTAAGAATAGCTAACGAATTTTGACTGTAACAACTTCTGCTTGCACTGTTTTTCGATTGTATGAGCATATAATAACAATCCTCATATATCTCACACACGGCCGTTTGATCCCAAACTAGACAGATCATGTATGTTACTTTGGTGAATATACATAAATTACACCTAGACACAGAACAAATGATCGTGTGGATCGCACAATATTTGACCTGGATTTAAATCAAACCCACGACCTCTGGCTTAGCAGTATAATAATCATAACTTCACACATCTGACACACGGCAATCTGATCCCAAACTAGGCAGAGCCTACCAGACTGCTGATTAACATACTTATATATTTTTAAATACACACATGTTATAGACAAATTACACCCAGACACAGGACAAATGACCGTGCTCATCACACAATATTTGTTCTGGGTGGGAATCGAACCCACGAACTCGACTTAGCAGTCAGGGTCACCAACCACTAGACCAACAGGCTCGTCAAATATTAAGAAATGATAATAGATTTTTACTATTAACTTTTTGTCTGGACCTATGTAGAAATTATTTCATCAGTTATTCACAAAATGTGTCAGATGAACTTATTACTACTACGAGTATATTCATTGGAAAACAAAATATGAGTTAAGAAATACTCCGATATGAACCAAATGGCTGGGGTAAAATCCCCGATAACAAGTAAAAAACGTAAATGTTTTTTTCGCAATTAATGTCAACGTTCTGCGATAATTAATTATTGTTTCCCCTTTAACAATATTTTCTTCTATGAATAGCATTAGCATATTCTATCATGAGCATATCGATTCTTTAGGAATGCACGTCATAAATCATTTTCCTGCAATTTTTATATTTCACTTTTAGATTTCCATTAGACTTTATTAATTAGTTATCATTTATATTAGTACTACAAGTATTTAAAACGTTTTCGTAGAACCTTCAGGATCCTTTGCCAGGTTTTGATCAATAGGTCCATTTAAAGAGGTTGTGGTTTCCTCATCGTTGTACTATTAATTAGTAAGTGGCTTAATTTTGTGTGATTCTGTTTCTTTAGTAAGTGTTATTGTGGACCGAAGTTCTTTTCACGTAATCTTTCCATTCATTTTTTTGTTTGATTAAACGCGCTAATCTCAGGAAGTATTTTTTCGAATTGAAAAATTCTTTTTTTCCTTTGAGAGACGCAGACAAATTTGCGTTGGTCAGCTCGTATAATCACTAAACCTCCGTTTTCACTTAATCTATTTCACGCTGTCAATTTCTGGGGTCACCGTGATCTTCTAACCGTCAGCACTATGACCGCCTCCGGTGCAGAACTACCCGTGCGACTTACCGGAAGACCGGTTACCCAACCGCTCATGTCCTAAAGATCGTTCCCAGAAAGATTCCTGTTTAGGAAAGTTTGGCACGCTGCGTTTTAGTCGATCCGATTCTAACGCACCACTGTAGGGTCGGCGAATAAAGTTGTTCACGCTCATAATAAAATCCTATACTTATACTTCCTATTTTTTTAACATATTCTTAGAATAACTTCGGGCAATTCAAGTTCCCCAAATTTATGAAATTTGGCATATTTAAAGTTTATATATGACAAAAAAAACTTAATATAAATTTAAAAATAAGTATGAATTGCCGGTATATAATTAGAAATAAACCTAAAAATTTAAAACAATAAATTGTATCGAAATTTGACTTAATTAAATCTCTAGATTTTTAATTATACCATAAACAGCAGCATACAACCCATTATATTTATGTAGGTTATATCTTGAACTTAATTAAAATACTAGCTTGTTATTGTTATTGGTTGATAGCATATCGCTCCTATTACAATATTGTTATAATGTTATTAATATAGACATGCATGTAGGCTCTACCAACGTTTTGGTAACTCGGTAACTTAATCATATTTCAATATTTAAGTGGTGTGACCTAACGAGTAGGAAGTACAGTAGAAGATATAAGTTTTTTTTACTAAGAACTTCATATTCTTGTATCGTAATCGATTATTGATAAATATGCTGTTTGGACTTTTCCTGACTATTTTAAGTGGGTTTAAATTATCACGTACGTAAGATTTATTTTATTACCTATAATCATAAATTTGAAACTAGTAAAGACGTGTTAAAATATTCTACCAAAAAAATAATCGTAATAGAATTGATTACCAAGGTTAGAAAAGCGTCACAAATAATTATATTCATTATTTTTTTCTAGTATACACTCAAACCAAACGCCGAACGACATCGAAGTAACGGTTGCTGAATTATTTGATTACCGAATCCAATTTCGGTACAGACAATTCCAACAGTTCGGTAGCACTGGCTCGCCAGGGCTTTTCATACTAGACGCACGCAATCGTAGGCTCGTGTGTACCTCCGTAACGAGGATATATTTGCGTATGAAGAACACGAAATACCTCTGAATTGTGGAGGGAATAAGACATTCACCCGCTCCTCCCCTACACCACACCCCCCACATTCCCCCTCGCGACCCTTTTAACTTTCATCTCTGTCGAGTGCTCGGTCCACATACTTTTGTTCTATTTGATCAATGTTATTAAAATGTGCGGGCTTGCTGGATTACAAACATTTGACTATAGCAAAACTGCGTCAGAATAATAATGATTTTTCAAACTCTTTCAATATAAATATTCGCATTCATTATCACATAGTTGCATATAGGTAGCAATATCTACAATATAAGTACACAATTTTGAAACACCTTAAATTGTAAAAGTATTTATTGTCCAATCAAGCAAGATGGAGTACTAAAGTCCATGTCATGTGATTGATCCTAATCATCGTTAAATCACGTTATCTATACTAATATTATAAAGCTGAAGAGTTTGTTTGTTTGTTTGTTTGTTTGTTTGTTTGAACGCGCTAATCTCAGGAACTACTGGTCCGATTTGAAAAATTCTTTCAGTGTTAGATAGCCCATTTATCGAGGAAGGCTATAGGCTATATATCATCACGCTAAGAGCAATAGGAGCGGAGCACCAGTGAAGAATGTTTCAAAAACGGAGAAAATTTATTACTATTGAGAGACGCAAGCGAAGTTGCGCAGGTCAGCTAGTCTACAATATAAGTACACAATTTTGAAACACCTTAAATTGTAAAAGTATTTATTGTCCAATCAAGCAAGATGGAGTACTAAAGTCCATGTCATGTGATTGATCCTAATCATCGTTAAATCACGTTATGCGTCCAACAATTGTAACGAATAACATTTGATTGCGAGTACACATGTGTGCGAGCTGCGTACGCGCATCTCCGGCTCAGTGCCGAGAGTCGTCACACGAGATCGTCGCCATCGGCCGTAATCACTGCTATCCATTCTGTTAAAACCACCCGAGGATAAATTAGTTAAGTAGAAGCTTCCGTTAATCGTCGGTCCTCGTCGGTGCCGGTCGCTCGTTCTAAATGGATTAATTTATACTTATATAAACGAGGACGTTTTCGGTGTCACGCGAGGATGGGGTGATTGTGTTGTGATTGCTTGCGCTTCCTATGAACACGTCCCATATTACACCGCTGGCCGCGCCTTGCTCGCCTCACGGTTACCATTAAAATGTCGCTTTACACTTTACTCTCGGACATTGTTATGTTGATGTTGTGCTTTATTACTTCCGTACAGAGTAGTTACAATATTTTGTTTAAGCCTGCGTGAGCGTCCAGTTAATAATCTCCTCGCCTTTAAATTTTCTTTTAATTTTTGAATTCCTGAATAGTTTCTTTACATATGGGCCTAGTTCGACCGGAGTGATACGTCACAGAAAACCAGTCTCTCATTGATTTTTACCACGTGATTTAGGTTACCAGAGCCCAAAGTCTGTGATTCTTACTCAAAGTGCGGCAAAACACTCGTTAAGTGGCAGGTGTCCTTGGTCGGTGGTAATCACTTACCATTAGGTACTCGTCTGCATATTTGCCTTTTAAGCCATAAAAAAGACAACTTTTAAAAGACAGCTCCCGCATTAGAAATAAATCCTGTTTCGCGGGGGACTTTACAAACATCATTAAACGGACACAAAAAGGACACCCAGACTCAGAACAACAATTTGTGGATCACACAAAGTGTTGTCCCACGAGGGGATTGAACCTACAACACCCAGCGCAATAGGAAGCGCCGAGGTGACCGCTTAAACCACTACGCCATCCGTGCAATCTCTCTCAATTCACTGAGAAATGAGAAGTAATACTTTTCATCGAAGACAGTTTGGCATCGCATGGGTGCCATCACTCGCCGGTAACCGCTCAGACATCTCATGTACCTATTTATCTAACTCATAGTATTCAAAGAAACATCTAAGTATTTTTTTCTTTAATTTTTTATTAGTTTTTAATGTTTTCATAAACATTATATAGAGCATAAACATTAGATCATAATTGGAAAGTCAATATATATCAAAGAATATCTAGACATCGAGATCGAAGAAATCTAAATGCTGTTTAACTACGGCTATAACCTTTAAAATGTATAAGGATATACGAGAATGTAATTTCAATATAAATTGGTACATATTCATAGCCTCCATCACCGATTGTTTTTTACATTGTAGATAAAGTTAGCATTGCACAGAACACGGGACGCGTGATGTCCACACAGAGCTAAGACACCTGAGTCGCGCTGGGCGCATCGCTCACTGCAATCTGTACATTATTTCTCCATTGTTCGCGTAACGAGCCCCCACCCCCTTGAAGACGCCTCCTCACACCCACCCCCTGTCTCCTATTTCCCACACCCCACCCTGAGGCGGTGGGACCTCGCTCGCGCCTTTCTTTTATCATTCCTCTCTTTATTTCCGAATGCAAATAATCCTCCACACGTGTGAGAACCGAAACCATTGTTCTCGCCTACCCCCTCCACCCTCCACCGGGGACCTTGGTGACGAAATCTTTTTCTACAGCATTTAGGCAAATGTACCTACACAAATATTTCACTTGCTTACATCATACCTCATACGAGCTTCCTCGTTACTGACATAGTATCACAATAGAACATTATTTTCGTGCGTTACTACATTTGGAAGTTATTATTGTTTTTAAACCAAACGGTTTTCTTTAAACCTAGGCTCTAACTACTGTTTTAAATAAAAGCGCTTATGATATTTTCGTTACATTCTTATTAGAATAGATAAAGAGATATATATCTCGTTGCAAAAAATACTTATTTATTTTAGCCAAATATATACAAATATCTCGATCGACAAGGCAAAATTGATCCAATCCGTAAACCGTCCAAAAATTATTGTTGTGCTGTGCTGATTGTATTTAGGCTAAACCTTAGATAATGATCTGCATATATGTACTTAAATATGCATATTTAGAATACATCAGAATTAGATCAAGGTTTTTCTAAATATGAATACTTATATTTTGAACAATTTATTTATTAATTTGACCAGCTTCCTTTTGCTTTTCGTTTCTGCCCAACACCAATAAATTATAACTGCATTTGTTGTTCTTGTATTTAATGACTCCTACCTACAATGACATAATGTAGATGACGTCGGAGAGTAGAGTGACAACTGCCCCAGTTGACACGAGTAGAGGACAAACAGCTCGTTAGGCCTCCGAACGGCGGAAGGGTGGAGCGCCGCGATTCCCAAGAAAAACGCTAAGTGGGAAATCAATACGTATTAGGCGCGATATCAGACCGGTCGCCCGTCACACCATGATGGATGAACGCGCCCAAACTTTCCGCACCAACTCTAATAATGACAATATACAAATTGACGTCCGCGAACACTTCCGAAACGCGATAGCGCTGTTGACGCCACCACTCACGTTATGTAAACAAACATGAAAAACTGATCGCTTTCAATTTCTGTAATAGAAATCTCAATTACGGATATGTTTTTTGGGTCTCATCTATCATGCGGCGTCCTAAGGAGGCGGTGCTCCCGTGTGAGTCAATCGTCGCGTCGAATAATGGCGTCGCCTTCGTGACGTCTCACAAGGAGTGCGATATTGGAGTGGATCGACAGGCGGGAGTCACCGCGTTTCTACATATTGAAAGCTGTTCGGAATTTGCAAATAAATATACACATGCACGCCTGTAGAGGCCGCAGCGAGCCGCGTACCGCCACCTCACACTACTTTGATACCACCCTAAAATTGAAATCCCATTTATTGTCTTGCAGACACTGTCATTTTGGTTGATGTACCAAGTCTTCAAATTAAATTCTAGGAGTTAATAAATGTGGTTTGCATTTATTAAAATTTGTTATTTGTGTATTTAGGGGATCGTACCTACTGAGGTACTTCTAGTATGATGCACATATGTATTTTAGGTGTGTTTATGTGATATCCAACACTATGTTAGCTCTCCAACCGGATAAGAAAGATATTAATGAATTACCTGTCTGGGAAGCTCCCTTACAAAAGCGTTAAGATTTATGTTTTGTGGTAAAAATAAAGCATAAATTCAAATTTCAAAGCATACCTAATTAAAAATGGTATCGAAAATTGCCATCGCGGGAGGTTTCTCCAACGTAGTATCGGTTTTAGCTTGAAGTAATTTAACCTGTAGTTGGCAAGACATTTTAATGCGATCCGCTTCCGCGGCGTATAACCTTACATGAGATTAAGTCGGGGTAGTTGGTTGCGAGGAGTTAGGGGGTAGTATTTATGTCACCTCGGGGACGCGAGCGCTCGCCCCACCCCAATTATACCGCAGTAAAAGTCATAAAAAGACACCCGAAGTTTTTACACGAACCAAGAAGAAGCTCACGCGAAATTAAGAGGGGTGCCGAAATGTGAGATGAGCATGAATTTTTTATAAGTCCAGATGATGGTGCTCCGTTTATGATGTCTTATGGAGGATAATGCCCGCGGTGCACGCACACTTTGTTTGCTTGCCTGAATCATTGATGAGCTCGCCTTTATAGCCGCCACAAGCCATAACTAATAATTAATTACCAATCCGACACTCTTATCTTAACTACACCAAAGCCAAATATGAAACCGTAGCCGAAAAATCATTGCAAGCGTTTCTTTAAGCCATTATAAATCAATAATGCACATACTTAACTTTATAAGTATACCTATCATAAAATGTCACCAGTTTTTATAACACAAAACAACTTAAAAATATTTATTTAACTGACCAGAACATCACTTCTTCATAATGAATCCAGTAACAATGGTCATTCTAAAAATGAAGACATTGATTTATTATTAAGGCTTTTATTTTACTATTGTAACACTATAGAAAGCAAAGAGAGCCTGTTTATGAACGATAATCGCAAATACTTTCATTTAAAACTAAAGTAATAGGATCTAGAATGCCAATGTGAATATACAAACTCAAATTTACTTTTTCAATTCCAAGTATGGACGTCATAAATAATGCTTTTATTTAATGCGATTTATGTTCACGAAAGCAGGTCGAAAACGACCTGAGAGCTGGTTAACGCAAACAACGATTTTCGTTTTGTTCACGCTTGTATGAAACAATACATTCTCACGTTTAATTTCTTTCGGGTCTTAACAATTGATTCCTTTACGAGTGTGTTTATTGAGCTCACTCGAAATGCTTTAATAACAATTGTGATTTTCGATATGCTAGTTGTAGGACGGTACTAGACAGGTGTGACGTCATGCCTACAATTTAGGATACTATAATGTTTTATACATATAATGTGTTCAATGCCCTGACGCAGATGAGATAAAGACTGCGCAAGAATACAATTCAATGTATTATTCATATTGTGGAAACACTTACATTAACGCGCGTTGCTTATGGCTCAGTACGCCATGTTTTTAATCGCCACTTTAGGTGTAGAGAAAGATGTATTAAAAATTATAATGAGTTTTACTCCTACATCAGCGCCGATAATAACATCCTTGACAACTACCCACATGAATTATTAAATTATAATAATTATTTCTCATCTAATACCTTGTTGGTAATTTAAAGATTTGTGGGGATGATCCCAGTAAATCGAAATAAAAATCATAATTTAATTTAACACGTCATTATATGATAAGGGTATTAGAATCTTGGGATACGTAAAACCTAAAATCACTTCGACAGAAAAATACTTTTAACTGTGAAAGTCTGATAGAAGTAGGCAAATGTAGGTAAAGTAGCTTGAAATATACAAGTACGCTGACTTTGTGCGTGCGTGCGTGCGTGCCTAGCGAAAGGCTCCGGTCGCAGCTAATATGATTATGACAGCGCTACGTGCCAACCCAGCCGGGAATCCTCGCACAAATATTCATTAATCTTTCACGGTCCGACGTCCGCCGCGATGGAGATTTAATCAGATTAAGGATCATCTTTTTTGCGGGAAAAGTCATGCCCTTTTGTTACTACTCGACCGTCGCTCGCACTTTTGTGCTAAATTTATGTCGGCCGATGTTTGCTCTGAATGTAAATTTAGTTACGATAGAAAATAACAATTTTTGACCTTTTTCTTGATACCTAACATCCCATTACCTACTACAGAGTTTGAAATAAAAATCCAATTACGTACGTGAATGTAAGATGGCAGGCACTGGAATAGGCAGTCGGCGCCACAACGACTGTAGAGTGCACAACGCTACCTCGCCACGCAGTCTGCCATAGTCGCACCTCGCTCGCCTGGTGCGTTTATGGCCGTTAGGAACATCACTTTTTAGTAATGGCATCTCATTTTCTACCTATACTCATTTATAACCTGAACGAGCTTAAAATTTGAATAATTGACTACTTACATAGGTATGTAATTATAAAAAAGATTTTTTTTTGAGACGATAAAATGATAATGGTCGCACACGAGATTCTCCGTCACTAATATTTGTATAGTTCATAAAGATATTCGTGAGACTTCTCAAAAATGTTAACACTTAAATGGGCGCGCGCGAGCAGGCTGTTTGATTCGTAGATAGGGCGCGGAAGGCCAAATAAAAAGTAGAATTAAGCGCTTCGAAACTCGCGTAAAATTATTTTACCATTGTATGCAAATCAACGCCGCCGTGATTATTTTATTTCCTAAGAGACTCCGAATATAAATCTCGTTAAAAAAAATGAACCAGACTGAAGGGCGACTCTGCTGATAGGTGTTTAATACACAGATATTAAAATTTAAAAATAATTTTAAAGTCCTTTTGAAACAGTGTCATAAATACTTTATGTTTTCACAGTAAAACATAAGTTAAGATTGCAGACAACCTTAAATCTCGTAAACAAGAGGGCCGTCCTACAAGAAAGGTATGAATGAGTTAATAAAAACAATAAAATTTGACAACTGCGAGCTTTGCCCAGTTTGAAGACATGTACAGCTAACAAAAAGGACGGACGTGTAAGTCCAGGTTTACTCAATTGAAAACTTAAAGCAAAACATGAAATCGGTGCATTACGTTTTCAAAGTCGTAATAATAACTAGCATTTAAAACAAAACGATAACAATAGTATTTAATTTGGTTAAATTTAAATAATTAACTATAACCTAAAAAAACTTGAGGATATTAGTAACATTCTTAACACCCCAGAGGTATAAAACGTCAGCCATCTTGGATATAAACGCATAACTCATTTATTAAAAGGAAATGCGTTGGTCCTGCGGCGCGCGATGTCTAATGAAAGTTGGCGCTGCAAAAACGTCGCCTCGCCGGGAATGTGTCGACCTCGCGCTCTGGGACGTGTACAGGCTATAAAAATACCGGTGAACCAGGCACCGGGCGGCCAAGCGACACCCCACTCCACGTTTCTTTTCAATCAATTCAATCAACAGCCATTCGATTGGCTTCTCAAGGAATATTGTGACATCTCAAACAAAAATCTTCTGACTTAGATATGGCAAGGATAGCAGCATTCTCGTTAATTATATAGATATCTAATGATTTCGAATTATAGCTGCTAAATAAGAAATACAGTAGGTAGGTTGCTGAAATTATTTAGTAAGAAAATGAAACAACTGCATTATAAACAGAAAAGCAAATGAGCGCTAAAAGTAAAATATGACTGAGTAATATGTAACATACGTATATTGTTTGTATGTGAATTCAATAAATCAATGAATAAGAAATTACATACGCGAGGCCCGGAGGTGCCGCCAGATTGCAGCCGCGCTCAAGGTCGATGCCACGTAAATTGTCCAGCTTAAAACGGGCACTAAGATTTGACATTTGTTTTAAAATTGATTTATTTTCTTAGCAAATTAAAACGTAGATATTTGCTAGGTACCATCATTACTAATCAGTTAAAATATTTTTGCTTGCGCTATGAAATTAATCGGGCAATAAGATTGACACCGCGATCGTGTCTAAACAATGAAAGTGCTCTTAAGGCAATTCATTACTGTTTTCTAAGCATTTGTTTTGATTCAAATAAACACTAAGGCAGTCCTACCTGCATCAGTGCTCATGGGCTAAGTAAGTGACTGCATTTTGTCAACACACGAGAATGATTAGATTCAGAAAATGAATTTCACCGTAGGAGTGACCTATAGTTAACCCAGAGTTAATTTAACAGTCAGCCGCTTGGGTGGTGGTGGAGTGGATATTGTCTCGAAACATTGCGGCTGATTTTACGATCAAATCGACCAAGTTGGTGCTTAATGTAAAACCAGTTTAAATACACTCGTAAATCTCTTGAACGCGTGCCCACGCTGCAAATGACGTTCTGTCTCATCCACACGACATTTTTTCAGTTCATTAAATGTTGTCATGTTCAGAAATAAAGATATTGAAAGTACTTAGAAGCTTAATAAGCTTAGAAAAAGAGAGTTTAATCTATATTCTTAAAAAGCAATTAAGCAAACAAGTACATTAGTGAATAGTCAGATTACTGTTGATAAGAAACAAGGTATACTTATATTAAAAGTATAGAAATTCTAACAAAACAAAATGATAAGACTTAACAAAAAATATCTTAAATTCTAATTTCACAGTCGAGCAATTTTTTACAATGAATTGATAGTTGATTAAATTTGCAGACGGTGCATTCCCATGGTAGGCGACGCGGAAATAATAGAGCAAATGAATGTAAATGGCATTAAGGCCGGCGATCACGTCGGACCATAAATCGCGACCCCGGATAGAACAATTAAAAGACAAGTTAAAACAATTACGCAACGGTGGCCCCCGGGTATGCTCAAAACGGCATCGAACAAAGAGCAACTAATACCAGCGATGTAAAATATTACAGATGTAAAAAATGAAAATTGATAGAATAAGGCCGTTGCCGTTAGGAAGTATTACTTGTAAGAATACATTAGGGAGTGAAAGCAATAGTTCTAGAGGTAGCTCAGCGTAACGTATCTATAACTTGAATTGGCTATTGCCGGAAAGTCAAAGAGTCCTCTAATCTTAACAATAAAAATTTTCGTTTACAGACGGTGAACAGTGTATAAACGCAGTCTTTTGTCTCAGACCCTTCAAATGGCGTTTGTATTTATAACAGTTAGCGTTTGCCAACAATTTGTGAAATGTAAATTAAAAATGCGCTAACCATTGAATGATTTATATATAATTTGGTACACGGCTAAGAAATAGCTACCGAAACCGCAGCCGAAGAATACTATCTAGTATTTGTATAGACAAACTTATTTTAAGTTCTGTCATCTCACATAGTAGTTCACGTACTTAGAATTAAAACCATCGAATCGTGTCGTGTACATCTCATCACTTTTCTTTAGATATTGTACCAAGTATCAATACCACCCGTCTTTGTTATATAATACACTTCACAATTTAAGTTAACCAAAACCGCAAGACTACATTAGGGCAGCGCTTGAGCGAATTAACCACAATATCATATCCAAACAATGCAGTTTCATTCGACCAAATTGCATCTCTGTTAGTAGTTATTGCTCTTTGTACAAGAACATATAAATCTGTTGAAATATATGCATATCCGATAGAATGCTTTATTGTTTAGTAGCTTTGCTGAGTGTTAATCGAAATCAATTGTTTCGCCGCAATAAGTCATGCACAAAGTTTTAATAGAGACTATTGCTATCATATATCGGAGCCTTGGGCTATTGTCATAGTTTGTGATCTATCCAATGACCGTTTTTCACCGGCAAATTCCAGGTCTTCAACATGATATATAATTTATTTAAGTTCTTGTAAGTTCAGGTCTTTCTAAGGAAAGGCCTATGTCCAGCAGTGGACTATTTAAGGCTGTTGATGGTGATTATGATGGATTTTGCAAAATAATATTAACATAACAATGGAATAAGAAACATCAAGCTACTCCAATCCTTCAGAAGACTGCACTACAAGTGTTATGTTGTTTTTTTTTCTAGTTACTAGGGTTGATAATTTAAGAGAGAAATTAATTAACAAACAATACCTTTCGCCACTTACCATTAGAACATATATTATGTTTTTACCGGCAGTAAAGTAAGATGTTTATTTTGGATAATAATACAAGGTACTATTACTACTTTAAATAAAATTAAACTATCAAAAAAAAAAAAAATCTAAGATGCTATTTTGTCACGTTCCTTCCTTTATTACATTAATATAAAATATTAACTGAAAATGTACATTGTTATGTTAAATACTAGCTGACCCGGCAAACGTTGTATTGCAAAACAAAAAAAAATAGGGATGGGTCACCCTTACCATTTAAGGGTATGAAAAATAGATGTTGGCCGATTCTCAGACCTACCCGATGTGCACACAAAATTTCATGAGAATCGGTCAAGCCTTTTCGGAGGAGTACGGGAACGAACATTGTCACACGAGAATTTTATGAAATGGAGTTGATATGTTTAAATGCAGCGTTATTTATGCCAGCCTATTGAATTATAATAGATCAATCTTTAATTTAGTTTGCTTATTTTTAGTTCTATGCTATTCATACTGTTTATTCTGTATCTTAAAAAAATAGTAGCAGCTAAGTAAATTCGAATCTTTAGGCCACTTCCCAAAAATACCCACAAAGTACAACCAGTGCAATCATGTGTATTTGAATTTACAATGACGCATACCCCGGTTCCCTATGTATTGCTAACTTCGTAAGCAGTGGAAATCGGTTTTCCTCTTGTAAATTAACATCCCTATTGTGGTATTAAGTTGTGGGATTATTTATGGTTTGTTGTAAAACTATTCTGTACGATATACATATATGTGTATATGTTCATGATTATTTATAATAAGTACTAAAATATCCCGAACGCGACGTTCGTGTGTCCTGGTTGCAGTACGTCCAAGCGATCTGCATCCCGACTGATCCCATTTTAATGGAGCGCCCGGCAAACAAGCTTCGGAGCCGCTTACGGGCAAATCCACCGAAATCCCATGCGCCACTTAGCTCGGAAACTTACCTACAATGTTTTATACTTGCCGCAACACACCCTGGCTTGCCGTCATAGTTACAAACACAAAATATATGTAATACTCCTAAAAATAGTTAAAATATTACTCGCCCACAAAAGTTTAAAGCGTCGTTAATCGTTCAAAGTTTTAAATTTTGAATAATACCGTGACAAGTTGTATAATTACGCTTTTCATAGAACATCTATTCATCCTTTCACCTAGAAGTGGATTGAAAAAGAACTAAAATAAACGCTTACTTTTAAATGGCGGCCGCACCGCTATTTATGAATTAATCTGGCATAATAAAAGCTCGCGCACAGCGTTAATATTTCGCTTTGTATTGTCAATATGTTTACACTTAGGGCTTTGAATCATTAGCTGGAGGCGAACGACCGACAGATAAAGGACTTGGATCCCTCCTTTCGTTCCATGGATGTGCCTGCGCTGACTTGCTCGCTAACGAGTCAGCCCAGTATAATAATCTCATTGAAAGGCAATGACTGGCCGAACGACACGTGTGACAAAACAAAAAAGGAATAAAAGAATATATTATCATCTGATCTGTTGACCAATCCGCGAAATTCGGTAACCCACATAGACAAAATACAATAAAATAAATAACATATGGACCCGGCCTCGATAAGTCGTTGGATTGAATAAATCATTGAGGATTTATCTTCCTCAACAGGTAGATTTTTAAATTAGCCAATTGTTATTCATGCAAATCTAAGTTACACGTGCAGAAAATGAATCCTAAACACAGACTTTTATAAATAAACGAACGGGTGCCTCTTGTCTATTTAAAGCAAAAACACTATAATGTTTTCTATACAATGCTTTAACATTAGATTATCGAGCTGATATAATTTACATTTGACTTTAAACATCTGATTGCAAATGTATGAAACAGATACTATTTCCAAAAAAAGACGTTAACACGTATCTATGTAAGAAACATAGATAATTTGAATTTATAAAATTTCTTCAATCCACGTGATCAGCTGCTGAAATATGTAGAAAGGCCCTGACCGATGTTCCATTCAATAGGTTAGATTCTTTTAGTAAAAAATAAATAAAATGAGAACCGTTAATATCTAGTATTTAAATATTGTCTCTATTACAATTTTCATTAATTTTTTGTGTGATGTATCATTTATAATATCTTGTTTATTTTGTGTTAGCGGAAAACGGACTGATAGTTAACCTTTTCGTAAATTTAAATCTTCCACAAGAAGATAAACTGATGGAATTTTCTTTTTTATTACTTACAAAAACAATTTTATTTTACTATAACAAACCTACTGGCACGGAAGACAGTGAAGTTTCACTAGTACTTCGTTGCAGAACACTGTTTACTGCTACTATAATTGTCAGTATTATTCTGTATTTATCAATTGTTGTATCAGCGAACTAGACTATTAAAAAGATTTTACTGAAGTGTCTCTCTATTCGTTTAAGCCAAAATAATAAAAATCGAGAACAAGTAAGTAAGTATAAACACTTATATAATTTAAAATTGACAAATTTTGGTGTTGTGCTATCGCCTTGATCCATTTTGCGCATTTACAACTTCATATACGGTCTTAATAGGTACTAAATCAATAATTTACTGCGTATCATTTTCCAGAATATCATCAATGACTTCAGGATTCAAAATTTTCCACGATTTGTATTCAGTCTGGAGAATTTACCTCGCCGATTCCCGTAATTCCAATGCAGTCTATTTTAAATGTAAAGTCGGCGCATTGCATAATCACCAACGTGATTCGCTATCAGTATTCGGTACTAAATATTTATTTGCTTCGGTTTTTATGATACTTTTTGCCGTTAGTCGTAAAATGTTTTTAGATTATCTAATAGTTATATACATTGGTTTGGTTTTTTTCTTAACCATGTGGCGCACTTAGCATTCATGACTAGTGCCGGCAACACGATAGCTTTGTATTACTGTAGAATGTAGAATTTTAATAAAAAAATATTGATATAAATGAAGCCTGTTGTATGGTTGTATGGCTAATACGGGTATTCCTTAACTTGTTTTGAGTTATATATGAAACGATTTAACTGTTAATGATACGGTAAAATATCCAGAAAAAGTTTTGTTAAGTGTATTAGAGTATTATTACGAAATATCCCGGCTTAAAAATTAGATAGTGATTCTATAAAACTCTTATTACTGAATTTTTAGGTATTTTTTATTGCAATTTTTTTAACGTTGGTTACTTCATATGTTAGAAGTTGTTGCTGTTGAAAGTTTAGCGTATTAAAAAGAAGGAAAAAAAGTATCAGGAGTTATGTCAACTACAATAAAAATAATCTTTTTTTTTTTAATGATGGACTTTGTTGTTGAGGAAAATGGAAACAACAGAAAATTAGATAATTATATTTATCATTTTACTAATTTATTATTATGCATAATTTTAACGATGGAGTTAAATCAGTCAAACAAGAATACTAATACTGATTTTTTTTTTCTTTTAAATGACGAAACTAAATTTTACAATCACGTAATTGTTTTAAGAGAACTGAAGCGAAGAAAGCTAGTCAAGCTTCGTTTGACACGTGCACTTATGAAGGTGTATTTGTTAAAGATCAATTCGTATTTAAAGAAATATCTTGACTTCACCCATCTTGGTAGCCAAGACGTACGTGTACATTAGTGTTCGAAAAAATGTAAGTCCTATGGTAAAATAGGATTCGTACTTTGATCAAATACGTCAAAGAAGCCACACAAAAAATCTAAAAGCGATATCTAATCGGGTGAATAATAGTATAAAATATTGATTGTATTACACAAAGTAAAGGCGGCCATCATTTATCGCTCGGCTCCGCGTCGAACTCACTATAAAATTGAATACGAGCTCCCGACTTGACGTTTCGATTTGCCGTGACGATTGTTTCAACTACCGGTTTTAGACAATTTGGAGTTCCGTGTGTTACCTTCTGAAGCCGTATTTTATCACATTTATGTCGTCATTTGTCATTGCACTTTACCGTTGCTATTATGCTCAAAAGTACAACGATTTGTTCTGTTTTGTGCTTGCAACTCTTTAGTTCATTTACTTTTGTGGCACAATGTTTTAGTGCTATTATAACGTATCCATACAGGACTGTAATTAATTACTAAACTCATTATAATTACTTGCGTAGTAATTATTAACAACTTTAATTACGTGAACAGTAATTAAAGACCTTAGAGAACCCTGTTTAATAGGAAGCCTTACGGCTTTCAAGTTTTTATGAGGCCCACGTTCGATTTTAATACAAAGACAGATCTGGCATTAATTAAGTTGGGCTGATGAGTTCGCTCGCTCGCTGGCCGCCGTCATTACGGCTGCATGCAGAGGCGAGAACTTTTTTAATTCGTCATTATTCTGTGGCGTAAAGAAATGTTAATTCGAGGCAGCGTGAAATTAACAGCCGCCGCATTGCCCTTTGTAGGGCCGCTGCGGCTGACTTAAACACACAACGGGTGACGAGCTCCACGCTCCTTTCATACTACACTCTCTTATTTGCACTCGATTGCTCTTTTTTGTTATCTCTCATTAAAACTTGGCGCAATGGGTTGTTAAACATCAATTTGTATCATGGTCGAGTAGCAGAAATTGCGATTTGCCTTTAATCATATCATTACTAATATGTAACGCTTTAGACTCTAACGTTACTTTAGATCGCTTATCCAGATCCGAAGAAAATTATGAGATTTATAAGGAATATTTTCAACATAATTCTCTTTTTTGTACAGTTTCATTAATATATTTTCAGTGGTATTTACATTATTATAATAACTGTTTTATTGATTAATGTTAACCGACAAGCTAATAACCACAGGACCCCCATTTTCAACACCGGAAGACTGGGATCCGTCTCGCTTGACGTGTGGTTCTTTCTTCGATTGCCAAAGAGAGCCTTTAAGATAGCTCAATTCTCTCACACTTTCTTTTTGTTTCAGTGGTATCGAGTGAACAAAGACCGTTTGTCCCCTGAACTTGTTTCAAAATTTGTGCAACTGTATCCTGACAAAGAGACTAAACAGTTCCTATCTTCTTCCATCGAAAAATCGTCGTGGGTGTGGACTCAGTGCTGGTACCTGATTGCAAAGGCGGTGCTGAGACACTTCTGGTCCGTCACTGACATCAATGGGTATGATGATTACACTTACTTATTTACTTATATTTTAAAAAATACATGAAATTTGTAAACGAGCCCATCGGAATTTCCGAAATGATTTGCGTATATTTTTGTGTATTAATGTATAGATTTGACATTTAGCATTGGAAATCATTTAACTTTAGGATCTTCTCCAACTACCTGCACTCAATAGTACAACTCTTAGATTAACTGCTAAATATATTCTTTACTGTTTCTTAATGTTTAATATGATTTAGCCAATAAATATAAAATGTTTCAATTATTAAGTTCTGAAAAATGTCCACAAGACACTGATCAATTGTGAAAATGTTCAAGGAGATGAAGAAAATATTCAATTTTCTTATTTCACGAGTTAGTGCGTCCAACTTTTTAATTTAAAAGTAATGAATCATATCTTTCACATTCGATGAATTGCCATTTGAGTGACGACAATGGAGCATTATTAAGTGCGTCCAGATTCGTCCAATTATGCCAATTAGAATCTCCGGGTAGACGTATACATACATGTATATGTTGTATACGTTATTTCGTCGTTCATTGTGCCGTATCTGTACAAATTAAGTAATTATACTTATTGCTGGATGGCTAATTGTCAATATTGCCGCATATGAATATAGTTTAACTCTCTATTCGAGGAACAGCGCACTAAAAACTTGCGAAATCCATTTAATAAAAAGTTAATTAGTAAAAGATTTATGATCCGCGAAAGATTTAAAAATGAAAATGTTTCACATACTTCACACAGTTTTTGTCAACTTATTTTCATTTTGAGAATGGTCGGAATGAAGCAGTTTATGTTTTACATGCTATTCGACTTCTTAAAGTAAAGGATTTGAGCTTTGAAGAAGAAGTTGTGAGATAATTGACACCAATGACAAAGGAGATGCGATTATAAATTGCAATATAAATCTCAGCTTAACAGTCGGGTTTTAATCTTAGATAATACGTGCAGAAAATCGTGCAGATTTCGTAGAGCATTTGTAAATATTCTGGCCTTAAACTAGTGAACATTTATGTTAATACAAAAAGAAAAATGCAACTGCACGGATGGCGTAGTAGTTAAGGCGGTCACCTCGCCGCTTCCTACTGCGCTGAGTGTTGTGGGTCCGATCCCCACATGGGACAACACTTTGTGTCATTCACAAATTGTTGTTCTGAGTCTGGGTGTTCTTTGAGTCCGTTTAATGTATGTTTGTAAAGTCCCCCGCGACACAGGATTTATTCCTAGTGCGGAAAATGACATTTTTTTTATCAAATATAAAAACAAAACTATTATATCAGAGAAAAACTAAAACTACAGATTTATTATAACCAGAGATTGTCTGGTGGTTGATATTCGACCATTATTTATAACGTAATATACCTAAATTAAACGACATAGGTATTCATTTTCGATATAACTAGGTAGTGTACCTAGGTAAGACTTTCCGATAGTTGTAAGCTGATATAGCGGTCTTCACTTAAATTATTAATTTATTACACCAATTGTAAATAAATTAAATAAAAAAACTACCTTTTTAAATTATGGCTTCCTGTAAACTAACTTTAGGTAGTCTAAATTTCACATTCCTTCTAGCGTGACGTTTGCTTAAAAAACATACAAATATTTTCTAAACGTTAATATGTTGACCACGTAATAATATGTGATAGAGGAGATAGTGTCTACTGTAAAAATTCAAAGCTGGAAGTTGGAAGTACATGGAGGGTATCGATAACAGTATCCATCCGCCATATAATTGTATCAGGAGCGTCCGGCGGACTGAGCGTTCGTGGCGGGTGTCTATAGCGAACCACTAATAAATAATTTAAATAAATTGACGGACGAGATTTACTCATTGGCTGTTTCCGTCTTCTCAATTACCTTTTATTTATCACTTACTATGCCTCGACCACAGAAGTACTGAGAAGCGATTACAGGAAAACGTGAATATCACCTCGAATTTTAGGAGTAATATTAGAGGAAGAACGCTGACTGCCGACTAGGATAATGGTATTTTGCTAGTGAGTATTATTGTATTCACAGTTTAATTAGCAATAAAAAAATACTAATCGTGTTATCATCAAGCTATCTGCCATGTAAGCTGCATAAGCGAATTCTGTCTTTCTTCGAGTCCTGTTGAACAGTTGTTCTAGTAATCAAACATTAAAAGTTCATGCACACAAATGTTTGACTTGAGCGGGAATCGAACCAGCGACCTTTGGAATAGAAGTCCGTTACACAAACCAATACGCCATTCGGTCGTCAAATATATAATATAATATAATAAATAATATTAGCTAATGTCAACCAGCCTGAGAAGATCCTTCCTTTGTGCAGCACGAACATTACACTCATACTTCCACAAGTTGTTTTACATTTCAAGCACATACAGGTGCAAGCCAATTGCCGTAAAGAGCACTCTGGGAAGTTAGAATGTCGGCCAAAAACTTGATTTAAAAAAATATGTTGGTGGATACTTCTTTTAAACAAATATCTTTTAAACACCTTGAGCTGCCCATGAGGAAAGAAATTTTGCTTCTCTATTTATTACATTGACATTGTTAACTTTACATAGTATATAACTCTATCTCAATCTATATCTTTGTAGAAGCAATGAAAAAAAACATTTACATAAAGCTTCCTTAATCCAGCTTTATCGTAAATTCCGTTCTAAGCTGACGAGCCCTACCTTTAAACCACCAAAATTTAGGTCTTTAGTACAAAAAAATCAAGGCCTTTTACATAAACTTGTCAAGGCCTTTGACCTGCTTCATCAATCATCATTATCATCAACAGCCTTTAGTAGTCCACTGCTGGACTTAAACATCTCCTTAGATAGAAGGATTTGGTTTACTATACCACGCTGAACCGAATGAACAAGGGTGGCGACATTCCGTATTCTTAATCACCACACGGATCACCCAAACGGTATAAAAAATCTATACCACTATTTTATTCCTCGTTTCTTGAATTAGTAATTACTCGCAATACACAAAGTTCATTTACTTTAAAAAAAAAAAAATTAACTTCTTTTGGAATTGCCTGTGTGCGTGTGCACGTGGTTGATCATGTTTTTTCTGGACCCATGATCCTTTTGTATTTGTCCCAGTCATCATCCTTTGATTCTTTTGCAATTTTCGTTATTTTGTTTTACCTGTATTTAATTGTAACAAATTTGCTTAAATTTCCATATTAATATTGTAAAGATAAAATATTGTTTGCTTGGCAGGGGTTCAGACCGGAAAGGCCTAACTAATGAAATGTAATATAATGTGATACCGTATTTAGGGCTTATCAGAACTTCACCTTTTTTCTTTTTTTTACGTTTACGATTAACTCAAATTCGACGTTGAACTACAGGTAGGAAACAGATAATTTTCGTTCAATTTAAATGTTCTTGAAAGACGCGGGTACCAGCTAGTTTTAATATATGTGTAAATTAAACCACACATTTTTTTTTCTTATTCCCATACCTGACATCTCGACATGCTACAAAACTGTTGATGATTTATTAAAAATAAAAAAAATATATATTCTTTGACTTCCTCTTGTAGACAATATCCGGAATATTAATCATGGTAAATAGTTAGGATAGGACGCAATCAGCCCACGCTACGCCTTATCCGTTTAACCGCCCTAAATGAATTTATTTCTAATGGATTTCAATTATATTTCTGCACTTCTCCATTATTGTTATTATATCTCAATAAATAGTTATGACAGTTTAATATATAGTTCCCAGCGGCTACGCACGGGTAGATTCATCACCAACTTTTCTGTACCTAGATCTATGAAAGGGGAACAATTTCACCATACATTGGTTTGTTATATCTCAAAGGGACTTGACAGCGTTTTCGATGAAAGCTCCCAAACGCTTTGTTTTTTTTTCGACATCTTCAACAAATATCGTCATATTTCCTGAGAGGATATACCAAAACTACATCAATAGACCAAGAACTTTTATAACTATTTTTTTAAAGCAATGGAATAATTAATAATATACCTAATCATTGCTCACATTATTGTTCTCTCTCCAATAATGAACCATATAATAGTTAAGAAGCTTCTAGAGAAATTTTGTTGCTGAATTATAAAGTTATCTTAATAAACAATAAACACACATTTTATCGACTCATATAACAGCGATATTTACACCTCATTCGAGCAAATATAACATCGAAATTTACACCTCATTCGAGCATAGACAACCATATCCGTTAACAATATTCAGTAAATGACGTGCGACTTTAACAATGTTTTTTAATCCTTTTCTAGATCAACCTCGATTCACATTTGTTTCAAATAACCATATGGTGATTTATCATTTTTAGTCTAAGACTATTTTGTGTCAAATAATTATCCGTCTCCAAGCATTAGAATCATACAAACGCATTTCAATAAACAGAGGGACGTGCTCATTGACACTGAACAATAAATTTCGTGAAATCAATTGGCGAATCGCAATATTCGAATACGGCTTGACGATTGACGTATCTACTATGCTAATATACGGTAAATTAGTACTGAGTATCTGTCTCATCAATTTTGAATTACTAAATTAAGACATGTTGAGACATGTCTCGTTTATTGAAGTGATTTAATGTAGTTACAGAATGAAAATTACATGAAAGAAATATAAAACTGTATCATTCTGATATATTAAAGTTTGACTTCATAGACATTAAAATATATATAATAAAATAATATAGCATATATAATAATATAGCAAAGTCCGTCTACCAAATATTGTCATGATAATTTTATTACTTTGACCTTTACTATGTCTATGACAATATCTAAGTTCAAAATTTACATACTCTGTTGTTCTATTGTTTTAACTCACGTGTGTAATAGGTAGTAATAGACAATCGTAGGAGTTACGAGACTTGCTGCAAGACCAAGGTCAATATTGGTCATATCGGTATTGCATTTTTAGGTAACATTAACAAGCGGTAATACCTGTAATAACCAGTATACATTTGACTTGTATACAAGTATCTCATCTACTAAAAGGTTAATTATAATGGTTTTTCCTGAAAAATTGTGTTTCGAATTGCTGTTGTGTCTCTGACTTGTTAAGGATAAATGTCAAGAGCGATTGCGAAAAAGATCTCGTTATTTTTTGTTACTTTATAAAGCCTCGTAGTTTCATGGCAAATACTATTACATTAAATACCATGCAAAATGTTATATTTTAGTGACTAGTTTTAAAAAGTAATAATAAAACTGTCATTATCCATGGCTTCCGTAAAATCTGACAGTAGTACACAGATTATATTATGAGGATAATAAAGGTAGATTAGGGTTAATTTGGATATCAGGATATCCGAATTGCTTACTCTAGCCTAGGCACAGCATGATATATATATATTTCTTGATTTACCTGTATAATTTTCTTCAAATCTTAATGTTGACATTCGCAAATCGATCCTATATTTTGATAAAAAATAAACGATTAGGATATGTCGTTTTCTTTATGATAGTGTAAATGACGTAACTGTTTCACTACAAGTTTCAAGTATAGAGATGGACTATATTAATATTATGCCAGATAGTACCGAACACAAATAAAAACATTCGTCTATACTTACATTTAATATAAGATCTTGTAAAATACAACAAGCTTAACATTAGAAAAATTAAAACAGATTTTAAAAACCATGTTCTAGAATAGTTTACATCAGCTTAAAATTAATTTATATATTAACTTCCAAACGAGCTATGTTGTCAATTCCATCTTGCATGTCATAAAATAAATACACTTAATTTCTGGAAAAGATGGCTTGGCAGATGTTATCGATAATTGTTTTGACGTAAAAGGAAGTTTAAATAAGTCAGTTGTTAAACTAAATAAAAATATGTACCTAACAATTATTATTTTACTCACATAAACAATAATAGTGATATATTACGTACAACACAAGTGCTTAACGGCTTAACGATACACCGCTGTGTGACAAGTTGTGACTTCAATTGAAATCAAGCAATATGAAATGGATACACACACACCATAATAAAGATCTTCCTAATATTCAAGATCTTTTTTTTTTCATAAAGTACTTTTAATTATAATAATGTATTAAAAGTATTCATTCTTATTTAACGATTAAGTCTGCCTTATAGGTCGTCTGTCATAAATTGGCGGTTATGTTTCCTTGTGTCCACAAGGTCATCAGTCAGCCAGATTCATCGGGACTTTGTTATAGAATTTTTCAGTTAGGTTATGTTTAGTATTTTAGATTTAGTAATTACGATTGTGTCGATTTCCACATACAGTGAAACAGAAAAATTCTACAGCGCTATCTAACGAAGAAACATCGAACTATGAAATAACTGTCAAAATCCTATATCGCGATATGAATAATTCTCACGCCGATTAGCATATATGTATACAACTTCCCAACATCAACCATCGCTAGGCACGATCGCCTCGCCTGGTAGGAGGATCCTCCCTTTGGGTTAAAGGGACATGACACCCGTTCCCCAACAGTGGTAACCCCGACGTGATTGTAAGCAGCCTTCAAAGAAGATCTGCAGCAGCACCTTCACTACCATTGTATACACTCCCACAACGATGAGCAGTAATCAAGTCTTAGCTAGCCTGCAACCCCGGCCACGACAGGTTGCGACCACCTGCAGGTTGCGACCGCTCCAGCCTGGTTACCCTACGGTCTTATCAGTGTCTAGGTACATCACACTGCACCTACGGTACGCGTAAAAAGAGAATCTCTCCCGTCTACGCAGCAGCCAGCCTACGCACCAACCGCCCCAAGTCACTGGGGACTTTACCACAACACCGGGCACCGAATGCAAGCACGACTCACTGGGATCAGCGGACTTCAGTCCCGACTCTCTGGGGCTAGCGGCTCACAGTTCCGACTCACTGGAACTAGCGGCTCTCAGTTCCGACTCGCTGGAACTACTCACTACTGGCACTGACATGCTGCACAACAGGGCATAGGCAGCTGACTCTTCACATATCGACCTCCGGTCTTGGAGAGGAGTGATGTGGCGACCTCCACATACGGTGAAACAGCAACATTTTACAGAAACTTCCCAACATGAACCGATGGCCCGCGGCCCTGCAAGGCATGATCACCTCTCCTGGTCGGAGGATCCTTAATTTGTGTTGGAGGGACATGCCCCCCGTTCCTCCACAATGATATTATTTTAGGATCTCACAAATTACGAACCGAACAACTGTTATTCATCGTTTACTACATAAATATATTTAGCTTATTTCCAAACACAAAATTGAAATTACACGAAATTATAATATAAGTATATTGCTAGAGAGCCCCCTGCGTGTACTTTCGATAACCACACATTCTATTTTTATGAATTTGAATCTCAAAAAATTTAAAACGAATTCATGAATACAAAATTAAAATCGAGTTAGGCTGTTGAATTGAACATAATTTAATTAGTACAGTTAATAAGCGTTTCTGAGTAACAGGTCTTTTACGACGTCTCAAAGATACAAATAAAAATTATTCAACAGTGACCACCTACCGTGAATGTTTTTTCACATTCTTTTCCACTAGTGAAAAACACAAGTCAAATGTATGTAGTTTATATTTTAAAAATATTATAAACCCACATACATTCATTTTCGTTAGACTTTCATTATTTATAATGAATATACAGAATTTATTTATTTAGCACATACTTTTGTAATTAGTAAGACAAGCTAAAAATACATACAATTTCGTACTTGAATATTAATATCTCTTCTAAAGAATTTGACGAAATTCTTATTTATGACGATATTTTTGTAATATTTTTTTTTTCAAGATGTCTTAATGTGAAGAGACTTAATAAAAGTTTATATTTTTATTATAATAATTTAATGAAAAAATATTTGTGTGTGTGTATTAATCATAGTTCGTAATTAGCTTAACATCTATAGTGTTGAGGGTCCGATCCCCACATGGGACGACACTTTGTGTCATCCACAAATTGTCGTTCTGAGTCTGGGTGTTCTTTGTGTCCGTTTCATGTATGTTTGTAACGTCCCCCGCGACACAGGATTTATTCCTAGTGCGGGAGTTGTCTTTTAAATAAAATAAACATATATACAGTAAAAGATTCTTAAAACCTTATCACCTAACTGTAATACTACATTGTATTTTAAAATGTCAGGGCATTCCCTACCAGTCAACCTAAGGGTGATGTAAAATTATTAATCGGTAGGTGCAAAGATGTTCTAGGGATTTCCTTCCTAGTGTACACCTGGTTCCCCGGCTACTGGTACCCGAGACGGCGCGCGGCATGTTAACTAAAAACCGGTTGAGTCCGACATAACCACCGGTGGGTGGTATCCGAGGGTATTTCCTCACAAGAGAAAAAGGGGCAAAGATAAAATGTAACATATAAAATTGTTTATAACAATATTAGGTTAGTCAAAACTTACAGAAAAAAATTACTATACGGTACATTTTATCCTCAAATTCTACCATGTTCGGCAGTATCTGATGACATTATGGGTGACTTCTCCGAATCTTGCTTACACAGTAATTATTAATAAATTAACGCGATAAACTTAAAGAGCCATCGTAACATGTAAATTTTGCCATAAAGCTTTAATATTAAACATTTAAGTGATTGTTATTGCGGAGTTTAATTGCCACGACCTTTTAAAGTTCTGGAAGTTAATAATACAAAAATGCTATATAATTATATTTCAGATGCTATTAAATATTTTCTTAATGTCTTGTTTTTTTATAACTACAGAAAAAAATGTAATATTTTACTTTTAACTCAAAATTTATAATACCCATATTCTACGGCTGAAGTAAAAATGTTATGGGTATGCAACATTTATTTGCATTGCTTTGCTAAAATCAGCTTGACGATATATCTTTATTTATTTTAGGATGAATTTAAACTCATCCTTCTTAAATCCTTTATCAGTTGCTGCCCTGAAGGCTTCTGAGCGATGTTATGTTCGACTGTTTTTTTCTTGTAGCAAAAAAATTACATCATATTACCGGCTGGTGCATAACTGCCTTATGCAATCCTTCTTTTTGTACTGGGCGCTATTTTTCATTGATTTCTATAAGTTCGTAAATGATTAATAGTTGCACTACAAAACACGGAAACATTCAACCGAAACGTATAATGGTTTTGATGTTTTTTCTTACGAAAAGAAAGACCAGTTTTCGCAATATCCAATAATCGGACTAAAAATCGCTTCGGTCTAAATCAAAAGCGGAGTAGAAGCACGTTTCGTTAATTAAACTTAAACACTGAACTAAGTTCAAGCCGTGCTATTTCGCATTATCTATGCTTTTGCTATTTGATTTTTTATTTATGCCATTAGTTTCGCCACACGTCTTTAGTAATTATGTTGACCTTCATATTAATGGTCTACATAAAACTTTACCGAAACAAATTCTGTCAACAATTTAGAAAATAATACAGACTGATTGACGGTAATAAATTTTGTTAACGATTTATCCCAATACGGCAGAAATATATCATTGACATTTGTATAAAATTTGTTTTCATTGTATTGTAGGTAAATAGTAAGTCAGTGGTTAACTACTCATTTTATGAAATCATCGGTTCAACCAACAGTTTATCAATTTCTTGAATTTAAGACCCACAAAGTGCTTCAAAACTCGTTGAGTGCAAACAACGGAGACATTGTTATTGTTAAGCAGATCACGGGGAATGTATAGTTATTTATTGTGGCCTGTAAACGGGCGTGTGGTCCGTATTCCGTGGCGGTCTCCACTTTTCAAGCGACTGTACGCGATCTCTCGATAGTGTACCATTAGTGCGAAGACTCGCGCCGGCATCCAATTGTGCGCTTAGATAGTGCATACAAATGTCGATCGGTTCGCTCCGTTCGTTCGCTTGGCCGCTCATCTGCATTCAATCCCATTGTTGCCTTTATTATTGGATATATGCGTAATGACTAATTTATGGATCGCACGCCTGCGCCACCATCACCACTGATCTAATCTCTACGACTTTCGTTTCGTTTGCTATTTGTGGCCTATTGTTTGAATTTTTTAGTAATATATACAGTGCCCCTCAACAATTAACGAAGACCCTTCAAGATTTGCAAATATTGAAGTGAAACTTCTTTAGAATCATTGTGATTTTAAACTCGATGTAACGAACATGCGTCACGATACAGAAACAAGCACATAAATGTATAGGATTAAGTCGGCAACAGAATGAGATAGAATAAATTACACATTATTTTGAATATAATATTTTGACAGTGTGAATATACTTATCTTTTTATTTAATACTAGTTGGTACTTGCGACTTCGTTCGCGTGGAATTTAAAAAAACGCTGCCTTAGTGGGTCTTCTGAGATGAAAAAAAATCAAAGTTTCAATTCTGCCGTGTGAATTGCACACACGCGCTTTTTTTTTCTTAAAGTTTTATTATGCTTTCACTACGATGTAAAATAATATATAACATGTTATTTTATTTGTAAGCAATATAATTATGTATAAAGCGTTTCCTTATTATAATTAGACATAAAACCTATGTTGTTTTGTCCTTACAGATGTTAAGGGAAAAAATATATTTATTTTGTCCTTGTCCTTTTAAGATTATGTCAAAATATCTATATAATATGTCATAAGTTTTATTCTTGATTTAATTAATTAGTATTAAATTCATGCCGTCTTTTTTTCGCATTTGCACGACTGTCTCTGAGCTACTTATGTTAAAGAAAACTCGTGAACCTCGAATAACTTTTTATTGTTTTAATTTCTTGAGGAGAGGGTTTCCTCTCGTTATGGGCGAGGCCAGACATGTAAATTGTAAAACGAATGATGACTTGGCATTTTTTGAATTTATCTTAGAACCGTTTTTGCATGTGCAAAAACCAATAGATGAGATATGCAAGGGTGGCAAGGCGACAATAATTATCTGTTACAAAAAGGCGACAGGATCGTAATAAGGACTGAAAAGCCGCGCCGGTCGAGCCGCCGCCGTAAAAAGCGCAAAGAATACACCTCGATATAATCGCACAAAAGCCGCTTCTGAATCCTACCTCAATGCTAATTTCCACTATCGCGCTCGCCCTCATTCATTTTCAATCGGAGGCAACCTTTGCTTACTTCTATTTTTTTTAAATCACATTAAAGAATCGAATATAGTGGATGTTTTTTTGGATAGCCCGTGCGTGCGACGCGATTTATTTATTTGCAAAGTTTTTTAAAGCGACATTCCGGCTCGCTGTATACTTGTGTCTACCCGCAATTGGCATTTCGGGCTAAGCGCGAGCTATACAAAGTCGCCGGTTTTAACGGTTGTTTTTAACGCTCGACCCTCTCGCGCAAGAAACCGAGGATACAAATAAATTATTAATCGTTTGTCCTGTCTTTTATAAATTAAAATCTGTCCTTTTTTTGGTCGACCGCGCCACAGTCGTGTATTTTTTGGGCGCATCGCGTTTCGTTGTCTGTCCTCGAATTTATTAAAAGCTTAAGCCAGAGGTGAGCAATTAAATCTGTGACAGAAATTAATACGGGAACGGTCCAGGGAGTGCTGGCGACCGGTCCGTTGCTATCATATTAATTCACAGCTTGTATTCTTTATTAATCCTCTTATTATAAATAAAGATATTATAACACATGATCGAGGAGTGTTGTATTTGTAAACTCTACTACTATACTTAGCCACTTACTAGTTTAAACTCAACAGAAGTAAAATATTTCTATTCAAGTTTTCCGAAACCTTTAGTCCCAGAAATTCATAAAAATTGTCTAATTACGTGTGTGCACGGAGAAAATCGCGAGTTACTTACGTAACCGCCCGGAAAATTACAGGCATAAATCAAGTTGGGACGGGAGCGCGGGGTGGGGATGATTTTCCATTCGCTATCTTTTACGTAGGTATTATTTTGATTTATTTCCGTACGTAATGAAAACGTACGTGTCAGTGTTGATGTACCAAAAAAAATCAGTCTTCTTCATTTCAAATTAACTTAATTTCTTTAACTTAACTAAGTAGCAGGTGGGGTATAAATCTTGATGATCATAAATTTAGTATGAGGATTACCACAAATAGGTGTAACTAGTGTTAAAATAAAACAGCGGACGTTGTGGTGGTAGTGACAGGTAGGATACGCGGGCACGTGATGGGGCGGGATACACGATCGTTAACATGGAAAGTGCTACATTCCGCGACACCGCACATTAGGCTGCGGCCGCGCACAATTATGCCGCGACGATCCTCGAGCCTTCATGAATCGTCTCATACCTCGTTGAATAGAGATGTAACCGCTGCGATTACTCAACAACTTACTAATGTCTTGCTTTATACATCGCTATATACCCAAGAATCACTTTTAAAGTGAAGCGCCTTGATACAACTAGGAAACTACATGGCCTGAGATAGAGCTGGCTTGGCCTGGAGTTCACACTAAGTTGAATAACTTAGTATGAATTCCATTAGATACGACTAAGTATGTGTCAAATAAATAGTATACTGTATTCGGTGCTGCTAAATCTTCCGTGTAGGATCTTTGTTTGACCTACCTTCTCCCAATGACTTTTAAGATTACACGACATTGGACAATATTTTAATACAAAAGTATACAACACATGCAAATTGCAATCATAATTTATAGGAAAAAACCGCCAAGAAAAGAGGGTTCAAAAATCACCTATTAAGCGCGGTGGGTGCGAGGAGTGACCCGGCCCAGTTAAGGTGAATGGCTAGTACCAATAATTTATCCCAACAATAAACTTAACTTTTTATTCATTTTCACATAACGCATTCCAACTTCAAATAACTATTATTGTGTTTATACGTACAATATTGAAAGATTTACTATATTAAGTACTTTACCCATATGCCTACTTATAGTTTAGTCTATAATATAATCTATTATCATTATCTAGTTTAATTCGAAACATTCTACTGTTGGTAAAACTTTAATTGTGAAGGTTTTAGTATATGTGAGTAAATTTGCTCCACGACCCATAATTGCCAATCAGTAATCTTTGCAGCCAACAGATATGGTAGCTATTGGTAGATAAAACTAGATTAAGTTAACAACATTGAAGTAAAGAATTGAACTATTAGGTTCATCAGAATTAGCGCAGATTATAAACACGACCCTAGCATAAGTCATCTAATATGTACTAATAAACACTATTCTGAATCATTTTCAACTAATAAATGTCCAATTCCAAGGGTTAAAAGCAAATCAACAGCGATATAGTAACATAGCACCTGGGTTGTATAATCAACTTAATTTAAATTACAAAATCATACTCATACGTCACGTGAACTCGACATAAGGATCTAATACTATAATGAACGTTTTGTAGTTAATGCGCAAGACTGTTATTGTGTGTGACCGGCAGTAAATTTACAGGAATACCGCTATTATCGTTGCGTTGAGTATAGACGTGACCACCGGACTGATACCCAGCTTTAAATCTAGCTATGTAAAAAGTCAAACTCTTCGTTACATAAAATTGCTTAAATAATACTTGAGCATGTCTTTCTTTAACCAAAAATTATTTATATGTAAATACTCGTAACTAAGGCGCTATCTGCCAGTGCAAATTTAAGATACCAAAAAACATAGTTGACCCTTGTGAAAAATAAAATGGGATCCTATTATAAATATTATTAAGGTAATCTAATAAGTACTAGTAGTACCTACTAGTTTAAAAGCGTTGTAAATGTAGGTATTATTAGCGCCTAGCAGACACAGCGACTCTCATTCCTGTAACTTGAGTAAGTTTATATGACAAGCAATCTAGCACGTACTTCCTACAACAACCTGCATTCTACCCACATGAATTGTAAGCTTTTTAATGGAGATTAATTTTAACTTATAAAATCCAATATTAATGCATTCTATCAAACACACTTAAGTTCAGATACATGAAGCTGTGGTCATATTTAAGGATCTTAAAACGAAACCGTATGTAATCGTATAAAATATCACAGCTGCTGTTAGCATGTCCGGATTTTAGCATGTCAGTCTTTAAGAAATGGAAAGTTTTTTTTTGAAGCTGATGTGTCTTTTGTCCGTTCTTTATAACGCCTCTTAAATTTTGCCACTCTTTTGGCCATCCTATAAAACCTATAAATATTATCATCAGCCTATTGAAGGCCTTTTTTTGTTTTTTACGTGTAGAACCCCACCGGGGTTTACGGCGGGGTGGTGTATTGGAATCGGACCGACTAAAACCACACGGTGTGCCACTATGCTCCTGTAATAGGAGGTATCCGGGAACTGCTGTTTTTTGCCGCAACGGCGCGAGCAGCTCCTTGGGGTAAATTCTCAATTTAGACAACGTCCAGCACACGCTGACGTCCCCAACTCGCGGCTGGCCGTTATAGCGGGTGGAGGGGAAAACCCGTCCCGTCAACCCGCGGCCACACTCAGGCCGCCCGGTTCGTTGGCGGCGAATTGGGGTCGAGTGTAGATCATTCTCCCGCCTCTCCACCGCCTCCTTCTGCGAGATGGCATCTTCACAGGAGCATGCGACCGCGATAAAACATCTGTCACTACCTCATTGCAGTCATCAGAGGGGACCTCTCGCTACCGGCCGTCATACGCTCCATGGCCGGTAGTGACAGATGCTTTTTAGCCTATTGAAGGCCTCCCCCAAGGAGCGCCAACCTTCCCGATCTTAGGCAATCCGCATCAATCTACTGCCTGCCATGCTAATACAAAAAAAATATTTGAGCATTAATTTGATCAGCAATTTTGAGTTTTACGTTAAAAACAAACAAATAAGTTCTTTAGCTGCTTCGTATTATGCATACTTAATTGAGGTATTGCGGCATTGCATCACTCATACATGAGATGCTCCTAAGTACTTGATCATTCTGAGTATTCGTTGCCTACCATAACCACCACATAAACATTTTACGATTTCCGAAAGTTACAGCTATATATACAATTCATATGAATTAGCAGCCAGAACAAAAGTACCACAAATATTTTAACAGCAGCTCCAACATTTCTTAATTAGGCATTTTTATTGAACAACAAATTCGGTTAACTTCGACAAAGGATTCTAAGAAAATAAAAATAAATCGTATTCGTGACGAATCATGGAGGTGTTTCGGTTGATTTTTTGTAACTCTTTTTGTGAATACTGACTAGAGATGCCTTTTGGAAGTTTTTAATTAAAGATAATATTACATAGCTTCACGTACCTACCTATTACGGCGCGAGCGCACCTATGTACACCAGGGCTGTACTGCACATGGGTCTTCAACTAGTAAAATAGTTTTTATCATTTATTCTATAATTTTTAAAGTATCTACTTTAATGTCTTATAATTCAATGTATCTCATAACACTTGACATTAAATTTTCATCACAATTTTAAAATATAAAAAAAATATGTTAATTGTGAGTAAAGTCATATTTATGCTGTACGTCATGGCATCTTTTCAACTTCAACCCAGAGACAACCCTACCTTGGAAGTGTAGCTCGGTAATTAGTAGGAAGCGCTCTCGAGCAATGTAAATAGCATCAACAATGTACCCGGTAGCCGGCTCGCCACCTCTACCTATATTCAATTAAAAACACAATGCCTTCAGAATTAGGCACTTTTTAAATAATCTCAGTTATCTAAATATAAACTTATTTCGTATAACCTGGCTATATATAAATGCAGGAGAAATAAAATATTAACCGCCAATTTAACAACGAATTTTGTTTTAAGAATAATTATCCTTTATGTGGTCATTGGAAGTTACTCAACATATGAGACACAGATCTGAATGCTTTTGACGAAACCTTTCTAAGTCATTGCTCAAAAAGGTTACATTAAAATGGTCGTTAATAGTCTCTGTGATTACCATCTAAGTTGAGTGGTGAACGATTATTTCGGAGTCGGCTTTTGATGCGAGAGAAATAAAATGCGTACGCGCACGCGTTGCCACCGAGTTACGCTGTCGTTAAGAAATTACCGGGCACGCCGTCGACACAGCCGATTTTATCGATGGAATTTATCGTCGACACTGGTCGATTCCAGTCGCGCGTGCGAGCTTCCTTATCAATGAGCGTATAACGGTTGGACATTTAGAAAATATTCACTGATGTCTATGAAACGTCAAAGATCAACTTAAAGTTTAATCTCATCTGATTTATCATCAAAACAGGAGCTGAGTTTATACGTTAAGCAAACACATTCTCTACTTTAAATAGTTCGATCATTAATTTCATGTCAAAACAATTTCTCCAATTTCATTTATTGAGAGCATTCGTCACGTCTATGTGGACTGGTGCTCGGCGCAGGCGCAGCACGGTAGTAACGAGTGTATAATTATTGTTGGCCGCGGCGCCGCGCCGGTAGCCGAAAGGCCAACTCATCGTAATTTGATGGCGTCGGCCGGCCCGCCCCGCCGTTGCCGACAAAAAACTAATTAACAGAGATGGACCACGAGATAGCCACCTCTACCTACTATGCAGCATTCGCAAGAACAAAATAAAACACTGTAAAAAATGACTATGACATTAAACTAAATCAATTTTATGAATAAGTTCAAGTCATCATGTATGACTTTCATTAAAAACGAGTCGAACTAAAGCATATTATTTCTTAGATTCAGCGTGAGGCTTCACAGGAATCTACACTTAGCTTACAATTACTTAGTGTCACATTACCACGGAAACCTGTCGGTTTGGTTTAGGACCAAGTCTTAGGTCGTAAAACGTTGCTCGTTTTTTACAGCCGTGCTCTTTTGCCTACTAGACTGTTGAGAACTTTAATAAATATAATAATGTGGACATATAACTAACATGTAGATATCTTGTGACATTCATGATTTGTAGTACATATCGAAAATAGTCGAACATCGGACAACGAGACTTAGTGATAGATTATCGTCATGATGGATCACGATTCGACTGCCAATGGTAACCGGTAGGCGAGCGACCGCAAACAATGATTACTTATGTGTTATTACTATACAGCTTAAGCCAGATTAAAAAGATGGGTTGGTCTCGTGTTATTTTTAAATATAACGACACCTTATTAAATATTACATCAATTTCCGTAAACGGGTAAGACTAAGTCCATTTAAAATGTAGTCGTCACATGAGTTTGTTCTGGTAATTACTTGAAGTGTAAAGGCCAAAGTCAACATCGAATGAACCATGGCAAATTATTTGGTAGCGGCCAGGACACGGTTGCTCGATTGCCGAAATTCGATAACCAGGCGCGACGCGTCAACAAGTCAAACTTAATCATTTTAAATATGTACTTTAAACCTGCAACTGTATTTTCGGTGACGTGACTCCCTATTGTTTGCCTGTTTTAACATCGTTTTATACCTTTTTAGTGAACATTTCCAAGCAGATATTTCCAAGTAGATATATTGTTACATTCAGGGTGAATTCTTAACGTCTTTACAGTGATGGAAACATTGATGATATTTGAAAGCAATGAATAGTTATGTATTTCGTTTTATCGTGAGAGTGAGAATGAGAATATATTTTTTTACATAGGATTTGTCGTATCTTTAATTCTTTTCATGTACTAATTAGAGAATTTGGAATGGACTTTGGTTTGATTACACAAGGCATGATTGTTTTTTGGCGGCGCCGAAATCGGACGCTTCATTAACACAGGGACACGGCGACCCAAAGAAATGTCACGTCAAAATCGGTTTCCAAGAAACGTAGAGCTACCGGAGCCGAAAAGGAATTAATAAATACAAAAGGGTTATAAAAACTGTGACAGAATTAAGAGCGTGCGCGTTAAAAATGGAGGTGTGCGAGCGCGACTGCGACGTGAACAAGTGAAACATAATGCGCGAAACAAAGCAGCCGGAGCGAATGCCTTAAATCATTTTTAATTATGTTATGGCGCGACCGCACGGCGTTTCTGCGCACGGTTTGGGTTACACACGGGGCAACGCAGGCGCTGCGCTGCCGTGAACGCATCGCACTAATCACGCCGCACCGCCTCTACAGCGCGCACATGTCTGTCCGATGCATGACCCCGTCATGTCTACCGCCCGCTCTCACCTACCGCACACAAATTACTCTCTAGAATATTATTAATAAATTTTATGGTCATTGTAAGTACCAGTTTATTTCACAAATATTGATTTTGTTACTCGTTGTTGAAGCATCCGACGGTCGGATGAGCCGTACCGAGCTGACAAATAAATCCTGAGGTCGGGATCCGACCTCAGGATTTATAGCTCGGTACTTGTTTACTTGTGTTTTAATACCGATGCTTATTAGCACTCGCAGTACTAGGTTTATACGTTACGAGGTTAGCCTATTTAATTCTGACGACTCCAGCTTTCTCAAGTCATACTATTAATAGTGATTTGTAATTGTTCAGTACATAAAAAAAAATGGCAATATATTTGACTATTAGACAGTGTAAATTAATAGATATTAGATTTTCTTTTCATGATTTTGGGTAAAGAAGAAGGCGCGATTATTTCAGAAGCATACGTAACATTTGGTGACTCATTGTTGGCCGGCTCTTATTTCACGGTAGCTTAGTGGCACTCACTAGGAGACATCATTCGCTTGCACAAGGTGCGCGCTTTGTCGATTTGTCGAAGTACAGATGTAATTACAGTTACACACTGATACGATATTCAAGGTATTGCAGCATTTATATTTACTAGATTTGGCTAGGAACTGGGACACAAATAAGTTCATTATCTTTAATAAATTTATAGGTATATGGATATATCTTACATCAATATCACTATGTCTGCCTGTACTATGGTAACCAGACTGCTGATAAACATACTTATATATTTCGACTGAGTAAATATTTTTGAACTCATACATAGAATGTACATCAATTGGAAGAAAAGGAAAAAGATATTTCAAAATCCATTCATCAACTTTAGTAGGTTCTGTCACGTAGGAGTTTCAAGGTATAAGGAGAACTCATAAATGCTGAAAACTTTACAGAATATGGATTATGTTGCACCTAACACTGGATGGATTTTAGGTACGATTCATGAAAAATAGATTAATGACGCCACAGTGACATAATCCACACAAACAGTCACAACGTTGATGGTGCATCCACTTCTCAATGATTGCATTCCCGTTTTCAGAGCTCCAAGGAGGTCAACTTTGTTTCAACGGAGATTTTATTATTATATATTACTTTATTTTAAAACCGATCTAAATGCCAAGCGTTAAAAGTTCCCATTTTGTAGTTATAGTATACTGATATATTATTATTAAAACGAACGCACTGTAATCGTCAGAACGATTTCTTCCTCGTTACACGAGTAATGGTAAACAAACAGAAGGAATGACCTGCATTCCAACAAAACGTCTACTTCTTGCGACATTGTATCACAACTCTTTAATTGTGGAACGTTGTCGGAACGGCAGGAACAGAGAAAAAAAAAGATTAATACAACACACTATAAATATAGACAGGCCTGTGGGGTTTAGTCATAGGTGCGATTAGCAACCAATTGAGTTATAAGAACGATCATTTTGTTCCGTGTCTTGGTGTAATCAATACTTATAAAGTTACTTGTCCTGATTGACGACTGATGTATCAACGCAGAGCCTAAACTCCCCGAATTAAATTGAAACTTCGCATACTTATTAAGGACTGTTTCATAATTCAGCACGAGGGCAATACAATAATCGTATAAATTTGGCCGATTGTCCTGATTAAGATCTTCAGGATTACCGGCTTTTTCATACCTAAAAATACAGTAGTGTCTTTTGCTACCTACTGAGGGGTGACTGACTCACTTACTTGTTACTCTTTTAGTCTTAATGACAAAATAATCATCATTAATGACCAAAAAAGCAAAGCAAAGAACTAAAAAAACACCCTTTTCTAACTAGCCGAACTAAAAAGTAGAAATAATTTTCTACTTTTTAGTTTTACTAATAAGTTCAAAAACAAAAATCATTTTATTGTAAAAAAAACGTGTTGTGCTATTCAAGGTATATAACTTTACTTTTAACAATATCTGTCAATAAAATAATTTTATAACAATCGAGATCCTCCTTCTCGGCAACGGGCTCTCAAGCACGCCATGTGAAGCTGGTCGAGTACCGGTGTCCACCAGTAGAGAGAACCACTCCCAACCCTCAGCCTGACCCGTGGCATCAATGCGTCACAGACGTCATTCATGATGCCACGGAACCAGGCAGCCTGCCCTTCTGTATCGTGTTCCTTTTCCTTTTCCTCTGTTCCAATCCGCGACGATGGCTGCGGCGACGAGCATATCTCGGTTCTACCGCTTGAGGGCACATCGTTTCGGAGGGCGAGTCCAATTCGCCTACCTACTACCTGACCTACAGTCAAATTATAATGAATAGTCTCAATCACCATGAAAATGATATTTCGTATCTACTAAAATTTAATGGTCATCTTTGAAAATATCGTTATTGCTTTCAATGAATGTTATACTCGTATTGAAGCGAAACTAGTACACAGATTGTACTACACTGTTAGTCCGCGTATCCATCTGATAAAAAGAGCTCATAGGAGCTATTCCAATTCCGCTACAAGGTGCTCTGGAACGTTATCTCTAGATTATTTTATTGTCACAAAACAGACACATCGAGGATCATACTAATTTCAACATTTTATCTCCATCTATGGCATAACAAACAGAGTCAGAATGTACATTGCAATAAGTCTCGTATTTAAATCCTTACTGAATATTAGTGAGACGAATAACTTATTTATTAATTAAATCTAGGTAAAATACCTTGTTTCGTTACACGAGAGAAACGATGTAAATAATTTCTCACATGTTTCAACAAATTGATGTGTCCTATCCACGCAAAATAATGTTGCATTAACGGTGGTATATTACGTTTTTAAATGCGTGGAATTCTTTTTCTACTGTCTAGAAATTTTTGACAAGTTGCCGTTGCCGCCAATTTGAATTTGAGCTTCTTTATTTGAGCTATCAGCAGCAGCCAGCAGCAGCTATAAATCAATAACAGCTACACGCACCGATTAAAGACGTTGTATCTTAGGCATTGTACCAAAAAAGTAACTTTTCGACCTTTGTCCGTATGTCGTCAAGCAAGCCAATATAGTTATTTACTTTAATGCCCACCATTTTTAGTGCACTTATTGGAAAAGTCCTGTTTATTTAGTTTATTTGTTTATTTATATTGAAAAAAAAAACAGTTTTTCCATCCTATCACCTTAAATTTTTTTTTGTAACAAAAATATTTTACTAATATTTAATTACTGAGGTATTTTTTATTGTCCTTAGATCAAGTCATTAGAAATTCTCTTTGTTATCTTTTAACAAAATTATTTTGCTATGTAATTACTTGTATCTTGATAGACAATCTATTCTTACCGATTGTCTATTTTTATCCATTTTAACGTGAATAAAATGTATCAAATTTTATACTTAATTAAATATTACAAACAGTATGCCTTCCAATATTGTAGACATTGTAGTATTTAGGATGCACTGCTATTTCTGACAGCAATATAGCCAACGCGCTCGCGCTGATTTGCCACATTGATCTGATATCGACAGAGTCGGCAGTGTTCGTTTGGAATGCATGACCGATCGGCCACGAGGAAAAAGCGCGTTCGTCGGTTGAATGAAGCGATTAGCGCTGAATGGTCGTCCGGCACGCGGAACCAAACGGATGGCACGACGCGCGCGCATCCACGCCGCGCTTTGTCTCAGCTCGGGTGACCCGTGCCCCGGGTAAAAACCGTGCCCGACTTAAAACTAATAAAAAGTGCTATAAAACTACGATCGAGCTCTTTTTAATTACATAAAAAATGTAGTTAACCGGTTTTTTTCTTCGATTAAAACCGACATCAACTTTTTTATTTTTAGAATACTTGTTACGCCTTCATTTATTTTCATGTATATGAAGATGTTTTTCTTCGTGATGATATTATTGCCAGACCATAGTGCGACTTATAGTACGTTTCAATGTTAAAATGGAGACATATTTTCACGTCATTAAAACAGTATCTCGTGCACAATGCAGTGGAACTGTATGCAGCACGGGTATAACTCGAGCGTTTTCCGTTACATATTTTCTAAAAGGGAAGCCCGAGAGACCTGAGTAGAAAATCCTCTCGTGTAGGATAAATCCCTTAGGTAACAAGGCGTTTGTTAAGCGAGAGCGGGGCTAGCAAGTCGGCGCTAATTTAAGCCACGGGTGTGCTCGCATAGGCAGACTCCGCATCTCATTTACCTTATTAAGCGGAGGCTCGCGGCCGGTCGCGTCACTCAACGTCACTCGAGGTGGCGGCGCCGACGCATAAACACCTCCTTAGCCACCGTCTATCGCTACTCTAATCGGAATCGCACATGCTATAGCTGCAACTTTGTTAAGCACTTCACAAATACTGAGCCCTAGTTATCCAGTAAACAAAGTTCGTTCTATAGCAACAGAAATTTGAGGAAGATCCCAACTTTAGGGTCTTATTATTATTATGATTTATTATTTATTGTACACACATTAATATGAAATAAGTCACAAGGAGACTACATGTACAAACGCGAGCTTAACCCAAACCTTTCTTCCAGTTTCCTTAAGTTTTCTTCTAGCGAACCCTTAGAGTGAATAGAGGATAGTAGAGAACGTAAATTCCCAACTCTATTTTATAACAACAAAAAATACCCCTTTAATCAATTATAGGGGTATTTTTGGAAAGCTGAAATATTTTTGAAGCTGACCTATTGGTGTCTAATTATTATTATTTTTGATGAACAATATAATTATACTAAGAGTTTTAATCGATAAGTTAAAAAACTTGTTCAACATATTGCACCTCATAATAAGAATAGTTTAAAAAAAATAGTATCAACGTTTTTTATTACTTTTAATGAAGAGTATTTAGGTATTGTGCGGGCTTAAAACGCTTTCTACCAAAAATAACGAATTTTCATATAAATGCCAACCCCTATTTTGTACCCATAGAAGGTGACTTTTTAAAAATCCTTTCTTAGTGGACACCTACGTCACCTAAGGAACATTTGTGCAAAATGTCATGCTTCTAAACACAGCAGTTTCAGCTGTGCGTTGATCGATAAGTCAATGAATCAGTCTGTCAGTTTCTTCCTTTATAAATATAATATTTATATTAGAAAATTTTAAACTACACAACAGAACTCCAAATAGAGAAAAAAATATGTTCGCTGAAAGTACTCCGGCTAATGGTCTCGTTGGTGTGGCAAGTGCGGGATAAATTTCCCCTAGCTACGGCGCGCGCCCTAATGAGCTAATTCAGCATGCGCTCGGTGCCCACATAACATATCTACGCGAAGATGTACGGAACGCGGGAAATTCTAAACATAATCATTTACATAACATATCTTGTTAAAAAATACGTATCGTATCGTATAATAAATACTACCTACATATGTAAATAGTATTGAAAATTTCATTAGAAAAAGTTTGTAGACTTGTAGACTGTAATAATACCTATGCCAAAAGCTTGAAATAACTGGTAAGTAGTAACGTACCAGATGTACCGTAATTGTACCAGTAGTTACTACTATTGGTACATTTGTTCATTTGCCTGGCCAGTTGCTCTCGTGGTTAGAGAACCTAGGTAAATTCTAGCCAGAGGTTGTGATTTCAATTGCCACCCTTGACCAAATTTATTGCCTGATTTGGCTCAACATTTCTTTAATACGTTTTTTTACATAAAGTCTGAAAAAAAATACATTTTACTGACAGAGAAATGAAACGAGATGCCCAGAAAATAGAGAAATTCGAGTAAATTGAAACTTGGCTTTTTGCCATAAAATTAAAACAAATTCATTGGAATTGTGACAGTGCATCTGTCGCATCAACCAGTACCTAAATATATATAATAAATAAACATATGAAATATTTTCATTTTAAGACTTTCCAGATAATAAAGACATTAAAATAACATAAGTAATAAGTGTTTCATAACTCTTTTCCATAAACTATTTTTTATTACCAATTCATAGCTACATGAGTAGATCTAAGATAACATACTTACCTACATTCGTAGGTACCCCAAGTACCTATGAGTCTAATGACAGCGAACTTAGTATCTACTGACGACAGACAGTTAAATCACAACGTAAGTAGGTTCAGTATTTTTCAGATCATTTAGGTAACATTTTTCGATACGGCAATCAAACATGACATGTTCTACCTACGAACACTTTTCAACATGTTGAAATTGAAACGTGGCAGACTTCCTTGTTCTATATTTAATACAATCACGGCGAAAACGTAAAATATGTATGTACGAGTAGGTATAATACTAACTTTGCCAGCGCAAGCGGCTCCGCCCGTGTGTATGTCGGTTATCGTGGTAAAAACTAGTCTATGTTATTCGCTGATAATGAAGCTTTTTATTAGTAAAAGAATTTTTTAAATCGGCTTTGTATTTTAGCCGTGAAAGCGTAACAAACAAACAAACTCTCACTCTCTTTCACATTTACCTATAATTTAATTATGGAAGTATGGATTCTATAAATGATATTTATTTCTGTAAGTAAATAAATTCAGATATTTTTACAATTAAGTAGTATTTTTTAGTAACTATACTCTTTCTCAAATCTATCTTGGTCACATGTAGGTAAATCTTTTATATACAAACGATAACAATTAATTAAACTATTTATATACCTTCTCACAGCCAATCCAGTAGGATAAGTGTGAATACAGATAACATCGCAGAGACAGTACACAATGTCTCTGTATGTAAATAAGAAACTCTCCAACCAATAGGACGCCGTTAAAGTACTTGCCAGGCGCGGTAATTAAAAATTCAAATTAGTCGTCGTCCCTCTACAGCGACGCGGTTGGTGATTACACAGCGTTAATTAATGTCAACCAATTAAAAGTAGGGGCGACAGAGCGGCAAGTCTGGCAACCAATAGGAACGCTTGGCTGAAGCGAGGCGTGGTAATTAAGACTAGCGAAAGGGTTGAGAATTTTCCGGGCGTTCTCGGGGGCGTGCAATTAATCACTGCCTCTCCAAGGAGTGGTGCCGCATCCTGGCTGTCTACATTGTTTTATACAGCTTAAAGCATCGCGCGACAAAATTTAATGTAACTAATTAATAATTCAGCTTGTTATTAGTTGTAGCTCCTGGGGGGTATGGGACTTCCTACCGAAAGAACACTCTCAACTGCACTTGTTTTAGTTACACGCGTTGCCAACCTCCCTCATGAAACTATTAAAACCCATTCATTTAAAAAAAATAAAGAATACTGTTTATTTATCAGACCACGCGATTCAGGTAAATATTTATGGTGTTAAAAATTAAGTCCGAATTTCCCAAAATAATAATAATTGAAAATACCTCTACAACACAAACATCGCGAAAATTGGCACAGACTGGGCTAACTAATCAACTCTTCAAGTCTAGCATATGCATCGAAAAAAATAGGAAACAGTAGACTCCTATTTATAATAATATCTTCTCATTCATATCACTTCTCGATCTTTATACTTGGCTGTGGGCCAGTCCAAGGTTTGTGTAAGACTCGCTCGTTTACAGTAGCACGACAGAGCACAAACTTGATCCTTCCATTTGATATGCACCTAAACATACCTGGACGGTGATGGACACTTTTTCAAAAGAGTGGATTTCCACGCTGTGAAGCTGCTGCCACACTAACTTCCACTGCTGTATCTGATGAATACCTGCGACACTCAGAAAACAAACAAAGATATGAAACCATGCCAGAGCCAGAACAATTTCGTTCTATTTTCTTGTAGCATAACATCTGAGGCATTTAGAACTTTCTTACAAATGTGATATAAGATCTTCGCTCCCCGTAGAAGAATCCAGACTAGGAGACTTTCAGTTAAAAAAAAAAATCCTCTCACAATTTCCTCCCCTTTCGACAATTCTCTACAACTGAAAATGCGCTTTATTTCTCCTCGGAGTTAATATAGGTGTTGAGCAAATAAAGCAGTAAGCAATCTTAGAGGCTCTTCAAAGAACAATAAAGCATGTTTATTTGCATGGTGCGATTCATCGTGACGTAAAACAGATGCGGTGAGAATTGGACCAGACTTAGCTTCGCGCCCTTCAATGTCTTACCTACAGCTTACACGCGTGATCTTTTGAGTAAGTGTATTAGTGCTTACTTATGAACTATACATTTTTTAATTCCAATGTCTCTCTAAATGTATAGTTGCCATTTAGAATATCTGTCGTTGATACAATAAAATAAATTGGCTTAATTTAAAGAAATAAATATACTACCTTTCAAAGGGTGCAGCATTTATAATCTGTTCCTGGCAGGTATATAATTTCGCTCTCTTGCCGAGAATAAACATTCGTTTCATTGCTGGGGGTTACAACACTGTTATTAACAAAGCCGATGAAGTATAAGTGATCCGCGTAGCCATTCCTGAAAGAGAGTTATTCCAGCCTCGTCCCTCCCTGAGCTCGCTTACTTCGCACACCCGTTAACCCCGCCACCCCCTCGGCCGTCACCGACAGAAGAAAAATGCTAACACGCCCCCGCGAAAACTATTAGTTATTTTGGCACCCCCACATCCCTCGCTTTCTTCGATTATGAACAACTGTCCATAGAATTTTAAGAGCTCACACGCTTCCTAATTCCGAAAACCAACAGTAAAGTATTCAATGAAAACAAAACCAGTACATATTGCCGAAAAGCGTCACATTTAATATGTATCAACATCGATTCCGATCAGCATACGAATAGAATTTCCAACTGATAAGTTATTTGGATTCAATCTGAAGATTGCAAAACAGACTCAAAAATATTGGGGATACAAAAAAGCCGGCTTAACACTTAAATCTCGTATTGCAGACGCGATGATGAAATTCAAAACAAGATAAAGAATATGGCCCATAAAAGTTTCATTGCTGTTAACTTATTTATGAAGTCGACTACATATTTAAATGTGTACTTACGTTAAAGGTACACACACAGACACACACTTTATGTTTGTGGTATTGCTAGACATTCACATATCAATTCACATATCTGAAAAGAATATATTTCTTATACAGTTTTTTTTATTTATATATTAGTTAACTGTAATTTAGTTGCAACTGAAGCTTACACATGAATATTACTCTTACTTAGTATATTAACATATTAGGTACATAATTCTCACCTAATATATTTTTCTACAATATTAAAATACAATGACTATTATCTGTACAAATTCCGTGAATAGCTATTAAATAAACCAGTGGTCTGACTTTATGTTTTTTATAATTTATTTAAGGTAAGAAGAATAGACATCTGTTTGAATATCTTGGTATGAATCTTTGATTGATTTGATTTGTATGAATCTTGAATAGTTAAAAATGTATGCTTCAAGTACCTGCATTGAAATATACTAAACTTCTCTACACTAAAATTTGGCAGGTTTGATGCGAAGACGATACAAAAGCTCCTGTAGGATCGTGATCTTTTTTTTGTAGATTAAGTACTACTGTGTTTTTAATATAATTAGTTTAAATTACTCGTATAAGTTTAGAGAAAGAGTTAAATAAGAATTTAGACGAATGACGAACGTCTTATTTTATCGTTGCTAGTCCCACTGTAATCATTTGAAATATTTCAAGTTCCAGTATAATTACACCTTAAAATATTAGATTTCTAATAAATAATAATACACTGATGTGTACAACCACAATCTAGATGAACGACGTAAGCAAACCCGGTAGTCCTCCCAATTGTTATACATGCTTCCGATGATGCCCGATTTTTCACTAATTAACAAACCTTCCCTCTTCCCCTTAATTGTGGTATACAAAGCCAGTGGCGGAGAAGGTGTCCAATCAAACCAAACCAACAATCCAATATTGAAACATACGTAATGGTTTGTTTGTTTTTATTTAGTAAAGTTTTTTCCTGCTAAAAAATGTTTGCCCAATAGACTGATGCAAATACCTTAGGACTTAGTAGTCATTGCCCATAACAAATGTCCCATGTCGAGTACGTCCATGTGAAATAAGCGAAGCCTTTATTATTCCGAATGGACATTTTGTAAGTGTCGGTTGAATGCATGCCAATTACTCTAACGTTAGCTCGCAGTACCTACTTTGTGTTGAGTTAGATGACACATGACAAAGTTTCCGGAGTATGGCGGACTGTAGATAATGTACCGACAACACATTGGATGACCGCCACTTACATAACAACAACACACAAAAGGCCAACACTAGTCGCACACAAATGAACATTTGCACATACGTTGAGTAGACAAAGCACACAAACACGTGAGGTCATCTCCCCTCATTAGGTGGTTAGTTTTCCGGGCGTGTCCGCAGACTCCACGGATGCGCGGGGGGGTGAGGTGCACGGGTCGTAGGTGGGTGTACGGGGGACGGAGGGGTGGTACAGACGGGAAGTTACTTAATTAATCCCCGCGCGGCCGCCATTGGCCGGTGGAGCGCCGGGCGGGCGGCCATCTCATCGCCCACGCGTTAATTGGGCGGGCGGCTGGTGTAGATTACACCGTATTTCTCGTTAATGAAACTGGACTCACTTACCTACTAAAAGTTACCCGGCCCGTATACGATAGGCAAAAGTATATAATAAATATGTGCCCCAGTATCTCTTGATTGATGTAATACATGAATATGACAAATCTACCTATCAGTCGAATTGACGAACGCCAAGTTAAATAGGGATTAACTTTAAAAGCGTCATACTCCACAGGCAAGGTGGAGTGACGATTTGGCAGGAGCTGGATGCGAGAAGCCCAAAATCTAAGTGGCGTGCATTGCACGCCACTTAGATCCAGCAGTGGACTGCGATCGAGCAGTGATCCAGCAGTAGATCCAGCAGTGGACTGCGATAGGCTGATGATGATGATGATGATGATACCCGAGCCTTACATCTATCTCAATCCAATTCTTCAAACATCATCATCAGCAGCCTCTACTAGTCGACTGCTGGACATAGGCCTCTCCTTAGAAAGGAGGTTCAAACATGTTTTGTAGCTATTAGTCGTGTTCTGTATTTTCTCGGTAGATCTCAATGTCTGCTACTTTCTACATACCTTAGCGTTCCTGAGTACCTTAATGGTTTTGAATATAAATATATAGCTATTTTTGCTTGACATGTGTAGTGTCAAGCAAAGACTACGATATTGAGGAATTAAAAAAGGTTTTTTCAATTTTTTAAAATAAACGGATATCTACATTATGTTGAAAAGTTCTATATCTACCCTAAAAAAGGTCTCCAGGCTGTGATCGTATGTGCCCTATGTTAAAAGCTTTTCATGTTACTCAAATATATATATTTTAATCCGAAATCTTTGACGGTGTAAATATTTAATACATCAAAAATCGCATGATTGTGTCTGAACCTTGCGCATATGTTTATCGTTATAAATATTTGATAATATAAACAACCCTCAAAGTGTTTTAGTGAACTTATATGATACGCCCAAAGGATACCCCTTGCTGCAATATTTCTATTACTTGAACGTGTTTTAACGAAAGGGAAATGAAAAAGTCACGTATGGAGCTGGTAGAGCGTTAATAAATATTGTAGTAGGGAAGGAGTTGACTCGAAACTAATATTGCTCTCGTCGCGTCAAGTGAACGTATAAAGCTCAGATTTAGCGTGAGCCGAGGGCTGAGCAGGCGCGAAACGCCCAGGTAAAGTACCTACTTACACCTCGATATACGAGGAAACGTAAATTATAATATTGTGTGTGTCGGTGCTAACCCTCTCGCGCTCACGTCGTCGCGCGCGGGCGTGTGTGCGCGCCCACTGAAAGAAAAGCAATTTCCTACGGGCGGCAGGCGGCGGTCGGGGGTTGAGGTCTCGCGCGAATATAATTTTGTTCATTTTTTTCATTCGGCCGAGTTAATTCGGCTTCGCGGCGAAGTCGGCTATTGATTAGGGCGCGTCTTACGTTTTAATTTGTTTGCGCGCGCAGCCAGCGATGCACCCGGCGAGATGAGATCCCCCCACACCCCATACTTGCACTCTGAAACCTAATGAAGTCGCCGCTAACTACCTTTATGTAGTCACCGTTCTTGTCATAATCACGATACGTGTTTATTTTCAGTTTGCCGACGTCGAAGTATCCCCTTGAAGGGAAGGACTCTTGTTTACACTCTAAGCAGACCCTTACACATCGGCGAAATGGTTTTAGGGTTGCCTCTTTTGTGAGTGACCGATATATTATTCTAACATGAAATGGATTAAGTATTATCCATTTAGGTGTAGAAACTGTGTCTGTAGATATAATACAATGCAAAAATTATTCAATTCTAGAAGCACTCAACTCAAAAATTTATTTTATTAAAAAAAACTAATTCGTCTATCTTAGTAATATCTTACTATCTAACCATTAGCTAATTTTTAAATTTATTATAAGAATAACAATTCTCACAAATACATAAGAAAATGAAATATCAACAAAGCGTTTTTACCTAATCTCCTAGATCATGAGACCGTAATTAACGTTGCATCCGAGTCCCGTACTTGTGCGACGCCATTGGTCATCTCGCCCACCCTCACTGCCACCCTCCCCCTCCTTAGTGTGTCCTTTACAGCCTCACCTCCTCAGCCGCCTCAGCCTGTGAAACAACGCCGGCTGCATGTGACACATTAGTAAATGAGACGACATTCGTTACGAGCGAACCGAGCGCACCCAGCGCAGGAATTTCCTCATTGAAACCCACTGTAAGGGTGTTTCATAAATGCAATTTATAAGTACGGTACTGAAATATTTAAACAAATCTACAATTACAAGATTATTTTTTGTTTTAAAAAGATAACATTTAGTCAGTAATGGTTACTACTTTCATCATTATGTACAGAAGCGCTTGACCTGTGATAAAAGTGCTCTGTTGTTTACTAATCAATATCCATATTTGCTGTGGGTTGCTTTAAATCGAGTACGAATATGCACTCGTGGTCACGAAAGCAGTATAACTAAAAAGCTATTATTTCTCTATTTTTAAGAAATTGTCATTGGTTGAAAATGTTATAAATACTCGTAAATCAAAAATAATTTAACGTACGGAACATTTAATGTTTTTAATTAGTACCTGTTTCAAGAAAGTGTTATTTATGTTTTCATGTGATTTTGTTTTTGCTCCAAATTCGGCAGTATGATGAGGCTGCATTGCATCTCGTTGAATAAATCGAGAGGGCGCCGCAGCCGCCTCCGTTCGGCCATTAAGCTTTTCGATAGTGGATACTCTTCGGGGTTTACTTTGTTTTATTACTTTCATTTTATTGTTTTAATTTGTGTGCGGGTGCGCTATTTGCGTGCGCGCAGTTTGTCGCGCGCCCCGCCCATCGTCCGGCGGCCAATGGCGCGCCTCCCGCTAACGAGGTGCTGTCGCACCCGCGCTCGCCCGTCGCGCCCGCGCCGCGATGCACCGCGACCACGCGCCCGCGCACACCACACGCACAGACATCGCGACAATGCTCATTGTTTCAAACTATTCTTATTTTGTTTTAGTTAGGTCCACCTCGCCGGTCGACGCGCGCCTCCCACCGAGCGATAATTTCAATGTCGTCGCATATATTGTGATATTGACTGAGATTCCACTCTGCCCATGTTTTATCGTCGGAGGCGCGTTTCGTCAGAGCTACTCAATAAGCAATAAACCATTCGCCTCCGAGGAGTTATTTTAAACCCTGACTGGGACTCGAATTGAGCCCACGCCTTTACACCTTTTAAAGGTTATTGTGTTTCCGAAACGCTAAAGATATAAGCATTCAGCAGTCTCGCAAACATTTGCACCGTCAGTAAACACAAAACATTTGTTTTAATAAAATAAGATATTTTTATGGAGTTGCTTCTAGCAGCTCCACCACTTAGATAAGCTTCACCTACTGAAGAAAATCAAAAAACAACGGAGTCACGAATAATATTAAAGGGGAAACTAAGCAATTGATAGTAAAAATGGGCGTCGAAATAGAAAAATATCGTCGGACGCATTCGTGGCCTGGTAAAATATTCAATCGGGGCAATTCGGGTCCGCGTATAAATTCGGTACCGCCATTATTTGTAGCGCGTCCTCGCGACCGAAAATCGGTACCTACATTGATAGTCGTCATTTTTCTTGTAGGTATCGTTAATATTTTACGGGTGCGTGTCAACGGTTTATGGGCTCACTCTTAACACTAAAACGTTTTAGCCGTGCTCTCATTGTTTATACATTTTACTATCCACTTTTTATAGTTTATTGCAGCTTGAGTGCTGTTCGGGGTTATGACACCGCGCGTAACGTTTCTCTGACGTTCGATTGTATGCCATACAACTTGATTTTTATTGCGGTCTGATGTTAGACGGAAACTTTTGGAATTGTCATGTGTATATTTGCGTGAACTGCCAGGCACTAACTGTCGATGATCTGGTGGCGTGCTCCGATGAATCAAACGTAAGCGGCCAATAAAGATACCATAGACAGCGATATCATTTTGTAATGCCTTAACTTAATTCCACTTGCATTGCTTTTTGGTACGAATTTTGTAGCTTATAAAACCTAAAGTTTGCTCTTTGCCCAATAATATTTTGTATGCCTGCAAAGAGTTTACGCTCCTCTAATTTCTCATTTTATAATAGACTCGATTTAAATTCTGAAATAAAGCCATGCTATCGTACAACACATAACAACGGACGGGTTCTTATCTAAGTGTAATTATCCGTCCAAGTTTGCGAGCTCAGAGAAAGAATTGATCACGCCCTTGTGTGTGTATGTGTCAAGGGGTGCGAGAGGAGAAGTGGGAGGGAGTGGGCCGTGGGTAGGCTCGCATGGGACGCGCTCTAATGAGGTGCCTGAAAGCGACAATGTCTTTGAGTAAAGCAAATGTGTAGGTATCTACATACGCGGGGAGTGACGCCTCCTATTTCATATATTCTATTTTAATGTTTATCTAGTGGAGTTTAGGGGTAGATAAACAAAATAAATAATATGTATAAGTACTTGAGGTGTTTTCGCGTTTAAGACTTAATTCGTGTTCTCTCAACATTTTGTTCGGGCATTCTTTTAAATGTAGGGTTCTATGCAAAGATACCTACTACTTATACGTACTTAGTAATACTTTACGATTATCTTAATCCGTTTTTAGGGTTCCGTTTCTTTAACGTAAAAACGAACCCTTCGTTGTCCGTCTGTCTGTCAAGACCATTCTTATTACGCACGCGAAACAATCAAACTGAAGTAAGCATGTAATAGTGGTAAAAACATCAAACTTAGAAGTCAGCGCAATAAAAAAAAAAGCCTTGTATTTTAATTTATTGTAAGTAAATTAAATCCAATACTATGAAATAATACCATCACAGGCCTGAAATCATGAAATTTGATGAGAAGCTAAACCTCACGGTACAAGTTAAGAATAAATCGAAAGTCGTTGATTTTACATTAAATACTTTAAGTTTATAAATTTAATAAATTTTGTCTTTGGACATTTGACTGACATACCTATAGAGATGCATTTTTATTATACAACGATAGAGAATATTTTTAATCTAAGAAAAATTTAAAATTGTAGTTAAAAATCTTCACGAATCGACTCTACATGGAGAATCTCTCTGCGTAGGTACATATAGGTAAATTAGTACGGAATCCTCGGTTCAAAAGTCAAACTCGTACTTGTTCGAATTTTTATGGGAATTTCGATGAAGTTTAGCTCACGAAGGATTCTTTATTGTTTCTAGGAGTAGAAAAAATCTTCTAGCTAATAAACAATAGGCAATAACATGTTTATTGAACGATGCTTCAAGATAACACACGCCATTGATAATTAAAAGGAATCCAACCTTATTATACACTTTACGACATTATATTGATGTGAGGCTGTTTATGCAACCATATCAACTCTCCCCAAGAATCTTGAGATATTCATACATATATCTCAAGATCCTTGGGGAGAGTTACATATATACATCTCACGATCCGTTAAGAGAATTAAAAATCAGAATCTTGTCAGTGATATCCGCCAAAGGCGACGGTTAACGTACGACGCGATCGCTCGCCGCTGGGAGTAGCACCGAACGCTTACAGGGGTCGATTGCTTGTTCCGGTCCGGAGCCGGTTTTAATTTCCCGCGCGAGGCGGCGGCGCGTTAAGTTTAAACGGCCGGAGATGAGCCACACGTACTAATATCATGCACGGCCCGGGCCGTCGCCATAGCGACGCACACTCAAATGACGTGTGTGGCGGTACGCGGGTGTGAGGCCGGGGTAATATGATTTGAGCGCCCCCGGCCGCGGCGACACCCCGCCCGCTTGTTTGCTCTCCGATGCAATCGCGATACGAGCGTTCTATCCCCCGCGCACCCTGCAGACACCCGCCCCTCCGCCGGCGACACATCTCTCACCTCCGTCGTCGATAACCGCATCGGATTCCTTGTTGCAAGCCACCGCATTCTATTGAAATAGATACCCCGCGCTCGCCTATACACCTACCTACTGCTCTACTCGATTTACACGTCACCCCTTGCCGCACAATTTTCAAGTCCACTCGACAGGGCACACTCTTTCTTGAAGTTTCTGTTATCTATTACTTCATAGGTCTGAACTGTCATGTACGCTGTTTCCTTTCAAATAGGTTTGCATATTTACCTTTCCACGTTGTCAAATATCACTTTTATCACATTTTCTTAAAAATAGGTCCTTATTTCCAACGTATAATCGCAACGATCGTGGATTATAGTCCTAATGCATCAATCAGACGATTTCTCCTTTCGCTCAGTAACAGGCGGCGTCGTCTTCTAGAAATCTTTTTGCGTGTTAACTTAATTCTGTGCTGTCACATTCACGATGGAATCTCACGAGTTTACACAGCGGCCAGTGACAATTACGTGGAGGCTGTGCTCATTAGTTGCGGATGCGCAACCGCTTTATGTATCATGTATGTGATGTCGCCTCGCTTGCCTCCGCGCTTGATGGGACAATAAAGCAGTCAATCGACACCGTTGCGCTGTCCTTAAACAAGATAGGAGATACTGTTGCGGATGCCTCATCGTTCGGTCATATCCACTAGATACATGGTTTTTATCTTACACTACTGTCTAGCTGACGACTTTCTGGGAACTACTTTAATGTTGACTGTTATTTTAAGATGGAAGATCATCTCAAAATGGTAGGCAGTACTCCCCCTCAGACTTGAGCAACACCACCTCTCTAGGTTTCCTAATAGGGTGACTGAACGGTGTTCGGCGTGCAAGCCGCCGTAATTGCGGCGCGGCCGCCGGAGGCCGCGGATAATGCCGTACGTGATATATGGTACTACGGCTAATAACATAGCTCGAGTCCTGCGCCGATTATCCCTTTACTCAGCACAGATGAATTCGTATCGATCGCAGCATCGCTCAGTCTCACTTAATGAGAGCAGGATTTCTTACTCATTATCCACTTTCGCTCAGCGGTGGTGCCCGAGGCGCGATGAAGACGTCGCGGGTCGCGACGTTCGCCCCCGCACACAATTTGCCTGAGCACTGGCGTAACGCTGTTGCCCGCACCGCGCTTTGTACTTGATCCTCGGTAATTGCGGACTGGGCACTTTATACCACCTAAGGCATCACTACACGAATGACGGTAGTCGATAATTGCCTTATTGGTTACCTAGCTCTATCACGACTAACTCACACATAAACCGCTTTCAAAGAAGTTACGATTAAATTAGGTAGAAGGTTCAAACGTTGTCGGGCTTTGTTATTGCAACAATTAACTTAGATACGAAAATTAATAGTTGCATCGAAACTAATAATAAAACATCGCATGTTCACTCGAGGCGGTTGAATGTTACCACACCCTATTCTTTAAAGTAATTTTCTCTTACCCCGTATTCGTTCCATGATGGCCCACAACTTAGTATTACTCGTGTTTTGTCTTTAGAATATTTAAGAAACAATTATTGTAATTAAAATAACCTAAACTATATAATATGGGATATTTAAGTTGTTACCTAGTAATCTAGACACGCCATTCGGACTTACGTCAGCAAAATCTGAAACTAAAATCATAGGAATGTTACCACATATTGCATTACAACATATTGTCTATTCCAGGTGGCTTGGTCGCGGTTCAATGTTTGTCCTCTCCGAGGCACAAGCGCAGGCGTTACTTCGGCCAGGGGGACCTGCTATCGGCGCCGGCGCTCTCGTGGACGTCGGCGCTGGAGATGGCGAAGTCAGCCGCCGCTTCGCTCACATCTACCCACACAATTACGCTACTGAAATATCTGCTAGTATGAGAAAAACCCTCGCAAATAAAGGATACAAGTAAGTCAACCACGCCTTCTGTTTAATGCAAAGTGGTTAAAATAATTTCTTTTTAAGCACGGGCCCCGTAGAAAGCATCCTAATCCGAGTTGAAATTCTTAGCTGATCGTTTCTTAAAAGTTTATTGAAAGTTAGACAACTAGTCCTAAGTTGAGAGTGACTGGTGACTATACCTGCCAGTGTAAAAACAAGCAATGGGTATGTTTTGTGGACTCTATCTATGGTCGTTAGAGAGCCTTACTTTGGTTCACACGGACCGGCCTGACCGGAGTCATACCACGGCCTGGGACTAATCCCTCCCACACGCCCACCACTGTAACAGTGACCCACGAACACACCGAAGGAACATGCAATAAATCCACTTCCGTCCTTAGCAAAACGGACGACAAATTGAAGTAAAATACATACATCCTCTTAAACAGGGAAGCACCACGTCCTCAAAATATTATCGTTGCCGTCGGCCACAAAATATTATCGAAGCCGATATGCCACAAGCACGGACCTAGCACTGATCCCTGAGGACATCCCAGTGTAAGCACCTTGGTCACAGAACGATGACCAAGCCTTTGTTTAGTTGTAACTTGTGAAAAGTACGAAGATATAAGGGAGTAAATATTTTTAAAGAGGGGTGCCCTTGATTTTAATTAGAGATATATCTAAGAAAATAGTCAACACGTATTAAAATTTTGACTCTGTGACAATCTTCGTAACCGTTAACATTGCATCAATTTTCAATTTCCCCAACAAAAATCCAAGTTGTCTATCATGAAATTTAACTTCACCCGGCAGAAGTCGGAGCACTACAAGACGTTTTAAAAGCTTTTCTAACGATGGTAACAATGTGATTGGTCTGTAGGATTTAGGAACATCCGGCAGGTTGTCACCGCTTTTTGGTATTATACGAATACTGCGTGTCACCCGAAAGTTTACAAGCATTTTTTATCATTTTGTTTTATATTTTATCATCGCCTAAAGCCTTGTTTAGCGGCAAGGATCTAACGATACTGAGAAATTCCTCTGAAGATGGTAAGTCAGACATTGGTGGTAAGTCAGAGATCTGTCGGTGATAATCAGTGTCATTTTCCGGCCAATCGTCAGGTACGAGTGATTCTGCTGTTTGTTCTTCTCCTTTGGTATATCTGTTATTAATTTTGATGTTATGTATGTATACAAAGTCGAATGAGATATTTGCCTTAAATTCATGATACAAAGGTGACCACGGCCCTCTCTATCGAGTTTATCAACAAGATTCTGAATTAAGTTTCCCTTGCATTGTTTCACAGCAGCTCTGTAGTGGGACCTGGCAACTCTAAGAGATGAGAGCATTATTGTACAAGTCTCCTGTTACTTTATGCTTTTTACGTTATGCGTTATTTCCTACGAGCTTTACGGTAGCTTCTACTTAGTTTGGCTAATTTGTAATTGGTTTGTCTGTGATGGGTGTGATTGGTGTGATTAGAAGTATATGAGTGTGACTGTGTGTCTTACTGTAGTGATGAATGAGGTTGCTAAAATTGTTTGTAAAATAAGTGTTATTTACTACTATATATGTTTTTAACAACAAATGGCTAGTAAATAGTGTTATTGTATTAGGTACAAAACCTGTAAAAATAGTTGTATTGTGTGTCATATAAATAAATAAATAAATTTATCATTCCACCACATCTACGAGTGTTAGTGATAGATCCGCGGGGATAATTATAGGGAGCTCTTTGCGGATCCTGTGTAACCCTTGGTATGAATTCGTACACAATCAAGCGGTGATCACATACACATTTACAGGATGCGTCCGGGAGGACACGCCATCCAAATATCGAGACGTTGCCGCGCAATTGCCCGGCTCGCACGCACGAAAAACCGGTGTTAAGCAACTTTTTCATATTTTTTCACTGACTAGGTGTGGTGACTGATTAAGCATACAGAGTGTCACCACCTCTATTCATCCTGTGGGTAAGAGCCGACTAAGGGAGCAAGGAGCTCTGCAGCAACAGCACTGCAAAAAAAAAAAAAGAAAAACTTGAAACAAACCCTATATCAACCCGTCTGGCCAGTGTGATATCGAAGGGCAAAACCTCCATTGTAAGGAGAGGCCTATGACCAGCAGTGGTCTGTCAGGGGCTTTTGATGATGAGTAGGTGAGAGAGGTTACTCTCAATTGTGAGAGAGAGAATCTGAAAGAGCAGTAGCGCAGAAAACACACACAGTAGCACAAAGTCACTAGATTCGGGGAAATTACATTTTATTATATTAAAAAAATTAAAAACTTACAACTCTAGAAACTTGCAAGACCACGAAAAAACAGTAAACTGTCAAAGTATTTTGAACCATACTCCTGCGATATTCGTATAATTATATAATTTATATTAAGTTTTTTTTTGTATCTATATTAAGTTTTTTTTTTCAGAATATTGGACACAGAGAGTTGGCATCGCTATCGCCAGTTCGACTGCATATGCATGTTAAACTTGCTGGATCGCTGTAACAAGCCAAAAACGATGCTGTTACAAGCTAAAGACGCTCTAGCTCCAGGCGGCATCCTTTTGTTGGCTCTTGTGTTACCTTACAAGCCTTACGTAGAAGGTACTAAAGTCACATTTTATACAAACCATATTTGTTATAAACCTATTTGTTAAACCTCCTTTCTAAGGAGAGGCCTATGTCTAGTAGTAGACTATTAAAGGCTGTTGATGTGATATTTGTTATGCTAAGACACGTTACTAGGCATAGATACACGTTTTTCCATCTGTATCACGGAAGTTGTTCGCTTAAAATCTCCAGTATAACCATCGGCACCTCCTTCAATTATGGGATCACTAATCAAGCCACTTGACTTGATTCCTTTCTTGACAGGATCAAGGAAGATATTCAGAGCACTCAGATTTCATAAAGCTTCAAGATCTTTAGATTTATTTTAATTTTGAATTAAAATTTCAATAATTTAAGGGATTCGGATATTTAGGAAACATTTGAACATTTACCTCCTTTACCCCTCCTTAAGAGCCTTCAGATTTCATAAAGACTTGAAATATTTAAATACTATTATTTTACTTATTTTTCAATACCTAATTTAAGAGATTCTGGAACATTCACAAAATATTTGAACATTTCCTAAACCAACATCAGAACTAACAAAATCTAATTTAATGTATTCCTAATTACAGTCACCCCCGACCACAAACCTGAAGAACGTCTACCAATTGAAGGCGTTGATTTCGAAGGACAGTTGGCGACCTTCGTCAAGTTCATGCGCGAAGAGGTTGGCTTCGAGCTGGTCTCATGGACTCGAGCCCCCTACCTATGTGAAGGCGACTTCGCACAAGCATACTATTGGCTAGACGACTCTGTCTACGTGTTTAAATCAACTGCCGATACCCCCGCCATATCGAAAACATCTTAAACAACGAACAATATTCTTCCAAAATGATCGTGGATCGACTCACACATCCACAGTCAAAGCAAAGTTGTGAATCTAGCTTTAGAAGTAAGTGTATGTGTGTGTTTCCTTAAGATCCTGCAGAATGTATACGTTCCTGGCGTTTTAAATGTACTAGTGTAATAATGATGATATTAAATTTTTTATACTTTTTCATGTTGTAATGAGATATTTATTTGTATGCACAAGCATATGCGGGTTTAATGTAAGGATGTTCGCAATTTAAAATTGTGTTCATGCGGATCCGAATTCCATAGTTTAGCTACTTAAACTGAAATTAGATTCTTACTTCGTAAGTGTAGATCCTATTTTAAAATACAATGTGGTAATTGTCTATTATACTTTAACTATTTATTCGACCTGCGGATGCTTCTAGTAAAAGAAAGACATGCCAATCGGAAAGCTACGATCTCATGTAGCTTTTTTCACAAAGAGAAAAGTATGAAAAGGCCGTTTTAACGTAGTAATCAGTAAACATTTTTGTATGGTAAATTATTTTAAATAAAAATTAATAAGATACAAATGGAGAAATAAAAAAAGGCATAAGTTACGCTTAGTATTTTACTTGTTTAGTAAGTAATCTTCACGGGGGTTCGCAAAAACTTTCAGATAAATACTTCAATGTGATCATTTAAAAAACCGGCCAACTGCGTGTCGGACTCGCCAGGGTTTCGTACCATTTTCTATAAAAACGGCAAAAAACACGTTTGTTGTATGTGTGTATAATGTATGTTAAATATTTATTTTATTCTGTTTTAGTATTTGTTGTTATAGCGGCAACAGAAATACATCATCTGAAAATTTCAACTGTCTATCACGGTTCATGAGATACAGCCTGGTGAGAGACGGACAGACAGACGGACAGCGGAATTTTAGTAATAGGACCCCGTTTTACCCTTTGGGGGCGGAACCCTAAAAACGATAATTTATTGCTTTAACTCCTAATATGACATCCGGATTTAAATTTCTGATTTAATTACAATAATACATTTTAATTTTATTGTAATGAGACTTTAGTAGTCCATAATGGTATACATTTAGTTTTGTCTTTCACTGTCATAGATGATGATGTGATGTGTGTAATAACAACAAGTTAAATAAATTGTCTAGGAACTTGAAATTTAACAAAATTATTTAAAGTCTAAACTTACTCGGTTTAAAGTTCAATTAACTGAGCAAAAATTCATGCATTTATCCTTATTTAAACTATTAGTGTATCAAAAATAAAGGGGCAAGACTAATATATTTCTAGTTAAAAGTATAAATCACCAGCATTTCATTATTTTGATAAATAAATACTACGCTTGTATCTATCTGTGTAACTACCAAAGTGCATTTATTAAATTAAAACTCTATTGCCTAATTTTAATGAAGTGATTTTTAGTTATATTTATCTGTCCCATCGAATTTTTGTTTACGTTAAAACCATAAAATTTTTAAATAATATTTTTTTACACCCAAAAAATTCATTCATACTGCTGCTGACGCAATGGCGCAGTGGTTAGAAGAACTAAACTCATGAACAATCTATCTTACACAAATATTTGTGTTTGATTGTTCATGAGTTTAGGTGTACTTCGTAGCAGTCGCGTGTGGGATTGAAAGAGCAGCAAAGAAATACACAAGCCGTTCAATGACGTTGATGTATCGAACGAGCCTCTTGCATAGAGCCTTACTTTCTCAAATCACAAATAGCCCGTACCTATAATATTCTAGGCTCGATAGAATATTATAGGCACGGGATAATTTAGCTGCGTAACAACTTTCTGCATTCGGTGAAAGTGATTTCGTGAAAATAAACGGAAGTCCGTAACAGGAAGCCGGTGAAGCGCGCGCTATTTGATTTAACCGATGAACGCTATTTGACTAGGCCAATGAATGCGTGTTATTTGATATATGACCAATAAACGCGCGCTGTGCTAAATGTCAGATGTTATTCTTCATATTATGAGGCTACTGTAGGGCTCGCTGTTCTTTTTATTTTACTTATACGTGCATTATATTCTTAGACTTTCTTTTCTTAAGCTCCAAAAAAGGTATACATTATCTCATGATAGTCGCCACTAATATAATATATAATGTATGAAGCGTCAATCTCTCATTGTACTTGAGTTACCTAACTCATAAAAATCATGTAAAAACGGCATTATGATGAAAATATTATTACAAAAAAAATAATATTATTATTTAAAAAAAAAACTTTTTTTTTAAAGGCTACTCCCGCATTAGGAATATTTTCCTGTGTCGCGGTGGACTTTACAAACATGCATGAAATGGACACAAAGTGTAGTCCTATGTGGGGATCGGACCCACAACACTCAGCGTGGTAGTAAGCGGCGTAGCGACCGCTTAAACCATCGCCATCCGTGCAGTCAAATGTTAGGAAGCAACACCAATTTACTCTAATTATTATTATAATAAGATTATTGTGGTTTTAGTGTCATTGAGACAAGTGATGATGATGATGAGACAAGTGTCGCGAGTTCAGTCCAGCTAAGTCGATCATATTATGTGGTTTTATAAATACGTAAAACCACATGACATTTACCTAAGAAAGATAAAGAAAAGAAAGTGGATCAATTTATTACCCAGGCTCTGTTGAATAGCATTACCTCTCCGTAAAATGACGTCATTTAACCACTCACCTTTAGAGAGATTGCTAAAACATGATCCAAACAATAAGGCCCTTCCTCGAGAGTCTGTAGATTACTTCCTGAAAATAGCACAATAATAATATATGTTTCATAATATAATACCTAATAGGATCATTTATAAATCTATTTAATTCTTCATGTTAATTAGCACTAGTTACATGTAAAAATATTAACTATTGTAATATTACCATAGATTATTTGTACTTTTTCTACAATATTTCATGAAAAATTACACCACTTGAATTATTAATAATTAATTATCAAGACCGCCTTTCGGGTTACGCGGATTGCGTGGTAAGTGAAAATATGCTATTAGCTGCCTACATAATTTAAGTAAAGTTATTCAGGTATAAACAGAAAATCTTTCTAAATTATCACTTTACCAATGTCAGTGGTCCTGACCGGCGGTACAAGAGTGATGAGCAAAATAGATGTTGTATTTTACTGTGCCAAAATGTGATTCCATGGCATAAGTACATTCAATATGTCATTGTGTATACACGTAGATTAATTAACCTTATGTTATAATTAATTTAACATGGCGAATGTCATGTCATTATAAACTCATCTTGAAATTAGTGGGAGAGCGATCCGTGTGCTTTATAAATTAGCTGATGTATTGGATTGCATTGAGAAATGCCTACAGATTCATTAAAAATCACGAATGTTTCCTGTTAGAAATGGCTAATGGACGTCGCCTAAACTGTTTACAGAGTCGAACTAAAAACTGCACGCCGTCTACCACCAGCCGGGTGTAGATGACCCCCTTCCTCCCCTCGTGTGTGAGAACCAGTGTTCCCATTCTGCTCCCTAGAGGGCGCTGCGATCCACAGCGCGTCACAACCTCCAGCCCGGCTGCTTCTGCTAGGGTGGTACATGGCCACACCTGTCAACCCCCAAGCATGCGCTTATGAAGGACGTAGGTCCTGCTACGACCGCGCCCCTTCCCAGGCCTAGCGGACTAGGAGAGTTCTAATCCTCTCCCGGTCCTGCTACGGTGTCTCCTCCTACCTTGCTCGCAGAAGGAGAGGGCCGAGTTCCACTCGCTCTCTCGCCGTACCATGGCCACAATTGTGGTACCAAGCGAGTCAGTCACAGGTGATCTCCGAAGCATCTTTTCTCAGTGATCACCTGCGTCAGCTGGTATGAGAGGGTCCCGTGATGCCACTCGAGCCAATCCTCCATTACGGGTCTTAGCGCCGCAATAACGGCGTGCCAGACACCTGTGGGATACTGTATCCCCTAAAGGATAGACTGAGGGGCATTATACATCAACAATATGACCACTATAATACCACCACCATAATTTAACAGTTTATTAATGTATTCCAGATCCACCTTTTTGACTGACGCTCACTATGTTAAATAATAATTTTGATTGGTGTACTTCGTAAGTAGTGCATAATCATATATATATATTCTTATAATTTTGTTTGTTTTTTATCGCATATATGTCTTTGTTGGATTTTAAACACGCGATATACATTATATTATAAGTGAAATTTCATTTTACACAAGTTTGTACAGTTTTAATGTTCGCTCTATTTAAATATACCACGGAAGTGAAATTAAAACGTAAAAGTTGTAATTTTAATCAATATTTATTTATCTCTAAGCACTGCTTTTCATTTCTAAGTTTCCACCTTTACAATTTAAAAATTCTCCGAATACAAATAATAATTTACATGGCAAGGCCAATTCAGACAGAATATAGGCATACATACAGCTGATGGGAGTTAAGTCAAACATATACATATGTGTGTGTACTTTAAATAGCCAATATTTCAGTGGTCAACAAACATTCAGGTTCATTCAGTCTAATAAATCCCTACCAGCTATAATGTACACTATTAACTTAAAAATATATAGAAACATAATTTATTTGTATAATAGTAACTATCCGATTGGTATATATTGCATTTTAATGTCAAAATTACATTTTGATTGAATAAAAATTTATCACAGTATTCAGATGCCAAAACGAGAAATAAACATTAGTGGTACGTATAACCGTATAAATGCTTTTTCAAGGAGGAATACACAGTATAATATTGGTGATGAATAATTTCCATAATAATATGTCTATAAATATTACAATACCATAAAAAAAACTAGGTATGTTATTACGTATGAAGTAACCATCATTACGGTAAAGTGATACATTGGAAACGCGCCGCGTCGCTGTCAGTGTCAGTAGTTGACGTTCGCAAATCTGTTTTACTAATAAGACGATCAAGCTAATGAAACGATCGAAAAGTAAATTTGTGCGAGACTGGAAGTACAGTTTAATATTGCAACAAAAAAGTATGTCATGGGTTTGCCGAGCAGGCAATAGAGCTTCTTTCTAGAAATTTCATACGAAGCTGTTGAGTGACATACTTTTCCGCCATCATTAGAGCAAGACCAGACAAAGCGCTGCGTAAAACAAGGCACCGACCTATAAATTTTTCATAACTTAGAAAGAATTCTAATCATATTTATAAAAATGCAATACGAAATCCATTTTTGACTAGAAAGCTTATAATTCTAATACAGAGAGAGATTCTTTTGGAAGTTTCTAATACTTTTTTGAGAACAAGAATTTGACGGTTATATCAACTTAATACTAGGTGTATTGTTAGTTGTCGATGAATACGTAGTAGCCTCGTTAAATATTTGGATTGTGTACCAAAACGATTACTATGTAATGAATCGATATAATATACCAACTATTAGCTTTCTCGTTGTAAACAGCTAATACGAAATATGAAATGCCACATAAATGTACAACGCACTTACCTATAATAAGCTGCTTAAAATTAATAATATATTTGACAACAACCAATAAATTGTGATGCGTACATCGATCCGATAAAGAGACTGGCGGTCGAAATACTTACACGATACAATACAACTTCGCAGTCCTTTCCGTCGTGGTCTGTATAATATGATGTAAAGTTATACATTATACATATTGTTTATAATTTAGAATTACAATACTAAGATACAAAACTTTAAATTTAATGTAGGCTTTGCCTAATTATTGCACTAATCATTAAAATTATGTAGTCCATTATTTCACATGACGATGTTACGGAAGTAAATAGTGACTCCTTTCAATTATAGAAAACGATCAAAGTAAACTTCAGCCAAGCTCCTTCGACCATTCTATTTACTCTACTGCACACTGAGACGATATACATATAACACAAATTAATAGGTACTGTAAAAAACCTAATTACAAAATAATCATAATTTAAAAATTGAATTAACCTTATCGATAAAAATTCCGTGCGCATGACAAGACTCATCCCAGCGTGCAGTATGCACATCTCATCATAATTAAGCCTAATCTACACCCACAGGCAACATCAGCTAAGACGAACGTGAAAAATTTGCAGTCTTCATTAAGATACTAACCTCCCTATCACTCACAAGACAAGACTTGGCGATCAACCTTTATCAAATAATAGAACGCGCACAATACCTAGCGAGTTGCGCGCTCAAACGTATTCACATGGAGATGACTGGCCAAATGCAATGTCATGTTCGGAATGCGAACCTCTCGCTCGCGTTTGCGCACTTAACTACACACTCTTCTAAGTTATATTCATGTCAAGACTTCGCTCAGACCTACACCTATTACACTTCTATCACAGTGTAAATAATGCACTTACGATAATAACTCAGATTAAACTTAATTAGGACGAATCTTCAAATTAACGTAAAATACCTTAACCTTAATAGACACGTTCTTTAACAACGAAAGCAATAGCAAACATTTTTGTATGCCCTTTTACAACAGACACTATGAAACTATTAAAAAACAAAATTTTGAGTAAATTATGTAAAAAATCTGCAAACCAACAATCAAATAAGAGAAACCGCAAAACAAAGGTAGCGAGAAAAATTAACTATATGTATATTGTATGTAAATTCAGTTTGTGCTGAATGAGGTGATATTTCAAGATGTACATTCACCTAATATTCGAATTTATTCAGCGTAAGCTTCAACGCTTCGTAGCGCCTACGGCGTTCTTAGAATATTAAACCCCAACAACTTCCCACTTAAGTCGGCCCGTGTACTTTACGTTTAAATGCTATCAGTACAACATTTAAATATTACAACAAATAATGAATCATTGTGATAACTTACAAACTAATTACATGTTTTATTGTATAATGACTAAATATGCAGATCTATTTAAAATGTGAATTCAAATAATTATATTATCTTCCGAACACTGAAGTCATTTTTCTTCAATCTAGCCTCAGGAAAGCGTATCTTACATTGTTTTCTATCGCATAAAAGAGATGTAGTTCAGCCACCTATGCGGTAAAAAATATTGATTACCATTTAAATATGTTGTTTTTACATAAACGGTACTCGGTAATTACCTACCTGGATATTATTCTTTTTTTCTCTTTTTGTATAAATAAACTCTCTACTTTGAAACTCGCTTGTTAAAGTTAAAATTTCGTTATGTCGATAGGAGGCTACTGCCACTCCGTGATTTTTTGCTCGAGAGAAGCTATAAAAATGTAGTAAGATCAAAATAAGTATAGTACCGTCTAAAATGTAATGAGTGACTCTGTTTGCTAACATTTATACTTCAGTGTTCAGAAGCAGTCCAGCCGAGTATGAACAGTGCATTCCGACAGTGACGTAGGATGTATGGGGGTGACGTCACCGCGACGCTCAGCCGTCGGTGGCGTGCGCGTCCGGTGGCTAGTTGCCGCTCACTATCTTGCGGCTCTCCAATTCCTCCATGTTGTTTGAGCTGCAAAATAATGTACAAACAGGTATTTGTAATCTAGACAATATTTTTATTTAAATTTATCAGTGAATAAAATGGATACCTACAGCACTACAGGTACACGACACAAATATAAACAGGTTTAAACACTTACTTTTTATATTAAAGACTACGTTTTTCCATTACGTTTGAAGTTTTTTTTCTAGATGAAAAATACTTTGGCCTTTTTTACGTTTTAAAATATCTTTGCATTACGTTACTGCCAAACTTACCGAAGTTTATCATCATTTTTCCATGATGTGACTTGGATGTGTGGCGGCGGCAAGTAGCTTCGCAGTGACTGGACCAACTGAATAGTGTCCAACAGAACTGAAATAGATAATAAAAATTACCTTAATTATAATCCAAAGTTTGTTTTTAATTATTATGTTTTTTGAGTTTATACAATTTACAAAAATATTAAATTACAAATATTTAAAAGAGACATAGTCGTATAAAAGATATGCAGAAAGTTTCATATTTACAAATTAAAATTACCGATAGACTGGCTTTTAGGCAAGTCAGCACATGACCCAAAAAAGTACTATCATTATCAACAACAGCCATTAATAGTCCACTGCTGGACCTAAGCCTCTCCTTAGAAAGGAGGTTTTGGCCAACTATGCCACGTTGGCTAGACGGGTTGGTTTAAGATTTGTTTTAAGTTTTCCTTCTCTTTGCAGTGCTGTTCTCGTGCGTAGTTTGCTCCCTAAGTCGGTTCTTGCGACACCCACGCCACGGGATAAATAGGGGTGGCGACTCTCCATATTCTTAAGCCATCACCACACGGAAAAGTACTATGATTGTACAAATCACTAAAAGAGCCATAGCTGTTTATTTTCGTTAAGCAAATATAAAACAAAATAGAGAAAAATTAAAGAAAGGTTAATATAAAGTGCAGTATATTTTTTTTATTCGTTTAGTTATTATAATACATACCTACATATGTATAAAATGCGTAAAATTTTCTTCAATCACAAAAAATTGCTATTCATTAAAGATGAGAAAAATTATTTAATTTTTGTCATCCTTACTGCGATTCAGAAAACATAATGATTTCAAAAATAGCTGACGAAATCACAATGAGTTACCTACATTAAACAAATATATAGATGAAATACGTAATATAAAAGGGTAGTTACTTTTCTGCAACTGTTCGCTCTGCTTGCCGTAGGGCTTGCACATGGCGGGGCGCACGCAGGGCCGCATGCGCTGCAGGTTGCGCGCCAGCTCGGCGAAGGCGCGCACCACGCGCTCCTGGCCGCCCGCCCCGCCGCCCGCCCCGCCCACCGCGCCCCCCGCGCCCGCCGCGCCCGCGCTCGCCCCGCTGCGCTCGCTGTGGGCTACAGGGCCCACTGCGCTCACGCCTCCGGACAGCGACTCCAAGCTATCCAAGTTCGCTCTGAAAGACATTCGCTCCCTTTTACCGGTGGCTCCTCGAAACAAAATCGACTCGTCGAAAAACAAATCGTCGACTTCCTCGACACCGATGGTGTAAAAATCGAAACCACATTAGACTGACCGCCTACACAGGTGTAGTGTGGTGTACCTTTTCGTCTCGCTATCACGTTTTATAAATACAAGCTTAAAGTTGTGTATGCTGTGTGTAGCTTCAAGCTTATCTGCCTGCCTTCATTCAACACAGCAAAAGCCTAAACGACCAAATTAACATTGGTGGATGACTTTACAAAATAAAACATTTTGATTAGCTATAACTCTCTAGAAATATTAATTACAGTAATAAGTAATTTATGTATAACTAGCTGGTACCCACGACCACGTTCGCGTAGAATTTGAAAAGCGCTGCCTTAGTGAGTTCCATTCGCGGCCAAATTTTATAGGGTTTTTCTGAGAGGAAAAATAGCCTAAGTTACTAATTAAACTGGTTTTTAGCCATAGGTATCGTGCAAATAATCGTGTGAACATGAAAAAAACCTATTATTTTGACATTACAAACAGACACGTCAATTTTATTTATTTATATAGATAATAATGACTTGGCACATCTCACACACAGCCGTCTAATTCCGAACTAGACTGAACCTGTACCATGGTTACTAGAATTGATATATCTATAGTAGTGAGTAATAGACTCAACAATACAAAAAAAATTGCATGTTAATATACCTCAAAAAGTCTGTCAGTTTATGTTCATCACTATAATGATGTTTAGACTTGGAATCGAGGCCGGCTTGTGAAGATCCAGATGAACGTTGCTGTGAGTGTCCATACTTGTCAATCGATGATTGGTGACCTAGTGACCTATTCTGATGCTGAAGAAGCATTTGTTGATGTTGTGTCAACTTATCCTGACTGCGACGATCAGATTTATCGCCTGACAGACTACCTGAAATAGAAGAATAGCAATAGCTGATTTGACACTTAAATAATTAATGATTAGTTTTAGATTTTAATGGAGTAATTCCATATCATGGTCATTGATTTTTACATAAAAACTCACTGAGCGCGGCAAGGTGGGGTGTAAGAGGAAGCTGATAATCTTGTGCTAAGGCAGTGCTCCGCAATAAGCGTTCGACTGCCTGGTTGTCAGGAAGACTTGACGCACCCGCATCTAATACAAGATTAATACCTTGTGGTTAAAAACATAACAACATACTTATATAAAGAAAACTAACCGAACTACTCAGTAGATATTGAAGTATAGATGCAGCCACAAACACATCACATCACTTCTTTACATCAACACGATACGGGCCACGACGATGTTGAAAACGATTTATTAAAAAGTACACGGATAATTACTACTTTGTAGCTTTACACAATATGATTTCAAATCATAGACAACCACAAATTCCAGGGTGTTCAGACAGCTGAATAAAATACGTCAATCAATATACACCCAAATATTATTTCAAGGTCATAACTTTACAAAAAGAATTACCAGGTATGTATGTAGGCTGCTGAGACAAATGTTGCTGTATTGACTTCTGTGTCATTTCCAGTTGATTTTTGTAGTACCGGCAAGCAGGGTTAGGGCAGTTCTGAACTACTTCTACAATGAACTCCTTCTCCATTCCAAATTGCTCCCGCCCTATGGTATATGATTCTACAACCTGCCCAAACAAATGTAGTATAAGACAAAATCTTATAGGTATTAAACTAAAAATAAGAACCTAAAAGAAAATTATCGAATTAAAAAAATTGAAAAACTGTCAGGATTGACTATGTTAATGATATTAATATCACCTGCGTTTCTGTTATCAAAAACAGCCTTAATATGTTTATCTACAGTGTGTTGGTAACATCAGATTAGGATGCAAAAAAACAATTTTGCAACTACAAATATTTTAAATTAAGGGTTACAGAGATGAGATATGTATTGTTGTTTTAGATGAAAGGTAATATAAACCCTTCTCCAAATGCTGGTAGTATTTATGAATAAAATGTACTTTACTAACAGACAAACCAGAACTGCAAAGAATAAACACATACCAACTAGGTTTTTCAACACTAGACCAAATACACTAATAAAAATAAAATAAATACATACACTAAAAACAAGAGACAGAATGTTTATTGGCGTTTGGTACATTTCGGCTGTTATACGATATTTGTGTACGAATGTTGTTACTGCACATAGGTATTATACAGTAGAAATATTAGTTCAGTTAAATTAGCCTTAAAAATAGTAGCACAAAAATTCGCAGAGCTAAAAATTGGTATGAATGTTAGGAACATCATCATAAACAAATTCTGTTAAAGTCCCCATTGATCCCCTGACCCCCATCAACCTGGCTTTTTTTTTTTACTTCAAGATCAAGTCATAGGTCTCAAAAGATTTTTTGCGTTTTTTAGCAAAACAGGAAATTTTACCATACAATTAGGTCAGACAAAAGTTGTAGATCTATTATCTTTATTATCTATCAAAAATGTCTTTTACTTTTTTCCTATATCATGCTATCATCAATGATGTATCATTGATAATAGCGAAGAAACATTCAACAATATTTTAGATAAATGTGTATAGTATGTACCTACGCTAACATTTTGGTTATAGAATTACTTTAGTATTTGATGGCTTTAAGGATTGTAAGAGAAATTTAAAGCTGTAGAACAACTTTGTCGAACTACGTCAAGATCTTCTTAAATTTTATTTGATCAATTTATGACCGTTCCTGCCAGTCAACAGAAATTTCTTGCAAATATTTACAAAAGGTCTCTTTTCATTTCAATGTTGAAAGAAAGGTTTAGCACAGAAAATATATTGGTCAAACAAACTAATAATGGAAAAGCTCAACATGAGTCAGAAACATATTCATCAAAAAGTTTATCTGCTTTTGCAGTGTCAAAATCATGTAGATACTATTTTTTTATATAAAAAAGTTTTGAAAACGTTTGAAATACAAAAATTAGTTCAATGAGATGATGTTTTTAAAAAGAGTAACTCAACTCAACAAGAAGTTATCATAAACGGAATTTGCTTTCTTCTTTCAATGTATGGAACTCCTAAAAAACTACCTACTTAGATAAGTGTAAATATGCATGTTTTGTTAAAACTACTTGTAATAAAAAATGAGTTATTAGTGCTTGTCTTCCTCCAATTTCTGCTTCTGCCCATCAATTTCTTTTTGGGTATATGATCAAGTTCAAGTGTGGCTTGGTTACCAACTAGATCCCAAAGCCTGGAGTTGGAAGTTGATCAACAAAACATTGGCACCAGTCCAGATTTTATAGGCTGGTGCCAAAACGAATTTGAAATACTAAAAAGAATAAAGAAATAACAGGCAAAGACCAGATGAAAAATGTCATTGAAGTTCCAAATTTAAGAAATTAAAAAAATTAAGCATGATAACACACAAAGGATGCTGAAGTTTGATTTCTGTAAACTCTAGAACAGTCATACTCTGAGCAAATGCTTAAAAGAAAATTAACATGTGCACACAGTGTGACTGTGATATACTAATAGGAACAGCATATCATACCCTGTCAAGTCATAAACATTGTTATGAGTAAACTGCAAACACCTAGTTTTGTAAGAATAAACAATGCATCATACTCACAGCTCTGACAGTAGCTTCTAATCCTAGATGAAGTCCATGAGGTCCATTCATGTGCTTCAACATCACAGCATTGGCAAAATGCTCATAAGGCAATATTATTTTGCCATTCTCACGAAGTATCAGTCTACCTTGTGTGTCTAAACCCACTCTTGAAGCCATCATTCTAAAATAATACATTTTCTTGTACGTTTTTGGGACAGAATAAATAGACAATCCCTCAAAATTACGAAATTTATAAAAATATACAAAACGATACCTGCTCCGAACCAATCAGCTATATATATTGAATTTTATCACTTACTGTAAATAAGCAGCACTAGGTAGCATGGAAGATTCTTTCAGATCACTAAAGCACTGTAAAAGTTCTATGCTCGGACTCCAGCCTTTATTCTGTAGATAGAGTTGCAGTAGCATATATAACTTTTCTGTGACATATCCCTCGGCACCGTGCGGGGTTGCCGAGCTGGAAGTACTAGCCGCGCCACTGGAACTGCCCGTACTTTTAGCCAGTACGCTCTTCATTGTCTCCGCCAAATCCATCTTGTAGATGTCTAAGTAAGTCCTCTTTTGGGAATCCTTAAAGATAACAAACAAACAGCAAATAATGCCAACCAAGGAAATCGATAGCGCCAGACGTCCAGTAAAAAGCGCTTATGATATCTTGAAGGCGTATACTTACCAGAATGATAATATGATCGTGCACACGAATTAAACTGAATTTATGTAATTAAATCTAATTACAGACTCATCCATTCGATTTAATCATTAAAAAAAATAGAAATAGAATAGTAAGGTTTTTTGTTTAACACTTGACGCTGTCAATTTTTCTCTCCATCAAAACTATTTCTGTGTTGTAGGACTAAAAAATGAGTTAATATTACAATTTTTTACGAACTACCTTATTTTAGTTGATTAAACCAAATATTTTATATTATAAACAAAATCAGAACCAGACTCGGGTCACTTTGTTTCCTTTGCGCATTGTTTTATTTATTACTTCAGGCTTTAACGATATGATAGCAAAGTATGTATTTTAATTCTTAACTTTTGCGATAACTTAATAATGTACTATAGGTAAGCAATCACTACTTGGGTGCAATTTTAAATTGCGTTATCATAAAAAAATAACCATACTCACTTTCAATTTTTAAATCTGTTTAGCCAGTCTGGCCATGATAAGTAACAAGTAACGACCCAAATATTCGCATTTAAAATAGTAGTGTTATATTTACCTTCAAACATTGTGTCACCAGTCACCACAGTTGCCATTATGACACAAATTGTTATAAATAGATTTTAAATTAATTATTAGGCTGCTTGTACGAGATGCACAATTAGCTTGCGCATGTTGAGGCACTTGCGTAAGTTATATGCTTCGCGAAAAGGAGTAAGCAAGTCCGACGATTCTCGAATCACCAGCGTAGTAACCCACAGGCAAAATTTTGCTTTTAGTGGGTAGTGTTTTTTTTTAAGTGGTTAGTAGTAATATTAAGATTGTAGAGGACTTAGAAAATGTTGTTGAAAGATTACTGTGAAAACTGTTTGTGTATACAAACTTCAAGATCGTTTGATAGGAAAGAAAGGATGGGGATTGGATAGAAGTGCTCAGGAAGAGAATGATTGTACTACAATGAGATGATGTATAAAGTTTTCAGTCTATATTTACTCTATAACTTTGAGGACGTAATCCAGGATGGCAACTATTATCCTACGGCTTACAAATCATTGCGTTACAACATGTCTGTTACATTGTCTGTCGACAGAATGATCTTTTTGACGTCCCCAGAAGGCACAGGAGAAAATTCAAAGTTGACAAAATTGGGTCTTGGCAGACTAGCGATATAATTCCTAAGAGTCCGACTTCGATAGGGAGGGGAAGGGACTTCGATATTTGAATAATTAGTTACCTTTGGTATTACCCACTTAAAACAGCTTCGTTTCAATGCCAATGTTGAGATGAGAGACTATAGGTATAAACAAAGGAATAGAATGAAGTTCAATTTATTATCAGCTATGTTAAGAATACACTGTAGTTTGAAGCTAGAAGGAGAACTCTGCAACAAATATGAAATTTCAATATCCGTTGTAAGATAAATCCTTACCAAAGAATCGTATTAATCTGGAACCGACGAAGACGTGCTGACAAAAACGATAAGTATCAGTATTAAATTTTAATAATATTAAGGAAACTAGTTATTAATTTGTTAATGGTTTTCTTTCTAAAATGTTTAGTGGAAAATTTAGTGCCTATTAGAGTAAGGTCGTTTTTCGTTATTGGTTTTCTGTTGGTTTCAGATGTTGAATCTGTTGGAGTTCACTTAACTATTGGCAACACTGTATAAACGTTAGTTTTGACGTTTTGTTTGTAGCAACAGAGAGGTTATATCGAGCATACCGTAAATAAAGATTGAAGCCAGACAGGTTATTTTATTGAATGGAAAATATTTTTCTATAATAAGTATAATGGACGAGTTGATAGTAGGTACTTACGAGGGTTTCCTGCTTGGTTACTCAATTCGGACTGAAGATTCAGTAAGTAATTAGTTACAAATGGTTTTAGTAGTCCTCTGAAAAGATTTCTTTACTTACAAAGCATTTCCTTTTTAGATTGTGAAATTGAAACAGACTTTCGCAACACAGTCACATACAGCATCAGTTCGGTGTGTTTCAATCGGCGGCAAATTCCTTGCTTCAGGTGGCACAGACGACAAAGTAGTTGTAATCGATTTGAAGACACGTAAAGAACATACAGTTCTCATGAATCATGATGGGACTGTGAACAGCATTGCATTTACACATAGCGGGACGCATTTATTGACGGGCAGTGATGATGGTTCTATCATTGTTACAAGAACTGGAAATTGGCAAATCGAAAAGATATGGAAAAAGGCTCATGGAGGTAAGTGTGCAGCGAATTGTGGATTTTAATCATATTGTTATGTGAAACCGTCCTAATGTTTTAGAATTATGATGTATAGTACGAATCAACTAATTAAGACTTCAATATATAAACCTTTTTTGTATATTAAATATTTTACTTATATTGCATTGACTGTTGTCATGTCTGTTGAACAGATTTTCATTTGTAGAAAAAACAATTTTGTCTTCCCCGTTTAGGTCTAATACTAGCCTTACAATTTATTTTTAATCGCCAAATGCTACTTTACCTAAAGCTATTATTATTATTTCATAGACATATATTTGATGTAGTTCGAATATTCAATATCTTCATAAGCAACTACATTAATAAATATAATATAATAAATAATCATTGGATCTGTTATTCTGTAACTTCTAAATAATTCATAAAATTGAAGTCATTATATTTTAATTATTTGTTTTGTATGATCTTTTTAAATGGAATAGTAACACTTGTTGCAGTTGTAAACAAGCAGTTGCCATGTAGCTAATTAGAGTAAAAAAAATAATTATTATAATTATTACAGCTATTAATAAATGTGTATTATTTTAGGCCAACCTGTAATCGCTATTGCTGTACATCCATCAGATAAACTGGCTCTCAGTATTGGAGGTGACAAAACATTGAGGACGTGGAACTTGATCAAAGGTCGTCCAGCATTTACAATCAATCTTGCAAGTAAAGGTGTACTGATGCCCACAGAAATCAAATTTTCTCCAGGGGGTGATAGATTTTCTTTAGTTTCTCAGCAAACTGTAGATGTTTGGACGATAAGTAAGGCTGGACTAGAAAAAAGAATTACTTGTAGCTCAAAGCCAATAGCTGTACAATGGTTGACAGATGAAAGATTATACGTAGGATTAGAGAATGGAAATATAATCACTTTAACTGTAACTGATACTGAAGCACTGACTTACCAGGCACACAAAACAAGGGTTAAGTCACTACATTATGAGAATGAACTGTTGTACTCAGCATCAGGCTCTGGAGAACTAAAAGTTTGGTCCGTAGAAGAATCAAATCTAGTAGAAATAAGCTCTTGCAATGCTGCTTGTAGAGTGACATGTGTTACATTGAATAGACAAAACCATCTTATTAAAAAGGAGGAGCAGAATGACATTAAAGATGAAGAAAAAGTAGTTAGTGAAGAAAGTGATGATTTAGATGAAGCTGAAGAAGTTACAGCCACATCTAAGAGGAAACCAGGAGCATTTGTCACTATAAATTATGGTGATGAAAGAAATGATGAGGAGAGTGACAAAGAATTTAAACCACCACCAAAAAAGAAATGTAAAAAAAGGAAGAGAAACAAAAAGCCCAAAAATCAAATCAATGTTGAATAATATATACTATTATAGATTTTGGACAATCTTGTTTTTGTTATAATTTCAAGTGGTTTCTAAAGGACTAATCGAAATATAACAACTAACTGAGTTGTCAAGTTGAAGGCTTCAAATCTGTTTGAATTTCTAAAATAGTGAAAGATTTAGGTAGCAACCTAAACATTTGCATAGTTTTTGTAAACAAGAGAGAATAAGATAATTCGTCAACCAAGTAATTTTTTAGATTAGTAATAAATTCTTGTGTAATATATCAAACAAACATATTTGTAACCAGAAAAACCATTAAAATAAAATTAAATGTCTATGCACAAAACACTTTTATATTGATTTTGAATATGCAGTAGAAACACCTGTTTGCATTATAGATATACAATCGATACTTCCATATATTATAAATGTAAATGTTCTTGTTTGTTACGCTTTCACGCCTAAACAACTTAAAACTCCTTTAGCAATGGAAAGCTACATTATCAGCGAGTAACATAGGCTACTATTTACTGCAATACCGTCATACAGGCGGGCGGATCCGCGGGTAAAAGCCAGTAGATTATAAATGTGAGTGAGTTCGTTTGTTACACTCTCATGCCTAAACGAATAAACCGATTCTAAAAATTCTTTCAAAAATGGAAAGCTACATTAGCAGCGAGTAACAGGCTACTTTTTTCCGCGATAACCGATATACGACGACAGTCATTTACTTTAATGAAAATCCTACATGTGCATTATCAGTGTGAACATATTCTTATATAGACGGATATGTTTATACCAGTTTTAAGTTTAATTTAAAAACTAGCAGTTACGTTCAACCGACTTTTAAAAAGAAAAGCGAATGTACAGAGTATAAGCATACTTGACAACAGATTTGACCTATGATTAGTTGGTGTGATTGGTGAAGAGTTCGGTGCGGGCCAATCGCAACGCCGAACTCCATCACCGTGACGGTAGACTATATGTGAAAAAAAACTCACACTAGGCCTCAGTTTTAGTTTTTTCATAAACATTAAGAATATTAGCAAGAAAACTCACATCTACATAGCAGATTATATTTTCATTGTCTTCTCACAAAATGCACATGATATTCGCAAAGAACACAGTAAAAAACAATGTGATGTAGACTTTGGTTTGTTTATTAAATTATAAATAAAAAATCTTTCTCTTGAACACACACCCAAATACATAATTAAGTTCATAATAAATTAATTTGGTCCCAAAATAAATATATGTAAATAATCATAAAGAAAACAGTAAATAAAAAAAAACAACATTAAACAAAAGTACTGATCAATTTTGGCAATGAATCTACTTATATTAAATCTTAAACGAAATAAATATTCTAAATGTGTAACATACATCCAGTCACACAGTATGATTTCAAGCTCACTCCAGTAGTCTCCTGTTATTTACTCAACACTGTATTTACATGATTACATGGCAGGTACGGAAACAACTCAATGCACATGAATATACAGACACACACTTACTCATTAGATAATTCACATGATGTGCGCTGCCTAAGGTAATATAATGATAAAGCTTGTCTATAAAAGATCAAAATCTCACACTGACACATCTATTAAGGTAGTCATTTACTGGAATGTATAACAAATCCTGAAGATAGCACTTTATAAGAATAGTATGATAGCAGATATTAATTGAATAAATACTTCATGGGGTTTAAAGATAACCTCTGGTATTCTTACCTGAAATGAGATCACAATATGTTTCATGAATGTCACTTTTCTATACAATTTTAAATATATTTAAAAAGGTTGGCGACATGACATAATGGAATACAATGAGTCACCGTATCACTAAGTACATTTTGTGCATATATTTCATGATTATAAATAAATGCCAAAGATTAACAAAACCAAGTTGCATTGCATTCTCTACAAATATAAAATAAATAAATCTCGTTATCATAATATTGGTGATAATTACATACAAGAAAGTTATCCCTAATTTTAATTACTTGAAATTTTCTAAGAAAAAATTTTACATTTCATAATATGACTTTAGAACAGCTAATTCATCTTATGACTAGATTGAGCCAGTATTATTCTACAGTCCACAACAAAATCTTGAACTATAAGAAAATCTGACACAATTAATACAAAATGTAGGAACGATGAAGAAACCAAGACAATATCTGTTAAGGATATATATGGAAATAGATTACACCAGACAGTCTAAAAATATAAAATGAGTTCTACTTGTCCTGTTCCACATTCACTTATGTCTAATTTTCGATTAATAATATTCGTTTCTTCGTTTGAAGCAGCACTAACGTCACTAAGTCTCTAAGCTATGGGTCAGATGGCACTCATGATGCTATCAGACGCAGCTTCACATCCGCCAACGCCCTATGTGGTTCAGTCACATGAACTTTATTTCAAATATTAATATCTTAGAACGTAACTACACGCAGTCGAAATTTCGTACATTTCATTTAAAAAGAAGAGGCAAGTCAAAAATATAAATATTCTAGACATAAGTAGCTATCCATACTGGGCAATTAATTTATTATATTCACACATTACATAGTTGCCATAAAAAAAAAGAAAATAAGGGACGGTTCACATGAAGTTAAGCCATCGGAATAATAGAAGTAAAGATTTTTAAGAATGTGATTTTATTGAAAAGAAAGTATCTAGTTGTATAGAAAAGATGGTATGTATTTATAAAGAAAAGAAAGTATGTAGTTATGTTTTCAGATTATTTCTAAATTTCTTTAAGACCAAAATAAACAACGTTTCGTATGACCATGAATTCTTCAATGACGTAGTAAGCTCATGTGAACTGACCCATTCTTTGGTGATGGCGTATTATTACGCGTCGTTTTGTTTTTACTTCTTCTTGGCTTTCTTCTCGGCTTTTTTGAGCGCTTTCAAGTGTTTTTCGTGAGCGGCGCGAAGCTCCTTAAGGCGACGCTTCATGCGCCTGCGGTCGTCTCCTCCAAGACCCAAGAGCTTGAGGTCCGCCGAACTGAGCGCCAGCAAAAGGGCACCGTCTACGCCGCGCGCCGCAAACGCGCTGGCGTGGCGCTCGAGACCTTCGCCCAAACCTGACACCCACTGCCATACCTACAAAATATACAACTAACGTATAAAATATCAAACAAGCAGCAACCAAAGTCATTCTAAACCAACGTTCATACAAGTGCATAAATACCAATATAGAGGACTAGAGGAGGATACTCGAAGGCAAAAAATTAAGTGGCAAATTCATGTATCCTATTCAATGTCTCTAATCATATTGTGAACCTAACTTACGAGGTATTCACAAAATAATAACGTCGTGTATGAACTACATACGAATTGCTTTCATACATATTTCTCACACAACAAACCATGACTGAATAGAAGGAGTTCTATTCAGTATATAGGTCGGAGGACCTAAAGACAGATTTAGACGTGTTTTGAGGTAAACACTCAGATTTTTAAATACCTGTTGCTTAGTCCAGTGATTAACGGGTAGCGCTGCGGGCGGGCCGCTCTGCCCGAGCGGTGGGGTGAGGCTGGCCTCCGAAACGGCGCTTGATAACGGCTGCCAGGGCACCTCGCCTCCGACTACGCACGCCGGAGCTTTCTTTACTACAATCATATCACAACCTAACTTATACGTATTGTATATAGACGCATAAACCAGAAACGTATTTTGCGACAAATTCATGCGAAAAAATTCATGAAAAATTATATCACAAATTTTGTTAGACATGTGTACTACATAATTAAGGCAAAGCCCAGAACCACTAAACGACAATTTTTTGTAAACTACAAAAATCTTCTGTTGGTATGTTATCAAAGGAATATCCTGTCCATTTTTTTTTTCCATTGAATAGTTCCATTAGTACGCAAACAAAATACGGATACAGGAGATACGGATCAGGTTTATATGTGTTTAATCTGAAATCTGGCAATAACTTTTACTTATTATTTTCTAATAATTTACCCCGTGACTTTTCTTGGGTCAGACGTCACCGCATCGTACCAACAATATAAGAAAATACATGACGAAATGGCAATTCATTCATTTGCAGCAAACAAATTATATGGTAAAGATGTTTTTTTTTTTTTTTAATTAATTTAGATACACCAATTTGCCAACATTAACATTAGTACCATCACATATGAAAGCCATAAGTGAATCCATTACATATTTTCATTCAACAATAAATTAATAATTTTGCTGTCCCACCCGTTTGAGTGATATAACCTAAGTATTTACTATCTGACTCAATAATTAATAAATTATGTTCTTCAACTAGGAGTTCCCTAGTATTTGCCGCCTTTTTATTGGTAACCAATGTTATAATTTTTTTTATTTCGGTCGAAGTATAGAGCAGTTATTACGTCTGTCTGTTTACGGTGTTTCCAACGAATATTTATTCCTTTCTCTTCTCAATTTATTAAAAAATCAGATTATTTCTTGAAGTTAACCACCTAATAAAGATAAAAAGGTGCGCAAAAAGCTGGTATCATTATTTCTAAATTTGACATTTGCCATTGTGCCAGTTTAGTGTCTAGGATTATGAAACGGACTATAGTTAGTTTCTTCCTTCCTTCCTTTGATGTGGTGCTATTATTGATATGTTAAGTTATTTTAGTTATTTGAGACCTTAATAGAGTAAATATTAAACATAATTCTAGAAGTGTCTATTTATTGAAAATGTGCTCACATATGTAACTAGTCCGGAGTTGTTACAAAAAGCGTCATAATATGAGTAGTATTTAAAACATTCACGTCAACATTCACAACCTTTCGGAAATAAAAGTACATTATACATCATACAATTCTGAAAGAAATAAATTGAGTTTTATTACTACCTACTTGTCTGTAGCTTAATATTGCACGGAAACAATATATAAAATGTATTTCATTTTGTATGCTCAGTACTTTTGTTTGCGAGTGTACCCTCGCAACATTCGGTTTGCAGCCAACTTAGACAACGCAGAGTGATGTGGTACGTAGTATAACTGTTTTTAAGTGTTTTATTAGTTATGTACGAAGATTCATGTCTTTCTGGCTTTAAGCCCTTTTAAACTCTGAAGGTTAAATATTACACACACAAAGTCTAAGCAGTAGCGCATTACTTATTTCAACGGACGCCGACAAAGATTATTATTTTAGAATCCATCCAAACATCAATTTTATACCATATCAGTTTAATTGATTAAAAATCGTCAATGTATGTTATTGGCTCATGGATATATTTTTGGTCCATGCCGTAAAATATATTTGAACAATGCTCTATATGCAGTGCAATATAAAAAAAGACAAACATCAGATCTTTATGAGCATATCTACTAAATCTTTCAATCACTGTTTTTAAGAAAAATAATTTTATTTTAGGTATACAGCTACTCAAAATGTAACTTGACTTCAACTAAAATTGCACTAAATTGTGCTTGGCTCTAAATATTATATAATACGTGGTAGTTAATCCAATTGTGTTTAGCTTACTAAAACTAGCTTTTAGGTGTTTTATAGGCTATAGTTATTTATGAAAATATTTATCTAGCTCATTTCATGTTGTTGCGTTATCATCCCGTCAGCTGCACATTGCAGTTTGGTTTTAAAATAAATAAGGAGTTATTTTATAAAGCTACAATAATCATTTCTTTAATTAAAACTGTATTAATAAAACAAAAAATATGTTAAGAGAACTTAGTTTTTTGTGAATTCAATCAAGTTGTGGCATAGTTTAGTTATGTACGTATGTGGTTTTATACTGATCGGGCGATCGAGACTCGATTTAACTATGATTATAAGATACAATAGGGGCACCTGCCAGTTTTACTTTACCGACATAATCAGAAAGTGTCGTGACAAAATATATTACGTTTGCTATGTATTTTGTCTCGCATTTGCCAATAATCTGATTCTTTATTAAAATATAGATTGATATATTAAATAGGACATAATATGCATAGCCCTTTTTGTTTATTTTTGTACATTAATTATATACAAGGGTTATGTTTTAAAACAATTGAAGCAGTATTTTTTGATAGCCAGGGATTTCTATCTACAGAAAGGTCTGTATGCACATTTTCAAATCTAGTTTGACTTCGTTTTGGGAAATAAGTAGAAAAATATTAATATTTATCGAAAATCATAACAATAAAAACCAAAACCTAACTAGAGACAAGTTACATGACCACCACCAGTTGCATACATGTACATGTTAATATTAGAGTTAAAGCAAGCCAATACCAGAATAGAAAACATATTCAAGCATTTTAGTCGATTTATATATTTTGTGAACGAATTAAGTAAAAAGAATCCTCTGTCATTCTTAATTCTAAATTGATGTTTTAAAATTTCCTGTGTTTAACAGCAAAGAAATTGTTTTTTTTTTGTAATTTATAAATAATATAATTTAGTTAGAAAACATTATTGTAGCACGTTTATTCATTAGAATTTTTAACTCTTAAATATTGTCAGAATACAAGGCAACAACTAATGAAAAAAACTGGTAAAGGATAGAAGAACCGAAGTACTGCAGCAACAATATTTTTAATCACGAGGGGTGGAGGTAGGCGGACACTACCAACGATATTACGGTTTGATGAATATCGTATACAAACTACTTAATTGCTACGTATGTAAACAGAAGACAACAGTAGAGAATCGATTCGGGCCGAAGTAGTGTGCTACTGTGTCCTGCCAAAGTGATTACGTGAGAGTTAAGATGCGAGCCGTGGTCCTATACAAACCTCGGGCGTTGGCCTCACTGACGGCTTGTCGTATCTCGTCGACGAGGTCATTGGTGAGCTGCACGGGGTCCGGGTGCGGGGGCGACGAGCCCGCCGCCAGGCGCCGCTCGCGCTCCGCGAGCACTTGCTTCAGTTGCTCCGCGAGGGACGCTGGCGGACCTAGCCCATCAGATTCAATAATAACTCGCTAGTGTATAACCCGCGCGCATAGAGAACGGACCGTGAATTCATTGAAAAGGAGTGTAATACGTTATTTCAACTGCCACTGTCTACAATACCGTTTACAACAGTAAACTTTATTTTTCAGATTTTAAGGCCGCATTTTAAAATCACATTCTGGCCGCGAGCAAATTATACCATAGATTCAACCTTTAAGACGATAATTTGTCATTCCCGTCATGACTAGATAACTACATTAAAACTTGGTATATATATCCGCTTCTTCGGTTAGGTGACTATATAGCAACCTCATTATTAAAATCATCTACCTAATTTATCTCTTACTCTGTTCTAGTTTCAATATATACGAACCGGGACCATCGATATTGAGAACTGTATTATTACTTATTGATATTGACTTTTAAGCGTGGCAAGCTTGTTGCTGCATCTACGTAGTTATTATTTAATCTCATGCATGCTACTAATACAATCTTATATGTGAAGGCTTATGTTTTAAGCACAAGGCGATATCACAGGACGGTATTAATCACGTTCACATGGGTATATCCAACAGTTTCTCTAAACTGTAGGTAGGTTTGTTATGGATCTGGCAGGTTAAAACATGAATTTTAGGGATTACATAAGGTGTACTTTGCCTAATAAAACGACACGTACGTACACCTATTGTAATCTATGTATTGCACATCCACAATGATGCGTAAAGCTATTAAAAAATATTAAACATACCCGAGAGAGGATGATGTCTATGGTCTCTAGAGTACACCGCGTCATCGGTAGTGCTGCCTATAGAGCTTCCACAGCTCTGACGTGTGTCACGATGTTGCTGCGAGTATAACATTTAGAATTAATTGATAAAAAAATAAAAAATAAAGTAAAATTAAAAATATAGTTTTTCAATAAAAGAACCTCCTATTCATAAGAATCCGCCCTAAATACAAGGATCTCAATTTAAACTGCGACTGCACGAATGGCGTAGTGGTTTAAGCGGTCGCCACGACGCTTCCTACTGCGCCGAGTGTTGTGGGTCCAAACCCCACATGAGACAACACTTTACTTGATCCACAAATTGTTATTCTGAGTCTGGGTGTACTTTGTGTCCGTTTCATGTATGTTTGTAAAGTCCCCCGCGACACAGGATATATTCCTAGTGCTGGAGTTGTCTTTTTAAGAATATAAAAAAAACACCCGCTCAAGGTTGTTAGTACGTAAAAATTAAACGATGATTTTTGGCAAATATGAAATATTTCATCTTTATTAGGCAAACCGCTCAAGAGTTGAATGGATGACCTGCTTCCCTATACATATACTGAGTCTATTCTGCAATGGCTGCAATGACTAGGTCTCTCTTAGACAAACGTGTTTCTTAGTATATCATCATTACAAGGTATTGTGCTTAGCCATGACTCAACTGCTTAACATTTCAATCCGACATAATGTTATACATTGTACAGAAACAATTCGATTTTAAAATTCTCTTATTTCAAACTGTCTCATAATTCATTCATATTGATAATATCATTACTAATTGGTTAATTTTAAACTTTCAGATATCCACAAAAAAGTACCTCAGTATTTGTAAATATGCAATTTAAATAAATAGTCTAAAATATTAACAGAGAAGAAAGCCGCTTTACTTAATTTGACAATAAGAACAATACTTACAGAGTTCACGTGAGGTGGTCCTCCCGAGGTCGATTCACTTAACGATTCATCTGCCGAATCATTGTATGAATCATCGAGCCCGTCATACTAGAAATAAATATTATTGAAAATTCAGTTATTTTAATCTACAATTTGTGTTTATAAAGTATTTTGTCATCGTGGGTAGTCAGCCGAGCGACGTTTGCGCGGGGATAACAGAAAAAAAATGTAGGACGTATACGTACGGAGCTGGCGTTGCTGAGCGAATGCGGCGAGTGCGGCGAGTGCGCGGCGTGGTGGCGGTGGCGCGCCAGGTCCGTGCGCGCGCGGTGCGCCGACGTGTCCAGCAGCGCGCCGCGCGGCACGGCCGCGTCCAGCTCGCGCGACGCGCCGCTGCCCCCGCTGCCGCCGCTGCTCGGGGCCGCCCTGTGACCACACGCTCCTACTTCACACATCTCACACACGGCAGTCTCACTCCTAACTATGCAGAGCCCGTGCTATGGTTACGAGACTGCTTATAGACATAATCATATATTTGTAAATACATCCATATTTTAGACTAGCTGACCCGCGCAACTTCGTCTGCGTCTCTCAATAGTAATAAATTTTCTACGTTTTTGAAACATTCTACATTGGTGCTCCGCTCCTATTGGTCTTAGCGTGATGATATATAGCCTATAGCCTTCCTCGATAAATGGGCTATCTAACACTGAAATATTTTTTTAAATCGGGCCAGTAGTTCCTGAGATTAGAGCGTTCAAACAAACAAACAAACAAACTATTCAGCTTTATAATATTAGTATAGATAAATTACACCCAGACACAAAACATGATGGTACTGTTTACACAATTATTTGTCCTATCACTAGCGACCCACAGGCTACATCATAGATAGATCAACAGGCCAGTCTATCTACACCACAGATTACCCCCTAATAGATTCCGCATTATTGAATATTTGTTCCGCTTCGGGTTCACCAGATTTGGCGGTATGCAAGTGTTGAGGGGGACGTGTCAAATGCGCTGTGATTGGATATTTCAAAGTCAAACATGAAATGCACCAAACCATAGTGATGGGGCAGGGTTGCGACGTTGATCAATCAAATGGTTTGATGATCTGATTTATATATTTACAGAGGTTACAACTTCAAATATGATGCACGGATGGCGTAGTAGTTTAAGCGGTCGCCACACCGCTTCCAACTGCGTTGAGTGATGTGGGTTCGATCCTCACATGGGACACTTTGTGTGACCCACAAATTGTTGTTCTGAGTCTGGGTGTTCTTTATGACCGTTTCGTGTATGTTTGTAAAGGCCTCCGCTACACAGGAATATATATTCCTAATTCGGGAGTTGTCTTTTAAAAAAAATAGATCCCTGTCATCCATATTTACGATATTTTTGTAAAAATCCTGCCAGTTACATTACACTTTGCACAAAATCATATCCGAAACTATAGTAGATAAAAGAACGTGAGTTAGACAGAAAAAAATGAAGTCTTTTTCTAAATATTTCTATGTAAAAATCACAAGAAGGGTACAACTCGACTTAAAGTACTCTTACTCATCACAGGACAAATTGTATATTTGATTTTTTAATAAATATTTTACTGATTTTTAAAATGGATAAGCTTAGTATAAAAACAACAACAAAACAGTCTCACAGAATCCTTAGGATCTGTCTTCTTTGTCTTCCTACAGCTTTCTACGGTTTTTCATAATATGAAGAATGTCTTCTGTGAAGTGTCTTGAGCATATCACACCATTTCGGTTGAAAACTAATCGAAAAGGTGTAGATCGACGCAAATTGTTACATCTTTTGGGGCATTTAGGAAACCAATAACATATACCACAATGATACGCAACTATTTTTACAAAATAATGACTTCATTAAAAAAAAAAGGATGATCAAACAAATAGCGACCTATAAATTACAACACTATCGATACACGTGCTTTTATAAGACAAAGACAACTATTGTAATTTACGTAATGAGTGAGAGGGATATTTCAAAAAGACGTCAATGGGTGCTTAATTTTTATTACTTTGCAGAATTATAAGTTGAACTCATCATTTAAAACAGGTTAACGTGATAAAATTTACTTACCGATGAAACGTTTATACCATATTTTTGAAAAGTGGATGTTTTAGCTGACTTGCCACACCATTTCACAGGACAGGAAGCCATTTCTAATATATTTTGATATAAAACTAATTTAAAGAACTCAGACGTGCATACGGGTCGTGCAACTTGGTCGTTACTAATGTCGTGATTCTTAGCGTCACCTATGCTTGCTACAGCTAGTATGTGTGGCGCGCCTTTGTGGCCCTGTATGCGGAATCTATTAGGAGGTAATCTGTTATCTACAGTCTATCGGCTCAATTTACATCGTTCAAAATCCTCCTAAATTATGCAACTAATTCTGATGCGGTTTTCACCATGAGTCAGTCAATTTTTCCATGAAGATTTATAAGCAAAACCTAACAAAAATTGTATGTATCATGCTATGCGAACATCTGAACTAATTTTTGATAAGAGTAAAAACTTACTGAGCTTCCGGTAAACAAGTAGAAGGCTGCGGAACACTTTGAACCATGTGAACCGAATGATTTACATGAGACGAAGGAGAAGAGATGCTTGTTGTGACGTTGGGTAGCGGTTGGGGCACGGTCGTACTGGGTACGGCTGCCGCGGCCGGCGGAGCCACACTCGCGGTTGGAGCGCTGGTGACTGTGGTTGTGGTAGCAGCCTGTGGTGAGGATACTGTCGTTCTCGGTTCATCCGCTACGGGTGCGGTGACATCCCCCAAATCTGGAGCCTCTCGTCGCGATTTATCTACCTTAGCATATTCGTCCTCAACCGGCGACAGGTCCGATAGGTCGCTATCTGAACTCCATGGATCTGTAAGTGATAACGCTATATTAAAAAAAGAGAGATATCAAATGTTGAAGAAGCTCATGAGGTATTTGAAAACATAAATAGCGTGTTATTGTTTCTACCATCTCAAGGGAGTAGAACATGAGTTTATGTACATATGCATTTATCTATTTCATCTGATTTTATACCTACATAGTACATTCACCAATAAATAAAGAAAAAGTTTCAATATGTTGAATAGTACCAAAATGTGTATTTAAAGCGAACAAACATAAATGCATTCTTGCAACCAATTAATCAGATAATTACAGTCAACGACTATAGCTCACCTGGTTATGGTTTGCCTATGTTAGGTAAACATGATACATACTGTTTTAGATACAGTTAGATACTGTTGGCAGCTGCGATACTGACTGTTTATTAGAAGCGGGTCCGGGTCCGGACGACGCGGCAGCGGAGGGGTCTCACGCCTCGCAGAAGGTTCGTGAGGTAACATCACGGGCAAGCCAGCCTTTTTTTGCGTTTCCTAAAATTATTAAGTAATTTTTCATCTTGCATAATTCTCAATTATACTTTATACATTGGATATTAAATAAAGTAGTGGTTTAAGGTAGCAATCAATATACATAGGCAAATCATGTAATTACTTCATTAAAGTAATATGGTAATATATTATTATGTATATACTATAGGCATAATATCACTCGGAGTATTGTAGAGATTTGAATATCTTTCCCGATAAAGTATTCCTTTAGGGAGATCATAGACTATGTAATATCAAGTTACGACTCGGAGCAGAGTAGTGATCACAAAGGCAGGTTTCGGTTAGTACAGTACATATATAAAACGTTCATGAAACGAAAGAAGACGAAAGCAAGATCTGTCCAGTTACAGTATTGTATATAGATTAGTATATTAAAGAAAAGCAACCAGGAGTATAACTCGATACCGGCAACGGTCAGTCGGAGTTACTCGTATCTGATCGTACGCACCAGCAGCAGCACCTCGAGGCGCGCGACGCGGTCGTGCAGCGCGGAGAGCGCGGCGGCGTACTCGCGGTGCGCGTCGCGCAGCGCGGCGCTCCACCACTCCTCGCGCGCCCGCACCAGCGCGCGCGTGCGCCGCCACTCGCGCAGGGCGCGCCGCGCCTGCCGCCCGTTACACGCCTCAGTACCACACCACCGATACGTTTTCGATTCGACATTTATCGAAATGAATACGCAGTTAGCGAATGACACTATTTCATTTTGCGTCACAGAAGATTTTTTTAATTTAATTTAAAAAAGACAACGCCCGCATTAGGAATAAATCCTGTGTCGCGGGGGACTTTACAAACATACATGAAACGGACACAAAGGACACCCAGACTCAGAACAACAATTTGTGGATCACACAAAGTGTCGTCCCATGTGGGGTTTGAACCCACAACACTCGGCGTAGTAGGAAGCGGCGTGGCGACCGCTTAAACCACTACGCCATCCGTGCAGTCTAATTCAGATTATGTCTATATAATTATAATATACGGTGAAATATGAATGACCGGGTGAAGTGGGTGAACTTGAAGAGGTATTTCATTTACTCACTGTCTTAGATATCGAGGTTTAAATAATTATCTATCCTATTTCCGAGCAGTACCATTATAAGATATGAATTATTAACTGAAATTGCGCGTCATTTGAATATTACAAATAAGTCATACTCTTATTAACAAATTGTAATAATAGGTGTATATAAATAAAACCTAGGTGATTTCATATTTTAGCTAAAACGATAAATTTTTCAAAATTATTAACACTTCCTTTCAAATAAAATCAATTATTGTTATTAATCGGATCGTTAACTTTTAGTATTAATTTAATTGAATATTTATAGAACTACTAGAAAGAAAATAATGCGTGGATAGAATTTAAATATTTATCGTCCATAGAGATAAGTACAGAGAGAACACAGAGTACAGCTACCTGTAAGTGGAAGCGATACAGGCAACGAGAGAGATGGTCACCCTTTCTTCTATCTCAGTTTAACTGAGCTGCGATTGCCTAATTATTAACCCCCCTTATATTCCCCAGCCAACCATAGAGTTGACTATAAAGAGATAGAGGCATCTATCTGTTATCCATCTCTTTTGTTGCCTATTTTGCAAAATCGGGGCTCTCGTTATCTCTATGTTATCGTCGGACCTTCGGTCTCACAACAAAATTGAAAGGTTCGAACCGAAAGTCGCTTCAGTTAATTTCGTCATAGAAAATCTAAATATCGTTACTCGATACGACAAAAGTAAAAGTCTAAAGAAAGGAACGCCGAGTCCAATGTTTTTAAGAAACATGTGGCAGTAGACCTTCGTAAGAGATAGCGAGCAGGGCGGTATAGGTGGACGTACCTTGTCGTACTTGGCGTGGGCGCGATGCGCGGCGTCGGCGGCGTGCGCGAGCGCGGCGCTGGGCGCGGGCGCGGCCGAGCGCGCGCCGCACCACGCGCGCAGGCGCGCGCCGATCTCGTCCGCGCTGCCGCCGCCCGACTCCATGCCCATCAACTGCACCACGTACTTACATATACTAACCATCTACTCGAGCACTACGTATACGTATAAAAATATACTTCATGTGAATTTTAATCACTAAAAAGTTGTCACTTTTCATGCCCCGAAAACTTCTAAAACGTATGTGCGCAGTAGCCGTTGATATGTTTTTACGAGAAATTTTAGCCAGTTATATATCACATATCGTAACCAATTTTAATTTTAAAAAAACAATACGCAGCTATGTTAAGCTTTCTATTTACGTCTACAGTTAAGATAAAGACAAGTTTGTAAGTTTCTAAGTTGTCTTAAATAAATAAAACGAATGCGCGTTTAGAAAATTTGTGTTGTTGGAACTAAGAACTAAACTGCGATAAAACAAAATTTCTACACATGTATCAACTAACTATTATAAACTAAATGATATGAGTCTCCGAGGTAAGCTATACATTCCACAACTGTTTGACTAGCACTTCTAATATTTGCACCTTATGAAAATCAAAGTAATCAGGACAATTTTTTTCTAAAACATTTGTACGTAATTGTTCATATAACGAACAATATTATAAAAATTACAGTTTGTCCTGATTACATTGATGTTCATCAGAGTAATCTTATAAAAAAGAATAATAGTAAATTCAAACTAATATTAATATTAACGTTCATGTTATGATACGTAAGATGCAAACCATTCTGAGAGTCAGAAGTCTTCCCCGTTGGCTTATTAAAGGCGTTCTAGTTACACTTCGCACAACAGAAACCAAATACTACACTAGTAATACCATAGTAAATATAATATGCAATTCAAGAGAATAGATACATAAATATATTGAAATAGCAAAATATTTGTGTACTTTAAAAGGGAAGGAACAGGAATGTTCAACATACAGACCTCCTGAAGAAAACCTCTTAGTTCGTTGATTTCGGGATTTCTCGTTTGCGGTGGAGTGGGTTCGGCAGACGTAGTCTGATTGGAATCTATTTCCTCTGTTTGTTGTCGTCTCTGACGTTCACGAGATGCTCTGTAATAATATCACTACGTCACAGTGTTATCGATGTATTATATTTTTACGGTAATTTAGAGTGATAGACTTACCGTTCTTCTCTCTCCTTATCGGCAGCAAGCGACTGCCTTATGAGGTGTGCAACTTCACTATTTTCAGGGTCCTTTTCTCGTCCGATAAGGAACTTCACCGGCCCCGAAGTGTTCCGTAGCACCGATGCCGCATACGCTTGAGTAACTCCAACCTACAAATCATTTACATACACATGCATTTTTTGTAATGTACTATAATAGATATGACACACTGATTTGTAATAAACGCTATAGGCATTTCCATTTCCGGTGTTTGGATCCATTGTTCGAAGGCAAAGAAACATCTGTCATCGCTTATCTCATATCAACAATATACTAAACGTAAACAACAACGATACACCTGTATTGTTTTAATGTTCCGATATATGTTTATTTGTGAGAGTGAAGTAGAAGGTGCAGGTAGTGACTGACCAAGCTCTTGCCGTCCACTTCGATGATCTGGTCGTTGACCTGTATGCGGCCGTCCCGCGCGGCGGCGCCACTGTCGGTGATGGTCTTCACGAATATGCCCAGCTTCTCCAGCCCCGCGTCCGCCCCCACGCCCATTCCTGACGGAGACATTACTTACGCTCAGTATTAAACATCGATAGAATTCACTGCACACTATCAGCATACCAAAGCAGACTAGATTATAGTATTTAGGCGAATTAAATGAAAACGGTATAACTGCAAGTAATTATATTACTATTTCGAAATTTTACATAATTGTATATAAATAAAATACTAGATGAAAGTTGTTACTAGAGGTCTAAACGACTTACCTATAATAGAGAGCCCCAGGCCATCGGCACCTTTGACCAGATCGACCGGGAAGACGTGCATCTTTTCGACTCGTTTCTCGAGCTCGTACTCGGCGCTGGCGGCCACGGGATCCACGTCCTCGTTGCGCCGGTCGTACTCGCGCACTGAATGTGTCGAAAACACTCTCATTGGCTCCGTACTGAAAGTCATAGTAGAGATAGTTTGGTAAATAATAACAACTGCTCGCGGTTTGGTTATTGTTTATAGAGGCCGTACAATGGGTTTGCGGAAGCAAAAAAAATCGATTCTCCCGTCTAAACAAAAATAAGGTAAGTAGAAAAGTAAATTAAGTTTTCCACTAAAACGATTATGAAATAGTTATAGGCACGGACATACTTCTTATACTCGTACCTGAATTTGACTTTGGTATTTTTCCTAACAAATACTGGCGGATAGTAATCGTCGTCTTCATCTTCTTCGATAGGCGGCAGTCCTGCTACCTAAAAATTATGACAATGCTTGTGTAACAAATGAAACTAAAATTACAATAACCTACAGGCAAATTTGTAAAACCCATTAATCAAACACTTGCCCTAAATGACAATATAACCTATATAAAGGATAACTAAAATTGGGAAAGAAAAATCATTTTTAGCATACTATTTAACATTATCAACAGGCTTCATAAGTTCACTGCTGGACACAGGCCTTAGAAAAGAGGTTTAAGGTTTAGCGTAACATTAATTAATGATGAATAATCTTAAATTAATTTAGTTGCCCAAAATATGAAATAGTTAATCAAATGTGTGTGAAACTCATTTCTTATTTATTTATACTTATATGTAATGTTTTTAAGTGTTTAATCAAACTACTATCTAAGAATTTGGATTGGAATCAATAGTCTTGGTTAATGATATTCACAACTTTTTACGCTTTCGTTTAAATTGTAAACGTAAAAAAATCGTTGCACTGACCTCTGTATAGAAATGTCCGTCCTCAAAGTAATGTATACCGTTTTCCTCGCCCAGTTCCCTGAGCGCTTGCGGCGGGTAATGTTCGAATACATTGTCGTGCTCCGGTTCAGCTGCGGCCACCGGCGCTTCTGCTTGTTTACGATCGCCGCCAGCCAGGCCAACGTCTCCTTCCATTGATACGAATTCATAGCTCTCATCCACGGACTGCATACTGAAATATCATTGTACATTATTTTAATCTTGTCAATATTTTGCTGTTCAGAAAGTAATATTGATAATGAAAAAATATGTGCATGACGGCTTTTTTCTTAAGAAGTATTCAGAGAATAATAGTCACGTTGTTATGGTTCAAGTGCGGTCCATTAGTTTTATGGAATAGGCAAAACTGTGGTGTATAAATAAACAGAGCATTTCTATGCATAATCTCCTTAACGCGGATTTCTACTCCAGAATGAGAGTACATCATCGTGTATATAACACACTGCAATGTAACTTTTTCGATGAATATATATTAAAAATATTCAAGAGTTAATTGCCCTATATGCACTATGCACACTAAAATGCACACGAAATTACTTACATAGGTATCACCATAGTTATATAAATGTAGGAGGACTAATTGCATGGGACGACATTTGATGAAATAATGTAAATCTATTATTTAGACTTTTGTTAAATTAAATGTTTATGTAGAATCCTATTTATTATCAGTAAGGTATTCTTATTTTATAAAAAAAACTAGATATTTTATAAATTTAATTGTTTCTTATTAAACATTTCCGTAGAAAATTCGCTCGCTCAAATATAGTGATTGTGTTCTTTACCTCTCGTATGAGAGCACGGACTGGTAGCTGTCATTGAGCGAGACTCCATTGTCCTGCGGAAGAGCGTGCGGCGACAACATCGCGACGATCTCCTGCGCCTGCTCGTCCGATAGTAGAGCTTCTTGTCTGAAAATAACAGCATATTAACTCAACAAAATATATCTACACGTTTGTGAAGAACACTATCTAAAGCTCTTTCTGTTTCTTCTATCTTGTCACGTCCCATTTGTAACAGTGAAAAGACTATTTACCGATTACTATACTGACATTACTTAACGCATTTTGTACTGCTCAACCAGCAAAACTAACCTTATCGACATTGCATAGTGCAAAACTTTTTTGTCGATTTACACGTGTACATACATGCCACTTAGTGTTCTAGACAGTGAGCGTGAAAAGTGCAATCTATGTAAATTATAATTAAAGATAACAAATTAATAATATTCAGGTACGGACTATTTACATGCATGCGTCATAAAATATCTGCGCATCCACGCCTACTATTAGCGTTCTCAGAAGACTGGCATCGTTGCCACTTTAAATGGCGAATTTTAATTCTGCGCTACAAAAAAAAATTCGACAACTAGCCAAGACAAGTGTCAATCAGTCGCTTAGGTACTTTCTTATAAACGCAACAAGAATTCTCAACCCCAAACGGCTGGAAAATGTGATTAACGAATAAATTATTGTAATTATGGCGTTTGAGACTTTCGGCAGGTGCAGCAGCAGTGCTTGGAAGATGTGAAAAAGAACTAAAAGTATCTATCTATTCAAAGTAAAGTCATTATTATACAGAATGTTACATGATGTTGTCAGACTTTAAGAGCAGACTATTTAAACTATTATTTAATTATTATTTTTTGCTTTTTACTTTGGTCATGCAAATCGTGTCTTCTAAATTTCAATCAACATTCTTATATTTCTGTCAGTCACAAAATAGTCACTCAACAATACATGCAAACCATAACGTTGGATAATAAACATACATAAAATGATATTTAGAAAAATAATGCAGCACAAAATATATAAGCAGTCTACAAACTACATACTAGAAGAGAGTGACAGTGGTACAAATGCCCTGAGCTTACCTAAGTTTTTTCTCCAGAATACTGCAAATATCAGGCAATAATGAAGCGTTGTGCGGACAGGCAGCATGCAAATGATAAAAAATACAACATTTAATCATGTACTAAGCATTACAAAAGTCAAATTCTGTAAATTTAAATAAAAACATTACGATGTATACATTGATGCAATTACTTTAATACAATACACAATAATTTGATACAACATAACCTTTTTTTTTTAGTCAAAAAAAGAAGGAAAGAAAAGAAGAACTCTCAAAAAGCTGATTTCTACGACATATGACCTTGAATATCTAAGGACGCTGACACGTGACCATATGTGAAATTTAAGAGACAACATTTGAACTATGTATACTATCTGTACTAGTATTCAGCTTATTCCGTTGGATTCCGGAGTGAAACCCTAATGATGGCCACAAAAAAACATGTAGTGAAGAGATTGTAGGACGAAATAAAAGTACAATTTAAATTTTTATTAATATATTTAAAACTTAATGCACATTTTGTACAAAGGCGGACTTAATGCCATGGGGCATTCTCTCCCAGTCAACTTTTAGGTGCTGTAGATGCAAATAAATAATAATTAAATTTAACACAATTTAAGTCTAGATCCAATTTTTATTCAAATTGCGAACTTCTTCAAAATATTATATTTATTTATTTAATTTATTTATCATTAATATGAGATTATATTAAATATCTTGAATAAAAAAACTACTACTCTCCAAGCATATTCGATTCGTATACAAGTGAATTTAAAGAGTCGCAACACTACGGTAAAGGTATTTAGGTAACTACTTGACTTTAAAACCAAGTCAAAAAAGCTATCTATTCTATTATTGGATGTTTTGCTTTGTTTAAATTTCATAATTAAGAATTGTACATCTTGTGAAAAAATAATAAGTTTTATTTTTCCATGATTTTACGGAAAAGGTTATCGAAATAATGTGTGACGCCAATACAAAATTGTTTCAGCTTGAACCGTGAAACGGTACTTCTTAATTTAGATGGACTGGACGTCATCACATCAGTGATTAAGTGTTGATAAATTATGGCAGGCACTGAAAAGACAGAAAGTACAAATCTATCAAGAATTAACGCTTTGATTTTAGGAATATTTCATAAATCTCAATTATTATTGTGATTAGTTACGGCCTGTTAAAACATTGACGTACGTAGTCTTGTATTTCCCACGCTAAGGGTAGTAACTTATTTTTAAATGCAATAATATAATTTTTTACTAAACATATAGTCTTTCTTTACTGCCGAGATGACGTGGCGTCGTGGCGAATTGCAATATGCCGCTAGGCTCACATCATTTAACGCGGAAATTTGAAACGCAAATTGGAAATGCATTTAATTGACACTTTTCGACTGAACAAAATCATAGTAACTTTAACTTAAAAAATCTTAAACGGGATGTAATGTCCTATAATATTTGATCAATCATAAAATGAAAAGGTACGGGATATGCGTTAGGAACAGAAACGAAATAATAGACTATACAGTATTTACTTCAAAAATATATATCTATTTAATTGTAGAATATTAAATAATAAATATCTCACACATCTCACACACGGCCGTCTGATCCTAAACTAGGCATAGCCTTTTTTTTTTTTTTAACGTGTTGAAATCCCCTCGGACCGTCACCCCACCGGGGTTTACGGCGGGGTGGTGTGTCGGACTTGGACCGACTAAAACCACACGGTGTGCCACTCTGCGCCTGTAACAGGAGGGATCCGGGAACAGCTGTTATTAAGACATCCGGACCCCTCCTAGCGCCAGCCCGCTCCTGGTGCGGGCTCCGTCTCAAAATTTTCCTCTCTTTAGTCGACGTCCGGCACACGCGGACGCCGCCCCCTCGCCGCTGGCCAAACTAATGCGGGTGGAGGGGAAACCCACCCCGTCCACCCGCGGCCACACTCAGGGCGGCATGAGGCGATGATAAGCGCGCCTCCGCCGCCCGGTTCGCCGGCGGCGGATCGGGTCCGAGTGGAGGTCGTCCTCCCGGGCCTTCTCCGCCGCCTCCTTCTGCGAGATTACTTCCTCGCAGAAGGTTGCGACCGCGGTAAAACAACTGTCGCTACCGGCCATGGAGCGTACTACGGCCGGTAGCGAGAGATCCACTCCGATGACTGCAGTGAGGGCCCGGCGCTGCGTCGCCCATGCGGGGCAGACCGCCAGCGTGTGCTGGGCCGAGTCCTCACTGCAGTCGCAGTGGTGGCAGGCGGGACTCAGTTCCCTCCTAGCGACCGAGTGCAGGTACTTTCCGAAGCAACCGTGCCCGGAAAGCACCTGCGTCAGCCGGAAGGTAAGGGTCCCGTGCTGCCGCCCTGCTCACTCGGCGATGACCGGCTGGAGAGCCTCCACGGCGGCGAAGCCAGCGCGTGGAGTCTCCAGCCGGAACGACCAACGAGCCATCGTGGCTCGTACATTTTTTAAATACATACATACATATTATAGATAAATTACACCACGGCACAGAAGAAATGACCATGCTCATTTTACAATATTTGTGCTGGGGAATCAAACCCACGATCTCCGGTTTAGCAGTCACGCTCACTAACCACTAGACCAACAGACTTAAAAAAATACGTGTTGAAAAATGATAAACACTATGCGGAGGATAACAATATTAAATAATAAATACTTAAAATAGAAACCCAACACACGGTGCATAACAAAATAAACATAACTATAAAATTAAGAAGTACTACGAGAGACATCATGACATGAAGAGAGGTATTGACAAATAATATGCAATTACATATTATAACCCAATTGGTATATACGCCTGAAATGGTTCACTAATGTTTAAAAATAAAACAAAAACGACAAACAAACACTTAACACTTAATCTTCTCAAAGTATGTGACAGTCATATTTGTCGTTTTATGGAAGATCAAAATCGTTGGAAGCAAAAAATTTACATTCTTCTACTACAACTAAACGAGGCTGATCCTCCCTACCTACCTTAATGAAATTTGTAGAATTCAATTGAAATCTTCTAATCTAGAGCTAGGGTAGATACTTGATTTCGTTATTGAGGTTACCTTGAGCTAAGAAGTATCTCTGCCTCGTCGGGAGTCATGCTGTCCGGCTGTTTAGATTCAGCGTCACCGTCGTCCCAACGAGCGTCTGTCTGTTCACCGCGGCCACTCTCGCCTGACGCGTTCTCGCCTTCCGAAACACTCCATTGGCTGGTGGTCGACTTGTCGAGCACCTCTATGGAGCCTTGGCTAGCCTCACTAACGACTACACCCGAATCCTGAGTTCAAATATGATAAAAATAGATTCACTTTATAAATGTTAATTTTTGATTTCCATAGTATCAGTTTGATCTCAAAAAACATATTTGAGACTTCAGACCTTTTTTAGAAGTTTTTACTGTAAGACCTCAAAAAAACTCTTAATAGTAATCAAAAAAGAAAAAAAAACATTGTCTAAGTTATGAGCTAAAGGACAAATAAAAAAATTATCACTACCAAACTTGAAGAAGAAATTCGATATCAATTAAAATCCATACATTAATTGCTATAGGTTTCCTATGACGTGGTAATAATGTAACACCCAAAATACTATACCACTAGGTATACAATAAGATATACAAAGTATTGAAAATATATGCCGTATCGTATACAGTGTCAAACTCTACTAGGACAATATTTAGGTACATATTTAGGACAGTTCTAAGTATTATTAACCCCCAAATTTATTGTTTTTTTTATATTTTTGTGTGAAAATCTTAATGCGGTTCACAGAATACATCTACCAACTTTCAACAGTACAGCTCTTATTGTTTCCGAAAAAAGTGTCTGTGACATACGGACGGACAGTCAGAAAGACATGACGAATCCATAAGGGTTACCGTTTTTTGCCATTTGGCTACGGAACCCTAAAAATCGGACATCTTATGTTTTTTTACATTTATCGATAAACGAAGTCGTTTTCAATGGAAGAGTAGAACGTCCCGTACGACACTTGATTTAAACATAAGATATTTGAAATTAAAGTATTTCTATGGAAAAAAAAAAAAACACTTTTTATTTTCTTATAGGATATGTAATTATATTAACAAACATGATTGTATGCAACTTAAAAAACCTCAATATTCTATGCTTAAATAGAACGGAGAATTTTTTTTTCTTGTTTTAAGTTTTATTTTTTATTTCTTTATGAGAAAGAATTGGGATCCTATTTTTGCTATGGTCACAGTTTATCTAAATATGCATCACCAAAAAAAACAAAGTATTACTAAGACTACCTGATTACCGATTAAATTTTCGGTTAAAATACGATATAATCACATTACAGTCCACGTTGGATGTTTAATACTTTACTACGAAAATACCTCATATGACAGTTGTGAGATCGAAAGTTGATCGAAACCGAATTGAGACCGAACTTTCATTACAAGAATTAGACCCAGGTCTCACACCTAGCTCAGGCAAAATATTTGTAATATTTTGATTTTAACTTTTTTTTCTATTCACACTTGTACGTTTTAAAATAGTCATATACTAGTTTTATGTTTAGTAACAATTTTTATATAAGAATCCAATGACAATAAGATGTAAATTCGTAGACGTATTCTGATTCTGCAAATAAATTTTATTTTATTTTTTATTTAAAACTAGGGTTATTGTTAACCCATCCATGTAAAGTGAATGCTCGTGTCGTTTGCGGGTAGTGCTTCTCTGGATTTAGTGTGAACTAAAATCCACTTAACCACAAGTCGATGCATTCGTAATTACGCCGCCCCCGCTTATACTCCATTCCCTTTTTTTTCCCTCGAACACCACCCACCGGTGGTTATGTCGGACTCGAACCGAACAAAATCAGCACGCCGTCTCGGGTAAAACTAAACCTATTTGTTTTCTAGGAAAATATTAACCAATACCTGCTGCAGTACGGAGAGCGTGTCGGGATCGGAGCGTGCTCGCTCAGCATCTCGTATGTCTGTGGTAAGCGGGGGTGCTGGAGACGGCGGCTCACGGTACTCCGCGGGTCGCAGCCGCGCCACCACCTCAGGTGAGGGTTCATTGAACCCGCCCTCGTCTGAAACGCTTGATGCACGTGATCCGCTGCGACGCGGTGGCGTTTCTTCCGCCTCTGACGACTTGCGACCTCCGCCCGCTTAAACGATACAGTGCATAGTTATGTATTAAAAGACATAGTTCAGTCCAAGAGAAAAACTTAAGAGCGAAGTGAATACGACCAGATTAAGTTTTTAGTTTTAGCAAACACCTCCCAAAAGATTTGAGAAATAAAATGATTCTGCATTGAAACTGTTTGATACTAAGAACACTTTTGAAAAAGAATGCATTTATTTACAAAAGTGTTCTTACTAAAATAGAAGGAACAAGGGCCTAGCATATTTGAATACTTCTATTCAAATTGGAGTTGCCCAACGGGCGAAACACTGGCAGACTACGCGCTGGTTTAATATCTCAGTAGTATAGAAAAACATTCGACTTAGGCAAGTAGTAAGAAATCGTAAAGCATTCAGGTAACGAGTACGAGCAAATTTAGGCTAATGAGAAACTATTTTTAAAATAGTAACTCACATACATACTCTACTTCCGCAGGACGGTAGCAAGAACATAGGTGCCCAATATAAACAAATATAAATTTGGTTAGACTATATTTAAAGCAACCGCAATTGAAGCTTCCGAATTAAACCATTATTCCGAGGGCGAGTCTGGGCGAGGGCGGGGTTGGGTGTGCTCCAATAGGCCAAGATCGCCTGGAGCAGATCCAATCCTGGTACGCCCTCCTGTCCGGAGGGCGTGCACGGCGAATGGTCATGGGGGAGAGCGCAACAGTCGTGTAGATCCCCATGGCAAGTCTGGGTGTCATCCTTCCCGTGGTTGCCGCCTGTTTTAGGTCTGATTCCCTACGAAACAGATATAACAGAAACACCCAGACGCAATTCCATCCCACAAAACCTATCCTTTCCCATTTCCTATCCCATCCACACCTACTGCGGACACTAAGTGGTTGGTGCCTGCGGCCTCACTATCAACAAAGACTGAGAGTGAGGGGGAGGGGGGGCAACCACCCGCATGTTTGTGCCGTGTGCGGGGACCCGTAAGGGAGGATGAAGGGATCCTGGTAGTTGAGCTGAAAGGCAACACACTGCTTCGGCCTGGATTTCTCTTTACACGGGAGGCTGAAGGCTAGCCACCTTTGGTCAATCGGCTGTAGTATCCCGTCAGAGGGCTGCTGGGCGAGAGCTCTTCCTTGGTGGGGGTGGACGACGGGTGGGACGACCAAGTCTTCCTACCTAGTTCGGCCTGCCTTCTGCCAGGGAGGGAGCTCTATATTTCCTTGTTACTTCTGGCGTCGTGTGCCTTCTGCCGCGGCGTCCCCACTTGAGGGCTCCAAGGAGGGTGGAAGGACAAGGAGATGAATAGTATACCAAACACATCATGGATACTAAAAACACACGTACAAAAAAAACCACCAAGCCGGCACCGAGGGTGAACAACCCAAGTGCCAGGCTAAACCACCAACCGGCTGACCCCAGGGTGAACAACCCAAGGGTGAATCCGGCAAACACACCTTCGGCTGCTGCTCAGGCAAACAACCCGACCGCAGCGCCATCCACGACTCTGGCGACACCTCTGGTGTCTAACCAGAATACGGAGCCAGTGTCGACCATCGACCTCTCCTCTTTGAGGGCAGCAATGCCCGTACCTGCGGGACCCGGCCTGGAAGAAACCGGCTGGAGCCTGGTAAGGACAAAGAAGAGAGCGTCGAAAAAACCGAACCCGTCCAAGAAGACCCGTAACGCCAACAGGGCGAAAGCCCGAGTGGAAAGGCAAGCACGGTGTCTGACCTCGGGTGGAAGTAAGCGGCTTGAAGTCGCTGAAGGGCCCGAAGGGGCCCACGTTGCCCCCGCCAGTGATGTGCTGCCCCGAGGCGAAGACGAAAGTCAAGCCACGGGGAAGTGTACTCCTGTGGGGGCGCCACCTGCCAAGACGCCTGTAGCGGCCAAAGTACCCTCTAGGCAGGGTCAACCTGGACAGGGTAAACGGGCAAGACGAGCGACACGTGGAGGGAAACCTTCGAGTGAAACAAAGCCCGTCAAAAGAACTCGCCCGGACGAGTCTCGCACTCCCCAGGGCAGTGGCAAGCGATTCAAACCGCTGCCAAAGACCGGCTCCACGAGTTACTCCGACGCACTAAAGGCGAATGACCTTTGCGTCGCGGTCATGCTGGAGCCTTACCACGACCTCACCAAGGCACAGGCAGAGGACATCGAGGGCCAGCTGCAGGGCGTGCTAGATGAGGAGATCTTCTCGCCCGGCACGTCAAGCGCACCCGTCGCTGCGCCACAGTTTAGGGGCAAGGCCTTCTACAGTGAGGGCGCCCTTAAGATGTGGTGCAACGACGAATATGCCCTACAGTGGCTTCGCCGATCCCTGGTAAGGATCCCATCACCACGTGAAGGCACCAAACTGGTCGTCAGGAGGCAGTCTGAGATCCCGAGAAGGATCAAGGCTGGACTCCTGGTACCACAAATCGGACCAGATGATACACTGGTCCGTATACAAACGAGGCTAAAGTATCAGAATAGCCAGTACAATGTGGCCAACTGGGCCCTCTACCATGCCGAGGCGCAGGAGGAAAAGAAATGTCTCTTCCTAGTGCTCGGCATCCCAGAAGAGGACGTCGTGAAGCTCAAGGCTAGCGAGCGTAGAGTATACTACAAACTGGGTAACCTCTACGTTCGCTTCCTCGATGAACGTCCCGCCCCACCAACTAACCCAGACGAGGAGCCAGAATCGGCCCCACAACACCGTAAGGACGGCAATGGAGGGGATCCTCTGATGCCCGTTGAGGAGACAGCCTGCCGGGGTCCACCTCCTGAGGAGTTGAAGGACCTACCGGTGGGCGAGAGTGACCTCGACGACATAGAGGACATGCTGAACAGCGATGATGGCGCTGTCTGCACCCCCCCATAACACCCTTATAGCCATCCAAACCAACCTCCAGCACAGCCATACAGCAACGGCTAACCTACGCAGAGAGCTGGAGGTAAAAACCAACACCGTAGCCCTAATCCAGGAGCCGTGGATTAGGAAGGGCAGGATCTGCGGTCTAAACAATATTGGAGGTAAGATACTTCTCAACACTACCATTGATAACCCGCGCACTTGTATTTATACACCAAAACATGCGTGTACTACCTTAATGACCGAGTTCTGTTCCAGAGACCTTACCTCTATTAGGTTAAAGGAACCCTCATCAAACCTTCCTGACGTGGTGATAGCATCAGCCTACTTGCCGGGCGATGCTGACATCCCCACTCCGGAGCTGGCTGCGCTGGCACACCACTGCGAGCGTGAGGGTCTGGAGCTGATCATCTCTGCCGACACCAACGCGCACCATGCGCTGTGGGGCAGCAGGAGCAACAACCGGAGAGGTGAGGAATTTGTATCGTTCCTATTATCAACTAACCTTAACATTATCAACGTGGGCTCGGAGCCGATATTTGTCACATCCAGGGCCCAAACTATAATTGATCTTACTTTAGCAAGTGAGCACGCATCGCAACACATATCGAACTGGCATGTTTCGAACGAAGCATCGTGCTCAGACCATCGCTGGATCAAATTTAACTTTGAAATGAAACTTAAACTACCCGATCCCCGACGGAATCCCCGCACGATGGACCGGAAACGGTATGAACATCTTACTGCGGAGAATCTGCGAAGCATCAACCCAACATATGCTACGGGGACTGTTAAGGACATTGACAGTCATGTTGTCAACCTTACACAGACACTGATCGATAGCTTTGAACAAACATGCCCACTTTCCACACCCAGAACTGGACCACAGAACAAACACCAATGGTGGGGTCCGGAACTGGAAAGACTACGTCGTAAAGTGAGAAAGTTGTTCAATAAAGCAAAAAACTCGCGATTAGACCAACATTGGGATGCCTACACGCAGGCCCGACAACAATATAAGAAGAGAATCAGAACCAGGAAAACTGAGTGCTGGAGAAACTTCTGTACTAACATAGAAAACAACAACCAGGCTAATAGAGTCAAAAGCATACTGTGTAGTAGAGGCGATCACAATCTTGGCTCACTGAAGAAGCCTGATGGTGAGTATACCAAAACAGACTCGGAAGCCTCAGAGCTGTTATTAAAAACACACTTCCCTGGATGTCGCATTTCAGATGTGATGGAAAAATGGGAAGACAGATGGGAAAAACCACCAGATGATACAGACTGGGATACGGCCCGCAAAGTTGTCAATCATGACAAACTAAGATGGGCAATTAACAGCTTCCTACCATTCAAGGCGCCAGGACTAGATGGTGTCTTCCCAGGCCTACTGAGATGGTGTGATATGACACTACTGGACCATCTTGTAAAAATTTATAGGGGCTGCCTGGCGCATCAGTACATCCCCTTGAAATGGAGAGAAGTCAAAGTAGTCTTCATCCCCAAACCTGGTAAAGGTGACTACACACAACCCAAATCACACCGACCTATTAGTCTCACATCTTTTCTACTAAAGGTTCTCGAGAGGCTAATAGATAGGGAAATCAGGGAAACTGCGTTAGTCAGTCACCCTCTACACCTCAATCAACACGCATACTCGATGGGTAAATCAACAGAATCTGCCCTACATCGAGTTGTTTCATATATAGAAGACAATCTAAATCACAAAAGGTCAACACTGGCTACCTTTATCGATATCGAGGGAGCCTTTGACAAGACCAACTTCACCAGCATTAGCCAAGCTCTATCTAGGCATGGTGTTGATTCCACAATCTCAGGGTGGATCGATAGCATGCTAAGATATAGAGCTATTCAATTCACTGTGAGCGAAGTGACTAGAGGAGTGGTGGCTAGAGGTTGCCCCCAGGGCGGTGTACTCTCCCCTCTTCTATGGAACATTGTTGTGGATGAGCTCATCGCACAACTTAATGACCAAAGATTCCTCACAATAGGCTATGCAGACGATCTTACTATTCTTATCAGCGGTCCTTTTGAGAGCATTACATGCGATCAAATGAGACTTGCACTGAAGATCGTGGAACAATGGTGCGTAGCACACAACCTGACAGTGAACCCATCCAAAACAGAGATGATCATGTTCACAAACAAACGCAGCCTAGGAAATCTCAGACTTCCTAAGCTATTTGGAACACAACTTACTCTTACCAAAGAGGTCAAATACCTAGGAGTAATACTGGACAGTAAACTCCTGTGGAATATGCACCTCGATGAAAAACTGAATAAAGCCTGCATTATTTTCTGCCAATGCAAGCGGCTACTCGGCAAAAGCTGGGGACTATCACCCAAAATCACTTTATGGCTATACAGGACAGTCATAAGACCAATAATCACTTACGGTGCTGTTGTCTGGTGGCAGAGAACAGAGCTTAGCACCGTCATAAACAAACTGCAGCAATTCCAGCGACTTCCATGTTCCGCGGTCACTGGCTGTATGCGCACAACGCCTACTGCCGCACTGGAGGTGGCTCTTGGTCTGCCACCCCTGGATCTATTCATACAGCAGGAGGCCGCCATGGCGATCATTAGACTCAAACACCTGGGTCTATGGCACAAAAGTGAGGGATCGCACTCCAAATTATGGGATCAATTAGTGGAATACGAACCACTGATAGCAGCTCCATGCGATAGAATCCCAAAACACCATATCTTCACAAGAAGATACTACATCCAGATACATGGAAATGACCGAGATCAATCCGGCATTAACGAAGTCCGAATTTACACGGACGGTTCCAAGACTAGGTCAGGAACTGGAGCCGGAGTTTTCTCGCAAGACCTAAATATAAACATATCACTAGCGTTAGGCCAACACAGTTCCATATTTCAATGTGAATGTGTGGCAATAACTTACGCTGCCACAACGGCCATGTCAAGGGGTATCAAGGACTACAACATCCGAATAATATCCGACAGCATGGCCGTCTTAAAGGCACTGGAGGGCAACACAATGACCTCTGGTATTGTCTTCGAATGCCACCAAGCACTGGAACAGCTCGCTATATTCAATGGGGTACTCCTCCAATGGATTAAAGGGCACAGTAACTCACACGGGAACGATGCCGCAGATGAGTTGGCAAGGAGGGGCTCGGCAACCCCAACCTCTGGCCCAACGCCACTCCTGCCCATATCGTTTAACCAAATACGATGCTGGGTCAGGCAACGGACCTGTGAAGCACACAACCGGAGGTGGAAAAACTCACCCGGCTGCAGACAGTCCAAACTGGTGCTGAATCAAGTCACACCACGACTCACCTGCAGATTGATCAGTCTTAGCAGACCGGAACTCAGAATGGTTGTCGGAACTATTACAGGACATCTAGCCCTGAACCGACAACTATTCATAATCAATGCGACGGACAGTCCCCTGTGCAGGGGATGTCTGGAAGCTGAAGAAACGGCCGCCCACGTAGTCCTGGAATGCGAGGGAGTGGCCACACAACGGGCAAGTATCATTCCTGATATAAAGTCGCTCCTAGAAGCCTGTGAACGCCCCAGGAGGCTTCTGCGCTTCTGGAAGGAGCTTGGTTGGCTCACCTAGTCAACCAATCCTCGACGCATAAAGGACCACTCTGAGTCTAAATGCGGAAACCGAAGCCCACAACCAATACCAATACCAATACCAAAACCATTATTCCCAAATAGGTCGTGCGGTTTAAAAGAATGATATACATACGAGTATGAAACAAAAGGGGCACATTGTTATTTAGCAATGCGAGGGCAACACACGGGTATAGAAGACAAGACAGACCAGGCCTGGCCATCTCGCACTTTGTCATGTCAGTACCTATTTTAGATTTGTTTGAAATGATATTTCTTCACAAAGAGAGTAGAGTGTTGTAACTAGGGAATGCAATCTCGTTCTCGCGAGATCTCGGCCTTTTTTGATCTCGGACGAAAAAAGGGCGAGATCTCGCGAGTTTAACGAGATTGCACTAGAGCATAAAAACGTGTTATTCGAAGCGCTGACTATCACGGACGGGGTTGCGATCTGTCGGTTTCGTTCAGTACGCGGGAGGCGGGCTGAGTAAGCGTTCGCGGGACGAAGTGTCTCTCAGTAAAATTTTACACAAGGTATTACTAAAAGATAAAGACTAGTTTGATATTAGAAGAGAATACTGATTTTTCATTTGTTATTTGATCGATACGTAAGTCAAAGTTTATTACTTAGAAGTCAAGACAGATACGTCAAACAATGTTTGATGCATAAAATTCTATCGAAAAAATTCTTGAAAATAAATGATTATCTTATAATACTTATAATTTTTATTTTGTTTTCCTAATTTATTAAAATATTGTTATTATTTGCAAAAAAAACACACAGAACTGACAATCTCGCGAGATCTCGCAGTATTGTTATTCAAAAACTCGCGGGATTTCCTTGAGCCCCAATCTCGCGAGATTTGCATTCCCGAGTTGTGACGACTCGACTTTTCAAACCGGTTTTAGCATGAACCGAGTTTAATCGGTTTGCCCGTGGTTTAAACCGGTTGAGCCGTGTCATAAGATCGCACTGCACTTCGCCTCGTAACATCGCGCTCGCTACATTTCTCTTATATTCACCAAATGAGAAAAAAGAAGGCACGGTAATCGTGTTACTTGACTAAGTAGTTTGTTGTATTGCCCTTTCCAACAAATTACCAATCAATTCATACTGCCGCCGCGTCGGTTAGTATAGGTAATGTCAAGTTTTACACTTGTATGTAAACTCGGTTGTGAACTGTGGGCAAACCGTAAAACGATGGTTTAATCGATCCCGTCGAATCATGTTGCACATTGATGTCCAAATAATTTAAAAGGTGCGTTTTGACAGGTGACGGTTAGGGTCGGGGTGTCTACAAAGCCATAGTGAGAATAATCGATTCAGGTTACGAATCAATTTCCGATCATCAATACATACGAAACATCGTTAATCGTTTTAAAATAGTATTACTTGTGGCTATTAATTGATGAAGATCGCGGGTGTAATTCTCAAGATTGGGAGACATTTATTAGTCACTATTGTGGTTATGGAATGAAACCGGGAATGGAAACCGATAACTAATCTTATTTTACTTTTGTTTTGGACTACTCTGGTGCAAGGACTAGGTACCGCTCATTGTAATTAGCTATTATCAGCTGGAGGGGATGCTCATTCAACGATTCTGGAAATGTCAAGAACCGTAAAATTAAAAAACATGCATAAATAATGCATTAGAGTTTGTTATGTGTTAAACGAATCTATCTATATTATTGATGTAAGGACAATGTTTCTTGCTACATAGTTTCTTTGGGTTAATAACAATTTTTAAAAACTGTTTATATCATTATCATTGTAAAAAAATATACGAGTTCATTAGGACTAGACTACTAGAGGTGCAAAATATACAAGTAGTGTGTATTTATAAATAAACCAATTTTTTTTAAACCTCCTTTCTAAGGAGAGGCCATGTCCAGCAGTGGACTGTTATCATTAATTGTTGATGATAATGTATTCATTTTATTTGCAGTGTGGATAGCAAATAAACTAAATATTACCTACTCATAGATGTTTTAGTTTAAACCTTAGTTCTTAATTTTTTTACATTAAATTATTCTTAAAAATAAATAATATGAATTTATTTTTTTCAATCCGTTTAATTATACGAAAACTATGATTTAATGTAAAAAGAAGGAATTAATCAATAACTATCTAATTATAACGAGGACGATCTCTGGTTATTAAATTCATTGTTAATATACGATGTGTAAAATAAATCGACTAATATTTACTTCCACAACGATTAAAATGTAACAACACTAAAATTAAAAATAACCAGCATAGAACGTAACTGTTTTAGAACATCTCGCAGAAATAAAGAATCACGCGATTATTTAAATTATTTGTTGAAACTCAAAATGAAATATGTCCCATTACAATCATTCAACTGAGTAGTATAAATATAATTACTTAGTTTAAAATTGTTCAACTTAAATTAGAATTGTTTTAAGTTTGGTTCAAATCGTGGAAAGCTGCGTTCTCTAGTCACAGACCGTCAGTTTCACCAATTTTGAATAGGTATAGCTTGTATTTGTAGGTACAGTCAGCTTCAGATTCACATTAAGCATGTCAAAGAAACAAAATTATACATTTATATATACTGCCCCAATATGCAAATTGTTATAAAAATTCAGAGTGGTCAATATTATGTTAGTAGGACCGTTTTTAATATTTATGTTAAATGTCAGTGTTAATTTTTACACTTCAATAAAATACTTGTTATACTTTAGTTTTCGCTCCTAACGTTTATATTTAAGTAACACAGTTTCGGTATTATTGGAACGAAATCGTTTTTAATCTTACTTTGTTTCGCATTTCATTTGTTATAAATTAGTATAGTTCAATGAAGATTCCAAAAAAAAAACGAGTCAAATCGATTTTCTATTTAAATGCTATGCATTTTAAACAAAAAAGGTCTAGAAAGACTAGGGTCACGGAATAATTTTCATTGACTGATCATTGATGTTGCTATAAATTATGTAACGCATCTCGTCATTGTACAATATCTACAAATATTAACAGCAACTGATAGTCTAAGTTTTAAACGAATGGAGTAAGCCTATTACTATTTTTAAATAATCTATACTAATATTATAAAGCTGAACAGTTTGTTTGTTTGTTTTTTTGAACGCGCTAATCTCAGGAACTACTGGTCCGATTTGAAAAATTCTTTCAGTGGTAGATAGCCCATATCGAGGAAGGCTATAGGCTATATATCATCACGCTAAGACCAATAGGAGCGGAGCACCAATGAAGAATGTTTCAAAAACGGAGAAAATTTATTACTATTGAGAGACGCAGACGAAGTTGCGCGAGTCAGCTAGTATATGGATATTATTGTCATGCAATGGAATGAAACTTGGAAACTCATAATTGTAATTCTCATAAGACGTTCATTATTAAAAATAAATAATATTTATTTACCTAATAGTCATCTAAATAAATAAATAATTCTACGTATGAGTGTGGTTATAGTCCACCTAATCTAAGAGGTACCGTTTGGTAGTTCTGACAGATTGGAGTATAGCAATGGGGTCGAAGAAATCAATTACTTAAATATCTGATTGTTAAGAGATTTCGATATCATTTCTTAGTATGTACTAATCGATTACAGTTTTACAGATTTAGATATGTTACTATAAAAGCCCGTGTAATGGCACATCACAGGTTTTACGAGTAGGTAAATCTTAGTATACACTAGACTCGGACAGGAGCGATTATTGCCTATTTTTTCTTTTTTTTTCTATGTTAGAGGGGGCAGACGAGCAGACGTGTCACCTGATGGAAAGTGACTATCACCGCCCATGAACGTCTGCAACTCAGGAGTCACAAACGCTCTTTTCTAGACGGTTTGAAGGTCGTATCGGTCCGAAAATACCGCAGACGATAACCCGTTCCACAGATTGGTTGTGCGGGTAATGAGGATGAAAACTTCGCCGTGTGGAACGATGGCGACAGAGCAGTTCCTCGGAGCACTCGCTATGACATATGCGATAGAGAATGCAGAGTGAAGCCACATCTCTACGTAACGCCAAGGGATCGAGCCGATCAGAAAGAAAGATTTATTAAAAAAATCCATTATATTCACATCACACATGACATCAACAGCCTTTAATAGTCCACTACTAGACATATGAGTCTCCTTAGAAAGAAGGTTTGGGCTTACAATACCACGCTGGCCAGACGGGTTGGTACTTATAGTGTTTGTGTCAAGTTTTTCCACCTCTTTGCAGTACTGTTGTCCTGCGTAGTTTGGTCCCTTTGTAGGCATTTACGACACCCACGGGATGAATTGGGGTGGTAACACTCCGTATTCTTAATCCATCACTACACGGATACATTACCTTACATACTTTTAATTTAAAATATTCGTTTTCACTGAGGTTTGGATGTCAGATGAATTTTAAGTATTTTTATTAAACACTAAGACGCCTGGACTGAAAATAACTCGCTATTAATAAATTCGATTTTTCGTACATTTTAACGATTATTTGTATTCAAATAAATTTGAAGAGCCGCAATACTAGGTTAAAGACCTAACTATGTACGTAACATTATAACGAAGTTTGAAAAAAAAACATATATTGTGTATTAATTGATTATTTTGCTTTTTCATAGATTTTACTTAGTTATTAAGAATTGTATATATTGCGACTAACTAAAAATAGCTACATAACTCCATGGTTTTACGGAAAAGGTTATTGAATGAGTTACGCCTGTACAAAGTTGTTTCGTCTTGAAAAGTATGAAACGTCAAACGTCAAACTTAGATGGACTATAGTGACTGAGTTGATAGTCACTTTTATAGACAATTAGACACACAGACAGGTAAATAATAAATAAATGAGATAAATTTCTTGGATATAATTAAATTAATCGAATACAAAAATTTGCATATAACGTTAGTTAAAAAGCGTTTTAAAAATTTATTTCTTCAGACTTAGTTCTGTGACACAGAACCAGGACGTCATTTCATCATTTTAAAACAAAAACTTAGAAACAATTTACATTAACGAGAGTGAAGTCGCGGAGGACTCAGCTAGTTTACTGTTAAATGTGTAGCTATTAATTATTAAGGAAGTCATATAAAAACTAGAGAATCAGGTCACTACCTACGTCAAATTTGCCTTTGCAAAAAAATGCATGTCTAGTTTATAATAACGCTTGTCCCGAAGGAAAACCTGAAGATGATTTTAACAATTCTGCATGCTCATAAAAATTGAATGCTGACTGTATTATACCCAAATAAATAAAGGAGTACATCACCACCAACTGAAATTAATAATAAGTTAAGGATAAGAATCGATGGGCATTCTACATTTATAGTAATCGAAGTAATTTAGCTTTTGTGAGAGACCGTTAAAACGATCACGTGATCTCTCGAGAAAACGGGAGCGAGTCATGCCCACTTTACTAATTAAATATGTACATGTACACCAGACATGAATGAATTTAAGAGTTGACTGACACTTTTACTTTAATAAACCTCAGTAGTAAAATATGAGCAAAGGATATACGCAAAGAAAGACAAACATAAGAAGAAGTAAACACTTGGTCAAGAAAGTGCCGGGTATTAAACATTTTGTGTTAAATAGTGTAGTGATAGATAATCCAATCATCAAAACATATGGTAGTGTTAACAACAACACGTATATAATATATTGAATTGGAATGTTTCTGGTACTTATTCTCAGGTCCCCCTGTTTTAAGTACCACAAATTGTAAAAACCATAATTGTAATGCTAATCTGTGAAAAAATAGATTTGTAATTCTAATTTATAATGTATTAATGTGTATACATATCTATTAATTGTGTATCATATATTTACTATAATACTAATGTAGCTGCAATTTAAATCGTCATAGTCATCATTTAGCAATTAAATTTAATTTATTTACTCTCGTTAAATTCAATTAAATTAGTCTTATGAATAATCTATGGAACATGTGTATTTATACTACTCTTTTACGAAACTAAAATAATGATCTTGATAAAACAATAAAAAAATGGTGACCACTAGTGCTAGTGGTCACCATTTTTTTTGGTCATGGTCACCAATTTTTCAACATTGAATTGTGTATGCACACAATTCAATGTTGAAAAATTATATAAACCGATTCAAAAGATCTATTTCGCGTTAGATTAGTTTGACCTTCGGGCCCGTAAGGTAATGTCTAGTGAATAAAGTGGTTCGTGCCTAAAAAGGTTACTCCTAATCACCTATGCTATATAATAAAGAGAAGGGATACCCCCACGCACACAGAAGATTTGATTCTCATAATTTGCAAACAACAAATTTTAAAGATCTGGGGGCAGGGTAGTACGCCTCGCCAACACCAATAAATCATAATTTACTTACTAAATTAAAATAAAACATACTTTAATGACCATTAAATAAAAATTGCAACTAAAATATCTGTTATTTTAGTTTAGTAATTACGATTTCTTGAAATCGTGCTATCACAATGGCTATGCAATACAGATTATACTCGTACAGAAATGTTTAATATAAATCTTTATTCGTCTTGGTGGGAATTAAAAACCAAAAAACTATTTTAACAGTTAAAATGTCAACCAATTCACAAAAATAAATAATAGTTTTTAGTAACCAAATGGGCATAGCTTTTAGTAACCTAAAAAGTTCGTTTTTTATTGGGTGTTGTTTTAGTTGCCATACAATTTTTTTTTTTTAATTATTTTAAAGTCGAAAAAGAAAATCAAAAGTAGTGAATGACTCCCTGTTTAAGAATCTGTTTGTCTGAATGCCAATTATTTGCATTTACTGTTTTTAGTCCATACTTATCTGATGCAGTAGTATTATTTACCTCCGGTGCAAAACTAAGTAAAGATAGACGATCAGCCAGTCACTTTTAATGATGAATAACATTATCCTGCGTCACTGCCCTATGAACGATAGTGTTATAGTAGTTATGAATGAACCATTTACTTAGCGACACATTATGTTATTTAAGCCTTGTTGCAATTACAATCCGTATTGTGGACATTAGATTACTTGTGAAAGTTTAGTATTACTTATGAAAAACGATATAATACGTTAACATACAGTTACGAAATAGAAGTAAAACAATAGTAACATAACTGACCGAGGCAACAGCCGCAGAGGCGCATGTTGAGCGTGCGCATGCGACGAGCACGCGCGACTCTCGCCGCATCACCGCACCATTGTCGCCTGTTCCTCGTCTCAACACTTTGCACTCTCACGTAGACATTTAGTTCTAAGCGACGTATTTTGTTTACGTCAGACTAACAACGTTAATGTACATTAAGTAATGTCGCTAAAACAGACCACTCTGGCACGAAACCCCACAGCACGTTAAAGAAAAGTTTTAAATTACAAATGTTTATACAGCAACTGATAGACTGAGTTTTAGAAGAATGGAGTTGCGTATTAATATTGCTTCAAAGATCTGCATCCTACATAATATAATTATTGATATGCATCTACACGATAAACATTTCAGAACTAATTGGATAGTTGATATCCACACAGAATATTGTTTTTTACATAATAAAACTTTACGACAGAAATATTGACTAACAACGGTCGTCGGACCTCGTGAGCTTTGTAAACAAACATCAACATAGATAAGCGAGTTGGCAACATAATTAGCCAAAACGTTTATACATAACTTTACAAAATAAGATTGCTATTTTTTACTAGCGTAGGTTGGTCACGACTACAACTAGAAGGTCAACATTAAAAGAAAAATCACTTAATTTAAGATAATTTCAATTATTATATTCTAATCAAGTTCTTATAACGTTGTCTAATTGTTGATTTAATATTCAAGAAACGGATACACAGTGGTCAGAATGAGACGTCCAAGAGTAAAACGAGAAAGAACATAGGGGAGCTTACAACATCGGGTTTGATTATAGCTCAATGACGATTTGCACTTTCAGCACAAATTACAAGATTGCTTGTACATATATTTATTTTTAAATATGGACAAAGGCATATTAAATTGCTTTATATGTATAACCACAGGTATTTTGCAGGACTTTACTGATTTATCACACAAAATGAAGAAAACAGTCACACACTTTAAGTAACAGAGGTATCCAAAATCGCAATTTCTAAAAAGTTTTATAAAAGAGAACCCGAAGAGATTAATGAATTTACAAAACTGTCCCTTATTGTGATTAATATAAAGCGTAAGGGGAGCGCGCAGGGCGACGTCGCTCTGGTTACTGCGTCGCGACGACGAAGGCGGCGGCGGCGCCGGAGCATCTAAATCGGGATCAACTCGCAAGTCTCGCAACGACTCAAATACCTTGACTTCCTCAATATTACATTGAACCCGCAGAGCACGAGAGCGGCGACTATACGTCAAGTAACGCCCACTTCACAATGTCTTAAAATTTTGGATGGTAAATGGTCCTACTATTTACAAATTCACAACAGAATTGTTCGACATACATTTATTTATATATTAGTAAAATGGTAAGCAACACTTTAAGTTTAAATGAAATATATTGTATACTGAGTATGGCTAATACTAATGTCTACATATGAGACGATAAGGTATGTTGGGTAAACAAAACTCTAGCCTGCGTTGTGATGGAAACCACTAAGTCAGGTACATACAAAAACAGATAAGGTATTGAGGCTGAAGATTATAGTGGTGAGTAAGAAAGTACTACTTCGTTAATAGAGTCATATGATATGTACAGGTTTGGTCTCACACCCAAGAAACAAAGATAACAACAAGAAAGATGATTTGGAAACGTTATTACTATTGTTGGCAAACATACGTGTCAACGCAAACCATCAATAACAATTTCACGCTTAAGATAAAATAGAGATAAAATATAACAAAATAACGATAATTGGCTTCGCGTGCCATCGATACAATTTCTGTAAGAACTGGGTTAAAACTTTACTGTATTTACTTACCAGGCGAAGGAGAAGCCTGAAGCGAAGGTGGCGGGGAGGACCCCACGTCATGTTGTACGGGTGACGCTAAGGGCGACACTAGAGGTGAGCGTGGCACGTCCTCAATTTTTTCAGGGCGAATGGGAGACTCGGGCGTAGAAGAGCGTCGTCTATTTTTTTCTTCCCATTCTCCACTATAATTAATTGCTTCATAATCATCTTCATCCAAAGATTTCATTGGTCTTAAATCGCCATCTAAAGGAACTTCCATTGCAGACGGAGACATAGATTCACAAACATTAGTCGTTTCCTTTTCGTGACACTTTAATGACTCGGGCTGCTCATAAGATACGAGACTTGGTGGATATCCGTCTTGGGGAGCCGGTGCATCAGCTATTTTTTCTAATGAGGGATTGCAAGGTTTTTCACTATGTAATGTTGAAACTACAGATTCACGTTCAGAGAGAATAGAGTTTTCTATTTCATGCTGTAATGGCGACATTGGAGATTTTGGTGTTCTTGCTAATGGCGATGGCGATTTTTGAGATCGAGGCGTTAACACAGGTTCAAGAGAGGTGGGAGTCGATGTAGATGAAGGTGGGTTAGTTGTAAAACTTTTAATAGGTTTAGAGACAGCAGATGTATTTTGTTGGTTTGACTTTGGTAACAGCAAATCGCTGTTTTCTTTATTTTCTATTATGGCATTATCATCTGAAGAAGACACTGGTGTTCTTACACTAGCATGACTTTTCTCAACGGAGATAGCCACTTGAGATGTAATGTCGACATTATTGGTTTGTTGCGGTGGATTGAAACTCTCGCTTTTCAAATTTACCGAATCTAAAGATTCAGTCCTTGATGCTGGTAACACTGAATTGTTGTGAGGTCTTAGTAACGGTGACACAGGGTCGATTGTTTTCACTGGACTTGAAAATTTTACAGGACTTACGTTAGGAGTAACACGATTTACAAGAGACGAGGGTAGTGTTGTAGGACGTTCCACTTGGGTATCACCTGCACAAGGCGAAAGCGGTGGTGAATATACACGTGATGGTACAACATATCGTTCAGGTATTTCTGGTGATTTGCTTTCTTGATAACTGCTAGAATATTTGTTAGGGTCCACTTTTGTTTCATCACTACGAGACTGGCGAGACTTATTGAAATGAGCTGTCCAATTTCTTTGTTTTTCAATGAGCTCCTTATTAAACCGTCTATCTGGTTTATCAGGTTTAGGCAAAACACTTGGCTTTGCCGGTTTTGGCGGCGGTTGTAAAGTACCGTTAGAAAGACGATCACCATTGACCGCAGGTGATGGCATAGGCGTCGGCGTTACGATTCGTCTGGGAGGACTCACAGACCCTGCAGAACTTGAACGCGATCGAGTTGGTGCAGGAGGTGTAACCCCTCGTGTGCCAGCAAAGCTAGCCGCTGCCGATGGTGACTTTTCAATACGAAATCCACGATTTTCTTCACCTAACTTTTCAAAAAGCGCACGTGCATTATTGAACCTCGCTAAATGGCTTTCCGTTCGGACGCCAGTAACATCGCTTCCGCGGACTTCGTCTTCTTCTTTCGACGGCATCCCTTGAAAAATATTAGCGATCTTGGAAACTTTAGTGCCTGAATGTCTTTTCTTGCTATCCTCCATGCTAGCCGGGTAAGCCCGTTTTAATCCGACCTGTAAAAACAATGAATAAATATAAACACCAAATCAAAATATAGGAACCGCGAAAAAATAATTGATAACATAACATCAGATACGCGGCAATGCAAGGTATGTACTGAGTTTGCGCTCGAAGAAGGCGCTGCTGTGGCACTCGCGACGCTCGGCCTGAGTTGGCTTGATTATACTCTGCGGTAAATTATTTTGAGATAACGATAGAACTGATAACAAAATTATTCTTATTTAAACGGTCAGTCCTTTAAAATCCTGATCTTTCTTAGTATATTATTGTACACTTAGCTTCATTTTACAAAACATGTTTTGGTATAATGACCTATTAAATTTGATAAATGAACACTATACAGACACTTAATACATGACAATTTGTTGCTGCAACTAGTTCTGATAATACGAGTATATAAGAATGCTATAACTTTATGTTGACATCACGTATAGAACAATATGAATCATGCGCGTCACTGCCAATCCAAAAATAATAGACGATAAGATTCTACGATAATATTGATAACACAGATAGCTGTTCAATCGGTAATTAAAATATACTTAGTTTGTAACCGAAGTGAATAAGTTAAACCTTTGTAATAAAACTATACAAGAACTAACTGTAGCCATGGATAAACGATTTAATATAATGATTATTATATTTTGCTATGTGATAAAGACAGCATATTTACAGTGTCCAATCGCGCAAGTGTGTGTGCATGACCAAGTTTGTTGGGGTTCTTCAGTGTTGTTACCAGGCTTACACATATTTGGATGTTGTTCAGGTTGTGGGGATCCTTCAGGTAAATTAAAGTTTTAACGACATTCGTGCTAAATAACAAATCTCTAAACAAACAGATATGTGTTAATATAACGCACAGAACGTATTAAATTTCATTGGCACTGATCTGTCGGAAGTTAAGTTTTTCTATCTAGTCATTGCGAGGGTCGATCGCAGTCTCCGGGAAAGGCCTTATTACGTTGGTGAAAATCCCGGTTGTTGGTATTTAAAATACTTAGATTGTTAATTAACAACCCGTAATATATGGTCTGACCTGTTGTAGTTCATATTGACCCCTCTTTGGGCATAAATTTGTATTTAATAACTTATTTTCTTTATTTATAATGTACTACTTTTTATTAAATTAGTTTCCTGGAAATTCTACACTATCCGGATTCTGTTATCATTTTCCGTTGATCTTATATTTTATGTGTATGATAAGATTAGTTTTGATTTCGTAGCATTATTTCACTATTCGCATACGTTGGTAATTAAATTTAGGTTACATACAAAAGATATTTAAAACATGTTGTTTATGTCAATTTACTATAATTATTCACAACAAACTCTTTAATGTACTTATTTTCAAATTTATTTTGAATTTGTAAGTTTAAGTCTAGTTGTGTCTAGTTTAAAAGAGACGTTAACGATAAGGGAATTGCGCACATATCATTTGCGATACCGGTCAGCAACAAAGGTATTATAATTTTAAGAGTTGGTGAACTAAGATACTATCATTTTTAAACGTTCTTTGTAATACTGGCAGTATTACCTATTTCTAAATAATTCAGTGCAGTTTATCTTATCATACATTATTTATTTTAAGAATTGCAACCAGTATCACTACAACAACATAGTATAAAATATAGGTACTACTTACTGTTATTATACTACTTTTTGTTTTTCAACAATAAAGACAATTTTCAACTCTACAGAAAAGGGTATCACGTACCTTGCATCCAAAAAAAATACTATTATACATATACATGAATGGATGAAGTATCTATCATGAGACAGTTGAATAGCAGATGAAGAATGCAAAGTTGGGACCCAAATCTTTATATAGTTCCTTATAATTACTAGATTTATCTACAATGTTTTTTTCTGAATACGTGAATATTTTAAATTTGTCATTATTTTCAGATGCTCCAAACGATCCTGATACAGGGACAACTGGCTGCAGACCACCCGCTACCTGTTTGCCGGATGGAACATTTGCACCTGTGCAGTGCAGAGGTGACCAATTTACTGGCAGGTAAAAACTGTGTAGAATAATTATTAAAAGATAAATTCGGGGATAAAGTTATGTGTATGTTTATTGAAAGTAATGATAGATAAGTTTCCTTCTTGCAATGGATTGAATGGTCAGAATTGGCTATTAGTCCTTTACCCGAACCGGTAATTTCAAGCTGTGGCTTGAAATTACCTAATGTCGTCGATATTAATATAGTTTAGAATAATATTAAATTACGAGATGCTTCACAAGCAACTGAATATTAACAGGTCTCTTGAAAATTACGGAATTACAATCTAACTCGTAAAAGGACGGGTGACCCCAATCTTAAAAGGGTAGGGTGTAATTCACAAGAAAGCTCGATAAATTACGGCTGAGGAGCCATCCATAGCCATAGCTTTGGGACCTACGAGAGAGCTTTTAACTCCATTAACACCTGGGCAGTACTGGTAGGAAAGTATTAAGATCTTTATATAACATATAGATGTTATTTACAAATAATTTACCAAAACGCTAGAGGACGCCGGACTGAACTTGATGGGGAACTTATATAAATATCATCTCGTCGTCGCGACGTTGTCTTACTAGTCGAAGATCCCAGAGCCTTAAGACACAACTTATTTTGATTTGATGATTTGCTTAATGATGGAAATTTGATTATTATGACTATGATCAAGATCATTAAGAGACTTAATTTAATTTTAATTTAATTTCACTAATTAATCATAGTTGAATATTTTTCCACTAAAATTATTTCTAAATAAAATAATAATAATTCTTTATAATGTTTTCAATTGCTCCTAAAAAAATTAATTTCCCCAAATATATGCAATAAATTAAATTAATTTAAAAATTTATTACCTTAATAAAAATTTCATCTTATTTAAATAGAAATGCAAAAATATAATATCGAAAGCAGTAAGTTTTCTTAAAATATTTTAATACTGTACTCTGAAACGCATGCATAGTGCTCTCGCGCTCATGCTCATGGTTGATCAATTTTTGTGTTTCGGGGATGTTTCATCAACAGCCTTTAATAGTCCACTGCTGGACATAGACCTCTCCTTAGAAAGGAGGTTCGGGGATGTTTCGTCATTACAATTTGTCTGACTGATTAAATATAACTTTGTAATAGTTGTCTTAATAACATATTTAATAAATATAAGTTAAGTTCATATATTTTTTTGAGCTTTAAAGCGTCTGACTTATATACTGGCCCATGGAAAGCGACTGAAACTTTTGATATTACTTCAGAGTAATATTCTACAAAATATATATAAAAATCAGCCATATAAATTTAAATTTGGTAACTCTTATTTTTAGTTACCTTTCTCACTTGGTACCTGCCCAGGTGTCACAGAGCGAACTTCTCAAGCACTCAGGTATTAAAAATACATGACTCACTATTCAGAACCTAAGGTTTCATCTTTTAGAAAATAAGTTAGGCCTTAAGGCTCTGGGATCTTACTTAGTAGCAGAGGCGCTGGAGCAGCAGGTATAGAAAGTGCACAACAGCATGAAACATCTCGACACATCGGTTTAGGAATGAACTTGGACAAAATTAAAGTTATGTTCAATTAACATGTTGAGAACAGACCGATTGACATCGATGCTCGACATGATCGATACTCGGAATTGTTCAAGAATACGTCTACTTCGGCCAGTTTTCCTAACTAGATAGAATCAACTTAGTGAAAAAAAGATCAAATTGGATTGGGCCACATTTCCCTAAGTCGAGTTTACTAATCGCCCTTACTGCAGTGCCCCAAAACAAGGTCTTCTAAATGCTTTTTATTTATGTGCATGTTTTAAATTTAGTGCAGTGTATATTATTTCAACTGTCATTTTCTAGTTTTCCGTACTACAATAAGTGAACCCAGATATATACGTACTGGTTGCGTGTAGATTGTCTTGTTTATAAATTTTAGCCTTCTCTCCTTTTTATATACATCTGTATGTACATTAAGTATTCCTAATTTCACGTTCCTGCATTCGTGAACTTTACGTTAACTTAAAAACTTGTTCAAGGAATTCTCTTTAAGATATATATAGAAAATTTATGTACTTACAACTTTCACAATTAAAAAATAAGTTATCTTGAAGAAAATATATTTTTTACATGGTCTACAACGAAGATGTTTCTGCACTAATGAAGATGGTACTACAATTTTTGGACAAATGTGGAGAAATGAAGCAGAAGGGATGACATGTGGTAAGAAAAAATATATTTATAACCTGAATCTTATACATTTTGTTGAATGTCATTCTTTTATCAACCCGAGGATCCATTTCCTAAGGCTCTTGAAACGAGACGTTATGCTACTTGGGCATAACGGTAAAATGCGAGTTGATAATTGCCACAAAAGGAGTTATAAATGAATTGATAAGATTATTATAAGTAAATAAAATTATATTGCCTTTAAATTCACATACATACAGTAAATTTTAATATTTTTACAATGTAAATAAATGCACTGACAGTTCGTGTCAAATAAATACATCAAAATGTATTATATTTTGATCTTACATATGCGTACTCAGAGCTAGCTAAGACTAAATAGGTATGCATAGTTTATGTATAGATATACTGTGCATACTTAATGGAGCCCATGATGCTAAATGGGGATTTACTCGAGCGTCGTGGAGACTTATTGCATTTGAATGATTAGGTTTTAGAATCAATAAAAGTTATATAATGTTTTCACTTTCAGCGGTGGGAAAAGCTTTTACAGATTTTTTAAAATGTAAAGGGAGGAAATCGAAAAAAAAAAATTCGGGCGCATCAGATATTTTGGGGATAAAATGACAATTTGGTATACAGACGGTTATCATACTAGTCAAAAATGGGACCGTTGGAAATATTTTAATATTTGATTTTTGAGAGATTTAAGGAAGGTTTCTTTACTTGTCTGCTTCAAAAAAATGTAAGGTCATGTGTTTTATTTTGGAACTTTGTGACCCTCCCTCTGCTTTGTGTCACGCTTCAATCGTCTGATTTTATTTAAATACACACTAATGTGTATGTAATTAACCAACCTACCTTAATCTTAAACGTTCGAGTGCTTCTAGCAATCGTTTGTTTTTACAAATCTGATGAGCTGCCCTAGACGATCCCCAATATATGTAGGGCTCATGTGTGGTGGAGGTACTCAACTGGGTGTAATGTATTTCTCCTATGTTAATCTGCCATGCTCGAGTAAATCCCTCCCTTCCCTTCGAGGGCTCCCCTACTATAACTATCATTCCTCTGTGCCTAAGATTGATGTTTATAATATAAACATACGAGTATTATGTTTACACGATTTACCATTTTAATAACTGCAGTACATTTACAGCTGGTTTTAACAGGTTTAAGCAACCTTCAGGAAGGTGCCGGTAAATAATTTACTTATTTTTACACTAAATACATTTAAAAGGGTAGGTAGATATATAGTCCTCTTATGGAATGCGCTTCCTCACGAAGTCAGGATGGCTACAAATCGGTACTCTTTTAAGACGAAAGTGAAAGAGCTATTGCTGAGCGAAATGGCAGATTCAACGAGCCCCTAGTTTATCGGCTAAATTTTTTATTTTTCTCTTATATATATGTGTATACACATACACATATGTATGAGATGTATATATGTATGAGTATGTATATGTATATATATGTGTATGTGTGTGGTATTACGACGTATACACAAAATTCCAAGATAGTTGGTATTTAACAAAACCACTATCGTTTATTACCCTACCATAAATGCACCTACCTCATTCTTTCTCAGCACCGCCCAATCGGTCGACTGGCAGAGAATGCCTTAGGCATTAAGTCCGCCGATGCATGTACTTGTGCAAAAAGTTATAATAAATAAATAAATAAATAAAATAGATATATAGTTGTTAATATGAGTACTGTCCTTAATTACGATTTTTATGGTTTAATTATTTTGTGCATTTAAGTCTACATATTTATAAGTAGTTCATAGTTGTGTTTACCTCATTCACAACTTTGCAGAATCTCGATTAACTTTTTGACGATTTTTATTAGTATCGATGGTATCGCAAATATTTATGGATACAATTTATAATAATTTTTTCCTATTTCAAAATAACAATAAAATATTTTTGAAATATGCCTAGACCGAGGGATATTGCTGGCTCTTAGCTCTTACAGAAATACATTTTCCACTAATCTATATACTCAAATATTTTGCGAAAATTTTCAAATATGTAAGTAAATGTAAGTTAAGGTGTTCAAGATGAAGAACAACAACAGTTTAAATTATCGGTTACGTGTTAAATACTAACTAGATATAGGAAACTTACGGTTGTCTAATGGATCCGTTAGTACGGTATATAGCGAAAGTAAAAACATAAAAATGAGTTCAGCGCATGAAGAACGCTCCAAATAATACGGAGTCAAGGACAAAATGCTTTGCCAGAGTCAACCTGCGACATCGGCAACGGCCAAACCGTTCAAAAGTGTACATACACACACTATCGCATTAATGTGTCTTAACTGTTTTAATGTAATGTTTTACAGTAAATACCTTTCATAGTTTAAATAATAGGAAAAGAAGTTGGCAAACTAACGTTATTATAAAAATCCTATATTTTAATACGTCTGAATTTCAATAAAATAGCAAGAGAATACTATATCTCGAAGCAGCCTATTAGACAGAACGACTCACAATAAGTAAATATTGTAGTTTACATCATTTTAAAACTTTAGTAAGAAGTATCATAAACTGATGAGTAGTGAAAGTCAACACAAAGGAACAAAAATGTAGAAAAACCAGAAAAGTTAGCAGCAGCTATGACATTAAAGAAAATAAGGTAAGTTTAAGGTTCAAAATTGCAAATTTGAAAGTTATTATTAACCGTTCCAACCGTTTTACCTATTTCACTTTATTTAGTCCATTGTACATTAGTTCGTGGATTAACGGTACAAATACACTTGTAAAAGTGATTAACTATACTGAAGAGTTTTTTGATCCGTCAAATTTGAAATATTGTTTTTGTGTTAAGTTATGATTATGCATGTATCATTTGAGAACCATTATAGGCTATATAACATCACACATGATTTGACCCTATAAGCAGTGACAGGTGAAATCGCGGGGACCACCTAGTAATACAATAAACCTGAAAAGTTTAACGCCATGCTTCGGCAAAAATGGGACGGCTTGACCGGTGCGATTCAACGGCCTCAAAGAAAACCGGTCGTAAAGAAGTTTCTCTGTTGCATTTTACATCCTACCTCTCCTACCCTGGCTATCATCTGCAACACTCCTTTGTTGCTAGGGCTGAAGTGTGCGTGTACGTTAGAGGTGATATCAGTTCGCGCCGCCTCCGATCCGATCACGCGGGGAGATCTGTTCACGATTTCGCCCTGACCTATGGCTTGTCACAACTGATGTCAACGCGCCCACGCGAGTTCCTGATGTGGAAAGTCATGAGCCTTCACTGTTGGACCTTCTGCTGACCTCCGATCCGGACGGTTACAAAATCGCCATGGAGGCAGGTCTGTTTCTTGCCGGATGATCCCACCGTCGTTACCGATTCTGTCACTGATGTAATACTTCAGGGCATGGAACTACATATTTGTTCCTTCTACATTAATTCCCATCGGTGGCAAATCCAGGCCCTGGTTCGACTGATCCTGCTGGGAATTTGGGAATGCTACCAAGCATGGGCAAATGCAGCGACGGCAGGCAATGTAACTACCAGCACGCTAAAAAAAATATATAACTTTGCTTCCAGGTCCCTTAAAAGAGCAATTGCTAGGGCGAAATCGGAGCACATCAGATCGGTGAGAGACTAGTGAGACTTCCTTCTGGAACTCGTGCATTCTGGTCTCTTGCCAAGGCTGTAAAGGGGAATTTCTGTAGCCAATCCTTTCCACCCCTGCAGACTAGAGATAATTCGTTGGTCTAAAGCTGATCTTCTAGGCAAATTCTTTGCATCCAACTCGACTTTGGATGACGGGGGAAACGTACCGCCGACCATACCGCGGTGCCAGAGCTATATGCCGGATATCCGGTTCACACAAAAATCAGTGCGTAAAGCACTCTTTTCCCTTGACATTCATAAGTCGTGTGGGCCCAATGAAATTTCTCCTATTGTGTTGAAGACGTGTGCTCCGGAGTTGGCACCGGTTTTAACGCGCCTTTTTCGTCTCTCCTACTCCCAAGGCGTCGTCCCGAACTCCTGGAAGGTAGCGTTTGTGCACCCGATCCCTAAAAAGGTGACCGCTCTGACCCGTCCAACTACAGGCCTATAGCCATAACTCCTTCGTTCTCTAAGATTATGGAATCCATAATCAACAGCCAGCTCCTTCGGTACTTGGATGATCACCAGCTACTCAATGACCGACAATATGGTTTTCACCGGGGTCGCTCAGCTGGTGATCTTCTCGTCTTTCTAACACACCGTTGGGCACAGGCGATCGAGACCAAATGAAAGGCTTGTGCGGTAAGTTTGGACATAGCGAAGACCTTTGATCGGGTCTGGCATAAGGCGCTTCTCTCGAAGCTCCCTTCCTTTGGGCTTCCCGAGAAATTGTGTAATTGGGTCACTAGCTTCCTTGCGGACAGAGGCATTAAGGTCCTTGTAAACGTTACATGCTCCGACTTGAAATTCGTAAATGCTGGTGTCCCACAAGGCTGTGTGCTATCACCCACACTGTTTCTTCTGCATATCAATGACATGTTGCAAACTAGTAGTACCCATTGCTATGCAAAAATGACATGTTGCAAACTAGTAGTACCCATTGCTATGCAGATGATAGCACAGGAGATGCCCTTTATACCGGCCGCCCCAATGTTTCTCGGGAAAACGTCATCGAGAGTCGAAACAAACTTGTGTCTGAAATTGAAACTTCCTTAGCGGAGGTTTCAGATTGGGGCCTACTAAATCTAGTCCAGTTTAACCCAAAACAGACACAGGTATGTGCGGTCACCGCAAAAAAAGATACCATTTGTCGTATCACCTCAGTTTGAGAGCACCTCCCTAACTGCCTCAGCCAGCATCGGAATCCTAGGCACCGACATATCGAGCTAAGTCCAGTTTCACTTAGAGGGTAAGGTCAAATTTGCCTCGAAGAAGCTCGGTGCCCTGAACAGATCGAGGCAGTATTTCACTCCGGCCCACCGCCTTCAGCTCTATAAGGCGCAAGTCCCGCCGCATATGGAATACTGTTCTCATCTCTATGCAGGGGCACCTCACTACCAGCTTCTCCCTCTGGACCGCATCCAACGAAGAGCGACTTGAATCGTCGATAGCCCAAACATCTCCGATCGACTCGATCCCTTGGCGTTACGTAGAGATGTGGCTTTACTCTGCATTCTCTATCGCATATTATCATGGAGAGTGCTCCGAGGAATTGTTCGGACTAATACCAACCGCAAATTTCCGCCATCGTATAATTAATATAACGGCATAATTTTCATCTTCATTACCTGGATAGTTGGCGTTCCACTACTGTGCGCTTTTCGAGACACCTTTTGCCCCGCACAACTAATCTGTGGAACGGGTTATCGTCTGCGGTATTTCCGGACCGATACGACCTTCAAACCTTTAAGAATAGAGCGTACTCCTTCCTAAAAGGCCGGCAACGCGTTTGTGACTCCTGAGTTGCAGACGTTCATGGGCGGCGATAGTCACTTTCAATCAGGTGACCCGTCTGCTCGTCTGTCCCCTCTAACATAAAAAAAAGGTGACTTTTTGATTGTTTATTTATTTCACTTATTTATTTAATTCTTTATGCACAAATTACAAATTAATTGTAAAATGGCGGACTTAATGCCACAGGCATTTTCTCCATGTCAACCTTTGGGTAGTCGGGAAATGTCTGAGCAGGAGCACTGAAAATTAAGTTTTTTTGGTTTTAAAAAGATAATTGTTCAGATAAACAGAAACAGTTGGACAAAAACACATACATATGTTCTTAAATACTCTTGAACCATCAGGTTTAAACCATTCTTTTTGAGGAGAGTTAGTACTATTTATTTCTGGTCGATATGTTTGATCGAAATTTAAGTTCGAGATAACGCGAAATTTTCTCAAAAATTAATACAACACAAAGTATTCTCTTTACGTACTAATATTTATTAGATTATTTACTCTATTGTGTCAACTGTGTGATTTTTTAGCATGCAGTAGACGAAGAGCGGAGCTAGAAGCAAAAGAAAATAGAACTGTAACCCTTCATTGCACTACATCTGGGGACTACGAACCGCTTCAGTGTGATGATGGGTTATGTTGGTGCGCAGAACCTAGGACCGGTCAACCGACTGTAATACCTGTGCCTGAGGAAGATATGAGGCGATTGCCTTGTTGTAAGTGTTCATTCTAATGAATTATGATACATAAACTATAGCGTAAAAGAAACTAATAAAACACGCTTTAGTGTAGGAGAAATTAAAAGTAGAATATATTTTTTTATTGTAAAAAAGCGTAAGGTAGTTTTGACTATATTAGGTCTTTACCTATGAAATTGCCGTTTTGTATGCAATAAGTGAAAGTACTTATTTTTTCAAACTTTTTTATTTCTGTTATTCGAAGTAATCACCCGTGCAATCGACGCATCTTTGTCAACGCATTGGCAGTTTATTGATGCCCTTCTTGTAAAAATCTGCTGGACGGGAGGCAACAAACTCTTCAAAGGCATTTTGTACTACCTCTGGGGAATTGAATTTTTTACCCACTAAAAAGTTGTCTAAATTTTGGAAAAGTAATGGTCGGTAGGTGCAAGATCTGGTGAGTATGGCGGATGAGGGAGAGCTTCCAACCCCAGCTCTTGCAGCTTGGAGACTGTCTGTTGCGCAGTATGGGGTCGCGCGTTGTCGTGAAGGAGCAGTGGGGACGACCGATTGACCAAAGCTGGTTGCAGATGTGACCACCAGACCTTGCACCTACCGACTATTACTTTTTCCAAAATTTATACAACTTTAGTTTGTAAAAAATTCAATTCCCGAGAGGCAGTACAAAATGCCTTTGAAGAGTTTGTTGCCTCCCGTCCAGCTGATTTTTACAAGAAGGGCATCAATAAAATGCCAATGCGTTGGCAAAGATGTGTCGATTGCATGGGTGATTACTTCGAATGACAGAAATAAAAAAGTTTGAAAAAATGAGTACTTTCACTTATTGCATACAAAACGGCAATTTAATAGGTAAAGACCTATTATTTGTATTATAACTTGTGTTTTTATGGATGGCTTAGCAAACTTTTCAAATAGAATATTATTTAATACACGTTACTTAGAAGAAAAAATATAATAAAATCATTTCACGCTATTTTTCTCTAAAAGCTTAAAGCAGTCAACGGTGCCGTAGACAATATTAAAGTCTTTACTCAGTATTACATTTCTTTAGAAATATTGACATACAAAACGAAATGTTTTTATAATTAACTTGACGTGCCTCTAATGCCATATCCCCACTATTCACATAACGCCTACGCGACAAGCCTACACAAATTCAAACAGGTACTCGTAGCCGATTCAGCGACTGTCGGGTTTTTTGACACAAATCAAAGAAAATTTACGAAGCATCTACAGGTTTGGGCGAGCTTAGTATCAATTTTGCACTAGCGGTGCATGGTGGTACGTTCGAAAAATGAATAACTATCCCAATAAAGATATTTTACAATAACTCGTGTATTTTCAAGTAGGACACTGAATTCAGAACCCAAATTATTACTTTAAAAGTAACTGATGCTTGGAATTTCTGTTATTCATATTTTATCAATAGTTTTATATTTTTTGTTTATATATTTAAGAAAATAAAATTCTCGTTAATTATGAAGCGGCACGACCGAGGTGATACCACGGCCTCACAGAAAACCAATATTAATAACTACTTATCTTTCGTTATTTTTCATCAAGAGTAAGTGATGTTATCAGAGGACAACCCCTTCCCCTCTCTCTTGCACTCAAAGGGCGGCAACGCACTTGCGTCTTTTGCTTTCCAAGTGTTCGTGGGCGACTACAGCCCCTTTCCGTCTCGTGACCCATCTGCTCATTTGACCACTATATCATAACAAAATAAAAACCGGTCAGGTACGTGTCGAACTCGTGCGCCGAGGGTCCCGTCCCTACCTAGATTTTACGTAGATTTTCGCGTAAATTTGTAAGTACCAAAATTTATCTTAATTTTCAACTTTTTTTGTTTTTTGGAATTATTCCTTTATTTGTGCTGTAAGACGTTTCTTTTTGCCAAATTGCGTGATTCTAGGTCAACGGGAACTACCATATAGGTTTTCCACCCAAAACCTATAGGGTACTTCCGGTTTCCGTCCTCGATAAGCGCAGGCCTGGGGGTGACAGATAAGGCCATCTGTCACCCTAGCAGAAGCAGGCCAGGGTGGCGGCGAACGCGTTGCGAAGCGCGCTCGCTTCCAGGGAGCAGAGGGAACATGGGGTTCCCACACGGGGGAGGGGTCGTCTACTCGTCCGTAGATGGCCCGAGGTATGTCGGGGCACCAGGGACTTCCTTTCTAGGGTATACCTGGTTACCCGGCTATTAGTACCCGAGACGGCGTGCAAAAAAAAGTTACTTCCGGTTGACCTAGGATTGTCAATTTTGGTTAAAAGCAAGGTCTTGCAGCACAAGTAAAGAGAAAATTCTGAAAAAAAAATTGTTGAAAATTAAGGTAACTTTTGGTACTTACAAGTTTTCGCGAAAATCGAAATTTGCCCATATCTTTTTATCGTGTTGACTCAGGACCTTGATTTTTATACACCTAATAGGGACCATTGACCTCAGAATCTGGCATAAATTTCAACTTGCTAGGTCTACCTGTGACACACGGACAGACGGACAAGAAAGTGATCTTAACAGGGTTCCTTTTTTACCTTTTGAGGTACGGAACCCAAAAAAAACTTCAGGGCGTTAAGTTTAGGCTAGTCAACGTTAAAAATCTTGACAATCCTTCGCAAATTCAAAAGTGGGTACTTCGCTCGAGTAGGTTTGCTTCAGTAGGTACTCGTGACAAATCCAATCGAGTATTGCTTTTTGGCACAATTTAAAGGAAGATTGCGAAGCACTTGCGAACATCTGGCCTTAAATTCTGCTATTTTATGTTAACGTACAACAGCAGAGTTGAGGCCTCATTAGTAATCTATACACCTTTGTACGGACCTAGTGTCGTTGTTTGTAAACTGTGAATCTAATTCCGGAAATATTATATACAACAAGTTATTCATACAAAAAAAAAAAAGCCAAAAAACACGACTGCGTGAAAATCGTTTCACTAACTTAAATATATTTTATTTGCTTTTTTGTTTAAAATTAAATTTAAATATATAATAAGTTTAGTATTTTGGTACCCCACTCGATAGTTTTTGATGAAAATAAATTCTTGAAACATAATTTGGCTACAAGAAGCCGCCATTTTATTTTTTATAATTTTCATATACTCAGAATCACTCTTACAATTAAGACACATCTAATAAATGCTTGAACGCCAAAATCCCGTAAGTGGTTTAGGCTATAGAGCGTGCCAAAAAGATATATAACCCTCCACTATCTACACTCAAAAATCATAACCCTCCTTGAGCAGTCGAGTAAAAATACGGATTATAAAGATAAAAAACTAGCCTTCACTTAATTTTAATTATTATTATTAATTTTATAAAATTGTTGTTATGTTTATGTATGTTTAAATCCTAAAATATGATAAATTTATTTCGGTACACTTTGTAGGTAGAGACAATTTGTTTCATTCCATTTCATCTTATTTATGAAAGAAATTGAAATATGAGTATGAACTTCATACACACTTCATACAATGCTAAGAACCGTTGCTTAGTTATCAAACACTCGCACAACTTGCAAGCGCGTAGATGTCGATATTTCATTCAAATCATGTGAAATAAAGGATTGTACAAGTTTTACAAATAAAACGTATCCAAGCCATGAAAAGAACAATGGCAGGTCTCCATACAAAAAATAATTTTAAAACAAATTGCATCGTCTTGTAGTGAAAAATATATCAGAAAATTCAGCATTTTTTTTAAGAATCTATGTATAAAACAATTTTTACAAAAGATAAAAAGATACTATCATTTGATTTTTGGGTTACGCAGCATTATTTTTATCTATGGACTATTTTATAACGTCACTGCATAATGTTTTCTTTAATTATCTATAATCTGCTAGTAATACTTTACTACTTTACTACTACTACGAAATACTTTTTATGACAATTGCGAGATCGAAAGTTGATGGGAACTGAATTGTGACCAAACTTTTATTACAAGAATTGGTCTTCTGAGCGCAAACATTTGTTAAGAGTTGTCAGTTGTCATTGTCAAAAAACCTTTGCGTTTTTTAGCTTGGAGCTGCTACTTAATTTTTTTACTTCCTTATATTCCACTACTGGGTTTTCAAATACGTAAATAATGCATTTTAAAATGTACCACAAAACTACAAATTCTTTATTGATTCATTAGTTAAAATTATAAAAATTATAAGTAATTAACATATATTTACGACACTTGGACAGTATTTCCCCTACTTGACATAATGGCTGTAAAATGGTAACCCTAAACTGATGAAGCAAATGAAAAGAATCAAATACGCTAATAATATTTTTCTTTTTTTTGCTAGGATCTTACTGACTTAGGTGATAGTTTCAAAAAACGTAGATATTTACTAGAAAAGTTTACACACTGACATTTTAAGACGCTTAAATTAGTTAAATAAGAATTCGCATTTGTTCTTTACATTTCGCATGATTATTTGCATATTGTAAAGTAATTGACTGGCGTAATTGGACGCAATACGTTTTTTATTTACAGTGTGGATGAAAAGGATTGTGCTAGACAGTAAAATGTGCATCAGCATTACTTAAGTATCATACACATGTTTATAGGTAGGTTGTAAATAGTTTTCTGAGTGACAAGTATCCTAAATTCAATGGAATCTACTTAGTGATTATTATGACAGTACAACATGTATAGATATAGATAATAAATGCAGATTGGTAAGCGGTATAACGGGAAAATACTATTGTCCATATCGTATGAGTATTTGTATTATTTGTAGTATTATATTATATATTTCTGGATTTCGTGGTGGTTGAAGCGGTCACCTCGTCACCTTCTAATGCGCTGAGTGTTGTGGGTTCGATCCTCATATGGGACAACCCGTTGTGTGATCCACAAATTGTTGTACTGAGTCTGGGTGTTCTTTGTGTCCGTTTCATATATATGTTTGTGAAGTCTCCCGCGACACCGGATATTTTCCCTAGTTAGGGAGTTGTTTTTAAGTGATGATTATGTTATTAATACAATACCTGACACACTAGCTGAATATATTTTATATTTACTTATATTTCGTAGACAGCACATCAGAGATCGGAATGCAATATTTGAGGCAGTGTGAAAGCTTAGCAATAGCCAGCACCAGGATAACTCAAGAGCAATCGAGGCACGGCACTAATTTCTTCGGTAACCCTATTCCATCCTGTGACTACGATGGGACTTACGGACCCGTACAAATACGGAATGACAAGTAAGTTGTTTATGTTCACTGTCATATTAGGTGGAATGTGAAATGGAGATTTAGCCTTGACAAATAGTATCACGTAGAGCAAGAGCCAAATCTATGAGCTAGAGCTCTATCTAAGTGTGAGATGTGTCTAGTTATAAATATTATTCAAATTGTTTATTGCTAAGAACTTAAATAATGAGATTTAGAAGTATCGTAATCTGTTACCTACTTCTGAATAAAAATAACGTACTAGAATGTACTGCACTCTTTGTGCACTACAACGATAACATAGGTATGTTCATACATTTTATAGAAATGTACCTATACTTCCTACTATTATTGACATTGGTCAAATGTGTATGTCCATTATATCCACAGACCTCAATGAGACATAAAAAAAAAATGACAAGTCTTTTTGAAATGCCGCCAATAGAAAAAATCTGATAATGTAGTCACCGCGAGAGCGCTTTTCACACCCATCGATCGGTGGTTCTGGCCACGACGCTATTGATGTCATTAACCCACTTAATCACTACACGACTAAGTCAGAAAACGAAGCCAAATCGTACTTAGAGCTAGAACAATCACTGTCTGCCTACAGCGAAAACAGATAAACAAATAATACAACGTTAAAATTTTACATAGCTATACCAAATGCTTGTTTTAATATACCGATATTAATTGGATTATAGAAATTATAGACAGATTTTTAAAACCTTAAGGTTTTATTGGTCATGCTAAATGTGAGACCGCTGTTCCTATCTTCAGTTCCAATTATGTTACTTCTAGCAGGCACAATCTTGGTACACGCATGCTATTTTCAGGTAGCAAATTTTAATTATAAACTTTGTAATGATCCAGCCCTACGAATTTTACATTTAATTTTTTATACATAAGTCTGATTGTTTATTTTGTGGCAGTACTAAACAAATTATACAATATATGTACTATTACCTGTTGCCTGTAATGGCCGTAGTATTATGGTGTTATATATTGTACTTTCTAATATTTATTATCGCTATTATCTCGACCTTATCTGGACTTATGAAGCTATGCTTGACTGTTTTCAGTGCTTACTGTAAGGGTCCTGACGGAGCCTCACTAGGGAACTGGCATGTCGCGGTTAGCGACATGGCCGGAATGACCTGTAGTAAGTACTATGTATGTTTTTATGTAACACTACTATCGTTCCTATCGATCATTTAACTGCGTAGTATAAACTTTCACTCTTTTAGAAATAATGGTGTTATGTAATAAAATTGTCGAGTCATTGTTTTAAAAGTTATAGCCGTAACTAAATTTGAAATTGGCCAACGATTACCACGAATAATGTCATTACAAAAAAGTCTTGCGTTAACGTGAGAACAAAATGAAACGTAAACATTTGCTTGCCATTAACATTAAGTCGCCCTATGTTGAACATGTGCATAAAATTTAAATAAATAAATACATATTATAAGTAAAATGTAGTACCGAACATTTTCAAAAATGATATGATAATATCATACTACTCACACATCACACATCACACCTCACACACGGCAGTCTGATCCCAAACTAGGCAGAGCCTGTACTATGATAACCAGTCTGCTGATAAACATACTTATATATTTGTAAATACATACGTATTATAGATAAATTACATCCAGACACAGAACAAACGATCGTACTCATCACACAAATATTTGTCCTGGGTGGAAATCGAACCCACAACCTCCGGCTTAGCAGTCAGGGTCATTAACCACTAGGCCAACAGGCCCGACAATACTCCAGGGAATGTTTATTATTGATTTGACTAAAATAATGCTGTGGCAAAACAAAATGAGATAAACTATGGGACATGAGAATACCGTTATCATAGGTTATTCAAATAATTGTGGCACTAGGCACTAAGACCGGTTGTCGGCCGTGACCCTGTCCCCGATACGTTGTACGGTTACACTCATCCCACAACTCGGATGGAATGTGGGGTTTTACAGAACTTACTTACACATAACAAAACGGACCAGTGCGTATCTAACTCGCACTGAGAGTTCGCTATCAACCTGTATGTAGATAAATTCATTCATCTCAGGAATCGATTCTCTAAGAATATCCTAAATATTTTTAGGATATGGGGTACCATAGGATATCGTACAATATTTAGGGGATGCTATATCCTATGGGATATCATAAAATATTTAGGATATTCTGAAATATTCGTTTTATTCTATCATATTTATTTTGCTAGAAGAATATAATATTTCATTTATTTGTACCAACTCATGTTTGGCTTCCCTACATACCCTGACCTGCTTTTTAAGGGTGCTTATATAAATAAAAGTTTGTTTTGAGTTAGACATTTGCTAAAAATGTAGATTTACTTAAGGAATATAGAAGGAGAAATGTACATAATTAGCGCACCTATATGTATACTCGTACTACGGATTCACAATAACCGGTGATAAAAGTTACAATAATTCTACTGAACAATATTTTAATACAAGTCTTGATAATAAAACAATTTTAACATAGAAACTTCAACATCATCTTGAATACAGCTATGTAATGTTCTTCTAGTTACAAAAGCAGTGTTGTTTATACATGTTAATTGTCATATCCTATTGTTTTTAACTATTACATTACGCTATTTATATGAAAATAAATTGCTTGCTTTCTAAGCAATTGTTTGTTATTATGTACAGATTGCGCACGAGACTTCTTTATACATTTTCCTGCGCGTGGTATGACGATGACACAGACATGCTTGGCGAATGGTAACTACCGACCAGAACAGAACATAGGCGATGTGTTTTTCTGTGTTGACAGTAATGGATATCCAGTTACAGATTTTCTGGACGCATGGCCAGAGGAAGGTTGCAAAAGTTTTACATAAAGCAGTAAAGCTACATTATTAATAACTGCTGACGTTATTTTCAATACCGATTATTGGAAATAACGTTAGCATAACTAAACGGTTGTAAATTTAGCTTTTTAATAAAGTATTGGAAATGTTAAATACTTTTTTATGTTTTATATATGACCCATTTACACAAATTTATAGAAGTATTAAGTTATTATGCAGCATAACTAATGGCAAAGATCTGAAACGATTATCTGTAGATGAACAAACCGTACGAATTTTGTAAGTCCGCTACCAACGGATAATTCCTGCATTACAACTGTCGTTTTGATGTTAGCCTTGACCTTAATCAAAAGCGACATAGTTGGTTATCATAAGAACGCAACAGCAACTTAGCTGTAATAGGAAGTTGACAGCTTGACTACGACCTCTTCGAGACTAACATCATTTACCATTTTAATAATAAGTTTTGGATATTTTTAAGCTCGCTTACAATTAAGTTATACAAATAGAATACTGATATTTGCACGACTATACTTTACACATGTATTTGTCAACCAATTATGTCTTGATCAATTATTTTTTACATGTATTACTGAAATAATATTGTAAAACCAACACTGCGTCTTTGGCAAATCCGAAACAATTCTGACTCCGTTTTCATTGCATGGCGCGTTAGGCTTACCTGAATGCACAAAAAGTTACTTACCGGATAAATGGATTCACTTTAGATGACCCAAGTACCGGGGAGCGAGTGACATCCGACGCCGAAGCGCCGCCGCCGGCTCGCCTCGCAAGCACTGCCATCTAGAACAAGTGTTTTGGCTTCGATTATATAAAAGTGATGAGTATCTAGAGATATCCCCTGTCCGGTAACTTACATTAAAAATGACTTTCTGAAATGCAACAAAATAATTGATTAACACCAGTGTGAGGCAGTTGTAGTACTACGGTCAGGACCGCCAACATGTGCCGAAGCATGATTCTTTCACGTTTCATCAATACAGGAATGTATTAAAATATATTATTTCTTTCTCTACATTTCATTCAAATCCTAAATGTTTTGACGAGTACTACCCATTTTATGAGTGTTTGTCAAGAGTATTTCCACAATAAACAATACTCGCAGATTCTTTGAAAGAAATAGAAAGGAAGAGTAAAAATGTGTTGTTAAATTAAATTAATCTTTTAACACGACAACTGGCCACAATAAAGATACAATAGCAAGATTCATAATTAATAATAATAATATACCTTACACATCTCACACACGGCCGTTTGATCCCAAACTAGGTGGAGCCTGTGCTATCGTAACCAGACTGCTCACAAGCATACTTATATATTTTTAAATTCATACAAATCATAGATAAATTAAATAAAAAAAAAAATTAAATTACACCCACACCGTGCTCATCACACCATCTTTGTCCTGGGTGGGAATCGAACCCACGATCTTCGGCTTAGCAGTCAGGGTCACTAACCACTACACCAACAAGTTCAATTACTTTATTTAATTAGTATGTTTAACTTTATATAGAGTTCTACTTTGTTAATTCGTAGTAAACAAGGAATTATAGCGGTACTCGTATTACACATTTTTTAGAATCGTGCACAATTTCGGTTGAATGTTCGAGTCTTTAGACTTTCAGAACATTAATTTTTACATCAACGGCAGAGGTACTACTCTGTCAAGGTCTTCCCGGTACTTGGGAAAAGATCAATAATACACAAAATGTTTGTTATTCATCCAAATATATTTTATCACCTTCAAAGTATGCTCCTTCAGAAACGATACACTTACGCCAACGAATAATCCAATCATAAAACCATTTTTTAAACGCTTTTTCCGGAATTGAGTTTAGTTCTCGCCGCGAATTCTCCTTTATTTCTTCTACCGATTGAAAACAGATGCCACGGAGTGGTTATTTGAAAGAAAGAAGTCGGCTGGAGCCATATCTGGTGGATATGGTGGTTGCTCGATGGTATTTGTTGTGTTTGGTCAAAAATTCGTTCACAATGATGGCCTTGTGCAAAGGCGCATTATCGTGGTGCAAACTCCAAGAATTTTCTTTCTACAAATCTGGCCTTTTTCGTCGAATTTGCTCTCTTAAATGCCGCATAATAATCAAGTAATATTCTTTATTTACCGTTGACCTTCCAGCAAGAATTTCGAGTGCACAACACCGTGATAGCCAAGAAAACAGTCAACATGACTTTGACTGTTGATCGACTTTAGCGTGGGTTTTTCGGTTTCAGTTCAGTTGGAAGGCGCCACTCCGAAGCGTGTTGACTAGTTTGCATGTCAAACTCGTAAACCCACGTCTTGCCACCAGTAACAATGCGTTTCATGAATTTTGGGTCGGAATTGACTCGTTCTAGCATGTCCTCAGCGACTCTCATGCGATTGAGTTTTTGGGAGAAAATTAAGGTCTTTTGGGACTAGCCGAGTGGTAACATGTTTCATATCCAAATAATTAGTTAAAATGGTACGGATCGACTCGTGAGATACAGACAGTTCGACGGCTATCTCTCTCAAAATTGAATGAGAATTTTCAGTCACTATTTCCTTCACTTTTGCGAAGGTAACTTTAGTTGCAGTTGCAAACTGCATCGACATTTGCAATAACAATGCAGGTGTTCACGCACTTTTCAGTACCAAAATCAGAGCTTTGTCTTATTTCTTCATACTATACTATTTTAAATGCTGAAGTTACAATGAATGTTTATTGCTCAATCACTCAAGAACGGCTGAACAGATCTGGATGAAAGTTAGCAAAATAGCACATTGGCTACTTTTTATCCTAGAATATTGAGACAAAATCGACATTAACGCTAGCGAAGCCGCGGTCAAAAGCTAGTATGTAAAAAAAACGTTGCAGAAGCTACTTTCGACATGGCATTATTCACCTATATTTCCAAACCGCCATTTAACAGGAAAACAAATCATTGAACTGGAAAATCTCCTTTTATTATGGATAATATGATAATTTCAGCAAATAACAAAACGCAACTATAATGCAAGCTTAACATGTATGTTATACGATTATCGATAACATAAGTTGGCTATTTAAAAATAAGATTGTTCAACGTTTTTTATGTATCTGCATATGGGTTTATATGGATATATCAAGAGGCCGAGGGGTATATGGGTTTTTTAAATACATACATATCTATGGTATATAGGCGTAATATAAATTTGTTAAAACTCCGCAGTATTGTATGGGTGCACGCCATAATAATACTAGTGCTTATTATCAATATGGAAATCTGAACATTGAGCCAACATTCAAAACAGATGGAGGTTACCAGGTATTTAGAAATTTACATTCACATCGAGATCAGTCTAATGTGTACTTCGTTGTATTTCGACTGTTTATTTTTATTAGAGTTAAAAAAGGTTTTTTGCAATATTTTCAAGGAGTAATCGCCGTAACGTTTAGTTTACAGCTGTGTTCAAAGAATATCACTTCAAATTTAGATAGGATGTTGTACGTGAGAGATAAATACAACAAAAAAAGTGTTTTCTTATGTAAGTCTGCATGGCCTCAACTGCGGATTCTATTCCATATAACGTTTCTAATTAAAATGTAAACGGATATCTACGGGAAGGCTAAAGTCATCAAAGTACTTATTTCGCTTTTCGAAACAATCTTTTGAGTTTTTAACTTAGACGTTGTTCTTCTGTCTATTTTATAAACAGCAGCGTCTTTCTAATTATATTCAAAAACTCTACTGGCGGTAGGGTGTTCAAATCTAAGAAAAGCGCCTCTCTAATTAATGGTAACGGAGAAAAAAGATATGTTGAGTATCTCCTTGAATTCTTATTTTACTAGGAAAGCTATAATTCTTAAGAGTAACTGTTCGCATCTTCATATTTGGAAATGTAAAATTTTAGGTGTTTTGGTTTTAAAAGGAACAACAAATAAATATTGATTGGTCTTTATATTTTATATATACCTATATTTGAGAGATATATTTAAACCATTGGTGTTTTAATAGGAGTTTAGGCACGGTTGGCTCAAATGAAGCGCATTTGTTGGCCCCGACATCTGTAAATTTACTACTACAAAGTATGATGGCGCAAGTAAAACAAAAAAATATTACAAAAAGACTAGAATGTAATTTTAGAACTTTTTGTTGCATTCCTTTAATGTCTTTTTGTGGTAGGAATATGATATGTTAACAATTTTAGATTTTTAATCGATTTCCTTTAAAATATATTTATTAGCTTATGTTATCTATACATTAGTATTAACAATCTATTGTATTAACAATAGAATCTCACTCAACCAACTTTACTAAACACTAACCAGCCAATGAAAATTACATGAGATGATGATGATGATTCTCTTTTACATGACTGTGTTTTTCACAAGTATGTGTATAATTAACAGCCAGTTTAATCAATATGGCACGCGTCCTTTCTTTCTAACTGACGAGTGCAATAGTTAGAAAACGAGTCAAGGGTTGTTGATGGAGGGGGAATGGGAGGCAGCCGTATTCGTACCCCACCACTTGGACACGCCACAACTCCTCTTGATAGCACGCGAACAGCGAACTATCCTTATACATACATATACTAGGGATCCGCCGCGGCTTCGCACGGGTGCAATGTAAATAGTACTTCTAATGGGGTATCAGTTTTGAGTAATTAATAATACTATTATTGTGATAAGACTATCCTACAGGACATCTTTATATTATTATGCAATATTTATATGCCCGCTCCGGTCCTGCCGGCCACTGTCGCCGGGACGGACGTACGGCCAGCCCAACGTGGAGACGGCCGCTTTGCCCTCGCATTTTAAATCTCTGATATCTACTAAGATATTCATTTTAATAATATGCTCTAAAATGTTTTGACCTACATCAAATGCACAACGTATTTATTTGAATAAGGAATTATACTGTATTGTTCAAGATAGCTTCGTTAATTACCCAATGTGTAAAAGATAAAAACCTAATAGAATCCTTATACCATTGCAGACTTTTTTGTACATCTTTTTAAGACAATTCAATAGTGCATTATTTTGATCTACCTCGTAACGTAAGGTTTAGCCAGCGTTTGCAATGTAAGCGCCCAAAAACATGTTTTTTACAACTTCACATTACAAATCTTTGAAATTATCGGATTTACTTTTAAAATATGCATGTATAATACATATAAACTCTCCTCGTGAATCACTCGCTATTGTTCAAAACCGCATTAAAATCCGTTGCGTAGTTTGAAAGATCTAAGCGTACAAGAAAAAAAAAAGCTACTTTCTTTTAAACTATGTAAAGATTATATCGATGCGACTGATATTCATTTTTTCTCTCACCAGCTTAGTATGTTCAGTAGGTATACCTTGTCTGTTGTAGATAATAGATACTTAAAGATACTTTATCAAATTAGGTTATGAGCTTAGATTACTCATCTCTCGTATCACATAGTAGACTAGCTAAAATGTTTGCAAATGATTTATACGAGTATACATGAAATATGTACAAAATTATATTAAAACTATAAAATTACTTACATGTAAAAGTTAATAAAAGTTAAGAATATAAAAAAAATGTTGTAACATTAGTCATTTTTTCTAAGATTCCTTTGAAGATATATTACGTTTTTTTGAAGCAATTATTAATTTATTTTTCTATTCTTTTTGATATCACCACTGATGAGCCACTGCCATTCCATCGCCACTGTAAAGACACTGAGTTAGTGTAGACTACCGATATTTATACCGATGCCAATGGCCACTCAATGGCATCTCAATAGCATGTCAGTGGTATGACAGTGGCTTGGCGTGAACCTTAAATAGCAGAATTGAGGCCCTGGTCAGGAGGGCACTTGATGGTAAGCGACTACCGCCGTCCATAAACACCTGTAACTCAAGAGTCACAAGTGCGTTGCAGCCTTTTCAGTCCATCCCCCAGAATCAAGGAGGGAGGGTTTGGGCTCTTGTAACCTCACTCACTCGATGAATAGCAACGAAAAAACTGAAAGAAGAAGACTTCACGGATGGCGTAGTGGTTTAAGCGGTACGCCGCCGCTTACTACTACGCTGAGTGTTGTGGGGCCGATCCCCACCTGGGACGACACTTTGTGTGATCCACAAATTGTTGTTCTAAGTCTGGGTGTTCTTTGTGTCCGTTTCATATTTGTTCGAAAAGTCCCCTGATACAATGAAGCTGAAGCTAGCCGACGGAGCTAGCCGACGGACATAGCCTGCGTAGTATATGGCACGCCCCTCAAATTCATTTAATACAAAAAATTATAACTTTTCTGCCAACGTAAAAGTAATTTGGTATTATTTTATGATACTTAGGCATTAACTATATAAAATTTGAAAGCAATGCTATTGTTGTGAACAGAGTTATATAAGATTCTTCGTCGAATCGTTCAATTTATCGTAAGTCATGTCTGATTGTTCATTTAATAATAAAAATCATAACATTTCTGCCAACGTAAAAGTAATTTGGTATTATTGTATGATACTTAGGTATTAACTATACAAAATTTGAAAGCAATCCTATTGTTGTGAACAGAGTTATATCAGATTTTTCGTCGAATCGTTCAATTTATCGTAAGTCATGTCTGATTGGTTATTTAATAATAAAAATTATAACTTTTCTGCCAACGTAAAAGTAATTTGGTATTATTGTATGATACTTAGGCATTAACTATACAAAATTTGAAAGCAATCCTATTGTTGTGAACAGAGTTGTATCAGGTTTTTCGTCGAATCGTTCAATTTATCGTAAGTCGTGTCTGATTGTTCATTTAATAATAAAAATTATAACTTTTCTGCCAACGTAAATGTAATTTCGTATTATTGTATGATACTTAAGGATTAACTATACAAAACTAGAAAGTAATCCTATTTTTGTGAATCGAGTTACAGCAGGTTTTTTATCAAAATTCAGTATTTTTTGTTGGGTCCGTACGTTTACTCATTAATTGTGTTAATTCTATTTTTTCTGCCAACTTAATACCTATTTAGTATTATTGTACGATACGTAGGCATAAACTATACAAAATTAGGAAGCAATCCTATTGTTGTGAACAGAGTTACATCAGGTTTTTCGTCGAATCGGTTTAATTTATCGTAGGTCATGTCTGATTGTTTATTTAATAATAAAAATTATAACTTTTCTGCCAACGTAAAAGTAATTTGGTATTATTGTATGATACTTAAGGATTAACTATACAAAATTACAAAGCAATCCTATTTTTGTGAATCGAGTTACAGCAGGTTTTATATCGAAATTCAGTATTTTTTGTTGGGTCCGTACGTTTACTCATTAATTGTGTTAATTCTATTTTTTCTGCCAACGTAAAACCTATTTAGTATTATTGTACGATACGTAGGCATAAACTATACAAAATTAGGAAGCAATCCTATTGTTGTGAATAGAGTTACATCAGGTTTTTCGTCGAATCGGTCAATTTATCGTAAGTCATGTCTGATTGTTCATCCAATAATAAATATTATAACTTTTCTGCCAACGTGAAAGTAATTTAGTATTATTGTATGATACTTAGGTATTAACTATACAAAATTTGAAAGCAATCCTATTTTTGTGAAAAAAGTTAGGACAAATTTACCATCGAAAAACTCGAGTTTTCGCTAATAAACAGCGTTTATTCATTAAATATGATTGTTTAAATATATTTTTTTAATCTTAAAAGGCCCTGGTTCATTGTATAGTCATTTGATGCAGGAAAATGACTGTTTGCTCTCTTTATTCATTAAAAAAAAACTCATTTTGAGGGGCGTGCCATATACTACGCAGGCTATGTCCGTCGGCTAGGTTCAGCTTCATCCTGATACAGAATGTGTTCCTAGTGCGGGAGTTGCCTTTTAAAAAGAAGAAAGAAAGAAACAAAAGAACTGCTTAAATATAGCAGGGCCTGGCACATTTGTCCTAAAACATGGCTCTACCAAGATAAAGATTTAGAAATTATTCTGAACCGTCAACTTTGTCAATTCTGTTTATGCGCGACCTGCAGTCAACTGCATTTCAGGGCTGTGTACTAATAATAATACAAAAACAAAAAGGTGGTAGCTAAAGCACCACCCTTTGTGTTTGTCTGATATGTCAGAGTCTCACTTTATCTAAGTTACAGTTTGAAGAGACATTATGTGGCATTAGATGGTTCAACGTCAACATATTCAAATTGTCCTATCCACATTGACAAATAAGAACAGTAAAACACAGATGTGATGTTGATGCAAACATTTTTTTTACCTGTTTACCTATCACGCTGGCTATATAGTGACTTTCACTATTTTTTGGAGATGGAGATCATTGAGAATAATTGAACAATTATCTTAAAAGCTGTGTATTTTCAATACTGATAATTATGAGCATATGACTTTTTTTGTTATAATATGTAAGTGTGTTCATTCATGCCATTTATTTAGAAGTGCAGAGCAGCTAGTGCTGATTTGTGACAAACTCTGTCGTCTAAAATTCTACCTAAAATTGGCATTTACTGAGTAGATTACTTGTAGGATGAGAAAAATAAAAATGATTGTTGATTGATCATTAATATCATGGTTATGACATACTAGTGATATTAAGTAAATTAAAATTTTGAAGGGCAGTTAAAGTACTGATTGGCCAGTGGTAAGCATATTTCTTGATGAATGTAGAAATTATTATGATAAGTATATGTTTAAATCATTATTTTAGGGAAAAGAGGATGATAAACATCTGACCTGGCTGAATAAAATTTTGTAAATCTTAAAACTAAAATTTTCTATGAGCCTAGGCATATTTTTGACCTAAGTATGCATTCATAGTATTTAAATAGATTTTTATTAAACATAGCACAACCAAAATAAAATAAAAAATGTGGACAACAATATTTTTTTCCACATTATGTCATACATTCAACAAATATTTCAAGTAAACTTTGGAATTGTAAGCATATCATTTAGATCACTATGATATGCTTAAAATTTAAGACTAAATATGGCTAGATCAATCGAAGAGACATAAAATAATGATGCTATAATTTTATCATAAATATTCTTCATATATTTAATGGTGATACAATATATTATTGTTTTTCTTTAATTTTTAGAAAAAAATCTAAAATTTAAGAAAAACAAAAATATTTAATTTACTAATAAATTCATAATAAGATAATTTTTTAACTAAACAGATGCACTAAAATGTGTTGTTATTACGATAAATTAAATAAAAACTAATTCATCAATTTAATTTAAATAAAAACTTAAATTTTAAATTACTTTGGTATCATGTTATAAACAAGTGAAAATGTTATCTTAGAGGGCAAAAAAATAGTTAAATACTTTGTCAAGATTTTCATGTAGTAAAGAATGTATAAGAATAAAAGTCTGTGAAAACTGATAACGCACCTTTATTCATAAACTGAATTAACTTAGAATTTCAATATTGTGGGAAATCGCATTTAAAGTTTGACATTCATGTACGTGCGAGTTCGTCAAAAAGAGAACGACGATCTCTTATCTCTGCCATTTTCATGGTATCGAGTCGGCTGTTGGATTGTTCGTGTTCTACTGATGAAGTTGATTTGGTATTTGTTAAAAACTCGAAAAACGTAAATTTTGAATTAATTCAGTTTATTATTAAAGGTGCGATAAGATAACATGTTTTATGTCACAAGAAAATTAGTAATATGTTCAAACCTGCATGATAACAAAAATAAATGTAAACCTAGGCATAACAGTCAAGACCAAGAAAATTTATTATTTTCTTGATCTTGACTGTACTGATACTTGACTTAATATTTAAACAAAATAATTTTGCGAGATTTTATTATTTACTGGGTCAAGTTTTTTATGATATCTAAAAAATAGAACTTAAGTGTTGATATATTTTATCATAGCTATCAAATAAATGATCAACAAAAATAATTAACTGGTTACTGTACCTTAAAACAGAGTCACGTTGTCTTCAATTTGGTGCAATCCGGTTTGCCACATCAATACCAATTTGTAACACATATCAGACTATTGGATTAGTACAATTTCACTTTTCACAATATTCAATACTCACTATGGATACTTACTATCTAGTATATATCTACAATACAGATAATAACCGACAACTAGACCACACGCCCACAAGTAGCAAACACAACACAAACAGTACTCAGAAGCTAAAAATTTCTAAGTAGATGCTTATAATAAACGTCAATAACCCGGCCCAAGCGCTTATAAAGAGTCGACTATTTTATTCAGAATCATATAATGAAATCGTATTGGTTTCGATTCCATCAATACACTATTTGCTGCTTATATAAAAAATATTTTGTACTGAAATCTTTTTCATTCATAAATAAAATAAAAACTAATTCTCTTTCACTTCCCTGGCCTAGCTTTTCTTTTCGTCGTTCACTCTCGCTCAGCCCGGACTATCAGTGTTGCCATAAAAAATGCTAGACTCGAATCAACGATAAAAATCGTGTCTATCCTATGGAGAAAATATAATTTAGTACCACTTCAATGCACAGCAAGTTCGACAAACCAACTTGTGTTCCCTTAAAAATATGACGTTTATTAAAACCAGAAGCTAGACAAAGTTCATGATTTTCCAAGTATGAAATCACATCACTCATTACCTCAACAGCCTTTAATTGTCCACTGCTGGACATAAACCTCTCCTTAGAAATAAGGTTTAAATCACACAATAATTCAAAAATAAATACTTCTTAACTTAAGTATTTAAAATATAAAGTGCAAAATATAATAATTATACCATTTGTATTTCAAATACACATTAGAAAATTTATAAAGAACGTTGAACGAGATAACATAAAACTAGGATTTTTTCTCAGTTTTTGATAAGTGAAAGAAGAATCAACTTTTATGTAGATTTAGTTGAACTAGATTTTAAAAATATGTTAAGTAGGGCGTAGGTACGACCTGCCTGATGCTAAGCAGATACCGTAGGGTATGGATGCTATATTGTTGTATCAAGCAAAAGCTGCTCGATCTATATGGGAATTCTCTATATTCGTTCTGGGCAAACTTGCCATCCAATTTTACTTTGGATGACGGGAGAAACGTAAAGTAATTCTTTCCCTCGATATTCTTGAGGTGTAGGTGTCCATAGGCGGTGTCACTTATCATAGGCTGACCCATCTGCTCGTTTGCATTTCTATACCATAACATAACTAAAAATCATCTCACCATGTTACCGGGTCAACATTAGCATTACTACTAATACTTACTAGTTTTGCTTTACCTCTTTATGACTTCGAAACTAAAAGGTGAAATGATATAATATCGCACAAACACTTTTCTTTTTGAGAATTTATAAAATAGCAGAATGGATAAAAGTTAAAGGAAATAATGGTGAACACATCGTTGTTTTGAATTGTTTGATTTCCTTTTTTCTCATTTAAGATACTGAGAAACTCCTATATCCACTTCGACAATTCAGACAGGCCTGTAGAACTGGTGACCTATTGATGAACTGATGATAGTTTTAAGTTGAACCGTGGCCAGAATCAGGGTCTGTAGCGAAAGTGTTAATAGGCCGATAGTTACCGCGAGGTCGGAGCGTTGTTACGTCCATGCTAAGCACTCCACTACAGTGTGGAGTAAAAGTGTTTTATTTTTATGTTAAGGGGCGCAGACGAGCAGTGTGTATTAAATCCTTGAGTGCAAAATAATGAAGTAATATTTCCTTTCATGAGCTTCCTTTTTTGTTGGGTTTTAATTTGTTTCTTATCGTCGTCTCATTCTTGTTTGAGTAGGGATAACAAGTTTTAGTTGCATATGGCGATCGTAAAAAACGTGCACTTTGAAATTCTTAAATCGAAATTTATGCTTTTAGTCGTTTAAAATATAAGGTAAATACGAGAAGACCGGTCACCTGATGGTAAGTAACTAAAGCTGCCAGGGAAAACTGCAACTCCAGAGTTACAAATGCGTTGTAAAAAATATTAGATGTCCGCTAGCGTATAATTATTTGAAATTATTGGATTATCAGTGTTTTACGAAACTCTTGGACACTTTTTAGTAAAAATAAGGTAGCAACCATACAGAAGGCATGGTCGCACTGATTTGTTGTGAAATATATAGTCTATGATATCGTTTGTTATTCTGTCATTTCTTAGCGCTGTCAGTAGAAATAAATAATAGGTCTTGATCACGGATACTATTATTGATCAATATTCGATTGGAGTGTTTATTTTCAACGCAATATTTTATCGTCACAAATCTTCGAGCGTAATATAAAATGTCTCTTAATACGGCTCATGCCGATCATGGAGTATTAATATATACAGGAGAGTGGTGAGTCATCGTTTTGATAGTGCATGACGACTGCGTATTACATACATCGTATTAGAATTTTCTATACTTTTCGAACCAAGTACGTTTATGTAGTTCAATGTCCAAATCAATATTTTTGTACGCTATGTTTTTTTTCATTAGGATATATTCTCTAGTGAAATGTATAACGTTATTTCGGGTTGTTCCTACTGAAATGTAGTATAAGTTAATCACTTTCGCGAATACTTCATTACAATTAATTCTACCACTAAAAAATATTAAAAACGTAACCGGCTGAAGTACCTAAATCAGATATTATCTTATTATTAATAGAGAAGAATACTGATGTAAAACTTTAGGTTTTCATCATTTTTACCCCACTTTAATGACATATTGATTGTACTATTGGCTCAGTACATGAATAATCCTGTGGAGGCACTAAGTGGTTATTCAAAAGGCAACATTGACTTTGAGATAGGTAATATTGAATTTCAAGATGGTTCTTTATTAAGAAATATTGCACTATGATAATGGTATAAACATGTATGAACTCAGGTATGATGAATGATATAAAATAGGTCATTGAAATGTGTGAAATTCTATTACTAATAGAAAATGTATTACTGATAACTAAATATTGAAAGAGAAGAGAAAAAGGAAATTTGTTTTACCTATTAATTTTATTAGATTGTTATAAATTCTTAACTAATTTAGTAAGAAATATTCAAAATTAAAATTTTCATCACTTACTCACACATTTACTCAATATTATTAAAATATATATTATTATTTTGTTTTTTGTTGTCACTCCTACCCATTACTTCATTTTAATTTCATACAGTCGAAAACAACCTTAATGCTTCTGTCTGCAATGAAACTGGTCACTCAGTTACATAAGTTCTCGGGAAGCCCATAGAAAGGGAGCTTCCAGAGAAGCGCCTTCTGCTAGACTCAATTGACGGCTAACTGCTGACTAACTGCTAGTGCAAGCTAACTGCTCGCTCTCCATTAGTCTTGATCGCCTGTGCCCATCGGTGTGTTAGATAGACGAGAAGATCAGCAGCTGAGCGACCCTGGTGAAAGCAATATTATCTGTCAGTAGCTGGCGATTTTATAAGTACTGAAGTTGATTACTCAGTTGATTACGGATTCTAAAATCTTAGAGAACAAAAGGGTAATGGCTATAGGCATGTAGTTGGACGGAGGAGAGCAGTCACCTTTTTTAAGGATCGTGCGCACAAACGCTGCCTTCCAGAAACTCGGGTCGACGCCTAGGGACTAGCAAAATCGCTAAAGGCGCGGTAAAACCGGTTATCTCTCTGGAGCACACTTAGTGAGCACACTAGTCTTAAACACGATAGTAGTGATTCTGTAGGCCCCAGTCGACTTATGAATATCCAAGGAAAAGAGTAAGATTTTTGGATGAACCGGATTTCCGTCATACAGCTCTGGCACTGCGGTATGTTTGGCGGTACATTTTCCCCGTCGTCAACAGTCGAGTTGGTTGCAAAGAGCTCACCTAGGAGATTGGCTTTCTCCGTGGCATCATTAGCCAACGAATTATCTCCCACCGGCTGGTGTGGAAGGGATTGACTACAGAAATTCCCCTGCCTTCCCCTCCTAGCCTTGGCAAGAGACCAAAATGCACTAGTTCCAGAAGGAAGTCTCACCAATCTGGCTGATGTGTTCCGATTCCGCCCTAGCAAAGGCTCTTTTAAGAGACCCAGAGGCAAAGCTGTATGTATATTCATTTCTACAGTTAAGGCTCCAAATACTTTCCAGGTGAGGTAGAATAAGTTTTTTGCTTTTTTTAATTAAAGATTGCCAGCGTTGCGATTTCCCATATGCACAGTGATTTTCGAGACATTTAGATAAGGGAGCTTTTCTTCTGAGCAGTTTGCTATTCTGTCTGGTCTTGATCTGCTTGGATATCTTAATTTAGCTAGTTGGTTAGCAAAGAGTTTGGTATCATTGGCAAAGTTACATTATATTTTAGACAGAAGGGTAGGTCAAAAGTATAAATAACATCACTACCGGGCCTAAAACGGAGCCCTAGTGTATACCGAAAGTTAGTTAATCCGACAAAGTTTCACCCACCCTCACCTGAGAGGATCTTGTTATAGGATTGCTCTAATCCATTTTAGCAATTTGCCATAGATTCCCACAAGTTCTAGTTTATGTAAAAATCTCTTAAATCTTTGATTTTTACATAAATACATTAAGGTTTTCTCGTAATCCAAGTGAATTAATTCGTTAGAATCCTTTCTTGTGGAAGTCTTTCGTCCGCGACCACAAGATCTCTGTCATATGATGTTTGCATAAAAGTAATGTGTGATGTCACAAGTTTTTGTAGTATGATCACAAGTAGTATGATCTAAGATTGACCTAATCTACACAGTCACAGGGAGAAATCCCTTGACGTTACGCAAAGCCATTGGAATGCTCATCTTTTATGTTACTTCTTGTCTTCTGCAATCAGCTAAAAAAATCTTTATTTACTGAGAGTAACAGTCTGTTACTAGGTAATTTTTCATGTGAACTCTGGCAAACTTTGTGTTAATGAAGTCTATTGTCTCTATTGTGTAACAGTATTATCCCAAATTCTTCTATCCAAATGTTTGACAGCAATGGCAGACTGGTTCGAATCGTAGATTTGGTTGTGTTCCGTAATTACCGGTTTATCTAGTTTATTGGATGTTGTTTGTCGCCATTTCAAAACTGAAATAGGTCTTCACTTACACATGATATACAACTGTTTCGTTATAAACGAATTCTAGTATTTAATGTTATACCTAGTTATTATAGACCTAACTGCTGCTGTGCCCAACAGGGTTCATAATAGTAATTGAGTTAAGACTTACTATCTAAAAAAATATTTTAAAACGACATTGAGTATTCGCAACGCAATTGAATTACATAATCAAGAGGGGCAAACGAACAGACGGGTCTCCTGATGGTAAGTGCCAATCACCGCCCATGGAGACTTGCAACTCAAGAGCCACAAGTGCGTTGCCGCTCTTTAAGTCCCGCCCCAAGAATTAGGGGATGTCGACTGATCGACAAAGCTTATTCTTGACTGAGTAGACCAGCGCCTTGCGCCAGAATTAGGGGGAAAGAAGAGAGGTTGGGCTCCGGTAACCTCACTCACTCAGTCAAAAGTAACGAAAGAATTGCTTGACACGTTATTTTTCTGAGACAGTGTCATCACACCGTATACATAAACATATAAACATAATGTCACAAAATCTTACATTCATGCAGATATAATAGTAATGACAGATATCTAATACTAGCTGACTCGCGCAACTTCGTCTGCGTCTCTCAATAGTAATAAATTTTCTCCGTTTTTGAAACATTAGTCATTGGTGCTCCGCTCCTTTTGCTCTTAGCGTGATGATATATAGCCTAAAGCCTTCCTCGATAAATGGGCTATCTAACACTGAAAGAATTTTTCAAATCGGACGAGTAGTTCCTGAGATTAGCGCGTTCAAACAAACAAACAAACAAACAAACAAACAAACTCTTCAGCTTTATAATATTAGTATAGATATTACAGAAAAATATACATAATGCGAATGCATTTAAGAAACAAAATATAAAATTACTGCTATAAATGTTCTTAAAAATATAGAGGCAAAAAAGTTATATGATAAAATACAGGAATGGTGATTAATAAACTTCATAACACAATTTTAAAAGTAATAGAATATTATACAAATTGAAATAAAATACAAAATAAGTAAAAACAGTAAAAAATTGAGTTGAATACACAGGAGGATACAGATCCACAAGTTAATGAGTATTCATTGAATTCATACAGATAAAAAAAAACTAATTCATGGTTTTTATTGTTTCAGTATTATATTATTTTCGGACAATGTCACAGTTGAATTTTATGGAAATGACACACCGGAGTTCAAGGGCCCAAAAAATGGGCGAATGTACCTCACCACTCATCGTATGATTTACAATTCAAAGAATTCGTCTGACACACTAAGGTCCTTCAGTTTCCCGTTTATTGCTCTGGGAGATGTAAGTAATGTTCATTTTAATTATTGATTATGCCTTTTACTATATTATTCCTGTTAACCTCTTTCAACAATTTCATTGGCACACGTAAAATATGAATGCTAATAAGTATCGTGTAGTTAAATGTATATTTTGGAGCACAGAGAAAAATTCATTCATTCATTCTGAGGTTGATTCTCTATTTTGGTAAAAATATATTTGAATATTCTTCAATGAGGATTCTTTATAGGTTTATCTATATTTAAAACATTTTTTTTTCTATTTAAGGTTACTGTTGAACAGCCAATGTTCTCTGCTAATTTTATACGAGGAAAGGTGACCGCACAGCCTAACGGTAACTTCATGGGCGAAGTAAAGTTTAAGCTGGTATTTAAATCTGGTGGAGCTATTGAATATGGACAAGCAATGCTGAAGGCCGCACACCTTGGTATATGATTTATTAAATATTTCATTTTTTTTTATAATCCAATAAGAGTTAATTTATAAAGTAGAGAGGCTTGATAAACTAGTGTGTGCTGTTATGAAATCCCTATAGACATTTGAATAGAATTGTTTTACGGCATGACGCGTAAACAGTTTTGTGGTTGGTATGATCAGCAAACGGTTTTGTGGCTGGGTTCTTAGCACCCACATCAAAGTAAAAGATTACAATGTAACTAATTCTCGGTTTGGAATTGTTTTACTTATGTAGTTTATCTGAAAGTTGACACTTCGTGATTATTTTTTAATGCTACTCTTCTCATTGGTGAGGTAACATCTAATTGTCGGACTAAACATTTCTTCAAGAATTTGTAACTTATATCTAGTAAAGGACTGTTGTAACTTTGAGACTTAATACAAGTTTACTCAAAACGCATGACCGAAATTAAAAAATAAGAATATATTATTAGAAATCAGAAAAATATTAATAGAAATAAAAAAAAAGTAAAAAGCTGTTACTAACAGCGCACGCGGGCATAATGTGTTTTACGGGATGTCAGAAGTCTAATCCTTTTCTATTTTCTTTCTATTATCTGTTTGGCACACATAACATTCTCAGATTTAGAAAATATTGCGATGAAATCTTTTCTATTTAATACATAATTAAAATATTCTGTCAGTGTTCTAAGTAACGATAAGGTATCTCAGTTTGTTATCACAATGTCTACTTGTGGCTTATCTGTTACTGATACATAAATGTACAACACGTTTGTTTGTTCATCCGATTCTACCTTTAATTTCGTTGAAGCTATCATAAAAAATATTGGATGATAACAGTATTTGCAAATACATAATAATATATTTTTCTTGACCGTTATATATCTAAATACTTATATAAAAAACTTTGTCCTGTCTGACTGATTGACTGATGAATCAGCAGACTAAATCGCCTTATCGCTTTATCGATAGGGTCGTGAAATGTGCTAGACGTGTTTCTTCTAATCGTAGTGTGCGCTTGGCCATACTAGCACAGAAGTTAGGGAATTCATAATATCATCTGTAAATTACAATAATAAAGAATTTCCCTATCTATTCTAAAACTGTGAGGTAATCGTTAGAATTATGTTTTTGGTACCTATGCGCGGCCCCAAAACAGTTTCAATAGGTGTATAATTCAGGTTCAAAGGCTGCCTTCTAGTCTCTCCAGGTCATCTTGTAAAAACTGTTTTATTCTACGGATTGTTTTTCTCAATACTTTCGTAAGTTATGTTCTTAGCGATAGCCGATGATCAGTTACTTGGACCTGGACATTAGACAAAGAACAAATCATGTGTTTAATCATTGTGCCAACGTTTTTACTGCAGAACGTGGAATTCACTTTACAACACGCGGCAACTGGATTTCATGGTGTAGTACTTGGTGTGTGTACTTGGATCGATCGACTTTAGTATACCAATAACCAGTTAGCCAATAACTTTTTATGAAAAACTCATTCCTAAAAACTGTTACTGTTTTAGCTTCTCGTAATTTATCACCCGGTGCTGCTCCACCGCCGTACACGCCGCCGACCGGACCATGGTACGCTGCGCCACCACCAGCTTACGCGCCGCCAGCTCAGGGTTATTATGGATGGGTACCTCCTTATACAGTACGTATTAAAACTATATTAAGATTAAAACGTACTGACTACACTTAGGAATTCCACTATTATTCAGTGATACAAGTTTAAGTAGGAATAGGCGACCACTAAATCTAGGGTCCTCTTCGACTAAAAGATGTCTAGAAAATAATATACACAATAATAATTTACACTGGCGCTTGGAAATATATCAAAATTGTCCTTAATTTATTATTTAAATGAAGAATGCAACACAATCATAAGGACTTTTTTACAGTTTATTTAATTATTTTTTTTATAAATGAAAAGATCTCTAAAGATTTTTGTGTAAGTGTCAATTATTTGAAGGTAAAAATAATAAAGAAGCACAAATTACCTACTTTCCATGAGCATTTTGTTCGTGAGCGTTGTTTGCAGATAGATCTTATAAAAAATATATATTTTACAACCGTATTTTACAAACGTAAATTCAAAAAGTTGAATTAGAATATTACAAAGATAAAATAGCATTAAGATCTTGTTTATTTTTTTTAAGAAACCGCATTAGAAATATATCCTGTTTGAACCCATAACACTCGGCGCAGCAGGAAGCGGCGTGGCGACCGCTTAAACTACAACGCCATCAGTGCAGTCTCAGAAGATAGTAATCTGACTCTAACCGAATTTAATAATAGCCTGCCACTTCCCCGCTTTTAAGCTCAAAGTTAACTCAAAGCTCAGGAGCTCTATTGCTGACTCTGGAAGGTTAGGGAATGCCGGTGAGCTCAATAGCGTCAAGGGCGTCGGGTTGTCCAATATTACAACACCTATATTACAATACCTGTATAGTATACCTACCTTTTATATTGATGCCATAAGTTACATTATTCAATACTTTTTATTACAATTTACAGACTTTCCCAGACCAACCTCCGCCGAACTCAGTATTCATGTCGAACGAACCTCCGCCGTATCCAGGTGTGACGGGAGTAGTGTATCCGCCAGGCGGAGGTTTTTCCGGAGCACCCGCACCTTCCAGCGCTACAGGTGCGGGCTTCCCTTCAGCACCGCCTGGATACCCTGGAGCCCCAGCTGGTTACCCCGGAGCTCCAGCCGGATACCCTGGAGCCCCGGCTGGTTACCCTGGTGCTCCGGCTGGATACCCTGGAGCCCCGGCCGGCTTTAACGGAGCCCCGACTACTATGTCCTCTAGTGGTGAGAATGGGAAACTAAAAATTCTAAATTTAAATTTTAAACAGCGAACAAATAGCGTTTGTCTGCCGCTAAACTGAGCATTAATTGTAGTACACATTTTAGGAGACACAGGACATATTGTGTTGTGTCGATTCGATTCTATCATCCGGCTTTACCTATATGTGTTGACTCTAAATTTGGAAAAGCCAATTTGAAGAATCATAGTTCCTGTTCAAAAAAATGTAAAGTGATTCAAATAAATAAATCCGGATTCATTTCATAGGCTGTTGCCCTAAAATACAATTACTTTGACATTCATCTATCAACATAGAATGGTTGATGTTTTTTTTCATCATCTGAACAAATGGAGTAGAGAAAGTGGACAGTAAACTCGACGCTGACTTTAATAAGGCTTTTGATCGACGAACCCAGTTTCTATTTGATTCACATTCACTCTCTTGAAAATGAAATCAATAAATTTATCAATTCTTTGGTTTGCAGAATTTCATTAGATAATATTCTCAGATTTAAATACAGATTCTTTGCGAATTCCCCTTTTTGTTCCTGGGTCCTTGTTCCTTTTAACATTTAAAATGTAAATAGCCTCTTCTCGGAGACGGGTTTGAATCTCATAAACGCTCATAAATCTCATAAATTCGATTGGTTTTTGTCCAAGAAATTTTCTAAAACAGGCGTCTATTGCAATTTTATAAATATACAAGCAATGTTCCATCGATATGTTTTTAACATATTGTAATATTAATGGTTGCAAAAGAAAAAATAAAGATGTTACGCAATTACTTCAAAATTTTGAGGGTCAGGCAGAAGGTAATAAATCGTTTTAAAATTACAAAACATCATCCCTTAAGACTGTGACTAAGGCAGCAGAGTTGCTCGGGAGAGAGATAGCTACGCTTAGTCCACTCCAAAATTTTTTTTTTTTTTTTCTTAAAAAGACAACTCCCGCATTAGGAAAATACCCTGTGTCGCGGGGGACTTTACAAACATACATGAAACGGACACAAATAACACCCAGACTTGGAACAACAATTTGTGGATCACACAAAGTGTCGTTCCATGTGGGGTTTGAACCCACAACACTCGGCGTAGTAGGAAGCGGCGTGGCGACCGCTTAAACCACTACGCCATCTGTGCAATTGATTGAAGTCATCGAATCTACTCTTCCGAAAAATATATAATTTAACTTTCCCTTGAATACTCTTAATGTTCATGTTTGAAAGGCCAATTGACATTATCAATAACTCCCAATGTTGTAACTTTTCTACTTATTGTGTGGTTTATTGATTTAAAATTTATTTTTCGGGTAATTTGTCCCTATTTCATGTGAGCGACTGCACAGCCGAGGCTCCAGTGTGAGTACGTGTTAGCAAATGTGATGAAGTGTAGTTCTCAACAGTAACTGTAGAGTTGTGTTATTAGTTGTGTGGGCTTTTAGCATACTAATGTAATTAAATCATACATATTAGCAATGTAAATAGCATAATATAGAATTGTATGTATCAGTTGTTGCAGTAGTATCAATATACTTTACAGATGCGAAAGCTGCGGAAGCGGCACAAAGCGCTTATTATGATCCCAATAGGCCCCAGACGGCTTACGTGCCGCCTCCATACAATGTAAGTATTATTTATATTATTGTAGTTATTTAAATACTACTGTACTGTATAACTTTATTTAATAACATTTAGTTTCATATTCAAGCTCATTTAGTAAATAAACATTGTTAGTATTATGTAAGTATTGTGGGCAACCAAAAATGGCAAATATAAGACAAACTAGTTGCCCGTTCAGATTAATAGAATAATCAATTATTAAATACAGTCTATCTTAAGGTTGTCTGGAAAAGATTGCTCAAATCTCGGCATTAGCCAATTTTTATTTATTTAATTATTCCCTTTAACCTTTTAGAACCTGGTTTAAAATAAAGTATTAAATATACATTGCCAGACTGACCTGTCGGCCTAGTGGTAAGTCATCCTGACTGCTAAGCCAGATGCCACGGTTTCAATTCCCACCCAGGACAAATAATTAAGTGATGAGCTCGATCATTTTGTGTAGGTTCATCAGGAGTCTGGTTATCATAGTACAAGCTCTGTTAGTTTGGGATTAGACGGTCCTGTGTGATATGTATGAGGTTATTATTATTATTATATCTAACAACATGATGCTGCCAACCATGTAGTTGAACTGATGGATTCTGAATCACTTGATACCTTGAGCGCTATCTTTAATAGATAGTATAACTGGGCGTCATTCTTTCTAAACAAAAGGCTCTAATAATTAAAGGCCCATTTCTTATAATTACAGGATCAACCGCCGACTTATCAGGAATCTGTGTCAAAGAAGCAAAATTAAAGCATTGTCCACATTTTCACTTGCCAACAAAGGCGAAAGAAGAAACCGAAGAAAAACAAAAATGTTTGCATGTTTGAATCGTTATCATCGTATTTTTTTACATTCCTTATATAATATTATATATTCAAAAAGTAAATAAGAGTTTAAAAAATTTCAGGCCAATATTTGCTTGGCCTTTATTGGAAAATTATAATAATGTAATCGAGTGTTTGCTACATAATTTGATAGTATAAATAGTTTAAATAGGTACCTGCGATACAGATTGCTAAATATTGTAGATTCATATTAATGACACTGTTAAACAATAATACATGTGATATTGTTATTGAAATGTTTAAATTATTTCTTAATCATTCAGTGTTATAAAAAATAATAAATGTATATAATCTTATTTATTTGAGTGGTTAGCACATTAGAGCTGTACACATTTGTACTAAACTGTTTGTTTATTCGTTTCTGGCACATTTTTGTGAATATTTAATGCAAAAGCTGTAAAGTTATATTATTTCAAATGTTTTTTTTATTTCAATGTTACGTAAATTACCTACCATGCTTCTTGTGTTTTAAAGGAATAGAAATCCAGTATTTCTATGTATGTTCAACATTGTCCATGTGTTTCACCACTGATAAAATAATAGTTGCTTCATTCAACAGATCTATATTAAAGCAAAAATACTTAGGTACACTACAAAATAATAAACTCTGACTTTAATTAATATATGGCATTAGTATTAGTAGAGTTGTAGGCGGTCCTATTTTCGTGCAGATGACGTGCGAAATACCATGATATTTGGGCCAGCCAAGATCCTTCTAAAAGCACCTCGAGTCTGGAGGTCTTTGCTGACCTTGCAACTGCACGGACTTGCCCGTAGTGTGGCGATCCTTTTTCACATAAGGATAACGTGAGGGATTGTTTTTTCTGCGTTAAGACATCCTCTGGAATGTTCAAATACTTTTAGAGTAGCCATCACTTGATTACAAGTCACGCTCTTAAAGCGCCCACTAATGAGGATGTTCAGGTCGTATTTATACCCCGCTTTGAGGAATTTGCAATCATTGAGTGACGATGAGAGGACGCCGTCTTGGAGGCATCCTTTGGTCATTATCTTTCAAGAATTACGACTTTAATGTTCAATATTTCGCAAATATATCACTGAATCGAAAAATAGTCTTGACAACCCCTCAATATTTTTGACACTCACGCTAAAATGCGGTCGAGAAATAAATCATTCCATTTTTTTTTGTTTTACCACTTTATTACAGCTTACTAATTAGTACCGACTAACAGTCATAACTAAGCCGCGGACCGGCGGACGAACAGACAGACAGACATGGTGAAACCTTTGATTTGATTCCTATAATATGTATAGCAGAATAACCCAAACACGAACAAATTAACTCTAGTTAACACAAGATCCTTAAAGTATACCGTGTGCCTGCGAATAGTAATTTCTCCCGTGTACTGTAAATAACTATAAATGATCTAGCTTAAGTACTAGCTTTTTCCTGCCGCTCCGCCCGCGTAAACATCGGATATCGCGGTAAAAAGTAGCCTATGTTTTTCCTCAAGAATCAAAGTATCTTCACAACAAATTTCATCTAAATCTGTTCAGCGGTTATTTATTCTCCATAAAAACTTCCGGCTTTTTACCCCCTTAAATGATGTTTTCTGGGATGAAAACTACCCTATGTCCTGACATACTTTCGCATTTATAATATTAGTATGGATATTGTGGTGGGTGTTGTGGGTTCGATTCCCTTTTGACTTTGTGTGATCCACCGATTGTTGTTCTAAGTCTGGGTGTTATTTGTGTCCGTTTCGTGTATGTTTGTAAAGTCTACCGCGAGCGCGACACATGAAATATGCCTAGTGCGGAAGTTGTCTAAAAAATACTTTACTGAATAGTTTACTTACTGAACAGCAGCTATTCAGCATTATATTACGTGCCTTGTACGAAAGTAGCCATGACCTGTAAGAAATTGAATGACACAAGTGATCCACATCAAGCCTCTCCATCTCGACCAAATCACAGAAATCGACTGGAAGCACACCTGCCAACACAAGCAAGGCCTCAGTGCTAAACGTCATATATGCCTTGAACAAGAATATCAGTGCTAGTCCATATCTTCTTATGCAATATTATTTTATTGATATAAATTGATGCTTTGCGGCAACAAACTCAGCAAATGGCCTTCATCTGCAACCATTTGGAATGTGACAAGGCCCCTTGCACTACAGGACCTTTTGCTGATCTGTGTGGAGCTCTTAGAGTCTTCTATCTTGAGAAACCCTTTTTTTTTTTTTTTTTTTCGTGCGGAAATCCCCTCGGATACCACCTGTCGGTGGCATGTCGGACTCGAACCGACTAAAAACGCACGCCGTCTCGGGTAATAAGAATAATAATAGCCGGGGAACCAGGTATACCCTAGAAAGGAAGTCCCTGGTGGGCTCTTGAGAAACCCTGCAATAGTATCCACTTATGACGGAATACAGGTTTAATTCCGACACTTTACAGTTAACACCGTGATCTGGCCGGTTTTAAGGCATCTTCATATGACAAAGATTTTTATTATTATTAATTGCTGCTTTATATAGCCTGCTTCTCTCTTTTCTCTCTGGGCGGTACAGTACAAAGAATACAAGCACTTTCCGTTAACAGAAAAAGTAAATAGAGTATAATTTTCTTTTTTAACATTTGACGTACCGTAATTGTCAAATCTTAAAAATAGAAGATAAAAATGAAATCCCCGAGTTATATATAACACCAATAAACATAAAAGTTACAAAAAATATTCAAAATGAATCAATAGTTTAACAGAAATCAACTAACCACAATTTAACTTACAATATTATGGGTAAGTAATTCGGCTTTATTAATATTTAGAAGACTAGACTCTAGTGACAGCTTTGTACAAAAGCATGCTAAATAAAGTAGTTTGATTATAATAATATTTTGACGAAAGAAGCCAGCCTCGCTATGTATACACAAATTATTTAAAATTTTGACTTGGATTTGAAAGTTACCTTTTTGCTACGTAAAAAAACAGTCTTGCCTTAAACTATTTATTACTTTTCAATTTATACCTTTCTAATGTGACTTCTGATATCCAAGAATATATGTAAGTAGTGTTCAGATATACTTGAACAGGAGGAATATCTATAATATAGGTTATTGGACGACAACATGTTTTATTTATGTGCAATGTATTCTTTGATTCATGCTATAACTTGCTATTAATTACCTGCAAACTCCTACGCTCCTGCACACAGCTATCGATCTACAATAATTTTACGTTGAATTCTTTGTAGTTTTGTAGGTAATTAGTTTAATCAAATGTAAATATATTCACTAAGGTAAAATGTTCCTTTTTAGGTTCTCTTCAAAACTGTTTTTGTATTTCTACCCTGAGCTGAATTCGTCAAACTTTTAAATGATTTCCTCGGAAGTTTTACCTTAAAGTAGCAAATCCATATGCAAATATACGGCTCCTTCAGTAGTGACTTTTGACTTTCTGTACAGTCAGGTGATGGTGCACTCAATGATTAAAGTTGTTCACGGACCAAAATACGTAGCAATGTGCTATTTGTAGATAGTATTTCAACAAGATTTGGGACATTTTAAAATCCTACGGTTATTTAAAATCAAATCAAATCAAATATATTAAAGAAAGTTTGCTTGTTTGTTGCGTTTGTTGTTCTTTTAAGTGAAAATATAAACGCACGAAATTGGAGTACACATTTCACAAAGAAAAACAGTTTTGCAAATATTTTTTTTACTCACCCACGTATTGCTCAGCCCGCTTACGCTCTTATATTGAAGTGTTATTAAAATATTGAATTTAACCTTATTTAATGTTTAAAAATTGTTGGCTTATAATACGTACCATATTAATTATTTAAAAGCTCTCTCTACTCTTAGTAAGACCAGCTGTGAACAAAACCACGCAGATAAAAAAAAACCTTGTATTACTAATCATTGGATGCCATCACATTAAGGGATTCACTATAGAAGTGATATCTTATCTATTCATCAATGCAAACGTGAACAATTTTTTCTATTAAGTAATTAATTTGTCTTAGATAGGGTCAAGTTTGTGTGTACATCACAAAATTCTTTACAGGAAGTCGTCGACTATCCCTTATGACTTGTCATTTAAATGTAAGAGAACAAATTAACTGCATAATCAAATTACTCTACATGTAAGCACGCGTGACAGGCATTGAACTTTTGTACAAAGTTGTTTTGAAATGGTTTGGAATGGAAAACATTTAAAGTTTATTGCAGAAATCCTTTTTAACTGTGAGTTTTTTGCAGACTTTAAATTATATTGTTATAACGCTATCTGTAAATAATTATATGTTAAGTTCTCCATTTCACGTTTTATTAAAAAAGAAGTTAACAGAATCAGAATGTTACCTGTCGTAAAAGAATTATATGTAGGTAGTACATAAAAGTTAGTCATTAATATAATTATTGGAAGTTACCTATTTTTCGCAAAAGGATCATTTCTTAATTTTAAATTTTCCAACTATTATTAATTACTAACATTTTTACGTGATATAACATTTTATTACAAGTATCAAATGTATGGATTCCGTCGGTTCGAACTCTTAGTGTGAATCATTAATGATTGTTGCGCTTGTTATTAACTTATGTGCTTTACTGAAACTTTTTGATACGTTTAGGTAAGTTCTTATTTATTTTATATTTTCGAGCAAAGTGGCAAGTCTGTACCTAACTGTAAGGAAGCTGGCTTCTCTTGTAATATGATCTTATATTTTTCCTATTATAGATAAATCTAGAATAACTATTCGTTGCTCTTTGCAGAAACACGCAATCATTATTAATGGCTCCCGGTATACACCCACCATGCACTCCGACCTCATCGTGTACACCTCAACGATGTCATCCTACACCACCACCATGCCCGAAACCAGAAAAATGCCTGGAAAGATCCTCAAAAAAGGGGTCAAAGCCGTGCCCGAGTGCGGTCTCCATATTGGCAACAAAGTCAAAATTAAAATGTAGTGATTGTAGCAAGTGTGGTGGGAGGACGAATGTCAAGAACCAAAACAAAATAATAAAAAAGTATCTCAAAACAAAAAGGAAAGAATCCAAATTGAAGGCAGAGGATAGTCGATCCGGCACCCATCGCTACGAAGATTATTTGAAAAAGAAGAAAGGCTCAGCGAGATATGCAGATCCGTGTTGTCAAGGCAAGGGCCATAGAGGCGTGTTAGACGCTAAAAAAACGCCCAGATCTAGGGGCAAGAAATGTGTAATTTTGTAGATACAGCAAAGACTAAGACTACAATAACAATATTTCAAATATTTAACATTGTCTTTTACTGAAGTACCTAGTATAATTCAAATAAACAGTTGTTTCTACATCGTGTTTCTTTTACAAATTGGCAGTGATACATTCTGTTGGTCAGAAGCAGTAACGTCAAAGCATTGAAGCCATTGATATGTTACTGTAAAACCTATTTATTATGTAATATATATAAATATCATATTTACCATGCATATGCATATGAGTATGTACCTTTACTACTAAATTACTTAAATATAATGTGAGGATACTTTGGGTCGATGCTGGCTTCTTAGCGATAATAATTTTAAAATAAATTGTTAAAGCTCTGCATTATTTACAGTCGTTTTCCGACTATGGCAACTACCAAATATCGGTCGTGTACAGTAACACCCGTCCATATAAAAAATATATGTAGAAAATGCCATGCCTCAGATATAAAAACCCCGTTTCCAGAAAGACATCGTAAATATAATCCCTACAGAAAACTAAAACCATGTTCTAGCACTGTAATTAGGACAGAATCTCGTCAAAAACCAAAATTGCCACGTTTTGGCAAATGTTACAATGTCAATAAGACGACGTGTCGAAATACAGAAAGAATAGTGCATAGGGGTCAAGTAGCGCTTAAAGAGATGAATGGCATGATTGGAACTAAAAGTGAGGAAAGACAAGGCAGATATTCTATATCAACTCCAACATTTACCGAGGGAAATCGACGTTCTAAAAAGCTTCAAAGTATTGTTAAAGAGTGTGTTATCTTCTAAAAACGGATCACGATACATTAAAGGACCTTGTAACCGTGTTTTGTCTAAAAACTGCAAGAAAAACTGCAAGTTCCTAAACGAAGAGTTAAAAATATGTCAATGCTTAATTTAAGAACTTCTTTGTACAGTAAATAGGTATTTAAATAAAACTATTGATCTAAAAAAAGCAAATTTTTATTCTGTATTTGTGATCCATTGTCACCTTGGCATGATTATTTAACTAGTTTTACTAAAATTGAAACCTTGAGAAAATTTGATGATAATGAGTAAATGGTAGGTGATTTTGTGATCTTAATTGGTTTGAAGAGAGAAAGGAAGGTTAAGTACAACTAATTTTTATGTCTGTATTACCTCCTTTGCGTTTATTGGAGAGGACCAAGGTTCACTAAAACTTTCAGTTCAAATTGAATAGCTTAGGTGCAATAAAATTGCTTAAAATTTTAATAATTAAAATTATTGTGAATATTGAGCACTCGCTCTTTTTTAATATTATATCTACTAATTGTAATCGAAACGAGATTTAGATATAGAACGCAATCAATTTAAAGACTGCTCGTGGGTAAAATACCTAATGTTTAGTAGAGCAATATTTACGACATTATTCTTTCAAATATAAATGCAGGTGTATTATAACTGGTACTCGGTACTTAGTAAAGATTAAAAATAATTAAAAGTACATTAAAAAAAATGTCCAGCCAAATATTCAGAAATTTGTTAGAATTTGCAAGAAGTATCAGTGTGAATAGACGGGTGTCATGTCACTCATGTCTCTGCAACTCAAAGGAAGGATCCTCGTCCTCCCAGCAGGCGAGATAATCTTGACTGGCAGTAAATACTTATATCGTTGCGAGAACTTTTCTACCGCAATGTAAGATTATTTTTTAAAGACAATTCCCACACCAAGAATATATCCTGTATCTAGGAAGACTTTACAAACATACAATGAAACAGGCACAAAGAACTCTCGGGGCAACAATTGAATTGGGACTGCATGATGACGTACTGGTTTAAGAGGTGGTCGTCGGCACGCCGCTTACTTCTACGCTGAGTTCGATCGCCACATGAGACGACACTTTGTGTGATCTACAAATTGTCTTGAGTGAGTCTTGAGTGTTCTTTGTGTACGTTTCATGTATGTTTGTAAACTTCCCCCGCGACACAGGATATATTCCTAATGCGGGAGTTGTCTTGTGAATCACAAACTGTTTAGCGACGCTACATTCACCGCGGCGAGATGACCACTTAAACTACTACGCCATCCGTGCAGTCTAAGTTATCCGTAATTCGGTTATTTAGAAGTATATTTTTTGTTGTATGTGGAAGTCGCCGGATCTCCATGTTTGCCAAATTTCATCAAGCCTTCGCAAATTGAAACTAGTAGACAGGAAGTTAGGCTTAACTTGCCTAGGTTTTCTACCACTTGACCAATCCGCTCGAGGACATTTTTAGACCCATCAAAGGAAGTTCATCAAACGAAGAGTTTAAAAAGAAAGAAGATATAAAATCTATACTAATATTATAAAGCTGAAGAGTTTGTTTGTTTGTTTGTTTGAACGCGCTAATCTCAGGAACTACTGGTCCGATTTGAAAAATTCTTTCAGTGTTAGATAGCCCATTTATCGAGGAAGGCTATAGGCTATATATCATCACGCTAAGACCAATAGGAGCGGAGCACCAATGAAGAATGTTTCAAAAACGGAGAAAATTTATTACTATTGAGAGACGCAGACGAAGTTGCGCGGGTCAGCTAGTTAGATAATAAGATTTTTAGGTTGTCCAGTAAGCATGCTATTATCATGTCACGCTGCGATCTATTCTGCTAAAGAAGTAAAATAGTTTATAATACTGAAAGATCTAAACTAAGCATAGGTGCTACATAGCTACTTTACAAAGCATAAGCTATGCTTAGTTTGGGTCTGAAAGGGTCCTCGATCACGGATAGACACATTCATTTACGACTTTATTTATTAGCTTTTTCAACTCGTTACCGTGGTAAAAAGTAGCTTATATCGTAGGTTTTAATATCTATTGTCAGCACGTGTAGTGTCAGCAATAATATGTTTATAACGCTGTTTTTCATAAAGTTAGGAAGCTCTGCTTTGTGACGTGCACAAAAGACCTTTCACCCATGTAATTTAACAAGGGATGCGCCTTGTAGACTAGGTTGAAAGCTAATCTAGCCATCTTTGTATTTAAAAAAAAAGCTTGTAAATCTACGGATTTATCTAGATGCAATCGACAGAAATCTGCAGGTTGTCAAAATCAGACCTAGAAATACTGCTCCGCGTCTTTCAAAAGGTTCTACCAACATTTTATTTTACGTAAGAATTGTATATAATTATATATCAACTAGCTGACCCGGCTAACGTCGTTTTGCCATATACATTATTTTAATAAAAATGTTTTTTTTTTTTATTGGGGTATGAAAAATAGGTGTTGGCCGATTCTCAGACCTACTCGATATGCACACAAAATTTCACGAAAATCGGTAGAGCCGTTTCGGAGGAGTTCAACCACGCACACCGTGACACGAGAATTTTATATATTAGATTTTGACGACGTTAGAAAGATCTGTAGGTACCATATTCGAGTCGAACTCGTAGCTCGCTGGTTTATTTTGTTAATTTGTGAATGTACTGTACTTGTGAATATGAATGTTCTTTAGTATGTCTCCGGTAAAACGTTTTTTGACCATAATTTGCAAGAAATGCATCTAAAATGTTTAAATTTTCTTAATCCCAAGGATCCATGTGTAAAAACACTTGCCTTATCTTATTGTATTTGAATGACAGCTTTTGTCTCGTTTTTGGATTATTGTACCTACTTTTGATTGTCTGAAATAATAATAATATTACCAATGTGTAATCCCACCTTATAAGTTACCTAGCCTTGGCTTCTACCTATCTACATGATACATCATTATGTTCCAGCTTCCTTGTCCGATATTAGAAGTAAGAAATCTTGTGCCGCAACCCCGAGCTGTACTATCCACAAATGTAGACCAAGACCGAATCCCTGCCCAGACCCTGAGAAATGTTTCAATAAGTCTAGGAGATCACCAGTGAAATGTGAAAGCGCCAAAGAAGTTATAACGGCCCGCGGAGCGCCTTGTACTTGCAGTTCAGAACACACGAAATTCACACGAAGACATAAAGATCGCAACACCTGTTGTAGAAAAAAGAAATCTTTTAAACAAAGAATAAAGAAAGCTTATGCCAAACGTTCCACTGTGTCTCGTTGGTCTGATCCCAATCGTAAAAAATGCATTATTTTATAGGGGTGCCAACAAAATATAAACCACTTAATTCGGCAAGCAAAAACCTCATACGAGTACAAGCAATAAATAATAAAGAAAGTAATTTTCTTCATCAATCTTCAATCAAGCTTCTAAATGGATTAAAAAGCTCATCTGGTTGCTAAGAGAGCGCTATTGAAGCTGAATTTATTAAAAATATATTCAGTTTTCGAAGATATTTCATGGACAATCACTTGCACAACCAACAACAACACTTCCAAAAGAACACAAGTTACGGAAGAAGATTGACGGTACATGAGGAACACAATGATTTTAATTTTATTATTGATAAATTTCTTATTATGTGTTAGAGATTCTTTTTATTTCTAATTTCTGTCAAAAAGAAATTCTACTATTTTTTGTCTAATGTTTTCTCAGTAATCTTAGAAATTGGATATTTAATCACTAATATAAATGTTATGTTAGCCTACTCAGATAACACATGGGTGACATTATTTTAAAGTTACGTAAAAGCAGGTACACCTTACTTTTTACATGAAATGCACTACTTAGCAGTTTTCATTTATTAGAAAAAAGTTTCTAATTGTTAAATGGTATTGGTATTGGTTGTGGGCTCCGGTTTCGCATTTAGACTCAAGATGACCATCTTTTATGCGTCGAGGACAGGTTGGCTAGGTGAGCCAACCAAGCTCCTTATACTTGCCCATTGTGTGGCCACGCCCTCGCATTCCAGGATTACGAGCGCGGCCGTTTCTTCTGCACCTTCTGCATCCTCTGCAAAGAGGAATGTCCGTCGCATTAATGGTGAATAGTTGTCGGTTCAGGGCTAGGTGTCCTGTTATGGACCCTACAACTATTCGGATATCTAGTCTACTAAGACTGATCAGTCTACAAGTAAGTCCTGGTCAGACTTCAGTCAACACCAGTTTAGACTGTCAGCAGCCGGGTGAGTTTTTCCACCTTCAGTTGTGTGCTTCACGCTGTCTAACCCAGGATGGAAGTTGGTTAAAAGGCCGTGGCAGCAGTATGGTTAGGCCGGTGGACGGGGTTACAGAGCCCCTCCTTATCAACTCATCCGCGGCGTCGTTCCCGTGTGTGTTACTATGCCTTTAATCTATTGGAGTAGTACCCCATTTACAGTGGCAAGCTGCTCCATTGCTTGATGGCATTGGAAGACAATACCAGAGGTCATTGTGTTCCTCTAGTGCCTTTTGGGAAGGCCATGCTGTCTGACAGTATTCGGATATTATAGTCCTTAATGCCCCTTGACATGGCCGTCGTGGCGGCGTAAGTTATTGCCACACATTCGCATTGGAATATGGAACTGTATTTGCCTAACGCTAGTGATTTATTCATATTTAGGTCTTGCGAGAAAACTCCGGCTCCAGTTCCTGACCTAGTCTTGGAACCGTCCGAGTAAATTCGAACTTCTTTAATGCCGGATTGATCTCGGTCATTTTCTTGTATCTGAATCTGGTATCTTTTTGTAAAGATATGGTGTTTTGGGATCATATTGCATTGGCATGCTATTAGTGGTTTGTACTCCTCTAACTGATCCCATAGTTTGACTAACATAACTGATCACATTTAAGCTGCAGACCCAGGTGTCTGAGTCTGATGATTGCTACGGCGGCCTCCTGCTGTATGAATAAATCCAGACGGGGCACACCTCCAGTGCGGCAGTTGGCGTCGTGCGCATACAGCCAGTGTCCATAGAGCATGGGAGTCACTGGAATTGCTGCAATTTGTTTATGACGGTGCTTAGCTCTGTTCTCTGCCACCAGACAATAGCACCTTAAGTGATTATTGGTCTTATGACTGTCCTGTAGAGCCATGGGTATAATCTTTGGTGATAGTCCCCAGCTTTTGCCGAGTAGCCGTTTGCATTGGCAGAAGACAATGCAGGCTTCGTTTGATTTTCATCGAGGAGCTAAATCCAAAGTTTACTGTCCAGTATAACTATTAGGTATTTGACCTCTTTGTTAAGAGCTAGTTGCGTTCCAAATAGCTTGGGAAGTCTGAGATTTCCTAGACTACGTATGTTTGTGAACATAATCATCTCTGTTTTCGATGGGTTTACACACCGCTGTTTAACAATCTTCAGTGCAAGTCCATTCTGATTGCATGTAACGCTCTCAAAGGGAACACTGATATAGATAGTCAGATCATCTGCATAGCCTATTGTGAGGACCGTAGATGGTCATTGAGTTTTGTAATGAGTTCATCCACAAGTATGTTCCATAGAAGGGGAGAGAGTACACCGCCCTGAGGGCATCCTCTAGCAACCTCCCCTCTAGTCACTTGCTCTCAGTAAATTGAATATCTCTATGTCATAGCATGCTGTGGATCCACCCTGAGATTGTGGAATCAACACCATGTCTAGAAAGATCTTGGCTAATACTGGTGAAATTGGTTTTGTCAAAGGCACCCTCGATATCGATGAAGGTGGCCAATGTTGACCTTTTGTGTTTTAAATTGCCTTCTATATGTAATACAACTCGATGTAGAGTAGATTCTCTTGATTTTCCCATCCAGTATGCATGTCGATTGTGGTGTAAGGAGTGACTGAATAATGCAGTGCTCCTAACTTTCCAATTAGCCTCTCGAGAACCTTTTACAGGAAGGACGTGAGACTGATAGGTCCGTGTGATTTGGGTTGTGTGTAGTCTCCTTTACCAGATTTGGGGATGCAGAGTACTTTAACTTCTCTCCATTTCAAGGGGATGTAATGGTGCGCCAGGCAGCCTCTGTAATTTTTTACAAGGTGATGTACTAGTATCACATCACACCATCTCAGTAGGCGTGGGAAGATACCATCTAGTCCTGGAGCCTTGAATGGCAGGAAGCTGTTAATTGCCCATCTGAGTTTATCACGGTTGACAACTTTGCGGGCCGTGTCAAAGTCTATATCGTCTGGTGTTTTTTTCCCACTTGTCTTCCCATGTTTCCATCATATCTGTTATGCGACATCCAGGGAAGTGCGTTTTCAAGAACAGCTCTGAGACTTCCGAGTCTGTTTTGGTATACTCACCATCAGGCTTCTTCAGTGAGCCAAGATTGTGTTCGCCTCTGCTACACAATATGTTATTGACTCTGTTGGCCTGGTTGTTGTTTTCTATATTGGTACAGGAGCTTCTCCAGTACTCAGTTTTCCTGGTTCTCATTCGCTTCTTATATTTATGCCGGGCCTGTGTATAGGCATCCCTGAGTTGGTCTAGTCGGGTGTTTTTTGCTTTATTGAACAACTTTCTCACCTTACGACGTAGTCTTTCAACTTTCTCACCTTACGACGTAGTCTTTCCAGTTCCGGTCCACACCACTGGTGTCTGTTCTGTGGTCCAGTTCTGGGTGTAGAAAGTGGGCATGTTTGTTCAAAGCAATTGGTCAGTGTTTGTGTAAGACTGATAACATGGCTGTCAATGTCCGTAACAGTCCCCGTAGCATATGTTCAGTCAATGCCTCCCAGTTTTTCTCATACCGTTTCCGGTCCATCTTACGGGGATTCCGTCGGGGATCGGGTGGCTTAAGATTCCTTTCAAAATTGAATTTGATCCAGCGATGGTCCGAGCACGATGCTTCGCTCGAAACATGCTAGTTCGAGATGTGTTGCGATGCGTGCTCACTCGATAAAGTTAGATCAATGATAGTTTGGGCTCTGGATGTAACAAATGTCGGCTTCGAGCCTATGTTGATAATGTTCAACTTAGTTGGTAGTAGGAACGATACAAATTCTCTTGATGTCCTCCGCCTGCACCTTGTTAAGGTCAGGGTATGGCTCCAGCATGACCGCGACGCAAAGGTCATTTCCCTTTAGCGCGTCGGAGTAGCTGACGGAGCTGGTATTTGGCAGCTGTTTCCTCCGCTTGCCATTACTCTGAGGAGTATAGGACTCGTCCGGCCGGTTCCATTTGGCGGGCCTCGCGTCGCACGAAAGTTTCCCTTCGTGTTTTCCTCGTCCCGCTCGTTTTTCCTGTCCAGGGTGACCCTGCCTTGGTACTAATTCAGCTGCCGGCGTCTTAGCAGGTAGCGCCCCCGTAGGAGTACATTTCCCTTTTCGAGTCTGTCTGGACTGGTTCGGACTGTGCCATCCCCCTTACGGGTCCCGCACACGATACAAACATGCGGGTGGTTGCCCTCCCCTCACCCTCAGTCTCTGTTGATCATGAGGCCGCAGGCACCAACCACTTAGTGTCCGCAGAAGGTAAAGATAGGAAGGAAGTGGAACACCCAAACCCGTTAAATAGTATTATTGCTATTTCAAAACTCTGTAAATCCGAAACATAACTAAGTATCTGTTTATTTATTTATTTTATTGAAAATGTTTGTTGTTAGTCGCCATCAGTCAAAATAATTATTATGGTCTAATAATTCTTCCTAAGTAAAGGATTTCACTTTTTAATTTATTTTCTTTTGATTAAAATGTTATTACTAAGTATACAATTACCTGCTGAACACTTAGGTAATATTTATAATAGTGCACAAAGCCGGTAAAGGTTTCTGTGCTACGGCCGTAAGTAGGGTACAGTCTGAAAATAATTACGCATAGAAACCGAGAACACGCACGAAATTTGAGGTGAGCAAAAATATGCCATTTTGGCACAGTGGACGAATGGCGTCAGTGCTCAAGGTCAAATTGTAGTGCTAACAGCTCTCGTAATTTTAATAGATTAATACAAAATTACTGTTTGTGCAATTAACGGGTGCCACAGTGAGAGTTCGACCTTCAATGCCAACTTGCCTTCGATGTCTGCATTTAAATATTTCTTATGCAAATTCCTGACCTGCCTACTTTTCTGTGATGCCGATGTTTTCAACTGTTCTTTATGTTGGTGTTTGTCGCCAACTATTATAAAAATGTTTTGCTTGTCTCACCATGCCTACTATTTGTACAGTCAAATCAACAAGTTTTTAACTTTATAGATTTATACAAAGAATTAAAAAAAAAGTAAAAAAAACCCTACATGACATAGTATGCTTGTATATGTATGCATATATGTGCGCCTGTGTATGCGCCTGTGCGCGCACGTGATTGCGCGCCTTTGTGTGTATGTGTGTGTGTCGGTATATGTCTGTGTTTCTGTGTGTGTATCTTTGTGTATGTGTACTTGTTTGTTAAAAAATGGTTTTATAAATTTTGATATTTTTCCTAAATTAAAAAAATGCTTATTGTATAGGTTGGTAATGTACTTCACTTGCACTAATAAAATAAATTTGATTTTAATTCGGTGGAATAGTCAAATTGAACGCACTTAAGACTATTCTTTAGTTTTACTAGATAGGTGATGTTTTTAGCAACTTTTAATAAACCAAATATTATTTAATACATCATTGAAATATATTTATTGGGTAATTGATTTTTTTTTTGTAAATTTACATTGTACGTAGAAAACACCCAAACTTTACTACTAATATTTACAAAACGTACAAATATTTGGTCCGACCCGGGAATCGAACCCGAGATCTCTTCATAGCAGTCGCATATGCTACCCCTGCATCATCTATGCTGTCATAATAAATTTTAATGGGTATAAAGTATACATTTATGGAAGATGTAATCTATGTCGGATCACTATAATAACTTAAAAACGATGTCTACTATTTAACTTTTTTAATGTTTCGTATAAAGTATATATATTACATTATATATATTATTTAAGTATTTATATTACTTATTTCAGATTTTAATCCATAAAATTAAAAAAGAATTTCCTTTTTGTCAGTGCAGAGGGGTTTCTGGAGGATTCGTTTTAAGGAGTTAAGGAAGTAGCAGTTCCAATTTCCCTACGTCGTTTCCCTGTCGCCTGTAAATATGTAGCTCAAACTTGACGGTTTTTTGATATGAAACTATCCTTCTATGCGTCATTATTCTAAAGGTACATACGGTATAGTATAAAAAGTAACACTTTGATCACGTAGTCAAAAGAGTAATCTATAGTCTTCGATAAAATAAACTACGCTCTATTTGTTTGATCGAAGTCTATAGTAATCTGATGCTTAACAAAAGCAGAAAACCACCGCTTTATAGAAACTAAAGAAATCTCTTATCAACATTGTCGCAAGTCATAATTTCATGGCTATTTGCTGTGATCAGATAAGTAGTCAAGATATAATTGTGTGATGGATTATCACTGGGTCTGGATGTAGGTAATTAATCTAAAATGTATGTATAGTATAATAGTATTTAATCAGCAGTTTGGTTACCATAGTACAGGCTCTGCATAGTTTGGGATCAGATAGCCATGTGTGAGATGTGTGAAGTTATTATTATTATTTTGAACTTTGAACTGTCATGATTTGTGCGTAGGCGGCCTCTGTACATGATACTTAAGTGAATAAGCTACAAAAATTTAAACTTATCGATGAATAATATGTAATAGTAATTTATAATAAAAACCTAACCTAACCTCCTTTATAAGGAGAGGCCTGTGTCCAGCAGTGGACTGTTATAGGCTGTTGATGATGATGATGATGATGATGATGATGAATTTATAATAAATAATGAGGCTAATAATATTTAGTACTTACGTATGTCTCCATTTTAATTGTGAAATATTAAGCATCTATAGCGATTCATTTTAACCTGGTCTAGTATACCTTTATCCCTTTACCCATACATTAAGAATATTACTTTAGTGATACTTAAAGTCTATGCCTTTGCTGTCAGTTGTCTTGTTCACAAAATGTATACTTATTTAAACCCATTAAAATACAGCTAAATACTGAAATGTAACAGCACTTAGTAAAAAGATATAGCTGACATAAGCCATGGGTAAGTATCCAAATAATCAATGACACCAGCCTTTTAGAAAGTTTCTATAGGCTCTATTTATACCTAAGTAGCCCTTATCCGGTAAATATGTAATTAGGTACCTTGGAAAGAATCTAAAGATTAGTGTTGTGTTTTGACTAGGACTTCTTGATATCATATTATGATCTTAATTTTGTTTCTATGGAAAGTATTCTGGTTATAACTTTTTTAGGGTAAGTACTCGTATAGTCAGAAGGAACAATAGTTAAACTATGGTACTCTTTAGAAGAATGAAGGGGTCATGTGGCAAAGGACGAAGAAGAAAAAGTACAACTTTTGCCGCAGTGATAATATCATTTAAGCATTATGCGTACTTGGAAACCCTGGACATACGGACATTTGCATCCAAAGACTACCGCAGTTGATCGTTGATGTACTTGTCTCATGTAGTCAATGGCGGCGTCAGTGATTTTGAGTAATTTTGCCCTTTAACAAAAACTAGCACCAGACTTCATGAATATCAAGAACTCAAACTTTCGCCTCTTCCCAAACCTTAGTTTATTACTCTTACTGCCACTAACACCGTAATTGCCATTATGACGGCTCAAGACCAGAATAGGAGGAGTAGGAGTAGGAGGAGCCTTGGCTCTTTTATTTATATTCTTTTCATCCCCTAAGATGTTGCACAGGCAAGTGCTTATCTGGACAAAGATAATCAAATCCATTTACTACTATTATCCCTTTGCCTATCCATCACCATTGGATATATTGCGACGGAGTATGTGGTCGAAATATAAGTCACTCCTCCTACCTACTAAAATATATATTTAGATAGATAGATAAATACTTTATTTGTACACCAGGGTTTTACAGACATTATAAAGTAATTAACTACAGATGTAATGTACAAAGAGCGGCCTTATCGCGTAGTGCAATTTCTTCCAGGCAACCTTTGGATGGATTCATTTTGAACTGGTGATAGGTATACAGAAATTAGAGAAATAAATATTTATTATTGAAAAGACAACTCCCGCACTAGGAATAGATCCTGTGTCGCGGGGGTCTTTACAAACATACATAAAACGAACACAAAGAACACCCGGACTCAGAACGACAATTTGTAGATCGCACAAAGTGACGTCCCAAATGGGGATCGAACCCACAACACTCAGCGTAGTAGGAAACGGCGTACGACCGCTTAAACCACAACGCCACCCTTGCAGTCAATATTTAATATGTTACACAGAAGAAACAAAGTTTATTGCAGATTTTATGTTACTGCAAAAAAAAAGTGATAAAGTATTGTGTTTTTAAAAGTATGCGTGATTGAATACTTTAATTAATACATTAATCAATGTTTATTAATGAGAGTCAAATACGTAAATTAGCAAGAATTGGCCAGAGTTTTTTATATATGTTTACCTATTTAAAGTGCTTCTATTTTTAAGTAAAGGACAGTTGAATTAAAAATCATTATCAGATTTTCGAAGTCCACAGCTTTACGAAGGTGTCCCCCAAGGAGTGCTAACTGCAAACTATCCCGGTCTTGGGGATTCCGCATCCATCCGTTGTGGCTGGCAATCATCAGACCGTCTATCGGGAGAACTAAAAATACAGTTCTGAATTAAGTTCAACCTTTATTTGTTTCAGCGTCAGGAGGATCCGTCCCTAGGAGTATAAAGCCATGTGTCTCGGCACCTGCTTGCAGCACACATAAATGCAGGCACAAACCAGATCCTTGCCCAAACCCTGAAAAATGTTTCCAAAAATCTAAAAAAAAAACGGTTAGATGTCCTAGTGCCATGGCAGTTGTCACTCCCCGCGGTTTGGATTGTAGTTGCACTCCTGAATTTAGTAAGTACAACCGAAGTAGAAAACCCGGCGAAAAAAAAAGGTCGAAGACGCCATACAGAAAGAGAGTAGCTAAAATGTACAGGAAACGGTCTACTATAAATAAATTCCCACGGCAGAAACGCTGTGCTATTTTATAGAATGATGAACATATTTAAAAGAAAATTATGTTTCTTAGTCATATTTAAGTATACATACCTTTTGATGCTACAAATATACAGACCGATACCGTAATAGAGCCTTTGTTTTACTTAATTAACACCTGCCCATTTTAATATATAAGTAAGTCACTACGGGTACCTACTTATAATTTTTAAGAGCAAACTAATAAAAAAATTGAAAAACGAAACAAAAAACCCGACTGCGTGTATTGTGTATGTATGTGTATATTTTCTTATACCCAGTGTCACACTCACAATTAAGACGAATCTAACGACTCCGCCCAAGCCAAAATCCATAAAGCATTTTAGACTTCAGAGCGTTCCAAAGAAAGATACATACATACATAGACTCGAAAACAAAACCCTTCTTCTGAGACAGACGGGTAAAAAAGAAGTCCGACACGTTTCAGGAGATTTGAACTGTGAACAATTTCAATTTAATATTGAATTAATGAAAAATATTGAATTTGATATGTAGTATTAATGGTTATGTAGTATTAAATTAACACAACTTAATTAGTCCAATTTTAAGCTAAAGAGGTTTCAATTCTTTTCTTTCAATTTTTGAAAACTGACAGTCGTGTATCCTGTATGTAAATGATTATTTCGCAAGTTTTTGACAGAAATAGTAAGTTATTTAAAAATATAAATCTCCTTGGATGCTCTAAACTTTAGACAGGTCCTCGAATCTACTATCAATCATTACAAAATAAGTGATCATAGAGAGGAAAAGAAGTAATAGAAAGTAGTTGCTCTTGCGATATCACCCACGTTGGATCTAGAAAATACATTTTTGCCCCTCGCTTGGATTAATTAGTTCAGGTACTCTTACTTATCTGGTCTTTTGTAAATATTTTTCAGCAATTTGCCCTTTGTTGCACATTTAGGAAAAAACCTGACTTATATTAGAAATACGAGTTTATTAGATTCGTTTCACGCCTCAACTATTCCGGCTGAGTAGTCGAAAAGTTTTAAATGTCGGCTACACTATTTGCTTATCTGTACTGTTAGTGTCACGTTAGTGTCATGACTGATGATGGGGTATATAATATATATGTTCTGTGCTGATGACTGTCATGTCAAGTGTCAATTTAAAGCTTCTCTTCAGGCCTTTTTTTTTAAATATTATATTAAATTTCTTTTACACTAAATTAGATAACAAATTATTCTACACGAAGGAGGCGTTTGCAACAATTGAAAATAGACGAAGTACAGAGAGAAATATACCTTGCGATCCTGCCTAGAGTTAGCTAGAGTTAAGCAAACTGTCTGATTTCAATTTTGAGAGGAATATTTAAGCTTTTATGTAAACGAGATCAATGTATTGTTCATAAAGTAATTTAATCATGGACCTAAGACAGGAAGAGTCTAAAACAATTAAAGCGATTGGTACAGATACTGTCCACAAAATTTGTTCTGGCCAGGTAAATATACATATGTATCGCATTATTTCTTATATTATTAATTAATTTCTCCTGCGCTAATTTACGATTATTATCAAGTTTTAATTGTACCCTTAATAACTATGGCTGGTTTTTTAAGGTGGTGGTAAGTTTAGCAGTGGCAGTAAAAGAACTTGTTGAAAATTCGCTTGATGCAAGTGCTACCACCATTGACATAAGATTTAAAAATTATGGTATAGATTTGATAGAAGTATCTGATAATGGTACTGGAGTCACAGAAGATAACTTTGCTGCTTTGGGTAAGATCACAATTAGAACTTATGCTGAGCCTACTGCTGCACCTGTATTAAGCCAGATCAGTTTATTTATTTGGTCTCAGAGTCTGCTGATCAAATTTGTAAAGTTCCTATAAATTATTACTACTTGTTTATTGTTAAATATACCAAAATCTATATAAGGAGAATTATGAGTTCCCAGTATCTATATGAACCTCTGTAATTTATATTACAGCTTTAAAGTATCATACTTCAAAATTAAGTGAGTACTCTGACTTGCTTGGAGTTTCCAGTTTTGGTTTCAGAGGAGAGGCATTAAGTTCACTATGTGCTTTAGCAAATCTCACTATTACTACTAGGCACAAATCAGTGGAATATGGTAAGAATTTACATTCATACTTATTTGGCAAAATATGGAGCTTAAAACTACATTTACTACTTTTTTCTTTTAATGTGTTACTGCTATCTGTGCAATGTAGATGAGTGATATTAATTTTAACACTCTTTTTTTTTAACATTTCTACAATTACTTAAAACTTCATTAAAGTATCAACAAGAATTTAATATATTTAAATTTAAGTATATTTAATTCAATTGTGTATACTTTTTTTCAGCTACAAAAATTGAATATGATCACAAAGGCAATATAACTAAAAAGACGCCATGTTCAAGACAAATTGGCTCAACTGTTACCTTGACAAACCTATTTTCTTCATTGCCTGTAAGACAAAAAGAGTTCCATAAAAATGCAAAGAGAGAATTTAACAAAATGACCCAATTGCTGTATGCATACTGTCTGATTTCAACAGAAGTAAAGTAAGTAAAAGTTGACTTAAAGAATGAATACATTCTAAATGCGTATTTTCTAATTTATTATAATGAATTACAGAATTACTTGTAGCAATCAAACAGGTTCTAATTCGAAATCTATAGTAGTTGCAACCCAAGGATCACCATTGTATAAAGACAATATAGCCAGTGTCTTTGGTATAAAACAGTTACAAACCTTATTGGAAATAAAACCTGAGTATGTCACAAATATAAAAGAAAATATTTTTAAAGGGTTGTCAGGGGATGTTGCACAAACTGGTGAGAATGAAGAAATTGAGGATGTAGAAATTAATTTATCTGAAGACTCCAATGATGCAGAAAAGGCAGATTCTGTTAGTAGTTCACATAACTCACAAGGTTATAAAAATTTTGCTAAACCTGCAGAATTAACAGGCTTTATATCATCATGTGCTCACGGTAGTGGGCGCTCTAGTACTGATAGACAATTTTATTTCATTAATTCAAGACCTTGTGAACCAACCAAATTAATGAAATTGGTTAATGAAATATACAGGCAGTACAATCCTAATCAATATCCTTTTGTCTTTTTAAATGTTGATTTAGAAAAGACTTCAGTTGACGTAAATGTTACCCCTGATAAACGTAAAGTATTCCTTACCAAAGAAAAAGTTATATTAGACATATTGAAAAACTCTCTATTGAAATTATTTGAAGATATACCCAGGACATTAAAAGTTGATAGTTCTTTACATTCCTGTAACAAAGAACAAAATATTGTTAAATCAAATATTGAACAGCCAAGAATATTTAATTCGTTTCTACAACAATTCAAAAATAAAAATAAACAAACCTCTGAAGAAAAATTAACTGTTATAGAAGAGCCAAGCAAAAGTGAATTAAAAAGGAAATCTACCACAATGTTAGATTTTCTTTCATCTAAGACAATGAAGATTACAGGTAACGAGGAGCACACAGAAATATCAGAAGAGGTTACTATTAATTGTGTAGAAGATTTAAATAATAAATCCACAGATCAATCAACTTTTGCTAGCGATGAAAATGATTGTCAACTTGGAGACTTTAACGAAAATGTAGAATTCACCGAAGATGCAAAATTATCCACAAAAAATGATCTGGAAAATGATAAAAATAATATTTTGTACTTAGATTATACAAATACTTTGCCAACAACTCAAATAAGAAATGTGGATGATATTGTAATTGATAAACAACACACAATATATTGCAAACCTAAACTAGATAAATGTGAGATAGTAAAGTCGCCAAAGGAGAAAAAGTCTAAGACAGTAACAGACACAGAAGATTTAGGAAAGGGTCATAGGAGATCAGTAACACTAAGAACTTCATTTGATCATATTAAAGCATTAACAACTATATACAATACAGAGAAAAAAGAATATGTTCCGAATAGGGTTAAGTTTAAAAGTGAAATAAATCCAGTATTCAATAAGAAATGTGAGGAAGAATTAAGTAGAGAAATATCGAAAGACTCGTTTAGGCAAATGAAAGTTGTCGGGCAATTTAATTTAGGTTTCATTATAACGCGATTAGAAGATGATCTCTTTATTATTGACCAACATGCTACGGACGAAATTTACAATTTTGAAACATTACAAAAGACTACGGAATTGACGAGTCAAAAGCTAGTTGTGTAAGTTTTAACACCTAACAATTAATTGTAATTATTTTTAAATATATTCTCTGAAATACTAATCAAAATACGAAATACTTCTAGACCTCAGCAACTAGAACTAACTGGAGTCAATGAACAAATTTTAATGGATAATCTAGATGTCTTTAAAAAGAATGGATTCACTTTTGAAATTAACGAGGAAGCTCTACCCACTAAAAGAGTGAAACTGATTACAATACCTATGTCAAAAAATTGGATTTTTGGCAAAGAAGATATTGACGAATTGTTGTTTATTTTAAGAGTAAGTGTTAGATAGGTAGTAGTTAGCTTAACTTATGCAGTATCAACAGTTACCATGCGCATAACATCTCCATTTCGTGTCGTGCTCTGCCACAGAGCCACCATGATGAATCCCGATCAACTATATCTTAAAATAATGTACGTCAAACGTACATAATATACTTAGGGCCACTATGGCTGTACGGTACGTGCTGTTTTTTTATGAAAACTGATGTAAGAATACTGCTTATTGCGTACCATGTTGTAAAATATAATTATTAAAATGTGGTTATGATTATTTTCACTTTACTGTAGTTTTGGGTGAACATTTTCTTAAATGATCTGATTAAATGATTTTTTTCAATGAAAGAAAAAACGTAATGTAGAACAAAATATATTTATTGTCTGACATATCATAACCTTCGTTGCTTAAGTGAAACTTCTAATTTTTTTGTTTTAATAAAAGAAAAATAGCAATTAGAAACAAGCTTTTCGAACGGTGAACACAAATTGGAATACACCTTATATTCGTGACATTCTTAACTCGTACATTCGAGTTAAGAATCATGTTGTAGTGCGTTCCCATCTACTAATCTTCAAACGCTGGCTTTTACTGAAAATGGATGTAAGGTGTAGCGTACCTAATTTGTGTTTATGATTTAAAAAGGTTGTTTGTAATCGTTATCAGATTAAAATAAAAACATAAAAAGTAAAAATTCGAAGTATCGCTTGCAGCGAAGGTTATGTCATACAATAAAAATATATTTTGTTCTCAATTTAATGTTTTCAATTAAATTCAAAAGCAGATCATTTAAAAAAATGCTAACACAAAACAACAAGGAGTTTTCTATGAAAATTACAGTAAAGTGAAAATAATGTAAACCAAATCTTAACAATGATATTTTACAACACGTACGCAAGAAGTACATCAAATTTCGTTAAAAAAAGTAGCTTTTACTTGTCCTGAGTACGTGCTTTGAGTGATTCTGCTAGGGAGTATATTCCACAGCAGAGCCATAAACGATGCTTTTTATTTTGTTACCTACAATACGTACAGATATAATGGCCCTAACTACAGTCAAAGGGTCATAAATGCAGTTGCAGCACGCCGGTTCTGTGCCTATCTTTGTGATGTTTCAATGCACACACACACATATTATTACCAGATAATACAGACGTATAATGTTGGTTCGTCACATGCATGAGTGCACAACACTATGTGCCTAGACACCTATTTATACGTTTTCTTCGTATTGAACTTCCAGAATCAGAACTTATTTGAAAGCGATGATAAAACTCAACACAGTAGTCATTAGAACCAGTGGCATAATAGTAAGATTAGCTTAGTTCCACACCTGATGACGAGTGGCGACTGTTCGAGCATCAGTGCCTGAACACTTTCTGAACTTTTTGTTTTCATGTCGGAATATATATTTTTTAACTCTGTTACTTTAAAATGACTGCAGTTTACGGAAGAAAAAGGTATAATATGTAATTTAATACAAAAAAAAGTATTTTTCATAAGATAATTTATTTATATTATTATCAACCTTTAAAAGACACTAAACATGAAATTAACCACATTTAAGTTTAATATTTTCATAAACTATTTTGGTTGCCTATATAATTTGTTCTTGTTGTTTATAGAGGTTTAGTTTAATTTGTTCATTTTCTCAAGGACAAGAAGATTGAAACTAAACCTCCGTATTACAATCACAAACTAGCTTATTACTATTACATCCAGCGCATCCCCATAAAGTAACCTTAACATTCGAATATTGATGAGATTGAAACCATTCACTTATAATACCAGCACGGTATATCGCACAGTTATCTTAAATTAAATAAGTTCACTCAATTCTTCCACGGGATAAACACGTAGCACACAGCACAGTAGGTAGCTTTATGTCGTTCGAAACCTCGACGTAATTGAAGTCTAGTTGGTTTGGAATCAAACCACCTCAGGGAGGTGTTAGACGCTAGCTTGCCGACCGAGCGTTTCCCTGAGTGCTGGAAGAACGGGCAGCTGGTCCTGTTAATGTCCTGATTCGATTGCGGTCTATCGTGTTGCTGGACGAGGCGGGTAAATTGTTTGGGAGGGTACTCTCCGCCCGCATCGTCCGCCATCTCTACGAGGCCCCCTGATCTGTAGGACTCCCAATTCTGTTTTCGAGCGGGGCGTTCGACGGTTAGCGCTGTGCTGCGCCTCAGGGCCGTGACCGAAGAGGCGGTGAACTGTGGCGGCGTGAGCGTGTCATTGGACATCGCCAACGCATTCAATAATTTGCCATTCAGCTGCATCAGGGAAGCACTCCACTATCATGGGGTGCCAAAGTACCTGAGGCGGCTAGTGGCAGACTATTTAGAGGAGCGTACCGTTGTGTACGAGGACCGAGATGCTAATATGAGGTGTCGGCCCATGACGTGCGGTGTTCCACAGGGGTCTGTTCTTGGACCCCTCCTGTGGATCTTCCCTCTGGGCTGGTTGTAATTTGTTACGCCTCAATCGTAGTCAACTCGGTCCTCGTTCCAGTCCCGTAGAGGATCAGGCCCAGATTTTTCATCTGGGCCTGATCCTCGACTGGAGGTGGCTCTTCTACGAGCACTTCCGACAGCTTGCTCCAAAGGTGGTCGGCGCTGCGTCTGCCCTTAGGCGACTTTTACCCAATTTGGGTGGACCCAGCGTGGCAACGAGACGGCTGTACACGGGGGTGGTCCGGTCAATGGCACTGTACGGTGCATCGGTGTGGGCGGCGTCTCTGAACGCTAAGAATAGGGCACGCCTCTGGCGCCCTCAGAGGATATTGGCGGTTAGAGCCATACGCGGTTACCGCACCGTTTCAACGCAGGCGGCGTGCGCATTGGCCGGGGAGTACCCCCCCGTGGGATTTGAAGGCGCAACTGCTCGCCGAAGTAAATCGGCGGACAGCTGAGTTCCGGGCGGATAGTAGCAGTCAGTCAGGGTCAAATCTACCCCTATTGATTAACACAAGTTCTTATTTAAATTAATTTGAAACTTTCAAGATGCGTATCATTGTTGTACTTTAAAAAAGCTCAATAAGTCGATAAGCTTGCAGTAGTTTAGGTAATGGGTTTTGAGGAATCAGTGCATTTAAAAAAAGGGCTCTCTTGGGCCAAAAATAGTTAAGGATTCCCTGCACTACATAGTTATGCAATCTTCTGTGTATTTGTAAAAGGTCAATATGTAAATTATAAACCAAGTGCTTACTATTTCTGACAAGAATATAGATGATGTATACCTTCATTATATTGTATGTTTGGTACAAATATTATATATATTTAAGTGTATATATATATATATATATATATATATATATATATATATATACATACAAGACCTACTTAAAAAGTGGTAAATTAAATTAAAAACATTAAAGAATATTCACTTTCTAGGAATCGCCTTTGGAATACTGCAGGCCAAGCAGAGTAAGAGCAATGTTCGCATCAAGAGCTTGTCGTAAATCTGTTATGATCGGCACAGCTTTGAGCAAGACTGATATGAAGAAGCTTGTTGATCATATGGCTGAACTAGAAAAACCTTGGGTAAGACTTCTGTAAACCAGGCAGAATCAAGAATACTTCTACTTAGTATCCAACTCTTATAGCGTAATCATATTTTCATTGTATGAATTTTGGTTTCGGTGAGAAATAAACGATATTATTATTATAACTAACTGTAATTGGTACAATATTAACACCTGCTTCTGCTCCCCAGACCTCAATAAACTAAATAGCAACTTTGTAGTAGGGACTATCTATACTTCACGAGTTTCATGTTTTTTTCCTTTGCTAGTGTTGAGAACCGTATCTGTAACCTCCAGGTTTCCACTCCTGAACTAAGGAGTGGAAACCTGCAAAAAAACGGCCAACACCTTTTGCCATAACATGATATATATTTGATTATAATAAGCATTGGAATAGTAAACTTGTTATTGTTTTATTTTCAGAATTGTCCGCACGGCAGACCGACAATCCGACATTTGGTCAATTTGGCTATGATTCATACTAAATCCCAATTTGCTACTTAACATTTTTGTATTATATTTTTTAATTCTAAAATCTTATAAATCAAGGTGCCTAATTTAGTTGTGTGATACAATTTATTAAATGAAACTGCAAACTGATTTTCTTATTTTATTTCATACACTAATTGTTTTGAATACGTTAAAACCAGTGTGCGCAGTAGTTATCATGACGCCTGGAATTTGTCTGTGCCAGTGTAATTCTTTTATATCACTTTGTCCTTGGTGGATGAATAGAAGCTGAGGTGGCAAGTTCTGCAATAAGTAATAAACATATTTATTTATAAGCTTATAAGAGACAAACTGATCATTAGAATAGAGAATAGATTTATTTTACACGTGCCAAACCGCATCTATCGCGATTAGACCAAGCGCAGTGTAGGATCGAGCCAACGTTAAAAAAAAAACTCTCGCACTAGGAACATACCGCGGGGCACTTTACAAAGATATATGGAAACGGGCACAAAGAACCAGCCACAACAAATTTTTCAAATTTAATCATAGTTACGTTATTGATGTACATTTTTAACACGAGTGTAAGCCACACGATGGTTGTGGCTATGCTTTCGTATGCTTATCTGTGCTGGAAGTTGTATTAACTCGCTTTCATGAGTTCTTTTTAGGGTTCCGTACCTCAAAAGGTAAAAAAGGAACCCTTATAAGATCACTTTCTTGTCCGTCTGTACGTGTGTCACCACCGATTTTCTCAGGAACGGGTAGACCTAGCAATTTGAAATTTATACCAGATACTGAGGTCTATGGTCCCTATTAGGTCTATAAAAATCAAGGTCCTGAGTCAACACGATAAAAAGATATGGGCAAATTTCGATTTTCGTGAAAACTTGTACCAAAATTTACCTTAATTTTCAACTTTTTTTTATTTTTCAGAATTTTCTCTTTACTTGTGCTGTAAGACCTAGCTTTTAACCAAAATTGTCAATTCTAGGCCAACCGGAAATACCCTATAGGTTTTGGGTCGAAAACCTATATGGTAGTTCCCGTTGACCTAGAATCACGAAATTTAGCAAAAAGAAACGTCTTACAGCACAAATAAAGGAACAATTCCAAAAAATAAAAATAAGTTGAAAATTAAGAATAATTTTGGTACTTACAAATTTTCGCGAAAATGTACGTAAAATATGGGTAGGTACGGAACCTTCGGCGCACGAGTTCGACTCGTACCTGACCGGTTTTTTTTTTGTTGCGATCGGCTGGTCACAAGATCGAAACCAAACCAACAAATTTATTAATCCGAACATTTGAATTTTGCTTAATATAGGGATTTACAAGTTAATATTGTTACGTCGGCGTCGGTTGCTAACGCTTTGATACGCACAGCTTACGCCAAAACTTGAATTTTGCAATTTACGTGAACATCTCTATCCACTAATCAGTTTTCAAACTTTACCTTTAGCTCTTCATCAACTAAGTCGTCATCATCTCGCTCCACCGCCAAATCCCAAAGTGCAACTTGATGATCCTCTCCAGCAGACGCCAATACGCTAGGCTCAGTCCAGTGCCACTCCACCGAAGTAACGGGGGCAGTGTGGTGTTTGAATGTTCCGACTGGAGTCTTATTAGAAAATTGCCTTAAGTCCCAGATATGAAGGAATCCGTCATCGCCACCTATATATGTAAGGTGTGAAGTTATTGTTGAATTCATAGGAATATCAGTTAGTTTTAGTTGACTTCACTGTATAGGTAACCAAATTACATGTATTTATGAATTTAATATTTTTTGGTAATCTAACCTAAGAGGAGGGTAAGTTTCAAACACTAATTATGTTTATTCAAAGAGATACAGTTTAAACAGTTCTGTTACAACGTTTAAACTAAAATTCTGCTTGTTTGGTGTAATATGTTTAATGAGTATTTTTAGGTTCAATACTAAAAAGCAAAGGTACGACGTAAGATTTAAAAACCTAGTAGTTTGTCTTTTTTGAGTATTAGTTTGGTTTGGACTAATAACATTAATTATTGTTTTAATGTTCGACTTAACTATTTTAAACCATAATCAAGTTTTGTCAACCTTACCACTTGCAATAAACGGTTCTTTGTTGTTCCATGAAATAACATTTATGTCGCTCTGATGGGCATCCTCAGCTGTCAACATACAAGCTTTGTTGGGGGCCGCTCTCGTGTCCCATATTCTAATGGATTTATCCACTGAACAGGAAGCCAAGACTTTTCTGTAATAACATGAAAATATAAAACATTGCCTGTTATTAAGTATCACAACACATCACATCAACAGCCTTTAATAGTCCACTGCTGGACATACGCCTTTCCTTAGAAAGGAAGTTTTGGCCTACTATACCACGCTGTCCAGACGGCTTGGTATAGGGTTCCTCCTTCCTTCCTTCTCTCTGCAGTGCTGTTGTTCTACATAGTTTTTGTTCCTTTAGTCGGCTCTTACGACACCCGCGAGATGAATAGGGGTAGTGACACTCTGTATTCTTAATCCGTCACTACACGGTCAGTTATTAAGTATACTACCCAGAAACGACACCAATTTTTCTTTCATCTATTTCCTCAGTAAGGAAGGCAGATGTGAATTTTACTCTCATTTCATTACCTAAAATGTAGCCACCACCACCTCTGTAGTTTTGGTAACCGCATGTGATACATAGAACGATTTCATACTCCCAGGTGTTACTGCAATTTTTTCTAACGGGAAAAATTCAAATAATATGCCCGACCCGGCAATAAAACCATTTGACCTCTTAAGTAAGATATGTAGGAAAATACCAGGTTGCTTTGTTCTAAATTTTCACTTTCTGAAAACATTGATACTAAGCAGATCTTATGTATGTTATGTTTTCCTCACTTATGTATGTTTTTATATCAACATAAATAGAATAGTATAGAATGAACTTCATTGTACACCAGTTTAGTACATCATACATACAAGAGTACATCAAATTAATGAGAAAGTACAAATGGCGACCTCACAGCTAAAAACCAATTTCTTACAGGCAAACTTTGGATCGACAGACAAATCGACTCTTAGAATGCTCTTAGATAGACGATTTGATGGGTAGTTTCAGTGTGTAAAAAAATGTAGAAGAATCATGAAATATTTATATAGCAAACAGTAGTTGATGATAAATGTACATTAATACATATAGTCTGTAAAACATATACACATAATATAATATAAATAAATACATACATACCTACGTAAATAAATACATAATATCTACATTTTCATTAGGAAGGAATACAACAGATATAATATACATTCAGTCAAAAAAGCATCGGGAATGGATGATTTGTTTATGGTTCCAAATTCAAATTTTTGTTTTTTTTTTTGTTGTTAGATTGGCACAACTGTTTTCCATTTTGGCGCGGAGTTTGAGTTGCATCTGTTATTTATACGAGTAATAAATACAGTGCTGTTTTTAGTTATATCATATCTAGTGTGTATTGCGAATTTCATAATGGACAAAAACATCGAACAAAGAGTTTGTCTTAAATTTTGCATAGCCCATGGAATTTCGCGTTCGGAGTCACTGAAAATGTTACAGAAGGCTTACGGTGAATCGACTATGCTTATGAGTGGTACAAAGCGTTCAAAAGCGGTCGAGATGTGATGGAAGATTTGCCTCGCTGTGGTAGGCATCAACGTCTGCAACTGAAGTTAACATCGCAAAAGTGAAGGAAAAAGTGACTGAAAATCCTCATTCAACTTTGAGAGAGATAGCCGTCGAACTTTCTGTATCTCACGAGTCAATCCGTACCATTTTAACTAATCATTTGGGTATGAAACACATTGATATAATACTTACATAGATGAGTAATTACCGCCTAAAATCGTTGCTACTGCACATATGTCCACAGGCATATGCGTAGCAAACGTCAATTCATTATTCAATGTGGCGTCAACCGAGTTGAACATAGCGACACATGACAGTAACAATCGCCAAAATGGCTAAATGCGTAGTGAAAGAATGCGATTCAAGGTCACAAAACATCAATAAATCATGCGGAATTACTTTTCACGTGTAAGTTTATGGTTTTTGTATTGATAATATCGTAAATAAGGCTATAATTGAAATAAAACACTGATAATTGTAATTTAGAATCAGTGTTACCATTAAAAAATCATTTTGGTTTTCCCACATTAGTGGGAGAATTTATAATTTATGAAACAATATGCTTTATACTGTTTTTAAACATTTTGCCAATAATAATAAAATATAGGAAAAACGGTAGTTGTTAGGGCTGGACCGATCCCTTTTTTTAGGGACCCGTTGAACGTTCACTGCGAGCTTGGCAGAAGTGCCAAGCTCGCAGTGCTGGAGACTTTTGTACAAAAAAATTAATTCATTGTTTTTCTTAATTTATTATCAATTTTAAATAATAATTGTACAAAATAATAATAATAATAAGATACAGAAGGCAGTCCTCCTTGACGCGGCTCGTATAGTGAGTAGGTTCCTATCTTTGCAGTCCTAACCACTGGTGTCCTGGTACCTGTACCCGATGTCGGTGGTCTACTATTTTTTATATTTTTAAATGTATTTTTATTTCTTTTGTAATATATTTAAAAATGTAATTAATATGTATATATAAAATTTAATAAAGAGAATAATAATAAATGTTTATCATAAAAATAAAAATATAAAATAAAAAAGTAAATAACTAAACATAAATATTTTTTTATAAAATAAAAATAAAAATATTTTTTTTTTTATTTGTTTTTTAAATTATAATAGAATTTGCAATACACCCTGGGGATTATTTATTATCAGTGCAAGTTGATCATTCACTTTTATTATTAAATGCTATTATTTTTACATACGTAAAAATAAGAGTGTATCATGAAAGTAAAATATCCACACAAACTTATAAAAAAGAGTCTAAAAGACAATTGTATACAAAACTGATGCTTCACAGCGCAGTTTGATATTACACTGAATATAAACCCTTTTAACCAAATATTTCCAGTTATTTTATTATTTATACCTATTCTATTCAATTCGAAATATATTATTTAGAATATTTAAATTAATTTATTTTATTACAAAATTGTTTAAAAAAAAAAATTGATTCTTAGTTGTTATGGGTAAAATTTCATACGGTAGTCAACACTGGCCCACCATCGTAAAGTTATATCTTTGTCTTTGTCTAATCCGAGCGATGGTATTGTTCTTGTCTCGCGTGTAAATGAGACATAAATATGTTTACTTTCAAATGTTTAGTGGTATCAAAGCTACGTCGTCAAAGTTCAAAAGTGGTTACACTTTTTTCGACGTGTGATAATGAGGTTTGCTTCTCTAGTGTTGTTTTAACTCAATGATGAAACATGTTACCGCTCGGCTAGTCCCAAAAGGCCTGAATTTTCTCCAAAAACTCAATCACATGAGAGTCGCTGAGGACATGCTAGAACGAGTCAATTCCGACCCAACATTCATGACACGCATTGTTATTGGTGACGAGACGTGGGTTCACGAGTTTGACGTGCAAACCAACTGAACCGACACCGAAAAAACCACGCCAGAGTCAAGTCAAAGTCATAATGACTGTTTTCTTTGACTATCGCGGTGTTGTGCACTCGGAATTACAAAGGAAGGAAGGTCAAACGGTAAATAAAGAATATTATTTAGCGTTATGCGGCATTTAAGAGAGCAAATTCGACGAAAATGGCCAGATTTGTGGAAAGAAAATTCTTGGATTTTGCACCACGATAATGCGCCTTCGCACAAGGCCATTATTGTGAACGAATTTTTGCAAAACACTCATAAAATATCATCGAGCAACCACCATATTCACCAGATATAGCTCCAGCCGACTTCTTTCTTTTTCCTAAACTCAAGTTACCACTTCGTGGCACCTGTTTTCAATCGGTAGAAGACATACAGAAAAATTCGCGGCGAGAACTGAACTCAATTCCGGAAACAGCGTTTAAAAAATGTTTTGATGATTGGATTATTCGTTGGCGTAAGTGTATCGTTTCTTAAGAAGCATACTCTGAAGGTGATAAAATAAATTTGGATGAATAACAATCATTTTGTGTATTATTGATCTTTTCCCGGTACTTTCTTGACAGAGTAGTATTTACATAACATCGACTATGTTACTTAATTTATGGGAAGTCATGACTGGAATATCATTTCGAAAAGGAAATACTTGCCTCTCATTAGGAGACCACTGTATATCTTCAACAGAAGCAGTATGTCCGACTAGAGGGCGTTGATCAACATCCCAAGTACCAGCTTCGTTTGGAGTCCATATATGAATATCTCTTCTGCAATCACCAGTTGCTAGTACCTGATGACAAAAGATATTTCACCTATAAATTTACGACAAAATATATTTAATAAAAAAATATACAGAGAACTTTATACTTGTGTTTCTTGATATATAAGATTATTATATTCGAAAAATGAAACCAATTTTTAGATAGATAAAGTTGAAAAAATTTGGAGTTCTGGCCTTTTTTTATTTATGACACACTACACACTTTTAGTATTGGCAGTCTCATGACTGAAAGGAATCTCTACTGCATAATTGAGCCTAATAAAAAAAAATGTATAGCCCAGATGAGATCTGCTTAATGTCAATGTTTTCAGAAAGTGAAAATTTAGAAAAAAGCAAGCCTGTTTTATCTGGCATTATTATTTATATTTTATTATTATTATTATTATTTATACATCTTAATATAAATTACAAGGATAAGTTTACCAAAACTAATTTTAACTTTCGTAATTAAGTTCTACATACACAAGGTAAAATTAATTGCTAACTTGTGTAATAATAAATCATTGTCATAAGTAATAAAAAATACCTATCACTGGTGTGCATCTGGATCGAAGACCCATTTTTTAAGTCTTTGTGAAAATATTTTTATAAATTAGTGAAAATATAAAATAACAAAAATATTGGGATCTCAGTTCCGAGGTTTAAGTAAAATTTGAAGTTCATTTACTTTTAACACATAGCTTTTATGACATTTTTACTTTTTATCTAATTCACAAAGGTATCTATGTCATCATCATCAACAGCCTTTACTAGTCCACTGCTGGACATAGACGTCTCCTTAGAAAGGAGGTTTTGGCCTACTATACCTGCTGTCTATGTAAAATATATTAAAGTTGTATTTATGTATTTCATTAGTTTAATTCATGTTTTACAGATTCCTCAGTAAAGAAATTAATGAACTAAGGGACCTAGTTAGGGTATACCTAGGGTATTCTACAGTGCTGGGAATTTCTTACTTAATTTTTTTTTTAAATCTTAACTAAATTCTATAATAAAAATAATTAACACAGGGATAGGACTATCTGAGATTGGCTATGCAGCTTTGTGAACAGGTCTGAATTGAGGGCCCAAGTTATTAGATGTTTATTTATTAACTGTAAAAATAAAAGTCAAGGCTGCATTTCCCAAAATAAATTTTATTACTTACACCGGGCTCCGTGGGACTCCAATCAATCCCAAACCCTTCCTGCTGGTGGCCATTAAATGAATACAGGGGCCTTACTGGATTGTTCACACTTTCCAAATTATAGCGTTCAAGCAATGTAGGATCATCCACTGCTTGCAATTGCTGAGTTATATTCCATATGTCTACTCTACCCAATTCAGACCAACTTGCTGCCAGAACAGAATTTTTGAAATTTGTTGCCTGTAAATAAAAAACTCAAAACATTTAATAATGACCTCATTAGTGGTTTCAAAGAATATATTCTAACTAACTCTGTAATAATATATTTGTATTAACTGAAATAAAGCTAGAGTGAAACTACTACTGAACTAAAATTGCCAAAAATATTTAAAAATAATGCTTATAATTTTATTTTTATTACATTAAATGACCATCATCATAGAATAATGTCCGTTTTGAAAAAAAATTGAAGTTCAGTTTTTACCATATTTGGATACTACAGTGTCTAAATATTATTACTACATTAAAGATTTTTTTATGTATATTAGATTTAAAATTATTCAATGTTTGTTGCCTTATTTTACTTTGAGCGCCTAATGTGATAATTTTTCTAGAGAATTGTAAAATTATTGGTTATTTTTAATGATTTTAAAACAAACTAATAATTTTCACTTGCATGCCAATTTTCGTAATTACAGATTTAGAATTTAAAAAGTTATGTCAAAAAAATAACATAATTATTTGAAATTTCTGTCCTGGAAAGTTCAATAAATGTAGGATTCAACACTATTCAATATGACAAAATGATCTTTACTCTAGTGATTCCCTTATTACCGTTTTTGATAATGTTACTGGGTGAAATGTTAAGGTCACCGCCAATTAACTATTTCAAAAACAAGATATTACATGTACACAGAAGATAAACAGCAAATTTAAGTATGTAGTTTAATATCACTCGTTTTGTCTGTATTTGATTTTTTGTACAAACCCTTATCCTATTAACACATCCTTGATGTTTGATGAAAGAAAATGTCATTTCTGGCTTTTTCTCATCATCTTCCTCTTCCTCATCATCATCGTCATCTGAATCTGACTCTTCATTTTCAGCCTCTTTAGATGTTTGATGCAAATTGGACATCTTTATTACTAAAACACTGCAATCAAGTATCACTTTTAATAGAAATACTTAACAAGGAGGATAAAGCATAAACAAATTCAATTGTTAAAAAAATGATTTACTTACTTGTTCAAATGTGCACTAGAAGCTTGAGTGCCGGCTACCAAATAGGTTGTCATCGGAAACTCGTGCCTATCACTCCCAAGATTGTCAGTGATAACATCAAAGCTTAGACAAGGAGCACCTGTTTGGGCTTGATGCAACATGACATACGCAGATTGATCGCATACCAGGTGCTCATCTTCTTTTAGGGGTTGATCGGGTAAATAGGTTTTAGGACGATCGTCATCATCTACTTCCTCGCCTTCCTCCATAACTTCGTCTTCCGATTCAGAGGAACTCTCCATTTGTTCTTCAATTTCGTTTGACATAGCTAATATGCTCTTACTAAATTAGTTAACTTTACTTTAACTTGATAAATATAAATGAAAACAAGACATGCGTGATTGAGGTTATTTCCTCAAACTAAATCATGCATTTGACAGTGACAACACTGACAAATCTGACAACACACACTTTTTGAGATTCTGTCGTCGTTCGTTTGGTTAGCACGTGCGTCTAGAATTCTTACAAATCTTGTGTGATTTTGTGACTATTGGGTCTTTTTTTTTGTGTTATTTTGTGCTGTCCTATTGGTTACGGTGTGTTGTTTGTAACTAAACATTACCGGTAAGTGATTAACATGAACGGAAACAAACCGCCCGACCCTCCCGATATTCCATATCCTGTACCCCTCCTTTCACCCCTACTCCTCCCCTACCCGATCAACCCTCAACCCCTTCCAACCCCTTAGAACAGTTTGCCAATGTGATCTGCAATGCAGCGGTCCAAGATAATTGCCCTCTCGCTACAAACTCACGTAAACGACATGTGAACGATGAGGTAGGTACCCACCCTCTTAAACGTAGCCCTAATCAAATAAGAAGCCCGCTTGGTCGTGACAAGTACACGACGAACGATACTGGTCCCTACATTGTTCATGTTTCCCGCGTGGAGACCCAATTGAGTTCTGGCACAACTCTCCACCCTGTCTCTTTTGGTGTTTTCCTCTTCAAAAATAAAATTAATAATGTGGTTAGAGATGGAGTCAAAAAAGTAGGTCGTAATAGGGTGTCAGTACAGTTTGCATCCCCTCAGGATGCAAACTCATTTTTAATAAACCCCTTACTAAATACACATAAATACACTGCCATCATCCCCACCTTTAACATCACTAGAATGGGTGTAGTATCAGGCATCCCCACCGACATGGATGATGAGGATGTCATTAAATTTGTAACAGTGCCGCTGTGTTGTGGCCCAATAATTAAAGTCAGGCGCCTTAATAGGAAATCTTTTACTGAAGGTCTATTGGAGTGGAAACCTACGGAAACCTGTGTCCTCACTTTTGATGGCCAGGTTCTGCCTAAAAGAGTTTACTGTTGTTACAACTCGCTTCCTGTTCAACAATATAAATATATTGTTGAACAGGAAGCGAGTTGAACCTGCAGCATTTCCTACACTGTACGGTTGGGTATTTACCCAACCGTACAGTGTAGGAAATGCTGCAGGTTTGGCCATATGGAGTCAATCCGCAGGTCCAAACCAAGATGCAGCAAGTGTGGCCACGAACATCCTGGTAATGGTTGTGCCATGTAGAAAGAGAGGCCTTTTGTGTGCTGTGCTCCGGTGACCACTATGCTTAAAGCAGGGCTTGCCCGGAGTATGATAGACAGAGAGCTATTAAGACCATGATGGCGGAAAGGAACATATCCTACATGGAAGCAAGCAAGGTTGTTCCCTCTCCAACACGCCGATACGCTGACATCCTGAAAGCTCCACAACTCAACCAACTTATTTATTTTTATTTTTACGTCCGGCACACGCGGACGCCGCCCCCCCGCGGCTGGCCAACTAATGCGGGTGGAGGGGAGAACCCATCCCGTCCACCCGCGGCCACACTCAGGGCGGCATGAGGCGCAGGTGAGCGCGCCTCCGCCGCCCGGTTCGCCGGCGGCGGATCAGGTCCGAGTGGAGGTCGTCCTCCCGGGCCTTCTCCGCCGCCTCCTTCTGCGAGATTACCTCCTCGCAGAAGGTTGCGACCGCGGTAAAACAACTATCGCTACCGGCCATGGAGCGAATTACGGCCGGTAGCGAGGATCTGCTCCGATGACTGCAGTGAGGGCCCGGCGCTTCGTCGCCCATGCGGGGCAAACTACCAGCGTGTGCTGGGCCGAGTCCTCACTGCAGTCGCAGTATTGGCAGGCGGGACTCGATTCCCTCCTAGCGACCGAGTACAGGTACTTTTCAAAGCAACCGTGCCCGGAAAGCACCTGCGTCAGCCGGAAGGTAATGGTCCCGTGCTGCCGCCCTGCCCACTCGGCGATGACCGGCTGGAGAGCCTCCACGGCGGCGAAGCCTCCAGCCGGAACGACCATCTGACCATGGTGGCTCGGCGAGCCGCTTCGCGCCACTCGCGCACGCGCACGTCTTCACCGGAAGTCAGCACACCGGAACTTCGGCGAGCACTTCCGCCTCCAAATCCCACGGGGGTGTTCCGGCCAAGGCGCAAGCCGCCTCGGTGGACACCGTGCGATATCCGCGTATGGCTCTGACCGCCAATATCCTCTGGGGCCGCCAGAGGCGCGCCCTATTCGGGGCGGTCAGAGCCGCCACCCACACCGGTGCACCATACAGCACCATGGACCGGACAACCCCCGCGTACAGCCGCCTCGTGGGAACACTGGTCCCGCCCAAATTGGGCAAAAGTCGCCCCAGGGCGGAGGCAGTGTCCACCAACTTCAGACCAAGCTGTCGGAAGTGCTCGTCGAAGAGCCACCTACCGTCTAGGACCAGACCCAGGTACCTCATCTGGGCCCGGACCGGTACGAGGACCGAGCCGACCTCGATTGACCACGACGGGGCCCATGAAATAATAGGGCTGTGGCGTACCTACTTACACCACGTCCTACGAAGTTATTAGCCCCGCTCAACTTTCGCACCTTGGACCATACACCCGAGGCAGTAAACAAAAGGATGGCGTGTGACGTCGCACCGGCCTAGCGACCGGCAATGTACGGACCTACCTAGGCACTCCGCGTTCGGCGCTCACGCTTACTACCGCTCATTATTTTTGTATCGAGTTGATAACTATATATCTGTTAATTTTGTAAAGTTTCTTTTTAAAATATAATTGTTGGAACTACTAAACTAATATCGTTCATTTTTCGACTTCCATCTCAGTGTAGTGATATTTTTTCTTAAACGTCCTACCTACCTGACTGGATAAGGATCCCGGTACGAACCTTGGAATTAATGTGGTGGCAATTCCCCCACATATTGGTGACCCCGAAAGCAGAAGAATTTTGAAGATTGTTGCGCCGGATTTTTTGAAGGTAGAAGATTTTTCAAGGTTTGTGGCTGAAAATCGGGAATATCCAGGATTGCATCAGTGCATCAGTTCAACAAGGGAACCTGTTTCTAAGGTACTTTTTTGAAATACTTGGTGTAACTATTGAGAAATTACTTAGATACACTTTCACTTTCATAGAAATTTTAGCGTGTGGTCCAAGTCACAAGCGGCAAGCGACTTAATATTTTTTTAATATTAAAGATGTCTAATGAGGACGGTCCTATTCCGAACGCAATAGTGGAGGAGCCTCAGGTATCGCGCGTGGGAGTGCGCGTCCCACCTTTTTGGCCTGCGGACCCTACTGTATGGTTCGCGCAACTGGAGAGTCAGTTTATCCTCTCTAGGGTGGTCACCGACGAAACCAAATTCCATTATGTAGTTTCACAGCTCGACACACAATACGCAATGGAAGTGAAGGACGTAATTAAAAATCCTCCAGCATCGGGCAAATACGAGAAAATAAAGACTGAACTTATTAAACGATTATGTGCATCGCAGGAAAAGCGTTTGAAGCAGCTGCTGGAGCGAGAGGAGCTAGGAGACCGGAAGCCCTCGCAGTTCCTGCGCCACCTAGAGGGTCTAGCAGGTGCAGACGTGCCCAGCCAGTTCATGAAGACTATCTGGACCAGCAGGTTACCCCAGGAAATCCGAACTGTTTTAGCCTCTAGGAGGGACGAGCCACTGGAGTACCTGGCTGATTTGGCTGATTCTGTCTACGACATCGCTGCACCATCTCCTCAAGTCGCTAGTACATCATCCTCAGGTGCTGATCGGTTCGACGAGATGACTAAGCAGATAAGCGAACTCACTAGGCAAGTAGCTTCACTTACCTCTCACATGTCTAGGAAAGGGCATCCCGGACGCAGTCGTTCCAAGTCACAGCGAAGCGATCGCTCACGCAGTCGCTCGAGACCACAGCAGCCACCTCCGAATCATCCTCACTGCTTCTATCACTTCACATACGGAGCTAAAGCGAAGAAATGTAAGCAACCTTGTACCTTCACGTCGGGAAACGCACAGGGCGGTCGGAAGTAGCGGCCAACGACTGCCCACCTTCAACATCATCAGGCCGTTTGTTTGTGACAGATCGTGCAACGAAAATGCAGTTCCTTGTGGACACTGGTTCCGACCTGTGTGTTTTCCCACGTTCAGCACATAAAACGCCCTGCTCACTTACCAAATACGACCTGGTAGCTGCAAACAATAGCGTCATCCATACTTACGGACCAGTTCAGCTTCACTTGGATTTGGGACTTCGGAGAGATTTTGCATGGACTTTTACAGTCGCCGATGTATCTCGACCCATCATTGGTGTCGACTTGCTCAGTTTCTACAACTTACTCGTGGATTGCAGAAACCAACGTCTCATTGACGGTACTACAACCTTGTCAGTAGCAGCCCTTTCTTCTTCGGTTCCTGATGAGCTGTCTTCCATCAAGGCGGTCACTGGTGATTCAGATTTTCATCACATTCTTCGTGATTACCCTGAAATCACCAGACCTGCAGGTATTCAGTCTCCTCCCAAACATAGTACAATGCACTACATTAAGACTACCCCTGGACCTCCAGTCTCGTGTAAGCCTCGTCGTCTTGATCCTGTTCGCCTCCAAGCTGCGAAAAAGGAGTTCGAGGATATGCTCGCCAGTGGTATAGCTAGACGCTCTGAAAGTCCTTGGTCCTCTGCACTGCATTTGGTGAAGAAGAAGAAGGATGATGCCTGGAGACCTTGCGGGGATTACCGTGCCCTAAATGCTAGAACCGTTCCAGACCGGTATCCCGTCCGCCACATCCAGGACTTTTCGCACCAACTGTCAGGTTGTTCCATCTTCTCTACTATAGACCTAGTCAAGGCCTACAATCAGATTGCCGTCAATCCAGAAGACATACCTAAAACTGCCATTACTACTCCTTTTGGGCTTTTTGAGTTCCCGTACATGACCTTTGGTTTAAGAAACGCGGCTCAAACTTTCCAAAGGTTCATCGATATGGTTCTGCTGGGACTTGACTTCACTTATGGGTATATTGACGACATCCTCGTTTTCTCCAGTTATGTGGAGCAGCATAAGGAACACCTGCACATCATCTTTCAGCGCCTCAAGGAGTATGGAGTGTTAGTAAACACTTCCAAAAGTCATCTGGGTCAGTCTGAAGTTGTCTTCCTCGGATACAGAGTATCAGCTGCTGGAACACAGCCTCTCCAGTCTAAGATCGAGGCCATCCAGAACTTCCCGGCACCTAAAACGGTCAAAGAGCTTCGTCGATTCTTGGGTATGATCAACTTTTATCATCGTTTTCTACCCCACGCAGCTCAACTTCAAGCACCTTTGAATGCCGTTCTATCTGGTCCGAAGGTTAAAGGTTCACATCCAGTGGAAATGACTCCAGAACGTCGTAAAGCTTTCGAGGACTGCAAAGCTTCTCTCTCTCATGCAGCTCTCCTTGCTCATCCAGATCCTTCTGCAGAGTTAGCGATCGTCACGGATGCTTCTTTGACTTCCATCGGAGCTGTACTTCAACAGAAGAAAGGTGAGGACTGGCAACCTCTTGCGTTCTATTCACACAAACTTTCCAGCTCACAGATGAAATACAGCCCATACGACCGCGAACTCCTGGCTGTCTATGAGGCTATCAAGTATTTTCGGCACATGGTGGAAGCGAGAACCTTTACTGTCTTCACGGATCACAAGCCGCTTACCTACTCCTTCTCCATGAGCAAAGAAAACTGTACTCCAAGACAGTTCCGCTATCTGGACTTTGTAGCCCAATTTACTACCGATATTCGCTACCTGCCAGGACGAGACAACGTGGTTGCGGATGCACTTTCTCGGGTTGAGGAAGTATCACTTACCTTAGACTATCAGGCTCTTGCACGTGCTCAGGACGAAGATCCAGAGACCAAGACCTGCTACTACGTGGTTCTGCCCTAAGACTACAAAAGGTACTTACCTTGAACAGCACTCTTCCAGTCTACTGTGACATGTCTGTTCAGCCACCTCGACCATACATTTCGCCGAGTTTCAGGAAAACAGTCTTCGCGATGCTGCACAACTTACATCATCCCGGTTGTTCTGCTACAGTGCGACTGGTCACGCAAAAGTTTGTGTGGCCAGGAATCCGCAAAGATTGTAGAGAGTGGGCTAGGCAATGCTTGCAATGTCAATCAAGTAAAGTTACTCGCCATACAGTAATTATCGGTATAACAGCTACATACCCAGGGTTTCTAGATCTTTTAATAGACTAAACCACAGTGAACTCATAGATCTATTCTGCAGTAGCACCAGAAACCTCAAAAATGTTATATCTTTAGATCCTAAACTGTTGTAACTATCTATGTATATGTAAGTCTATTTAGTATGTATTATTATAGATACCAGCACTGTTTTCTGTCTACATGTGGAAGCTTGTAAATGGCATCTAGATAATTAACATAATATGTATTTTGTAAATTTAGCCGTAAGCTCCCCAAATATAATAAAATAAAAAAATAAAATAAACATACTACCTCTCCTCTATCCACATTCCTGACTCCTTCTTCTCGTTTCTCACACATTCATCTTGACCTTATTGGTCCCTTGCCATCTTCCTCTGACTACATGTACTGCCTCACCGTCATCGACAGGTTTACACGTTGGCCTGATGCGTACCCGCTTAAATCAATCACCGCTGAGTCTTGCGCTGCAGCCCTCGTCTCTGGGTGGATCGCCAGATTTGGTTGTCCAGCCCGGATCACTACCGACCGTGGTCGGCAATACTGGTATACTACTTCATTTGAATGCCGATGTTGAGTTGAGAGACTATAGGTATATTGAACAGAGAAATAGAATGAATTTAAATCTTTTTTAAGTCATGTTAAGAATACGTTCTGGTTTAAAGTTGGAAAGAGAATGCTGCAACAAATATGAAATCCCAATAAATGTTGTTAAACAAATCGGTACCAAAGAATCGTATTAATCTGTCACTGACGATGATGGTGCTGACAAAAACGATTAGTTTCAGTACTAAATTTTAATAAAGGAAACTAGTTATTAAAACACATCTTTTTCTTTCGTAATTACTAAAGTGTAGTGTAGTACCTATAGAGTAGGATCGTTTTTCGTTGGTGGTTTTCTGGTGGTTTTAGATTGTGAATCTGGTGGAGAGTTCATTTACCTGTTGGCAACACTGGTTATGTGATGTGAAGCAGTCAAAAGACAAAATGTATTTATTTAATGGTTTAAGGTTATTTTAGCATAAACCTACAATAACTTATTTTCATGTTGAATTGAAAAGTATTAATCATGGCTTTTCGGTGTACGAAATTACTGAAAATAATCAGAAGTACAAGTGTTTTCCGACACAACCTGATCGCAACTTCGATTTCTTTACCTGAAGAAATAAAAGTAGTGAAACCAAAACAATACAAAACAGAAGATAATTTAATTTTTTTAGGGGATCCAGATAACTTTGGCTCCTTGTCAAGAACAATAAAACCATCCCCTGAACAATTAGAAGACGAAGGTGATATTCAAGAAGAGCGTTTTTTACAGAATAAACCTTTACCATCTCAGAAGTTAACCATTAAACAGTATGCTGACTTAATAAAGCAATTTGTGAAACAAAAAAGGATTAAAGAAGCTATGGATGTACTAGAAGTGAGAATGTTGAAAGAAGATAGAGTGAAGCCAGTAAGCTATATTTTTAATATATTAATAGGTGCCTGTGCTGATGTTGGATACACAAAGAAAGCCTTCAGATTATATAATGATATGAAAAGGAGAGCTGTAAATGTAACAGGAGACACATATACATGTCTCTTCAATGCTTGTGCAAATAGCCCTTGGCCTCAAGATGGTTTAAGAAATGCTAAACATTTGAGGGCGCTAATGATAGAAAAAGGAATTGAACCAAACTTGACTAATTACAATGCAATGATAAAAGCATTCGGTTGGTGTGGTGATTTGCCAACTGCTTTTCAAATTGTTGATGAAATGATGCAAAAAAAAATACAGATTAGGGTGCACACATTTAATCATCTTTTACATGCTTGTATTTCTGATAAAAATAATGGTTTACGACATGCTCTCCTTGTTTGGAGAAAAATGTTAAAAATGAGAGAGAAGCCTAATATTTACACATTTAATTTAATGTTGAAATGTGTAAAAGACTGTAATTTAGGTTCTAAAGGTGATATCGTAGAAATGATAAATACAATTCTAGCTGCAATGCCACAAGTTAAAACGAATAATGTTCAGTTGGAATTCATGCAAAAAAATGAAATTTTAAATATAGGGTGCCAAGAAAAAACTTTAATGCAATCAGATGCTGTACCCATTGTAAATAGTGAAATTATTACTCTAAAAAAAGATGAAATTACTTCGGCTGTAATAGACACAGAAGACAATGTTACAACACACCCTGTAAACAAAATGGTCAAAGCTAAATTAAACAATAGGATGGTTCCCAATTTGCTTTCAAGAGTATTAAATATGAACAAAGTAACAGGATTACAAGAAGTGCATACAGTACAAGATAAGTTTGCTATAATCGGTGGACAAGAGGATTTCCTTAAAGAAATGGAAGTTTATTCTGTAAAACCAAATGTTAAGACATTCACACAAATGCTTCCTTTACTGGATAATACAACAGAAGCTGAAAACAAACTACTGGAAGTTATGAAATCTTCAGATATTAAGGCAGATATAGATTTCTATAATATGCTGATAAAAAAGAGGTGTCTTCGATTAGATTATGATGCGGCAATTGTAAGTTTATCCTGTTTTATATTGTATTTTCAATTCTCTGCTTCTTTTTTAGTGTTTTACTTTTTTATATTAACACAGATAGTAAAACAAGTGTAGTTTCCATCTAATTTTGGTCACCACATTTGCAATTGAGGATGAAAAAAATACTAGTAATTCAGGGAAATACTTTTAATAGTTTCTTTTGTAGGATGTAAAGCAAATAATAAAAAACGAGTCTGAATTTCGAAAGAAGCGATATCCTCAGTCTAAAAAGTTAAAATTGAATGTCAATATAATGACATATGGAGTTCTTGCAATGTCCTGCAAAACAAGAGAAAGTGCCATGGAGTTGCTGAATGAGATGAATGAAAAAAAATTGAAGTAAGTTCGTTTTTGTTTTACATTGACTTAATAAACCAAAATAATTGCACAAGATTCTAAAGGAAATGTGTAATATACCCTATTCCAATAATTAATGGATTAATTCATTATGGACTATTCACATGTAAAATTTTATGTCATTACGCTTAATAATTAACGAAATACAATTAAAATACTGACAACCACCACAACTCGTAAATAAACCGACCGACTTCGGATGGCTACAAAAAATTCGGCCGTGCAGTTTAGATACTCAAACTCAAAAACTAAAATTCGAACTTTTGCCGATGGGGCAACGCACACCTATCTGACCATCAGATCATAACATCACTATTCTAAATGTAAGGTGTGCCCTTTTTATCTCCTTCCAACAGGTGTGAAAGTGTAACAATCTCACTGGTGTCCACTACTTCGTAAAATACACAGTCCATCCTTCCTCTTCCATGTCCCTGTCCTTTTTCCTGTCTTTATATAACAGTTTAGATGTAAAAACGTGTCAGACAAACAGATTTCCCTATGCATTTATAGTATTACTAGCTTCAGTACCAGAGCGCAACTTATTTTTTTAAGACTATGCCCGTATCAGGAATATACCCTGTGTTGCAGGGGACTTTACACTTTATGAAACGGACACAAAGAACACCCAGACTCAGAGCAAGAATTTGAGTACCACACAAAGTGATATCCCATGTGGGGTCGAATCCACAACACTTGGTGCAGTAGGAAGCGGCGACGTGACCGCTTTAACCACTACGCCATCCATGCAGTCAAACTGAACTATGTCTGTGTAGATTATTACTTCAACTTAGTCTATATATTTCCCCAAGCTTTAATCAATTCCTATTTACACACAATTAGTCATAAACGCAGACATTATTTCTTATCGATCCCTAAGTGAAAATAATAATGATATTTTACAACACATACGCAATAAATAGAATTCGTAGATCAGTTTTCATAAAAAAACAATAGCTTTTATCTGTCCTGAGTATGTGTTTTAAGGGAGTATGCTCCTCAACATTCATTATTTTGTTACCTAGCACCTAGTGCATGATGGTGGCTCTGTGGTAGAGCAAAACACGGATCTAGACTCTTCTAAATAATAAAAATTTACGTTTCAGAGTGAACATAGAAATACTAGGAACTCTTTTAAGGCAGGGAACTGCGAATAACGAAATCGGATATGTCTTGTACATAATGAATGTGGCTAAAAAGGAAAATGTAGTGCTCAATGAAATGTTTCTAAAACACTTAGAAGCTTTTAACGATAAATGTCGTGAAAGGATCAACAAGGTATCTACTTTAATTACTATTTATTTCATGTGAGTAGTAGTAGTAAACCCAATTGCTCTTATTCCTTATATATATATATATATACACCTCTTGGAATATTACTGTTCATCAAAATGTAATTGAATTGCCAATATTGCATTAAATTAAATACATAATCAAATTTCAGGAACAAGCTACAACAGGCTTTGTCAAAGCTTTTGAAAACTTATCAAAATACTACACCAGTTGGTTAAAAGATGTAAATATTCAAAAGGTACTGCAACCAGACCATCCATGGCAACAATTCAGACAAAACTATCCTGACACATTTCAGCGAGATAATAGAGTAGCAATCTCACAGCCTAAGAAATTTTATAAACGGAACCGAAAACATATACCTTATGTACCAAAAATTGTAAATTAAAAACAAGAAAAATATAGTTCGTAGCTTTATTTATACTGTTACAAATGTGGCATGAGTAAATATTTGTTAGATTTTGATATGATGAAGCTTACGGTTGAGCTCTTCAAATTTCAGGAGTTTGCGAATGAAAAAGTCGCCAAAACGGTGAGCCACCTTCGTGTCTGCGATATGAATCATATCATTGTCAATGTAGAAATCCAGCTGAAAGTTAAATTACCATGTTAACCCATGATGATTATTACTTTTAAATATTAATTTTTAATTAAAATTCCAGATGTAAAAGCTTGTACTTTAACATAGAAGTAACTTATTGACTATTCAATAACACAATTTTATGCTCTCGGCTAAAACTCTACATTAAAAACAAAAACAATTTTTATGAGTAGAAAAAGGGTTTACTAATTTATTATAGCTTACTGTGTTCAGCAAAATAAAACTAATATTGCTCATCATGCCTTTAAGAATCTAAGCGAATATAAAAGCTGAAGAATTTTTTCTTTCAAATTGTTATTTCTAGAATTATCTGGATAGTTAATTAAGATAACCTTCTCCTTTTTGAGGTCAGTTAAAAAGCTATCCTATGTTACATAACATCACACTACTATTGACAGAAATCATCAATAATCACATTCTTAGCTGTATAAAATCTAAAATTATTAAGTACTTCTAGTCTACTTACCTCAGAACCACTCTGAAATTTCCCATCAAGACCACTTGGTCCCTTGCTCCAGACAACATTCTTCATCTTGTGTTTGAAGCATAGCAGGTGAATAGCGAGCGCTGCATGTTCCCGCGCAGCATCACGATCGCCGCCGCGGGCAGCCGACATAAACGCCGCAAGTTTAGCTAAGGGTAGCGTCGTATACAGCTTCAAATACGAACGGATGGTAGGTAGCATCTTTTGTTGACGAACCTGTTAATATTTTAAACTTATATTAATTACAATCTGGAGATTGAAATGCCTTTACAGAAACTGTATCTAGACTGACCTCGTCCATGAACACCTGAGTCTGGTGCTTGACAGCGTCACGTCCGTAGTTGGAACCAGGTTCAATGGGGGGTGGGCATGGTGACAAGAACTTAGGACAAGCAAAAATAAAGCAGCTCTCGAACTCTCCCAAATCACCATATTGCATCTTGAACATCTTCTCATGGTAGTTCTTTTCACGGAGCACCTGCATTTACAAAGTATGATTAAACAAATATGCAAGTGTAACACGTGTCTACATAAAGTTTTCAAAAGTAAAATTTTTGGATAACAAGAACGGCTACTGATTTTGAAATTTGAATATTTTTATATGCTATTTGGAGTTTTAATAGCATGAATTTGTTTTTTTTTTGTACACAAACAAGCATACAACTTATCTGACAGTAAGTACAATGTAAGTGTATGAGCCTACAGGCTTTTGCAACATGTTTGTTACTTAAGAGAAATTATGGCAGACATACCACTATTTAAATCTTAAATTAATTACAATTTATCTGTTGTAAAGATTTATCAAACCGTGTAGTAAAGGTTTATTTGAGCAACAATAAACACTTCAAAACATGTGGTTTTGAAGTGTTTATTGTTTCTCAAATCATTAAGCCTTTGTGCCAAGAAGTCAATGGCCAGCTGGTATGTTGTCTAAATGTCACTTGACTTGACAACTTGTTGCTTTCGTTCTCACATACTTTTTGGACCTGCTCGAAATGCAATGCACAAGATATGCTAATTTTAACGCTAAATCTGCCATCTGCTAAGCAAAAATTACCTGCTGAATAGATTCATCAACGCATTGTGGATGTAAAACCAAACATATAGCCAACAGATGGTACATCTGTTCAGTTTGCTTATTGATTTGGTCGTTCTGGTAGGAGCGAGACGAGAATAGTTGTTTTGTACGCTGCATGTAAAGAAGAGCTGATGACAAGGTCCGAATGGCGTCTGCATAACGACGCATCATCATGTACGCAAAGCCAACGTAATACGATGTCGAGATTTGACATGCAGGCACATGAGAATACTGAGACTTCTTATGAAGTTCAATGTTTTCCAGAACCTGAAACATATTTACTTAAGCTATAAATGTTGCCTTATTCCAAAATATTATTTTGCCCTATCTAATTAGTTAATTACATTAAAACTTACATATTGTGTTGTGATATATTTATATGGCTGTAGTTGACTACATGTTAATGTTGTGTGTGAACACCAAAATCATACCTTTATAGCCTGGTAGTAGTCTCCAAGCAATGAATGCAGCCGCAAGAGGCCTACTAACGAGAAGTACCCCAACATTTTGTAGAGAGAGTGACGGCCGAACTCTCCAGCAACCGAATCGGGATCGCCGCCAGCAGCATACACCTAAAAACGCAATAGCGATCTTCTCTTAAGAGTTTTGTAAGGTATTGTTAAAGCCCATGGATGCACGGAATGATGTGTGATAACTTTGATAGTTTTTTTATAAAGGAATTTAGAATTTTATCTTATTAAATTAAAATACGATATTTGTTTTTAACCGGCTTCAAAAAGGAGGAGATTCTATGTTCCACTGTATGTATTTTATTTTTTGTATAACAATTTTTACTTTGTGTTATTTCAGCATCTTTATACAACTGCCATTATATTGCTTACCTCAAGTTGGCGTTTAATGTTGGACTTATCCACAAGGGAGTGTAACACATTAAGAATGCACAAAACATTCCATGCCTTATTTTCAGTGTTAAGAGCGTCGATTTCAGCTGGGCTTAGTTTAGAAGTGCGAGATCTGAAAAGAGATCATGAGTGTGTTACAATACAGCTACACCCTTAAAAGATTACCCTTTTTGGCTACCTTTCAGAAGACATGAATTAAGTCTTAAACACAGTGATTATGTGCATAACGAATTATATTTAACAATCCTACTAACTAAAATAAGCTACTGTATGAGAAATGTTAAATTTTAATACAAACCTGTATTGTGCAAATGATTGGAATTGATAAACAAATTCATCTATAAGTTCCCACAACCACTGGTCAGGTAATTCAAGAGGCACAGGTGTCTCCGCAGATAAGATGTAGTTGAACAGGTCACAATAGTTGTAGAATGAGTGAAACCTTTGCTCAGGTTTTGGACCACCAGGCACACGCGCATAAATGTCGCGATAGTACAGCTCTTTGTATAAAATCATGAAAACCTAAAACAGTAAGTAAAACAGTAAGTAAATGTAATCTTTTTTTTTCGGAAAGATATTATCAGAAACTAACATGGGCTACTTTATACCGCAAAAGCTAGTAAGACATAAACTGTAGATAATTAACATCCAAGTTAAGGGGTGCATCTACTCAAGGTCTTTTTTATAATAGTTAATTAAATTCTAATACTTACAGGATCATTATCAACTATAGGTGAAACCTCATTTTCCTCAGGCCAGGGAGTATTCTCAAAATACTGCTCAGTAAGTTTAGGAAAAGTATTTTCATACAGATTCAAAATCTCGTATGTTACACCCTCAGTGATCATGTTACGAAAGTAAACAAGAAATTTTTTCACCTGAAAATAAAATATAAAGACATCAGAATTCCAAATGATTCTAAATTTTTTTAATGAATTAAAAATTTTATGATTTCCTTTTCAATTCTGTTGTGACTTAGATCCAACTATTAAACCTAAAAAACTTATTAACAATATGCATTATTAATAAGATTTGTTGATCCTTATAACTAAAACATGTTATTAATCCACTAAGAATTGCGATTTTCTGAAAACCGTTCCTAATCAGTCATCGCTCTTTATGATCTCCCTCAACAATATCCTAATTAATTTTGTTTATCTTAAATTTAGAACATTCCCTAATTGTGATATAATAAACTAAGTTATTTCTTTGAAGAAGATATACTTAGAAATCATCGGCAGAGGCAGTCAGGATTAATAACTACGAGACTGTTGGTCTTGTAGTTATTAATCCTGACTGCCTCTGCCAGTCAAGTTTATGAATCTGAATAAAGTGGTTTCTATTACTATTATTTTATATATTGATATAATGCGAGATGACCTTAACTTGAGACCTGCACATCGTGGTGTCGCAGACATGCGTTTGTACAGAGTGCACAAAAAGTAGCGCCAGAAGCTTCCGCACGCGACTTCGTTTATGCTATTTTTAATGTAAAAATAACATGGATACTACTGTACTCAAAACAACAACAACACTTCATATTTATCTTTTATTATTATACTGAGCCAAAAAAAATAATTGTTTTACGTGAATTATACTACTATGCTATGACAACGGGTACGAAAAAGTAGTTATAAAATTCAATGTATTTAAGTCAGAATTGTGACTAATTATTATTATAATATAATGTATATTATAATGTATATGTGTATCTATTTCTGACAAGATTAACAACAAAATGTAACAGACAGTCTAATAACAATATGATAACAAGATTATTAAATTATTTTAATTTATAATTATTTATCCTTAAAATGACTGGACCGATTTTCATAATATTTTACTACCAGGTCTATATATGGAATGACTTAGGCTATTTTTCCTCTCAGAAAAACCCTATAAAATTTTGAGAGGTCTCATGCACTGCAGTGTACTTTACTACACCACTACCCCAGCGCTTTTAGAATTCCACGCCGTGGAAGTCGCGGGTACTGGCTAGTGAACTAGTAAATCTACATTCTATCTGGGTGTGTTTGTACATTTGAATGAGAATGGTGTATTTCTCATACAATTTCTTCAAAGTAGTAGCAGTATACTATCTATCATCAATCATGAAAAATGAATGATGATTTTGTTAGCTTTTAGTTTAGCTAGCTTTAAACTCTGAAGTAATATAAAATAATAATAAAAACCTCACACATCTCACACACGGCTGTCTGATCCCAAACTAGGCAGAGCCTGTACTATGATAACCAGACTGCTGATAAACATACTTATATATTTCTAAATACATTCATATTATAGATAAATTACACCCAGACACAGAACAAATGATTGTGCTCATCACATAAATATTTGTCCTGGGTGGAAATTGAACCCACGACCTCCGGCTTGGCAGTCAGAGTAACTAACCACTAGACCAGCAGGCCAATATTGTCAACACTATTTGTAATAGTTGGAATTACACACTTTCACTTACCATATCAGGCATTTTATAATGAGACCTATCATATTCCAGGTCATATTGAGGATCTCCCGTGTGCGGTTCGTAGTCACCGTATGACTCATATCCACCCTAAAAATTGCAAAAATATTTTATTAAGTCTAAATGTATTTATATTATAATGCTGCTTACGTTTATGGTTATAGGTTATGACATTCAGTCAAATTTGTTAACGTAGATTGTTAGCTCCACCGCAGTTCTTACCTCGTTATAATCGTCACTGGAATACATATTTCTTGATGAATTCTATGTTATAGGCAGCTTTTAACAGTCAAAAATAGAATCTGAAAATACTAATCAGTCGTCGACCACGACCAAATACATTACACAGTATTGCCAGATGCGTTGCAACCATAGAGTACAGCACAGTAATTAGGGATGCAATCGATATATCGATTTTCTTCAAACTTCGATACATCGCTTTTAATCATCATTGTTTTAACATCTAAGTTGACCCAAAAAAATGAATGATACATCTTTCTTATTGAGCGCTGTTTTATGAACGATACCTCTCTCAGTCACAACTGTCACAAGCATAGACTTTTCTATTTAACAAAACAATTGCTTTGATCTTCTTTAATAACGGCTATTTTTTTATTTGTTCCATGTGAAAAAGTGAAGCAAAGTTATAGTTAACTATGAGAGATAGTTCAAATTCAACTATGTACATTGCGAACGTAACCAGCCGCTTATTTCAATAACATGATTTTACTCTTTTTCATTGTTTTAGTTTAAAAGTGAGCTTAAAAAGGTAAACATTCAGTTATAGATTTTATTTCTGAGATATCTATAAAGAGACATGCGTTGGAGATGTGGGACGACCTAGAGGTTATTTCCTTTGCCCATCGTAGCAACTTCGATACCTAGTGAGCGGTTATTCTCAGAAGCTGGTGCTACAATCACCCAGGAGAGAAACCGGAAACTTACTGGGAACCATGTTGTCAAAAGTATTTTTTTTTATATTATATTTTGAAGAAATAAAATCTTAATATTTGTTTTCTGTTAAAATTAACTATTCAACAAAACTTTAAAACTAAATGTTTAAACCTTCCTAAAAGATTTTAAATATAAAATTAAATTTTATTACTGATTTGTTTCATTTCTGTTAAACATAAATATATATTATATATTTATACAGTCTCGATATCGAATATCGATGTAAAGTTTGATGTTTTTGACACCGTTTTTACCTTGGGAAAATTTCGATGATTTTTAAGAGCGATGTTGCATCACTAACAGTAATATTGATTGTAGGCATGGGAAAAAGTCACAGTGAACTATGAAAGACCGGTCATTTATCATCGATTTTTTCGAACATAGGTTAGGGTTACTACTTACTCACGCGTTGTTGCTCATAAACTGTTTTCAGACTATGCATAAAGACCCTATTTCGCCTATTTTACAGTAAATTATTTAATTATATGTAGCTACCATTATCTACATAATCATTAAAAAAAACTAGATTTACTGTTAAATAGCGTCTAATCTACCTATCTAGTAAACCTTACCTACTTACGCAAGAATCGAATAATAAATAATAAAAACTGTGATTTTGTCCCATGTTAATTGATTGCCCTAGATAGATAGAGGTTACCATACCAAAACTGTTATCAATCGTAATCATTCTTAAAACGATTCTGGAGGCTTTGTGATTTCATTTCACATCAACTCAATCGTCACGGTGACCGCGTTCAGCGTTGTATTGGCTCCAGGGCCAGATTAACATTAGGCCACAGATTAAGAGATATGTACATAGTATGCATTAGGCCATCAAGAAAAGAGCGTAGTCCTTCCTAAAAGGCCGGCAATGCGTTTGTGACTCCTGAGTTGCAGACGTTCATCATTTTCCATCAGGTGACCCTCTGCTCGTCTGCAACCTCTGACATAAAAAATAAAGGCAGAGAAAGCCCCATTTCAATTAGATCTCTCATCTCAAAAAAAAATGAAAATGTTTCACAGTGAAAATAAACTTGGATTTGTATCCTCAACGACATTCCGTCGTTTTGTTTTTTTTCGACGCATGCTGACAGTTGATAAAATACTTCATATTTCCAGAACATAACTATCTGGAAAAGAAGCAGAAATAATACTAAGGACGCCGTCTACGCGCCGCGCGGTTCTGGAGGCCTAGTGTGAGTTTATTCCGCATAAACGGATGAAGTTTATCCGCGATCTAGGCGCTTGCAACAGTGCTAAAATATCGGTAACTAATTCCCAAAAATAAACATGCTAAATATCTCTTTTATAATAACTTATAGTGATGAAATTATTGCTACTTTTTAATCATAATCATTTGATAAGCTTATTGGTTTTGGTTATAGCGATTTCACCTATGATAAATCACTACTATGATTCGGTCATAGACAAATGTCATCAAAACTAAAAAAGGAAAAAACCAAGTATTCTTTTGTATTTTCTTTTTATATAAAACTAAAAACTTTTTTTTTAGATTCAGAACACTACCACTGACTGCTACCAACAGACTCCATAAAGGAGTCTGCTGGTAGCCGACGGCGTAATCATAATCTTAAGGCCCAGTATTCACCAAAGCAGAGTGAAGAGGAGACGAGAGGAGATGTGCTGCTAAGCTGGCAGGTTATTTCCACAAAAGCGGGGAGGAGATGCGTGGCGGAGAGAAGAAGTGAGCTGTACACACTGCAGAGATGTAAGTTTTGAAAGCTCGAAACTAGTCACGTACTGTACCTAGCCTACCTACCTACTGTAGCTATGAAAGGACGACGTGATGTCGTTACTATAGTTATGTCTTAATTTGCTTGAAGAAAAGTAATTAGAGGTTGAAGGAATACGATTAATTCTTCAATATTTAAATTGTCTACGCCAACATAGATTCAGGATAAGAAACACTATAAAATGTCACAGTACGCCCACCCGTACGCCAACTACGCTCCGCTCTGCCGCACCTCTGGCTCGCTCGGCACAAAAATGCTATAGAAAATGAGACATCTCTTCTCCTCTTCGCTTGATCCATTTCCACCTAAGCTGAGTGGAGAGGAGATGTGAACATAACGAAATTTGATTGATCATTCAAAACACATCTCCTCTGGTCTCTGCCTTGGTAGATACCGGGCCTAACTTAGAGTGATTTTGTAAATTAGTCACTGGTGTCATTATATGTATATTGTTCGTATTTATAAATCATATGATTTATCACAGGTGACTGAATTTTATACCATCCATATAATAAGCCCTAGCTTATTAAAAAGTATGTACTTACATCTTTAGCAAATAACTCTTAGGGTAAATGAAAAATAATTTATGAAATGGATTTACAAATAAACAAACACTAAATTATTTCCTTCTGAATATTATTTTATAAAAAAATATTAAATATAATATTTAGCACGAATGTTCTTTGGACCGGACCAGACAGCAAGAAATGTATTCTCACGCTTCTCCTAAAATTCTTGCAGGCTGGAATTTTTTATCTGGTACCCCTATTTTTGTCTATTCTGTAGGTATTCTGTAATAAAAATATGAATTCTGCGATTCTGTCAATCACTACACTATTACTCACTTTGTTGGTTGTCCTTGCAGATCTTAAAGACCTTGAAGCTGACAATTAAAAAATTGTTTTATATTGGAAAATTTTGTTTTACAACATATCCATTCTTATTTCTTACAAAGCAAAATGTTTGGAAAAAATATTATGAGTGTAGTAGCGCGCAACATGTATGCTGCGAGAGCACCGATCATTACCAGAAACTTTTCTATTACATCAGAAAGGAGTGATATAGTAAAAATTCAAAGTTCAGATGATTTCAAGGATAAAGTCATCAATAGTAAAGTACCAGTGGTCGTCGATTTCTTCGCCACGTGAGTATTAATTTACAGCAATAGTAAAAACTATACTGCGATTTATTTTTACCAGTAACCCATTTCCATTTAATTCACAACACTACAAGGATTTTAAGAATAAACGCTGGGGCTTCGGTGAAATTACAGCATATTTATTACACACCATTATTAGCGTTTTATTAGTGAAGATTTGAAAATGAGGTAGGTGTGTTTCTAGAAAAGTATTAACCAACAGAAAGTTAATTGCATCGGATACTATTTATTACCCTGAGAGAGTAGATACTATGGAAATGAAAGTGATAAATTTATTTTAAGTACAACATGATAATGGAAGACTAAATAAATTTAGACTAAAAAGCCTAGGATTGTTAGTATTTTTAGCAACCCAAGATGTATATAACATGTATCTCATTATCTCCTATTCTGTTATTCTAAATAAAGAATTTAATTACATCCATATTTTATAAAGAATCACAAAATGGGAAAATTTAGTAAACAGATTTAACTATAGCCAGTAAAGTTTGAACAGTTTTAAATGTTTTATTAATATGGCATTAGTAAATTGTGGTGAGTGCTGATGCATCACAAGTACTCCTTAAACCTACCACTGGGTCACAATTCCCAGGCGCTGTTCATTGTTCATGTGTCGCCCCATCTATCAGGCACTAGCACGATAAATCCATGGAAGACTAAGAAATAGGCCTCATGATAATACTTGTTTTGTAAAACTGATTACTATATTAAAAAATTTCAGATGGTGTAACCCATGTAGGCTGCTGACACCTCGTCTCGAGTCAATTATTTCTGAGAGCAAGTCTAAGGTGGTCTTGGCTAAGGTTGATATTGATGAGCAGACAGATTTAGCACTAGATTACGAAGTGAGCTCTGTACCTGTGCTACTGGCTGTTAAAAATGGAAAGGTTCAACAACGCCTTGTCGGTTTGCAAGATACAGATAAACTGCGCAAATGGATTGAACAACTTACTATTGAAACTAAAGCTGAAGTTAAAGCCTAAAAAGTATCACTGTGTAAATTAACTTATTGTTGTTACCAAAATTTTTAGTTGCTATATAAATAAATGAAAAAATAAACTACTGGTTATTCTTCTAAGCATTGTATTAAATCTCTAGCTCTTTTGTAAACAATTTCGTCAGGTTTTTTACTTTTAGGAGCTTCATCACTGTTATCATTATAATTATTATCCTCTTCATTAACAGTTTCGGCAGTTAGCGGATCACTTTGGGACTCTGTCCACTCATCCATTTGTTTAATTATTTTACTGGCATCTTCTAATAGCATCTTTCGTATGTTTCCTTGAGCAGATTCGAAGTATTCTAAAAGGAGGGGCCATGATGAATCAGGTAACAAAGTTGCTGAGAACTTGTTTTTATACAACCAAACTTGTTTGGCTTTCATAAACTTCCAGTTTGCTTTGTCGTGTTTCCACTGAGATAGATAATTAAGGCATTGACTTTTAAGTTGGTCCTTCGCAATAGCTTGAGCCTCAGCTTGACGTTCAGCAAACTTCTCTCTTTTCATTTGTCGTATAGATTTTTTGCCTTTTTTATCGGTTGTAGCAGTTTCCACTTGTTGCTTCTTCTTTTTCTTTTTTCTCGGCAATTCTTCATTTTCAGAGTCATTATCGTTGTCTTCATGCTGCCTTTTCGTAGAACCGCTTTTAAAAACATTATCCAAGACAACTTCTGTTTCATTTGCCTCATGCTCTACATGATCTGATTTATCTTCTTGAGGATTGTCGTTGCTGCGTCGGTTTTTCTTTTTGTTGCGGTTTTTATTCTTCTTTTTATTATGACCCATCTTCGACTCGCCGTAATTCAACGAGTTATAGGCGTGTTTATAAACTGTAAGTGTGAGGTTATAAACTTGTAGTGTTGCCGCTTGATAGTTCACATTCGATATTCTAAGTAAAAACGATAGTATCGATTCAATCGACTGAACTGCTCTTCATCGATACCTTTGGCAGTTTTATACTATCGTATCGAGAGTGACATTTATTTCAATAGCATTGGATGCAACAGGCGTACGTTATGTTTCTCAATATAATTTTTTACATTATATTTGAAAGTCAGTATTCACCCAAGCATAACCACAACGTGTTGTGAACTAGTAGTTTGTAGGTGTAATACATGACAATTATATGTATATAATTGTCATGTTATTACACCTAGGTACTCATTTTATTGTCACTCAAGTCACAGTAAGGACAGGATAATTGTTGAAAAGGTAAATGTAAGATATAAGATAATTCAAAAAATCAAAGTTTTTTGTTGGAAATAGACACCAAAAATGTAATCTGCCATTATTGCTGCAAACTGCAGACAAAACTGGATATTATTAATAGAATCGATAGTTTATGCAATATAGCGAAGCAACACTATCGAAAGTATCGATACGATCAATTAAATAGTATATTTGCATAATTCCTGCAATATAGGCAACGGGAGTGATGGATAATAGAAATATAGTTCCATCTATTTCTAGTCAAGCTCTGTGGTTGGCTGGGGAAATTTCTAATTTCCCACCTTTTCTACGCCCAAAACCATTCCCACTTCCCGATAGCCAATCGCAGCTTAGCTAAACAGAGACGGAGGGAACTATCGGGCATCCATCTCTCTCGTTGCCTGTATCGCTTCCACTTACAGGCAGGCGTAGCCCGTGGCACCCGTGGTCTCCCTATGCCTTATCTCTATGTATATTTGTGTTTCGCCATCGATACAATACTATTAGTATCAATGGTAGTGATGTGCCGGATCGTTAACAAAGTATATCCGCGGATACGGAAAATCTAGTGAAGAAATGAAAATCTAGTGGTGTGCGTCATGAATTACATTTTTTGTGGCAGTACTAAGTGTAGTCTTAAACTTAAAATTTACTTTTTGACTCTTGAAGTGGCTCAGGGTTTTTCAATAAATGTAACGAATTGTCGCCTGTGGTAAGTTGACCTAACTTAAATAAATTTAAGTAAATTTAGTAATTTATTTGGAAATTTAGTAAATTTTAAGTTTAAAACTACACTTAGTACTGCCACAAAAAATGTAATTCATGACGCACACCACTAGATTTTCATTTTTACTTCATAATAGGTCTAAATTTTTATGTTGGTTAATGTAAAAACACAAGTAATTTTCTGTGGAGTCCAAAAATGCGAGTGGTAGTGCAATTAATAAGTAAAACTATCGCTTTTGAAGAGGGAAGGAAATATAATTTTCTTCTTTTCTTGCTGGTAGCTATTTGCCACTAGACATTGCCTTTGCTGTCTGTATCTTTTATATTATAAACTGTACTATATTAAGGAGGTACCTCCCTTGTAGTCTTTAAAATTTTTCAAAGTCAATCGTGCTATTTAAAAAATCTAAACAACGGTAAATAAATTTTAATTAGGTTATGGAAGAATAGAAGATTAGTTTAGCTCACTCACAAATTCAAGTCAATCAAAACAATCTCATTGCGATCAATCAAATCGCAATCCAAAACACTATTGAATCTCAAATCTCAATTCACACAAGCTAAAAAAAAGCTAGCTGACGGCGCAGTCTAATAATTCCCATTAAAATTCATCTCAAAATAGAAACAAACAACAAAAATTACGAATTATTTGTCAGACTAATTATTATACCCATAAAATAATATTATTTTAAATAGAATTGTCAGTCAATTAGTGTCCTTAATTATTTATCTATGTAAGAAAAATAAATGTAAAAATTAAAAAATAATAGTGCAAGATTATTAAAAGGGAATATTTTGATACATGTCTATAATAGTTTGCCCTGAAATTAAAAGTACCTGGTCACCCTGAATCATACCAAATTGCAATTTTTTGGCACGTCACAGCCGCGTCATCATGTCTCCGTGTCTGCCTTTATCAGTTTGGAATTAATTTGTTCGACATTAACATACCTTATCGACGACGTATATATGAACTATAAATTTTGGGTGGTTTTTGAATTATAGACATAAGATGGAAATTTTAAGTCAAGCTTCGAACACGCAGTTTATGTTCACTGCTGCGGCTGTGGCTGTTGTTTTAGTATGCGCAGCATTGGTATTTGTATTCGGGTTTCATTCAGCAGAACAGCCGCAATTTGATAAGCTTCCTTTGGTTGTGGACGATAGAAAATCATCCAACAAGAAGAATAAAAAAAAAGACAAGGTGAGTACAAACAATATGTTGTGCAGTCCCGCCGTTGTCATCAGTGTGTGCTCATTTTATTTTTAACCTGAAAGCATTATTAAGTCCTGTAGCAACCGGGAGTCTAAAATTTAAAGGTATTGACATTAGTCTTTCTTGTATGTCAATTGTTAGGAGATCACATTAAAATTCTAATTAATAAATTCTAGTAACAAAATAGTCAATTCTGTTTAATTCAATTCTTTTGTGCTTACATTGTAGTTTCTTGTTTTGTAGAAGTCTTCACCCAATCGCACTGTGTCTGATGATGTGAAGACTAAGTCTGAAAACTCTAAAAAGTCTCCATCTAAGGAGGAAAAGGTAAAAGAGACAGAGAAACTGAAACCTAGGGAGAAACCTGCTGAACTCAAACCTGTGAAAAAAGATACCCTAACTAAAAGTAAGAAGGGTAAGGTTGTTGAAGCTGAAAAGCCTGCTGATTTTGATGATGGCGGATGGCAAGAAGTACCTAAGAAAAGTGATAAAAAGAAGACAAAGCCTGCTGAAGAGAAAGAGAAGAAGAAGGATAGTCCTACCAAGAAGAATAAAAAGGCTAAGGATGCTGATGTTGAAGCTGCTCATCCTGTGATACCTGTTGAAGACGAACCTGTTGAAGAAACTATCAAGGTTATCAGTGCTGAAGGACCACAGGTGGATGAGGATGCAGCTCGTGCTTTGCAAGCACAAGTTGAAGAGTTGCAGCGGGTTTTAAAGGAGGTAACTATTGTAGCATTATACCTATATTGTCCTTTTAGACCAAAATAATGAAGTTTTATGATTTTATGATTCTTTAACTGCTAAGTTTTCATAACTTAATATTATATATATGTATATATATATATATATATATATATATATTTTATATATATAGTATTGTAAATTATTCTTCTTTTGTACTAGGCAAACATAATAATAATATTTTTACAATCTACTTTTTATAGAGAGAGCGCCGTGATCAAGCTGCTCTGGCTAGCAATGAAGATGAAGAATCCCCTGATGTGGATGAGTTGACTGATGTAAAAGATCTCAGGAGTAACAAGAAAAAAGAAAATAAAGAAAAACAAATCAAGAAGAAAACTGTAGAGGTGAGGAATTCAATTCAAATATACAAATATTGATTCTTTGTCTAAAAATTTTAAGTGTCTATACTTTATTTTATGAAATAATAAAACTATTAACACTGTCTACATAAAAATATGTTTTTCGCAATCTTTTAATTTTCACAGATCTTTCTTTGATAACATTTTTGAATTGTTACATAGACTGTGCCAGCAGTCAAGTCGGCACCCAAACCTGAGCCTGAAAAAGACAACTCTGACTCAGAAAAGCAAGAAAATCAAAAGGCAGCTGTATTCGACGAGCTTGGTGGTAAGTAATAAGATCTGTTATTTATGATCTGTTATATATGATGATATTATCTTAAGGAGATCTTAAGGACATAAGTTACAATCAGTGGTAAATTACAATATTACTGTTTCATTCTAAAATAATCTATAACTTTTTTTTGTTACAGACACTTGGACTGATGCTAAAGTGTCGAAAAAAAGCAAAAAAAAGGCCCGCAAAGACCAGTGAGGGGTGAGTACAGGGACCGCAGTACAGCTGGGCGCATAATGTCGCCTCGTTAGCTCAATGCCACACACATCTGATAAAATTACGATCTAACTTCTCTGCTAAGATACTTGAAGTGAACACATCAATCTGTTGCCATTGATACAAACCTCATCGAAAGCTATGTCTAAATTACTACTCAGTTCAGGGTTGTAGTTTTACAGGGTGTGAAAGTTGTTTATAATTATTAAGTTTTAATACTTTAAATTTACTTTACACATTCAGTTAACTTTCGTCCATGTTTTTAGTTTCATATTTTATTGTACAATAAGCTCGTTGACTTGTTTTTCATAATAATTTAAGTATTGTTTTCAATAATAACGCATAATATTTTATGAGTCATAATCATAATTCAACTGTATTTGGAGAACTTTAATGTGAATTTTGGGAATCTGCAATATGTTCCCTATACATACTTTATTATTAAGAAGGTTTTAGTACTCTTGTCTATTGAAGATATATAGGCCGAAGGTATATATTAGCGCGCGCAATTGAATTTGTTTTATATAAGTTATGGTTTACCTGCGACATACTTTAAATGTTTACCAAGTCAGTACATAAATATTATGTAAAACGAAACTACACTATTAAGTTATTGAATAGGTTTTCAATATCATCTGCTAAGCAGCACATGAATACCAACCAGAGTGTATTTATTTTCTTCTAAAAAAGATTTTATCTGAATATGTTTATGCTGCTGTAAAACATCGCGCGCGTTATCCATGAATAAATATGGTAACTTACCTCTTTCTTTACCTAATATAGTCCTTATGGTATTATAAGCCGTTATACTTCTAGCCGTAGAACTGTATAACCGGTAAAATACATTCAAGATCTTCTGGTGCTTGTAGTAATAAGTCTCTTACCTCCTTTCATTCCATTTGCGTGCATTTCATCAATTACTAATATTTGACGTAGATTTTATTCCTCCTAATTTCTATAAATTAATATTGATTGTATAACTGTTATTAAATTGGACATTAACTTATGGTTTGTTCAATTTATTGTGTAAAACTTATTGTTGTTGTGATTTACCCATGACAAAATATTATGTGATGAGACCTGAAATTGGACCAAAACGAATAACGCGCGGTTTTATGTCAACGTCGTTGTAATGTTACATAAAGTTTTAGTGGATGCCTATTATTATGTTTTACACTTTAGTAGAAGTTGTAATTATGTATGTACCTATATTGTGTTTGTTTCGCACATAATAAAAAGTGTAAATTTTCCGTCCGGACACATTTTGCTTTGTCTAAAGTTGAGCATATACAATCTATTTTTATTTGAGTATAACCCTGCATTAGTTAAATCAGTCTACATATCCACATTGCTTAGAGTAAAGTTTATAAATATATTCTATCGTAAATTATATAATACAGTCATTGTTTATTACGATGACGACGATAACTATTTTATTGCAGATTCCTATTTGTAAATCTAGTTTTAAGAATAATTCTAGTATAGCGTCGCTAAACAATCATTCTGAAATGTCGAATGCAAATAATTAATTATTATTAATTGATAGGGTAAAATGCGAGCATGGTTCAATGAGTTTAGTTATTTGCAGCTAATATAGATATTTTCTATGGAACATCTATAAATAATATTTATTTTGCAATACTTTTTATTTGTCTTAGACATCGGCTGTGAAATGTGTGTAGTGGCGGATACTTACAGCGTATGACGTATATACCGATGTACTACTGCATAAATATGTGTATTTATCTCGCAATATTCGTTTTATTCACTTGTATTTATTTATTTATGCCCTTGATATTACTTTGTGATATCCATTAGTGCCAGGGCTAGTAGGGTCTGTAGTACTTTCGTTGCAAGAGTTAGTGAGAGTGTCCATATTACGATTTTGATAGCACTGTTTTACCATTCATTTTGTTGTTCTGTATTTAGGCATATCATAAGAGATTCCTGTTACTTAAGGTTGTTTAACTTTGAGTTTATAAGTTTCCTTGTAGTCTAATTCTGTACTTAGGGCCTAAATTTTAGGTATTTATCGTCTAGTGAACTGTCAAAGATGAATAAAATTCGTATATCGATAAAATAGATAAAATATAAAAGATATTTTTGGCTTCATATTCTCATATGTAGTGATTAGCGACGGATACCGCCTGCCAACCAGGTGGGGTGCGGATGTTGCCAACCAGAGTGACCGTATCTTGATAATGTTGTTGTTTTATAGGCTCTAATGTAATTAATATAATGAATGTGTAATATAAATATTTTTTTAAAATCAATAAAGAGTGATATTGATAAAATCGTATTATTAATCCCAAAAAATTGCCATTATACTTTACTATATTTACACTCAGCTTTTGTTTAGCGATCTAGGCGAAATAAAAGAATTCATCATTACAATAATTGTATAATATGAAAAACCAGTAAAAAATGAGATTCACAGTATGCATGTATACAATATCATAATATTCTAACAAACGTTTCTAATAGGTGATAGGTCTGAATAAGGTGATGCGTATCGACTGGCTACACTAGGCGTTTGTGAGGATTAATTAATTTGCATAAAATTATTCAGTCGAATAAATAGTAGGTACTTAATAGTTATGATTAATACATTGCGACAAATTGGTGAACGTAACTTTATTCAAATATGGAAGTATGTTTCTCTCACTTTATTTTATTTGTTTGTTGTATAATATAATTACTAATGAACACGAACCTTTTGTCTTCATATAATAGAAATCACGTTTGAAAAACAATATATTTTGAGACCCGAAGCGCGTATTTCTAATGTTGTTGCAGGCGTCAGTGGGCGGCGGTAGTCGCTTTTGTATGATCTCTATCATAAACAAATGTTGACGGACTTAGTTACTTGTTCTTATAATAGAAAGAATATTTTTGCGAATGTGTTTTACGTCTGGCCAGCGTGTTATAGTAGGCCAAAACCTCCTTTTTAAGGAGAGGCCTATGTCCAGCAGTGGACTGTTAAGAGGCTGTTGATGATGATGTGTGTTTTTATGTAAAGCAGTTAAAGTTCCGAATCACTTTTAGCCCTGAATTTATGATGTGATTTGCGCGTGGGTGGCGCAGCACTCTTGCTCCTCGGCTTGCGCTTTATTCGCCGTCGCAGACGACGTGTCTTGGAGGTACCCTGCGTAGGCAATGCTTGTGGTCGCGGTGCCTTAGTTTCCACAGCCACATTCAAACGAGCGAACATGTCATAATTTGTTATTGCGCACATTTTACCTGAAAGCAAACAATAAGAAATGTAGGTGTTGTAGATGTGTGTTGTATCATAGGTTTTTTGTATCATAAATTAATGACTACTTTCATATGATTGAATAAAAAATTGTAAATTCCTACGTGCGAAATTTAAAAAACGTCAAAAATAACTTGTGTATTTCTAATTTTGTACAACCAAATCGTTTTCACAGACCGGCTCGGAGAGCATCGGACGTCGCTCTCCTTTTCATACAGACCGGCGCGGGTTATACAGGCCGGAACCCACTGGAGGTCACATAGAGCGGCATGAAAACGCATTGCTAAACCGGATGCGATCAAAGCCTAGCACCACAGAGCGCAAGGGCGGTTTATCTCTAGTCCAAGTTTAGTTTTTAATCTGTTAATAAGTGTGTTTTTAAATTTAAACAAGAATGTATATATGTTAGCTCAAGCGGTTGTCAGTAAACGCGGCAGAGCAGCCGATCGGCTCTTCTTATTGTTTCACACTGAGTGCGTTGGGTCAGCTCTTAAGCATTCTCATTTTAAAAAGACGTATTAAATGTCAAAATCAACCTTATTTCAATACCCCAAAACTCGTTTTAACCCTATCGATAAACATTTACGCTCTGAGCCGGTCGGTGTGAACGGACCCTAAAGCAGCCTTCTCGGATTAAGCTTCTCACAAGTCACTACTCTTTTTACCTATATAGTATTTTATAACGTGCATTTGTGTACACAATAGTAGTATTTCGTATGAATAGCATTTACATAATAAACATTTATAATTTTTAATATTTACACATGATGAATTTTTACATATAAAAATAAAAATATTTATATATATAAATATAAATATTTTTTTAAAATATAAAAATATTTAATTAATTACAAGCACGTGACAAGTGCTTCGGATAGTATTTAGGTATGTCATGTAGGTGGGAACCGAAAGTCTGTTAATCGCCCTTGCGGTGGGTTCATGCTCGCTAACAAATAGCATTCGTTTACATGACTTGGAAGATTTTATTGTCTTTCACCGTGTCAATAAATGCAAGTTGAAGGTGTGGTCTTAGACTTAAGTAAGAATATAGGACACCATATCGCCACTCAATACAAACGAACATACTTATCTTGTAATTAATTGAAACAACATAGTGATGAGACTAATCAAAAATTCAAACAATGTAACTGCATGCACTTAATTACTAGAACGTACCGTTACAGTACTCTTCACCGCACTCGGGGCACGATAAAATTCTTGTTTCCGTTACCCCTGAACGATTTTTTGTTTTCTTGAGCATAGTATTTTTAGCATACTCTCTTTTGTCTTTCGCTTTGGTTTTGAGCTCGGATTTCCCCAATTCAATTAACCTAAAAATTTTATTTTGGAAAATAACAAACTATTCCTCACCTAAATATTAAATCGTTATAGATACTCGTATTTAGATAAACACATATAGAAAGCAGACATCATAAGGTATTTTGGTATTTCTTCGATAGATAAAATACTTCCTTTTGTCACCAGTGGAGAGCATTTTAACAACGGAAGTCCATCAATCTCAAATGTTTACTTTTGTGATGCAATTTAATTAGTTAAATTTGTTAACGATTTAAATCTTTAGCCATTATAATATGCCAAAAACTTCGCTTGACACTATGCAACTATGAGCTGGCAAACGTGACCAGGATACATTCTAAACTGGATAATTGTTTAGTTGGTAAGTGCAAATATTATATTGCGTAAAATGTTTTACTAATTAAAGATAAACTCCAAGATTGAAAATACGTAATAATAGGATATGGACGGGGCACAAGCACTATGTTTCTTTGTGAGCAAACGAACGTTGACAAGGGTAAAAGGTAGGTATGAAGTTGTTATTTGCACAATTTTTAAAGCTAATAAAAGGTGCAAGAAAGTGAAAAATAAGGGAGGAAATTGTAGTATCTAGTACAAAAATAAAAATGAAACAACATAGTTGCTGATTATGATGGATTGTGTGCAAAGGAGTATACATAGCATATCATCTTACCTGTTATAATATTCTTCATCTTGTTTCGATTTAGGCCGAACGGAAGTGAGCATTCGCCATTCGATAGGTACAGCACATAGTTCTTCAAACTTAAGGCCGCGCATCTCCACTGGTACAGGGTCCATAAAGGTAAAGTGTTTCTCTTCGTACCCTCTCGTTCCCAATGTTTCGTAGGCACGAATTTCTTTCCGAGATGTCTTTGTCTTATTATCCTCCTTTTCTTTAATCTTCACATCTTCAGGTCTAACCTAACGAATTGCATGATCAGTTTCGTGAAAAGGGATCAACATAACAATTTTACAGTAGATACCTATGCGGTTATTGCATTCTCTTATTACTATTATGTATTATTCAATTTCGTCCGACCGTCCGTCGTTTCGTCGGTCCGTGTGGTGACGGATTAAGAATACAGAGTGTCACCACCCCTATCCATCCCGTGAGTGTCGTAAGAGCCGACTAAGGGAAAAAACTACGCAGGACAACAGCACTGCAGAGAGAATGAAAACTTGACACAAACCCTATACCAACCCGTCTGGCCAGCTTGGTATAGTAGGCCAAAACCTCCTTATGTCCAGCAGTGGACTATTAAAGGCTGTTGATGATGATGATGATGATGATTATTCAATTTTATTTTTGTTATGTTTATTTATTTATATTTGGGAAAGCTGACAGATTAATATTAATACAGACAGCTGAGTAGGTAACACTGAAATTGCTAATAACAAGCTTCCACATATAAAAATTATGGTGTGCAATCCCTTATAGTTTTAAAATTTAGTATTGCCTAAATTTTCCTCTATTTTCGCCCAATACGAGCCTAAAAGACGGAATAACCCAAATACATGTAGCTTAAGATTTACTTGACAACAACTTGAACACAACTATCAACAAAACAAACCTATCTTTATTTTAAAAACATAGGTAACCGTTACTTATCTTATATATTTTGAAAAGTGGAAAGTGGAAAGGGTTTCAGGGCTTCAAAATATATCATGAAAGTTCACGTTTATTTATTTTTTATTTGTAAGTTATATAATAAATTTAATTGTGTCTGTTTGGATTGAGGAGCCTCTTTTCATATATTAATTAAATTAATATTATTATTTAGTAGTAAATATAAAAAAAAGTAGCCTCGATCCTCGATTTTGTAGTTTAATACTTTAGAGTTCAACGACAATCTAAATGTTTGGATTGAACAGCCACGTCACGTCACGATTTTGTAGTATTTAAGAGTAGTTAGCAGACAAAATCTGAGCTCAGTTTCGTGAAAAGCGATCGACATAATAATTTCATAGTAGATACCTATACGGTTATTGCATTCTCTTATTATTATCTTATTATAATTTTATTTTGTAATGTTTATTTGTTTATATTTGGGAAAGCTGACAGATTAATATTAATACAGGCAGACAGCTGAGTAACACTTAAATTGCTAATAACAAGCTTCCACATATAAAAATATTATGGTGTGCAATCCCTAATAGTTTCAAAATTTAGTATTTCCTAAATTTTCAACACAACATGTCACTATCCGACAAAGGATGAGATGTTTTGTTACGACGACTATGATTCTCAATGTAAAATTCGTGAAAGCACCGACCCACCAATATTACTTCATTGTATAACGTATGTCCAAATAGATTAATAAATACTTTTATAACTGATGAATTTATGTATATTCCTATTTATCGATAATTGTCGATTTGTTGAAAATGAAATACCCAAAACTAGTCCTTGTGATTCATTGGATTGGATTTTGAAATGGTCACCCTAAATAGCGAATTCATAAGGAATATCAAAAACTAATTTATTTTTCAGATATCGAATATACACAACGTTGATCTGTCCATATTTATTTAGTAGACATTTATACTAAATGTCAGTGTCTCTAGCTTTTGTATCTGTTGTAATCTCAGGTAGGTACAGTCGATTATTTATTTTGCAGAACGTCAGGATTGAGGAGCCAAAAAAAATGCGTTTATTTACTAAATCCACTCTGTTTTACTACTGCTACTAAATGTTTTTGGAGTGAAATATAATTTTTGACCTATTACTTTCATGGCAATTCACGCTCCTAAATATAGATTGAGGACCCACATTAAAAGTATTGTATATTCTTGAATATCATCAGTACTGGATTCAGAGTTTTTGTAGGCACTATACACAATTACTACTAAATGATACAAAATTTGCAAATATAATCATTAAATACTTTCTGTGTTTCAAGTGGCTTCTCAATTCAGACGTTTACTACTTTGGATATATCTTACTACAAATTTCAGAATTTGTCCTATAAATTTGCTAACCTACTAAATATAGGGTGAGTTTCCGTTAAAAATCCGTTTAAAATCTAAAGGGGCAATTCTCAATCCATATGGACAGATTTAATTTCATATAAATAATTTCATTCAATAGATGTATAAAACTCTATGTGCGCTTTACTCTACTTTCGCTATACACATTATCATAGATTCGTAAAACATGCATTTAAATTCAATAAATTTTCAAAAACGTAATATTAGGTAAATAAAAGATCTCTCCAAACCTGAAAACATAGCAAGTAAGATAAAGAAAGTTAAGGACTCAGGTCCCCAAACATCTTTCTACAGCTCAGGCTCTAGAGGATGTTTTTATCATCATCATCAACTTTTTAATAGTAGGCTTTAATAGTAGACATAGACCTCTCCTTAGAAAGGTGGTTTTGGCCTACTATACCACGCTGGCCAGACGGGTTGGAATAGGGTTTGTGTCAAGTTTTTCTTCTATTTGCAGCGCTGTTGTCCTGCATAGTCTCTTACGACAGGCACGGGATAAATATGGGTTAGGACGCTCCGCATTCTTGATCCGTCACCATTCGGAAGGATGTTTTAAAATTATTAAAACATACTGAGTAAAATTAAACAATCTCTACTTTAAAACCTGCACTGTAATGATCTACTTTATAAAGTTGTGATAAGACGATTTATTTAATTCAAACTAACGTTTTCCTAAAAGTAACAAGAAATTAAAAAACAGTATCTAAGTAGTATTTCATATTCTATACCGTTCACGTTTATCCGTAGGTATATCTTAAAAACTTTGTACCTAATTATCCTAAGTAGTTTACCTACCTTTTCGGGTCGGGTCTTGAAATCAGGCACTTTGTCTAAAACTGCTCTGTACTCTTCTGCAGTATTTATAATAGCTTTAGATAAATCCAACATTGGTGCTTCATCTTTCTTTTTATCGAACAAGTCATCAGACATATTTGCAAATATAAAGCGGGTGAACACAGCAAACAAATTTAAACGATCCTTCCGTATCGATTCAACGTTGCTACGAGTTCACTAGGAAACTACCTACGTTGAATCTATACCGGGTAATGTTCTTCATAAAGTAATTTTCTTCTACGTGTTGCATGACTAGCTAAATTGTGTTAATATTGTCGTAATAAATAGGAATGATTAAAACTTAGGCTTTATTGCAAAGTTCTCTCGGTCTTCATTTTTCTCTAAATACTCTCTTTTGGCAGTATTTAATTGGTCAATAATTCTTTTTCTGTTTTCCACGTCAAAAAAATTCGATTTAACGTGTCTTTCGTTTACGTCGTCGATCCACAATTTTCTGTTTCCGTATTTATCATTTATAAATTTCTGTGACAAAGTCATTCTTTTTACAGGAGATGTTTTGGGCGATTTTTTGTTCTCAGAAATGTCGTTCGCTGTTATCTGACCTAGATTATTAAACTCTGATTGTAAATTTGTACAATCAGACATATTATTAGATTTAGAATCTTGACTAGATCGTTTACTTCTCCAATATGATTGACTTAGCGAGTTGCGGTGTTTAACGCTGTTCTCGACAGTTTTTTCTGATCTAGTAGGCGGACTTGGAGAACGGCTATCTTCGCTAGAATGTGATAAATATTGTCTTGCTTGAGGCCTATATTTTTGTCTCATTTTTCTTTTTTGACTGTAAAAAGGATCTTTTTCACTTTGTTTTTTATACTGGGCTACAGGCCTATTGACTCCCCATTTAGGGCGATTTTCTAAATCTTTTTTATATCTTTCTTCAGACCGGAACCGTCTATCTTTTTTCAAAGTATTGTGATGACTATCTTGTGGTGCATTTTCATCAATATTTGGATAATCCTTATCAATATTTCTTTCTAACTCATCCGTCTCTACCAATTTATCGGTCGTATTCTTAAATATTGAATCGGTTTGAGTAGACACGTCTTTCATTCGTAATGTACGATATTTGTTTGGCGTTAATAATTTACCGACCTCTGTTAGTTCACTTGTATTGTTTAATGGGTTTAATGATACGCTGTATAAACTATTGGCCACGTTTTGTGGAACAAGTACTGCTAGCTGTATGTTATTTGGCTGTGTATTTATCACTTCACTGTTATTAGTCATGCCAATCGGCACGATATTAAATTGACCATCTGTTAGGGCTAGTGGAGGCACGCTATGTATAAATAAGTTTAAGTTGCTAGGTACTTGAGATCTTGGTGAATTAAATTCGGTTGTTTGGTGAGAATGACACTCCCTTTTTAAACTTTTTGCTGAATGCACATCATATGTTCGGCTAGTTTTAGAGGGACTTGTAGCTTCGACAGTTAGAGGAGTAGTTACAGTGGCTTCTGCTTCTGCTTTTGTTTTTACCTCATCGTTAACATTGGGGACTGCAGTTCGTTTATGAACTGAGAATCTTTTTTCTTTATCTTGCTTAGCTTTTCTCTCCGCATCTTCCAGTGCTCTCTTCAATGCATCCAATTTTTTTTGTTCCATTATTTGCTTCTCTTCCATTTTGCGTCTTTCTTCTTCTAGTCTTTGTCTATCTTCTTCTTGTTGTCTTTGGATACGTAGTTCTTCTAGTCTCTCTTCTCTTAACTGTCTTTCTCTTTCTTCTTGACGTCTTTTCTCTCGATCCTCCAACTGACTTAAAATAGCTGACTGTATTTCTAGCGCTTTTATACGTTTGTTTTCTCGCTGAGCCTTGATTTCGGGTTCGAGTGGAACGTTTTGTCCTCTAAGGAATGTTCTGTGGATATAAAAACTATTTTATCAACTATGTTTTTTCTAAGCGGAAAATGTTTGTGTACAATTATAAAGTTTTTTCTTACCTTCCTTCATCGCTACCATTGCAAGATGATCTATCACAGTCTATTCCTGTACTGTTACTCGAACTTCTTTGGTCAATGACTAGAACTTCTGAAGCATTTTCAATCATATTCAAACCTCGTTCAACCCATGAAGGTGTACCTTTCTTCTGATTTGGCATCTATTGAAATAAAAAAATCTTAATATTTTTTGAAAATTTGTTATGATGTTTCATGTGGCAGAGCCTTTAAAAAATAGATCAAAAACCAAATGTTTTAATTGGTTTCCTTGAATAAAAAGTATTTGCACCTAATAAAAACATATCAGTTTAAAAAAAAAGATTTTAGGATTTTCTTTTCTCTCACGAATTTACGTATTTTTTAGCTTCTTATAATTCGTTATGGTCTACTATACGATCTTAAAATATGACCACTCCAAAGAAACTTGAACACAAAAATTAATAAGATTCATATGTACTAATATTGTAAATGCAAAAGTATGTCTGTCTGTCTATTTGGCTGTGTGGTCATACAAAATACTAAACCGCGGCATCGATGTAGATATCGTTTAGTATAGAGTTTTCATATTTGCACAAAGAAAAGCGCAGACAATAATTTCACTACTTGTCAGTAAAACTTTCACTTACTAAAACCACTGAACGGCTTATTATTGAAGGAGCAGTATTATTAAAGGGCCTGTATTTTCCATTGTAGATTAGTCAAACAACCATGCACGAACAATTGAAAGATCTAATCCAATTAATTGACGCATGGTTGAATTAAAAAGGTTTACTAAACAGGGTTGTGGTGTACAAACAAGTCGCATTTACTCAAACATGGCATTCTTGAAAATGTTGACCACCTCCATGTTACGGTGGTAGGGCGGTTATATAAACTATACTATAATTGTCGAGATTCTCAAGTCATCAGTTCAGCCTAAAGTCACCCTTTACTTTATATTTTAATATTATGCTAACGGATTACTTTAAAAATATCCCCCACTTCAATGCTACATTATGATGAATTGTATTAAACTGTATTAAACATTCTTTCATTTCCATCCTTGGGGTGGTTTTTTATTTAAATTTGAATGGGACCAATTAAGTTTGAAATATATCCGTATACCCATAAGTGTACATCCGAATTGAAAACCTCCTTTTCTTTGAAGTCAGGTAAAAAATAGTCCTAACACTTCCTCAATGTTTTTGAACGATCTATTCAACGATACCCCAGACGACGCCACTATGGACGTTGATGTTGTAATTAATTACTGTAGTATTCTATCAGTCTATCTAGCTTTCATAGTACAAGCTCTGCTTAGTTTGAAACTAGATGGCGTTGTGTGTCAGATGTTATTAATTGGTTAATTAAGATGATGAGAAATAGTAGAATGTCTAATGTTGGTTTTGTCTTCACACTTAACTTGTTTTAAGATGTAATACAACAAACAGATTTCAATAATTCTATGTTTTATTATCAACGTTCACTAAAGCTTTAAAAAGTCTTATTTTCTTTTTTAACTTCTGAAAACTAATTTATGAAAGTTATAAAACTAATTACAGCTTGAAATAGGGGAATTTTACAAATTTTAAAATTAATATGACTAGGTACCTGGGGTAGTCTAGCGTTGGGGGCAGTGGGTTCCCAAAGACGGCCAGTTGCGACCCCTCGGTCGCCCCAACGCAAGCGACCTTCTTCGGCGGTCCGTGGGCTGCGGGACGACCACGCATCTGATGTACCTGTCTTTGCACCGCTCGATGTTCTGTTTTTTAAATTATAAATAGTCAGTAATTTCGGGATTGGTCGTTTTTAGGGTTCCGTACCTCAAAAGGTAAAAAAAGGAACCCTTATAAGATCACTTTCTTGTCCGTCTGTCCGTGTGACACCACCGATTTTCTCAGGAACGGGTAGACCTAGCAAGTTGAAACTTATACCAGAGACTGAGGTCTATGGTCCCTATTAGGTGTATAAAAATCAAGGTCCTGAGTCAACACGATAAAAAGATACGGGCAAATTTCGATTTTCGCGAAAACTTGCAAGTACCAAACTTTACCTTAATTTTCAACTTTTTTTATTTTTCAGTATTTTCTCTTTACTTGTGCTGTAAGACATTGCTTTTAACCAAAATTGACAATTCTAGGTCAACCGGAAGTAACCTATACATTATACCGAAAACCTATATGGTACCGTTGACCTAGAATCATTTTGGCAAAAAGAAACGTCTTATAGCACAAATAAAGGAATAATTCCAAAAAATTAAAAAAGTTGAAAGTTAAGATAAATTATGGTACTTACAAATTTTCTCGAAAATCCTTGTAAATTCTGGGTAGGTACGTAACCCTTGGCTTACGAGTTCGACTCGTACCTAACCAGTTTTTTTCGATTGCTACAAGTACCATCTATCGAATAGTACAACAGTATATACATTTAAATTGCGTAGATTATTTTAAGGTTCAAAGGCATTCATTGTGACGGTTTTTTTTTCTTATAATAAGTATAATATATATGTATAATAAATAATACGTTTCAGTTTATTTTACATTCATTACGTAACAATTCTCTCGTAACCCGAGTGTAACTACTATTTATCTTTTAATATCGTAATGCTCATTTTCCGCTTTCTACCATGATAAGTAAGTACTTATTGCATATTTTTAACGTAGATCGCATTACGGTAGTGGGATGTTTAAACACAATAAATATGTTTCTTAAAATGAGAAAAAAAAAACAGTGGGTTAAGAGTAGGCTACAATGAGGAAGTTCTTTTCGACAGATGTCTGTAAATAGTCCATATTTTTTAATATAAATTGGTGAAGTGAACTGTTCTGGACAGTTAGTCACGATTAAAATTGTCTATTTATTAATATTTTGAGCTAATTTCTTCCCAAAAACCGCGTTAAAACAACAATAAGTGATATGTGTGAACCATTATAAACAGTAGAATGGTTTTCAATCGTTAAACACAATATCTTGTGTAATGAAAAAATTTAAGACAAACCAACGAACTTCCTTAGATTCATAGTAACAAAAATTACTTAAAATTAAGTGATGATAGTAATGACGACAGTGCTGTTCAGTTTGATGGGTGCAAGCGCAATGTGTGCTCGAAATGTATCAACTTGACAAGTAGTGATACGAGACAAAGTAGTGAGGCTAGGGTTATGAGGCTCAAGTCGCGACGCACTCTGTTATACCTGTGCGCGCCTTGTTGTGAGGCTCTATTCCAAGTACCAAAATTAATAAAATTTATAATGCAGTGCGAGAAGAGCTGGATGACATAAAAAAACAACTCGCCAAGCAAATTTTCGGCCAAAGGAAACCTGCGTTTTCGCAGCCGACGACAAGTGCCATCGATGCGATCTCCATCATTGGAGAAATGGCAGTACGTGAGCGTCGAGCTAATAATATTATTCTAGTTGGTATAAAAGAGTCCAACTTGGATGATAAAGACAAACCCAGTGCCCATGACAAATCAGTAATTTAAAAAATCATAGAGGAAATTCGCTTAGGTCAAAAACACAGCTTTGAGCTGTGTTTTTGACCTAAGCGAATGTGTGCCCAGGCCTTTGAAAGTTGTTCTGAAGAGTCGATCTGATGCTGTCCACATTCTGAAAAACAAATCTAAAGTGAGTAGGGAGGTAAGAATCTATTATGACAGAACACCACAGCAACGAGAAGATCTCAACCAACTGCGCTAGAGCCTAAAAAAGAAAGAATAGATAAAGGTGAGATAGATATCACTATAAAATATGTTAACGGCATTCCAAAGATTGTCAAAATTAATAAGCAGTAAAACTCCATACACCAACCTCACGTTTTATAATACCAACTTATGCTCACTACCCGCTAAATTCGACATATTCCTTTTTGACATAAACGCACAAAAACCCACTTTCATAATTGTTACAGAAACTTGGCTTAATGACAGGAACAGTATCCATGCAATACCAAGCTACACTCTCTTTAGGAAAGATCGCAAAAAGCGGCCAAAGGCCGAAGGTGGGAAATCAAGGGGCGTTGGTGTTGCAATTTATGTCAGAAGCAATTTTAACCGCATCCCAATAATTGCACGCAAGAATAACCGGTATATGGCTGACATGGTGGAGGCGTTATACCTTGGTATACATTTTGCGCATTACCATTTTTACTAGTTGGAGTCTACCGTGCAGATACTAATATTAACTGGGCAGCAGACGACAAAGTAGTAGTAAGTCTAACTTAATAATATATCACATGCTTCTGAAACCAACACCATACTTATCATGGGAGTCTTCAACTACCCAGACCTCGTCTGGCTTTTGTGTTCAGACCAAGACCAAAGAAAGTTGTTTCAGGCTATGTTCTTTGACAGTAATCTCCATCAACTTGTATCCATCCCAACAAGATTTCAACAGAACAATATAACATCACTACTGGACCTCGTTATGACCAACGATGATTCTATGATATCCAATATAACCCATCTACCACCCATTAGCAAAAGCGACCACCAGCGACCAGAAAGTATAGAAGTTACTATGAGGCCGACATACTTAAATATGGAGACAAATGCTTCTATTCATACTTGCGTAGGTGTAAATCCTCTAAGGTTAGAATTCCACCTCCTATACGGAACTAGTTTGGCAACCTAGTGACTGGTCCACTGGATATTGGCTAATACGTTTGCTGAGGAATTTCATAAAGTATACTCTGTGGAACCAGCGATAAACAATAAATCTAAGATTAATGGCATTGAACACAGGTCTCCCTATGTGATATCTCAAATGAGGAAGAGGAAATTGCAAAAGTAATAAAGAACCTTAAGTTAAACTCTTCACCAAATATAGTACTAAGAAATATTGCAGGCCTGATTACTCCTGTATTGGCAAAAATAATGCGAACCTCCTTTACAAACAGTGGATTACCCAGGGATTGGAAACATGCCATAGTGGCACCTGTATACAAAAACGGTGATAAGACTGACCCGGCTAAGTTCAGACCTATAAGTCTCACCAGTGCTATAGGTAAATGTATGGAGAAGATTATATCAAACCATATCAGGTCATTCCTCAACAGACAAGACTTTATTTCTGTAAAACAACATGGCTTTGTTGGGAGGAGATTCACAGTAACTAATTTACCAACATGTGTTAACACGTGGTCAAAGGAACTTGATCAAAAAAGAAGTATTGACGTCATTTACCTGAATTTCGAACGTGCTTTTGATAAGGTTTCTCACAATCGACTATTGTTGAAACTTGAGCACTTCGGTATACGTGGAAATCTTCTAAAATGGTTTGAAAACTGCCTTGCAAATATAACAAACCAAGTCAGAGTCGACCCACTATCTGAGCCAATGAGTGGTATGACAGTGGCTTGGCGTGAACATAAAATAGCAGAATTGAGGCCCTGTTCTCTCACCTATCCTGTTCAACATTTTCACTACAGATTTAATAGCAGTGTGTGAGTCATGCTTGTGTGCATGTGTGCAAAGTGTGAGTCATGCTTTTTCGCTGACGATGGAAAGTTCTTTGGTGATCCTATCATTCGGTCAGGACAAATGTAATCAGACCTGGACAATTTACAAGAGTGGACCAAAGAGTGGATTGCGAAACTCAATGCATTCAAATGTATAGTACTGCGTCTAAGTAAGAACAACCCTGAAGTACCATACGCTAGGTGACAATTGTGTTACAGTCAAGTCACAACAAGATCTTGGAGTAACGGTGACCAGCAAATTAAAATGGGCTGACCACATCAATTATATAGTTATAGTTAAAAAGGTAAATTCTTTCCTATATGCCACGTGCATTCCAACACATGACACCTTCAGTTTTCACCAAAATTTATAAAACTTATGTTAGGCCTCCGACGGTTTTCAAGTTTGGACCCTCGCGATCCCTACCTTGTGAAGGACGTTGACTTGCTGCAGTGTGCAAAGGCGAGCAAGTAAAAAACCGAGCAACTAACAACATAAGACTTATGAGGAACGCTTAAGAGTATTAAATGTGTGATCTTATTGAGACCTATAAAATACTAAGCTCAAGATATAATCTCCCGAATATCAAAGACACGTTTCTCCTCCAGCAGAAAGCATACTCATCACGGGGACACATATTAAAAAGTATCGATAGCCGTCATGACTTCATACCATAATAACATTAAGAATATGAAAATTCATTTAAATATCATAACATAAATGTTTTCTACTTGATTTTCATACCACTGACAAAGATTCAGCATTTCTATCGGTACCTAAATCTCAGACTGATAGAAGCGAAAGAGGGGAGTGTAAAGTATTAAGAATAGTAAAGGAATAATATTGTTGACTCATTGACTTGTAAGAATAAGACAATTCAAATATTGAACTAACCTGTCGTCTTTTCTCTCTTGCTGCCACGCTACAACAGGGCCCTGGGTGCTGGGCTCATGTATTGTCCTATGTCCACTTTTGTTCATGTGATTGAGAGTCTCACTTCCGTAGCCAGAGGTATCGCCTTCTCCGTCTTCATCGTAAAATGCAAACCTCTTCGCACTCGGAATGTTTCGATTTAATATGTTGGTCTTCCTCTCATCTTTCGTTAATCTCTCCTCGGTACTGTGTATGGGTGGTAAGCTCGGGCTCCTCTGACGTGGAGCAGGTTCTTGATAATCGTAAGATGACTGTTTATGTAGCTCCAGAGTACTTGCAAATTGATTCCGCACTTGCAAACGATTTGTATATCGTTCACCGGCACCCCAAGGCAAGTACAGATGTGACATTTCCTCTGAAAGAACAAAACATTTATTTTTTACCCTTGTTAAAATAAATATGTTTTAAGTGATAATATTAGTAATAAAAACAAAACATCGATATTAAGGAAATAATACAAACGTTAAAAACGGTCCATTGTAGACCACTTTCTATTTGTATTGCTAAGAAAAAGTTGATGACTACCTTCCATGTCAACAGTCGTCTTTGAATTAACTGTTCAATTTTTTATTTGAAAAAAGATTCGACGAAAAGCCTTCCCCTATATGCAAAGGGTTTATAGTTTTATCGATACCGCAGCTGAAAACGGTAAGTCATTCATGCCAAGAAATGTTTTAAATAATTCTATAAAGAATAGTGTTGTAAAACCTCTATATCTTAAACATTTAATAAAGGAGAACACGCAACCATTACAAAAGTATAATGGTTACAGATTTATATTACGACGGCTATTATGTTAGGGTTAGAAAAAATTAAAATCTTTTATTTTATTGATATTACCCGTAGCATTCAAGAGGGCTACTTAAAATTTTACGTGTCTCTAATGTAAGGAGTGCAGTTAACCAGTTACATTAAATTACAGTCATTAGAATAAATGTACCCATTACATTTACATAATTACAAGACAGATCATCCAATAACTGTTTACTGCCGAATCCATAGCTAACTATAAATGTTATATATTACATACATTGTTTACCAAGTTTGAAGTTCTCTTTCGTTTAAAGTAAACAAGCAATAAGAAAAAATACTGCTTTATGGCGTGCATTTAAATATGAATTAAACAATTAAATACCAAAATTGTTACATTTATAAACAATAGGGATAATTACATAAGGATAAAAGCGACTTGACGACATAGTAAATCTTACTAATTATTGAAAGATAATAAAATTGTTTGATATCTTTAAATTATAACAGGATCGTAATCTATTAAGTACTTAAAAGTTCCTCCATTTAGTCCATTTTAAATAAAATAAATTCATACTGTAACCTAGGCCAATCAATTTTAGCTGGAGGTTTCGACTGCACTGGTTTTAGTGTACTTTAATAAAACAACCTGCCTACTCAATTACAATTCAAACAAATATTTTTTTCGAAACTAAAAGTGGGTGGTCTTACAACTCTTGGAGCACAGAGATATTTTTAAAACTTTGATATTTGTATCTTGATCAGGAAAACGACTTATTATAAAATAAACCATTTAAATAAAATACAAAAAACAAACATGTGGTGCATCTTTACTGTGCCTTTACATAATAAAATCGTCAACAGTCTTTAATAGTCCACAGTTGTACATAAGCCTCTCTTTAGAAAGGAGGTTTTGGCCTCCTATACCACGCTGGCCAGATGATCTTTCTTGTAATTACGTAATAAAATATTATGATGAATTTAAAACTAGATATTAAATGATTTAGGGCATCTCACATTCAAAAATGAAAAAATGCCTACTTAACTTAGGTATGTTTTAAGTAACCTACTAGCCGAGGCAACAGCACACCAGCGGCAGCGCGAGTATTAGTATTTTGTGTTACCCGAGTTAAATATTTAATGTCCATACGTGGCTACTCAAAGATGCAGGTCATTTAAATTACAATGATACAATGAACTTTCAGTAGAGAGTGAAATGTGCCGTTCTTCAGTCACGGCCTGAATAATTCACTATTTAATAACACTGGATCGATTACAGCCATTACAACTGTTATCGATTTATACGTTTTTGCACTACCTTAATCGAAATAGATATTCTTTTTGTGTTTCAATGAGTGGTTGACAGATAATGAAGGAAAATAACGGATCGCAAATGAAAAACAAGTGTACTGGCTAATAATGGTATATTATGTTTGAGTCGTTACGCTCTCGTGCGCAGCTCGCAGACCGTCTCTAGGCAGTAACGAGCGGTGAGTGTTACTATTAAAATATTTATAGCTGAGATGCTTATGCTTACCTAGCTTCTAATGCAAAAGTTGTTGATCGTAAACTTAAAAAATGAAGAAATTTTGATTACTTAAATCTGCTAATTTCAGTTATGATGTCATTTTATTATGACAATCACATTTTAGACATTTTAGATAAGAATATAGTCAATAGATCCATCAGTAATATATTATTCCTAAATAGAGTATAATCAGCGCCAAATATTGCGTTCGATATTTGCTCGATCGTCCTTCTTGACTTTGATCAGAATACTATTAAGTGACTTATGGCTGGAGTAATTTTATTACAGCTAAAATATGTGGAACACATAAAGTAAATTTAATAGTTTGCCAAGTTATGTATTTAATACTAAAAACGAGAATCGCTCTAAATCTTTAAGTTATTATTAGGTAAAAACAGTATGACATAATAAATACTATAAAATAGTGTTTTAAATGTACCTACTTATTTAGGTTAATATTTTGAAACTGAATAAGAAGTATGTTTTTTTTTACATTTACACAACGCCATCTACTCGTAGTCCCAAAGCAGAGCTTGATCTGTACAATTGTACTATTGTGCTTGTACAAGGTATTAGACAACTGACATAAATACATTTATATCTTTTTTTTGTAAATGCATATATATATTATACATAGAAACACCCAGACCAAGTCAAATATTAAATGTTCATGCACACAAATGTTTGCCTTGAGCAAGAATCGAACTCGCAACCTTATGCGTAGCAGTCCGTTACACAAACCACTATGCCATGAGGCCGTCATACAACTGAATTTAAAATAAATTTAATTTTTGAAATTGTCTTTCAATTGGCTGCGGCGGACATCCGTTTGGTGACGGATTAAGACATTCGTGTGGTGAGGGATTAAGAATATGGAGTGTCACCACTTCTATTCATTCTGTGGGTGTCGTAAGAGCCGAGTAAGAATTTGGTCCGGATGGAAGTCTTTCGCCCGGGCCCTCTCCGCCGCCTCCTACTGCAAGATAAAATCTTCGCAGTTAAGAGATTTGTCACTACCGGCCATGGAGCATATGACGGCCTTCCCACTCGACACTGACCGGCTGGAGCGCCTCTACCTTACCAAAGGCAGCACGTGGAGCCTCCAACCAACCTCCGCTAACAAGCCACCGTGACTCAGCGAGCAGCCTCTCGCCTCTCGCATACCTCTTCAGGCGGCGGATCCGGTCATAAACCGTAACCTTCGGCGAGCACTTCCGCCTCCAAATCCCACGGGGGAGTTCCCGCCAACGTGCACGCCACCTTCGTCTGGCCATCGCGGTATAAAAGGCGAAAACCTCCTTTCTATTGAGAAGCCAATGTCTAGCAGTGGACTATTAAAGGCTGTTGATGTGATGTGATGTGATTGAATCGGCTGATCCGTGATTATACTGCCTTAACTCAACGAAAAGTTAACAGGTTTGAAGATTAAAAATGCAGGATATACAATTAGGCTAATTAGTATAATATGTTGTTCAAGTACGTATTTAGGTATATATTTAGGTACGAGTATGAGTAGGTTGCGCCTATAATGGGGTAGATACCTGTCAAGTCAAATCAGTATCTTAACGTTAAAAGATAAACATTTTTGTTTTAAATGTTAAGACGTGACGTCATACCTAGCTATTGTCAAATCGTTTACTTTTAGTGTTGCTTTAAAGATATCAAAGAAATAAAAATATTAATTGATATTGGTGGATAATTCATAGTGTTCTTAAAGATGTTACATTTAAGGATTTAGACGAAATAATTTATTTTAAACCTAGAAATCTAGCCTGGTCTAATAATCAAACTTCAAGATCAAGATTGTTGACCTGCTAAAATAGTTTTACTAGCAGTATAAACTCAAATATTCTAACAAATGATGATATTCTTTCAGTACGTGTGTGCTATGTATTTATCAAAAGAGCAACACCCTATACAAATGACAAAGTAATGACTTTCGGGAAAATTATTTTATAGCTATTTCGGAAGGACTGAGGTCGTTGGTTTCCTTCAGCCTTGACAACTGATTGTTTCATCGGCTGTCGCCCACGAGTTCCTCAATAATAACAATCGTTTTGTATGGCTATTGTAATTCAGTAATGCTATGTTCACATTGTCATTTAAAAAGGCAGGAAACAAATTCACAGTGCCCTGAGGCAAATTAAACTATTTCCTGTGACGGAAGTCTAATACAGTCACTTTTTGAACTAATTGTTTGGCTATTCTGTTAGCGGGAACAATTTATTGATGACATATCTATAAATCTATCCGTACCTGAGTCTGACAGTCCTGGAGTCATAAGTGCTAACACCGAGACAATGATAGATAGATAGATTATGCAAATTAAAAATAATTATCCTAACTGGACTCGATTCTCGAAATATAATCACACCAACTGTTATACGTAGGTTTATAATATATAATAACTAGCTGACCCGGCAAACGTTGTTTTGCCAAAAAAATATTTAGGGGTGGGTCACTCTTATCATTTAGGGGTATGAAAAATAAATGTTGGTCGATTCTCAGACCTACCCGACATGCACACAAAATTTCATAAAAATCTGTCCAGCCGTTTCGGAGGAGTTTGGTAGCAAACACCGCGACACGAGAATTTTATATATAAAATATAATTGTAAAATCAAACACTATACTACGTGACGGTACGAAATTCAACACTATGGATTACCAAATAATAAAACGTTATGTTAGAAACATTCTTACATTAAATAAAACGGGTATATTTATTTTTTTACAAACATACATACTTTTTTATATTGGTTATCTTTTAAGTTAGCTTGTTCGTTAAATGCATATTTAAGAATTCAGAGGATTACGTGTTAGTACGTGTTTTCAAAGCATCGTGCCTCCTCGCATGTTTGCGCATTTTAATCGTTGTTAAAAGTCACATATCAAGTATGCTTGAGTATGAGTAAAATTATTAATTATTATCATATAAAAAGCTTCGTTAGAGTAAAATGGCGTAATCCAGATCAGATCAGACCAATCCAGAACAAATCTGGCATACCGAAATCTACACGTAATTAGAATGGCATATCTTTAATAAATATGTATTAATAAAGTTATTCAAAATGTAAAATATAAAAAGGTGTATTATTTATACTAAGAAAAATATCAGTCTGCACAAGTAGATATATGCAATTAAAATAAATATAATTTTTAAATGAAAATTCTATTTGTGGCTTCTGATATAAATTATTAACCTACTGTGTGCATTCAGTGGTGTTTTTTAAGTAAAATTAAAATAATTACATTATCTGAATATTCAATTGAAACGATAGAGGCGGTAAATAAGGGTATTGATTAACATAACGGAAATCATTGTAAAATATTTACACAAATGTTTTGATTTCGAGGTATACGTACTTACCTCTTAATGCTATACTGTTGAAATCCGAAATAACATTAGTTTACCCAACGAATCGCAATGTCGCGAATGTTACTAGTCGCCTTGCAGCAACCACGACCGTGAATAAGTTGCAAAATAACAAAGGAGCGTGATGCAGATGCGAGTATACACAGGGTCTTTCTTTAGGTCCACTGCCGGCAGTGGCGGCCGAGATCGGCCACAGGAGCGTTAAGGCACTTGGCTGGCACACAACACGCGCGGACGCACCACAACTACGTAGTACGCACCTCTCTCCCGCGCCCACTGCTGCTTCTTCTGCTGGACTAACGATGCCGGCTTGCTCACTGACAGCATCGCACCTTAGTATACATTACACTTTCTAATGCCTCGTATTGCACACACGTTGTATTTCTTCCAACCGCAGCGCAGTTACGGTGCACCGGCTAATGAGGGCTGCGGAATGCTTTTTAAAAACAGACGCTCGCGCATTGCCTCCGGTGGGCGCGCGTCTCGCTTGGCTTCACGCGTGCACTCATTGTCCACAGCGACTGGACTCGCACTCCACAATACCGATACGTATTTATTGTCAGGCTTTTGATTTTTGTAAATCCTAGAACACCATGCAATCATGCATGTGCTTTCTACGTTAGTGATTAAATATACATTTCGGGTCAGACGGTGAACAACCTGAACATGTAGAACGGGTCTAGACTTCAGTTGCCTTTCAGAAGGCGACACGCGAATGAGTTTCAGGGAAAAGCCTTGGAAAAGCCGCCGGTCGATACAGTAGTCATGGTAACGTTTGTTTCACGTGCTCGCAAGGAGTTAAGGCATTTTTTCCTATTTGCATTTTAGGCCATGAGGTGACGATAACAATATGTGGGACAGATTAATCAACACAGTAATCAGTACTTATTGATCAAAGTAGTGTTAATTAAATATTTGTATTACGAAAGTATATTTATTTATTTCCTTACAGTTTACTCTTAAGAGTTATATACTTGAAAGTTTGGATTAAATATTCAGTTTGTCTTCTAGTACCTATTAGTTAGATATGTGGCGAGGAGAGAGCCATTTTGGAATGACATCATCTAAGAAAATCACGTCGACGCACGTTACGATTGTGATAAGTAGCTACTATCCACACAAAATCTGTTCATTGAATAAAATCGAGGAATCTCTCTGTGCAGTCATTTGTATGCACGCTACGGCAGCGCAAAACATACTATGAATAAACACCGATTTTTGCATACATTGTATTAGATTTGTATGAATATTTGCTTTCCTTGCAAAGATGCTGTAGGTAAGTACCAGTTTATGGTAATGCTAGAAACACCATTTGTCTCACACAGCGTACTAACATATACAAGGTGTTACATAAACGGGTACTTAGTTATATTTTAGGAGCGTTACGTATAACCCGACAGATTTTTAATTGGTGTTAAAATAATGTTTTTCCAGGTCAATATTCATGTTAGTACTTACTTTCAATGTGGTTTGGTGGTTTATTTTATTGGGTACATATAATTAACATCCTTGGTAGGTATTAAAATATTCATTTTTTCAGTAATACCGGTCGTCTCTCTCTACGAAATATATATTACGCAACTTAAATTTTTAAAAGCGAACGAATTCGTTTTTGAATCCTTATTGATACGTGTTCAGTAGGCGCACATTTTTCTTGTAATATAAAAAGTTACTTAGTAGTATAAAAAGTTGGAGTAAACGGATGAAATAGAATACAATAAAATAAGGAAAGAATATGAGCATTCCGTCGAAGGCGAATTGAGAGCCACTTAAGCTGGTTACGACATTCAGATACATGATCATATCTGCGAGACGCCACGCCGCTTCCTACTACGTCGAGTGTTGTGGGTTCAAACCCCTCATGGGAAGACACTTTGTGTGATCCACAAATTGTTGTTTTGAGTCTGGGTGTTCTTTGTGTCCGTTTCAATTATGTTTGGAAAGTCCCCCGCAACACAGGATATATTCCTTATGCGGGAGTTGTCTTAAAAAAAAAAACATGATGTTCGGTAATTGTGACCAGTCTATTCTTGATACCATCCCGGGACTGCCCACAACAATCAGTTGGGTCTTAGACGGATTCACTACAACTCCATATTCATTGCTCCAGTCACACACGCGCGCCAGGTCTAGACTGATAGTTGAAAAGGCTTCAGGTAATTGATGTAACGGTGCTTGTGTATATACCATAGGTGGCCAAATTAATAGGGACAGTGCTCGTATTTATGTAATTTATAGTTTATTATATTTTTTTGAATAAATGATGTTGTTTTTAAGCGGTTATTGTATCTGATATATTTACTGGTATCATTATTATTGTTTTTGTCAAATGGCAACACAGAATACGTGCGTTTTTTATCAATTGTGGGACGTTTCTTCTTTGCCCGTAAAAAGCGCGGTTTTCGGTATTATTGTTGTATTGTCTAGGTATTATTTTTTCATTAGTTTTAACCGACTTTTGTGTCTTTATTAATCAAAAGGTAAGTAATGCTCCGTATAAGAATAGTTTTGCTACGTTTTGTCTATGAGTTTACATTTTATTAATGGTTCAACACGTTAACCCAAAATTATAAGCTTCTTAGGATGGGTAGGACTTTGGACACGTCTCCAAGAAAATGTAGAGAGATACAAACGTTGTTACTGCACTCCACACATTCTCAGAGAGACATAGCAGCTATTGCTGGGGTTCCAAAGTCTGTCGTCAATCGAATAAAAATAAAAATTGACAATAAAAAGCCTCTTGAAGCAAATCGTGCTGGCAAATGTGGCAGGAAAAGGATTACAACAGCTCGTACCGATTGAAAAATCAGGAACATCTGCCTCGAAAACCGTAAAAAGGGCGTTGCTCATTTAACAACTATGATAAACGAAGAGGGCATAAAGATTTCAGAGAGGACAATGCGGAGGCGGTTGGTCGAAAAGAATGTCATGGGAGTGCAGCCTGCCAAAAAAACACGCCTAACCGATAGTATGAAAAAGAAACGACTCCAATGGGATAGGCAACATCGATCTATGACTATTGCAGACTGGAGTCGAGTAAGTGCAACTATTTTGTATAATGCAATTGGTCAATAAAAATTTATTTATTTATTCTACTATTCATTCTATCAATTACAGGTGTGTTTTCCGACGAACCTACCTTCCAAATTTTGGTTGACAATAGTTATTTTATAAGACGACGTCCTGGTGAGAAATTTCACGCTGATTGTCTTGTACAGAAGGTTAAACACCCGGTTAGTGTCATGGTGTGGTCTGTCATCTTAGCCAAAGGCATGGGACGCCTATACATTGTGGAAGGGACTATGAAACAAGACCAATACAAGAGAGTACTAGAAACGCGATTATTGCCGCAGTTCAATGAATTGTTCCCTGATGATGACGAATACATTTTTATGCATGACTCAGCACCGTGCCACAAAGCCAGAAGTGTGACTGCATTTTTGGCTGAAAAAATGTCTCTGTTTTGCCTTTGCCAGGGAATTCACCAGACATGAATCCAATAGAAAACATGTGGGAACTCACCAAACGGGCGATCGCAAAAGAAGTGATTACCACTAAGCGACAATTGATTGAAACTCTCATCAGAGAATGGCATCACAACTCCAAACTCCAGGAAAATGCAAAAAAATGTATTGAGAGCATGCCCCGATGCATAGAAGCTCTTATTGCAGCAAAGGGTGGCATCACTAAATATAAAAAAATATTTTATTTATTTTTACCAATATTGATAATACTCATACGAAGAATATAAATCAGTTTTGTATATTTTTTTTGTAGTTTTTGTGATCCTTATAGAATACAGATACAAAGAAAAAATATATAAGAGACCTACAACTAATCGTTTGTTACAGAAATCCAATTAAACTAGGAAATTCAAAAATTTCGATACTGTCCCTAATAATTTGGCCACCTACTGTATTTGAAAATCATCTGCATACACCTTTATGCAGATGATTTTAGGATGGTAGGATGTAGGATGAGGCTAATGACTTAGTGATAGAGTTTATAAATATAGTGAAAAGTAAAGGAGATAAAACGCCACCCTTTGGGAATATAACTTGACCCAAGGAAAGAATTCACCGGGAGCAAGATCTGATATCGAATCGGGTGGGTGTGCAAGCAGTTGAAATCCCGTTTCTTAAGTACCAACCAATGCAACGTTGGTGTGTTATATTATTACTTTAAAGTCCCACGAACTTACTATAATACACAAGTAAACATACGACTACATAAATATTTTACAGAAATAATATCATCATGCTCACCCAGTACAAATAATTGTGTTATTTGTCCTGGGTGGGAATCGAACCCACGCACCCGCAATAAACATCATTAAGGGTATCAGCATACCCTCGGGATTTGCGAAACTTAAAAAACGTAGCAGCAAACATCTTCAAGTTTCGCAAATCCCAAGACCACCTCGCCGGTCGTCCTTTACCGGTAGTAAATAACGTCACGAATTTGCCCAATGTAAGAACAGACAAGGATTTTGTTAGGGAGTAGGTACCTAACCATACTTCCAGTTTGGTTCCATTCTTTAAAAATAAATAGCGCATGAAGAAGAAAACCTGTCTCACTTACCCGCGGCTACAATCAGGGCGGCATAAGGCGCTGGCAAGCGCGCCGACGACCAACGAGCCATCGTAGCTCGTAGAGCGTTCTCACGGAACTCGTGTACCTCTTGAGGCGGGGTCCGACTGCAGCTATCCGCGCGGAATTCAGTAGTCCGCCGATTTACTTCGGCGAGTACTTCCGCCTCCAAATCCCGAGGGGGAGTTCCGGCCAACACACACGTCGCCTCCGTCAACACGGTACGGTAACCGCATGTGCTCTAACCACCAATATCCACTGAAGTCGCCAGAGGCGTGCCTTATTCTGGGCGGTTAGAGTCGCGCCCACACCGGTGCACCGTACAGTGACATTGACCGGATAACCTTCGTGTACAGCCGTCTTGACACGACGCTGGCGTCAAGAATCAGGCCCAGATGCTTCATCTGGGCCTGAACCGGTACGAGGACCGAATCAACCACGATGGAGGTGCCAGGGGGCGGACCATGGAACTAGAGTGCCTCCGTCTTATCCACCAGGGCCTTCCTTTCTAGGGTATACCTGGTTCCCCGGCAATTAGTACCCGGCGAAGGCGTGCGGTTTTAGTCGGTTCGAGTCCGACATGCCACCGACAGGTGGTATCCGAGGGGATTTCCGCACGGAAAAAAAAAAAAAAAAAAGGGCCACCAGTAAGGCCAGCGCCTCAATGCGCAGATCACCCTGAGTGCGACCATCGTGTCATTGTCGGGGGTAGGGGGAGGCGACCTCGAAGGGCTCTTGAGTCGTATCCCATGTTCTCTTGCGTCCGTCCCGAGAGAACCCCAAGCAATGGATTTTGCGTTGAAGTCCCCCAGCTCAAATACGCTGCATCGAGGTCGCCAAGTTGTTGAGGACAGCAGCAACATATCCAGAGCCCTTCTTTTAACGACAAGGGCGAGGAATGAACCGCCGTAGAACTGAAGAATGCCACGGTGCCGTCCTAGTCACCCAACCAGTTTGGACGAGGAGGAACATAATAGGGCCACACCGATCAACACCTGTGCCATTGTTTGCAGGAAGAGATCCTGCGCACCGGCAGTGGTTCAGGTTCGTCTAGATAAAGAGGTTGGAGACTTGGTTCATTACTGGGCCGTCTACAACCTCCTCCATGGGCGACGACGACGACGCACGAACGACGTCGGAGGCAGCCTGGGTCGACTGGCTAACTCCCGATGTTTGCCGAGAATTGCGGGAGGCTTGAAGCCTACTCTATTTGGCGTTGGCGGGAATGTTACCCGCCGCACACACTGGGTCAAAAAAACTTTCACAACTTGCAAGATTGGGGCTCATGTTCCCTCTAGGTTATATCCCTATGCATAATATAGTATTGTCAATTAGTGCTGCCAATTTATAAAGTCAAGAAACTAATGATTACTTTATGATTAGAAAGCGAATTATAATGAATATATATGGTAATGGTTAGATAACGCGGTATTTTGTAATTTGCAAAGAAACTAATCAACCAATCTCATTTTATTTCTTTGTACTATTTGAAGTCTTTGTTCCCACGAAAGGATCCGCGTTGAAATGAAATGTCATGTAATCGTAACGTCAACGGATAAAAAAAGAAAATGCAGATTCGGATTTTATTCGTGATCTGATGAGTTTCAAGAGACAGGCAACGGAACTAGGGCCGGATTAGCCATGTCGAAGCCCTTAGGCAATGCAATCCTCGGGTCCCTTTTTTTAACAGTCAGCTCCTTGCAAGTCGATTAAGGGTTGTGAGTAATTGCATCAGCAGCATCATCTGACTGATGCGTAACTCCTCGGCAACTAATAGCAAGCGAGGCCCCCAACTGATGAGACGCCCCTAGGCAGTTGCAGGTTAATCCGACCCGGTTAACTCTTCAAATAAAACAGCAAATCAACCGTGATTGCTGCTAGGTTGTTAGTTCACTTAGTATTGTTTGAAGTCGGTTCAACTTTTTTTTTTAAAAAGGATTTATATATTATAATATAAAATCCTTATTAAAAACATTACTTCTCTATACTAATATTATAAAGCAGAAGAGTTTGTTTGTTTGTTTATATCTAATGCTAATCTCAGGAACTACTGGTCCGATTTGAAAAATTCTTTCAGTGTTAGATAGCCCATTTATCGAGGAAGGCTATAGGCTATATATCATCACGCTAAGAAGAATAGGAGCGGAGCACCAATGAAGAATGTTTCAAAAACGGAGAAAATTTATTACTATTGAGAGACGCAGACGAAGTTGCGCGGGTCAGCTAGTTATTGATAAATAGCGGTCAGTCCGGGTTTCGCACGGGTGCAATGATGGGGGCTCTACACAAATCCGAGGCCTTGTTCTTTCATGGGCCTCGGAGGAAGCCAACTGAGGAATCCAGCCTCATAGTAGGAAGCACTCGCATCGGCATCTAGCCCTCGATGAGGTATGCTCAACATGAGGGGACCGATGACTTTTGCAGGAGATTACTCGGAGATTGTGCAGTGGCGCAAGGAGTCCTAAGACTCGAGAAATCGAGGACAAGAGATCCCAATGCTGCCAGGCCCTCGTTGAGGGGTGGCAGGAACGACTTGGGCAACCGAGCATCGGGCACGCCGTTAAGAACCGTTTTGGAGGATCGGCTCGAGGGGCATCACGGAACCCTCATACCCATTGACGCAGGTGATCACCGGGAAAGGATGCTAAGGAGATCATCTTGTCTGATCCGCAAGGAGCCAACGCCTGAGTGCCATCACTACGATGGCCGGACCGTGGACATGGCGTGTGGAGCAGAAGCGTGAAATTCCGTCGTCTCTTTCTGCAAGCAAGTTATGCTTGCGAAGTAGATGGCGTTGCGGGACCAGGAGAGGTTTAGTACTCTTCCGGCCCACGAGGCCCGGGAACGGGCCAGGTACCGCAACGACTCAGGCGCCGGACGTCGCAGTACGACCTTTGTCCTCCATAAGCGTTCAATGATGGATACTAATAATACTGCTGATGTGGTGTAAGTGCAGAGTATTATTTATATTATTATTACTAGCTGACCCGGCAAATATTTTGCCATGTACACTATTTTTTCAATGCCACATCATAAATAAAAAGATTTAGGGCTGGGTCACCCTTATCATTTAGAGGTATGAAAAATGGATGTTGGCCGATTCTCAGACCAACCCTATATGACACAAAATTTCCTAAAAATCGGTCCAGCCGTTTGGAGTTTGGCAACAAACATCGCGACACGAGAATTTTATATATTATATGAAAATACTACTACAAGAGGACACCTTTATATGCACTGCTGAACGAAAGCCTCACTAACGAGCGAAAACCATCCCGGGTCTTAGTGTTGAATAAAATAATTTATTTATTTGAATCATTTTTAATACTTATATCTAATTAATACGAACGCCAACTTAAAACGCATATCTAGTTCTAATATCTTCCAACTTTTTTGACACTTCGGCAGATGTTCTCTCCAAGTCCCCGGCAATCGACTTTTGTTTGGCAGGTTCCAAGGAGTTAAACTGTTCACACAGATCCCCATCTATCACATTCTGCAACAAAAAAGTAGCAATTTACAGAAGAGGAAATAATTATTTTTTTATATGTATAATTGTATCCTATAAGAAAGATAAAAATGTACGTTCCAAAAACTACAGTAGCGCTATGTTTTGGCGCGTCCCGACTCTCAGGAACTCGGGGAGCGGTAGTGGCGCCGGACCGCCAAAACGACGAGTGCTAGCGCCACACAAGCGCTCGCCTTTCTCTACCGACAGTGTAACACAAATGCGCTCTTAGAGAACACATCTGCTGACTAACGATCGGATGTCGTATACTTACCTCTTATAATATTAGAGGAAGGTTTTCCATGATCATGGTAATTATGGACAACCTTAGGTACGTTATTTGTGCTGTTGGTATCCAAACAAAAAAAATAATTTTGTCGACATTTTGCTATTGATACTTACTTTTACTGGATAATAGTAACTCCTAAATGACAAATGGTCACGCCCGCACAACGGTGAGTTTTCACTTCGCATGTGCATTTCCAGATGTTGGAAAAAGTCGTGGTCTTCTCTAGATGTAAATGGAAGTAAGACTCCGAGGGAACCACTGATAGTAGCATACAAAAGTGCCTCAGAGCCACCAGGAATAAGTGTAGCTCGTTGCAACGACGTTACCGTTTCTCCGACGTGGAAATTGACGCTGATGTCACCCTTCTGAGAGGCTCCATTGAGAAGACCTGAAGTCAAAACTGTACTTTAGAAACAAAGCATGCTTGAGGAAAAATTAAGCCTGATAACAATACTGTCAGATAAGAGTAAATAATCATTATTTTCATTAGTCTAGCATGTATATAATTTTGTATCATCATATTACAGTTTTAAAATAGTAAATTCTGTATGATTTTTTTACCTCTGTCCCAGAGGGCTTTGTTTCCAGTTGGATCTTCGTCAACATCATCAGTTACTGATTGTGGCAGTCTCATTACAGCTATATTACCAAATTTATCAGACATAGCTACAGTATCATAGTCTAGTATGCAACTGTTAGTTATCCATCTGGGGTTTGTATCATCGGCAAATATGATTAATTGATTTTCCCGCTTTTTGTACTTGAGACAAAATACAGATTCTTGAACATCAGAAGCGAATATTCGTTGGCCAATAGTTTTGATATCTGCTATAAGGTTTGGAATGTGTCTATTTTCACATTTACGCAATAGTTTTCGTCTGCCAATATCATACAATCTTAACATGCGACCAACTCCCGCCAAAAGCTTTCCGTTGAATGCTGCTAATGCACCAGGATATTCATCAATAGGTGTTTTGTGGACCAACTCTAGCTTGCCAGTATTGCCATATATCTGGAAGATTTAAAAGTTAAATAAATATTGCAAGAAGGTCAACTAATACAAAAATTAAAAAAAAAATGTAATATCAGATCTGGTTAAGCATTCGTCAACGTCTTTCAGATGAAACACGGAGCATATTGTTGACATCATGAAAAATAATACAAAAAACAGTGTGGGATGTTAGAATTTATTAAATTATTTACCTTATAAACATGTAAACTGCCTTCTGTACAAGATCTTGGTGAAAGAATCATTTCCTTAGCAACACCCACAACTAAGTGAGGTTGAGCATGTTCAGCATGGGCTGACCATCGCACAATACAAACAGATACGGCGGCTTCATTTTGTTCCAAAGGTAATTTGAATAAAGTAGTTGGTTGTCCAGCACTGGTTCCCATATCAACCACGCGAATTTGAGACGCCCACATACCTAAAAGTCATAGTACAAAATAAAAAACATTGTCTATGGATTTTCATTTTACATAGTTCTGTAGTAAAATATTTGATTGTCTCCCTAACTTGAATCAAATGACTCACATTGTAGTCATCTGGGATTAACGTTGGGATTTAATATCGCCACATCCGATTAGAGTCAGTAAGCTCAATGACATTTTCTGCTCTTGCCCAGAAGATGTGGCTTATTTAATAAAGGTGAATATATAACAAACATGCTTACCTGCTCCAGCCTTAGGTGATGAGAATACATTTTCAGGTAATGTGTCAGATAGAAATGCATCAGCCATTTCATTTGCAAGCTGTTGATCTTCAGGGCCACCACCGGCAGCTGCCTCACGCATCTCTTGTGCCATTTGAATCCTGGATTAAAAAGAACATCTTTAGTAATTGTACTATTGTTGTGCTACTACGCTTTTTTGAGTTGTAAATTAAGTCAGTACTGCAGGTTTATCTACATTGATTTCAGGTTTTGTGTGTTATTTGTCATCATTTGAATTTTAATATGATAACCAGCCATTTCTATTGAATTCACCAGCAGTATGATGGTTAACAAAAATGGATTAACTTTCATAATATTAATATGGATAAGTCACCTTCTCTGTTTCTTCATTTCTTCAGTGTAAGAGTTATGATCAGTTTCAAGTATGAAAATGTGATTGTTGTCTGTATTGACGACGAATTTCCGCGGAGTATATTCCAGGGGTAAGTAGGTTTGGTTGAATACAGCACCAAGCTTCTCCAAGGCTAAAATTCTAAGTGTATTTGATGAGATTGCTACTATACCCTCAGCACATTGTTCTGCAATACAAAGAGAGATTGGTAAGTATTGTTTTTGAATAACTTTTATATAATATTCAATAGACATAAAGAGATGTATGTCCACGGCATGGTTTTGCCGCCTTCATCGCCTGAACGACTCCAGCTTGGCTATGGAATATGCCGAGTGCCTCGCTCTACCGCAAGCGGGAGCGACACATGCTCTACGACGTTGTGGGCCTTTCACTGCATGGGGCAGCTACACACCACTTATGCATGGTCCGACTCAAAGAGTCAAACCATGCATTAACGTCGAAAATTTCATGTTGATTTATATGAAAATACTTATCCATGAAAAGAATATTTAAAAACTCATTGCAGAAAATTTCGTATTCTTTGAAAATTATACTAGTGTTAGAAGTTAATAATATTAGTCATTGACCTACCTGAGCTAAAACCAGCTGCATACTCTAAACATTCATAAGAAAGTGGGGTAAGATGAAATCGATTTTGATAGTGGTATCCTAACCAAGTCCTTGATGACACTGCTAACACAGCTTCTGCTGCTTGCACACGCACTTTGAAGAGCTTTACAGGTCTTGAGCCCAAATACCTATAAAATAAAAAAGGCCTGTTTACAACTGCAAAGAATAAAAGTAAATTTTAATTTCAATTCTTTTCTCAGATCTGGTTAAGTGATCATCAATATTATACAGTAGTAATAAGGAGCGAAATTTTTTATCATCATTGAGGGATATTTAGTGACTTGTTAATTGCAATATTTAAGAAATATACCTGGTCCTCGTATCAGCTAAGTCACCACTGACTGAGTCTAACGTCGTTCTTAATAATACACCATTGCTCAAGCCAATATTTAATTGCAAAGCTGATTTTGCTCCAGATTCAAAAGGCTGTTCCACAATGCATAACGACTCAGCTCCTGCTGGTAAAGCTTGCATTGAACGTGGCGATAAACAATCCTGTAAATAAAATAATCCTTAAACCTACAATTTCTTTAACATACACAGGTGTACGTACATTGCTTACAATAATATCAGGAGTTTGAGAATAACGCATTTTTGGGTTGTTGTAATCAAAACAGGTCAGTGGTGTCCTTGTGTCATCATTTTAGTAAGTAGTTATAATTTTTTATATTAAACTTAAATGGTTTTTACCGAAGGATCCAATGAGATGATTCTGACAGTGTTGTCATTTAACCCTACAGCCAAGAACCACGCCCTTTGCTCGCCAGTGGCCACAGATCCCAAAGCCATGCATGATACATCTGATGATAGTTTCTTTCTTTCGGTATATTCATTGAGTTGACCAGTCTGAAAACGACAAAAAACGATTTAAATGAAAGGATATAACACAAAAGTACACATATTATTCAGTTTCTGAACATAGTTTTTCTTTAGTTACAGAACACAGCTTGCATACAGCATTAAAGTTTATACCTAATGCAAAATTATTCCCTAATTAAGAGAACAAATAAACTACATTAAAAATAAGTTTTTGAATTTAAACTTGCAGATTATACTGATATATTATAATTTTAATTATACTATTACAGATAATGTTTAAAAAAACTAATCAATGAGAAATTAAAGACTGCTATGCGTAATGGAATAAGTTTAATCAATATAGTATGAATGTCCACGGCATGGTTTTGCCGCCTTCATCGCCTGAACGACTCCAGCATGGCTATGGAATATGTCGAGGGCTTCGCTCTACCGCAAGCGGGAGCGAAACATGCTCTACGACGTTGTGGGTCTTTCACTGCATGGGGCAGCTACACACCACTCATGCATGGACTTACTCAAAAAGTCAATCCATGCAATAACGTCGATAAACCAGTATAATATTTGATTTGTATACTTACAGGGTCCATTTCAAAATAGACTAGTTCGCCTCCAGTTAGTGCAATAACTACTTGTCTTTGATTAACTGCACATTTTACTATAGATTTTTTTCCAGGTGCTTTCCACTCATTCACACGTTTGTCAGCACGTATATGCCTGATGCCATCTGGATATACTTGAACAAGGGCGTCGTTCCCAAGAGCGTGACAGCTGAGCGTGGGTGTTGTGCCCAAGAAACCAGAGTCCGTCACTTCCTCAACTGTCTCACCAATAGACAGCACAAGTGTAGCGTTAACGAACGACACAATGATGTAAGAATCATATTCCTCTGCAACCAAGAGAAAAAATCTAATATAAAATATAATCAAACAGCAGATGTCAATATATTGCAGTCTTCTGATGTTGGCAGCTTCCAGTTTTGTTACACAGCATTTGATGCCTACCTTTGTGTGTTTGCTGAAACCATCTCTATTCGTTCATCAGCCGATAGTAGGTTCTGAAAAGAAAAACCACTGGTGTTTATGTATGACAAACATCCAGGGTTTTATTAGTAAGTTGTTGATAAAGAGGAGCATTCATAAGTGGTTATTGATAGCGTCACAGTAATTCAGTAACACGGACCAAAACATATAATCATTACGCTCCATTGTCCTTTTTCTCATATGGCATTAATTACTATGTAATGTCTGGCATGTTCCATGCACAAGAGATCTAGTATCCTTTGACAAGAAATAGCCTTACCTCTGTCTAATACTATAGAGCGAGAAGATAACTTCTCAAAGTCAAAGTTTCATAAAACTGTTTTGGAGTGATTTAATTTTTATCTTGCATCAAAACCATTATTTTCCTCATTAATTATGTGAGAACTACACCCTACTAATCATCACATCTTACAAAAGGGGATCGAACCAAATTGTATTATTTATTGTTCACTGCCACAACTTAAATCTGGAAGTTGTAAACCATTTAGGCTGATTTTATTTATATTGATTATAGAATAACTCACCATCCTTATGCCGTCTAACAGTCCATACTGCATTAGGTGAACCAGGTAACTCTGATACAGCCATTTCAGCAACTTCTAAACCATGTCTTAAGGCTCTCAAAGAAGACCTGGGTCCACGACCACATGCCAAATAAACTTGAGGGGTATCTTCACCAGCCAAGTCGGCTACACGGCAAGCTATAACGGCAAATTATCAAAATGATTAGAATATTGTTAAACTTTCAAGGCATTAACCAAGCTTTGACAGTTCTGAGGTATTAAGTTAACACAAATGGTTAAAAAATTACCTAATATTGGTGATAATGAATCTAGTTCGTCCACGAGGACCAGATTTCTCAGCGGCCTTGGTGCAAAGAAGAATGTGTCCCCTTCTTCTAAAGGCATTGCTGAACTGAATTCTGGCTCATCATCTTCATCACCCAAATGAGCAATTTGATACAAGTAGCTGAAATAAAACAATTAGATTATAGTAACTTAATTGATCACATACCAGTCAAAGGATCTAAGTAGTTTATTATGTTTTTAATGTTATTCTCGCATCAGTGTGCTCACCCTCATAAAAAGGGAGGACCTTGGTTCGGAGATTATTTTTCTAGCATGATAATTAGAAAATGGAGCACTAAAACTCAATTTTAAGTAAATAACATGCATAACTAAACACAATTTTTAAGTTATACTTACTGGTTGCCAAATTCACAAGCCACAAACAGAAATCCTGTTTTGAGGACACACATTGCTGTGGAGACTGGTACAGTATCAAAATACTTCAACTTTATTTCTGTTACCATGTCATCATCAGTCTCAATTGTTATTTTAAAAATATCTCCTTGTTCAGTTTGTGCTAAGAAAAAGAACATTGACTTGGTCTTGTGAGTTGCTGAGCAGACAAATATCATGCCTCTTTCTGGATCATCTAGATCATTTCGTCGCCGAGGGATAGGACATCTAATGTCATGTTGGTCACCCAAATTTTTATAGGTTAAGTAGTTTTCAGAGCAAATAAGTACCCCTGAGGGTCCATCATTGCCCCCTGGCACTGTTATAAGGAAGTTGGCATGCTCTTCTAGAGGTTCAGAGTATTTTCTTACTACATGGTTCAAACCCAAATCAAGTTCATAAAATGTTAAAGTTTGTTGTGTTTTTTGTGCAGCTTCACCTGAAAATGAGACTGCTGATAAATGCCTAGCACTAGTACAGTATAAGAAAAGTTGGTTGAGTTTAAAATCATTTAAAGAGGATTTAGCGTCACTGTCAGTCAGAAACACGGACCTCAGAATAATCATGGTATGTAGGTTATTTGGAAGTTGTGGTCAATCAATAGCAGTATACTTATTCATCACTCATAAATTGCATAACTTGTAAAAAATAGATAAATAAATCAATAGAAGTAACAATTGGCAGCTTTTAACATATTAAACACTTTCTTACAAAAGACCATTGTATAGAAAAAAAATACTTTGTAAATACTCAAGCATTTGGATATTTTTACATACCTGTAGGATCAGAATCAGCTTCTTCATAATCAATTTCCAAGCAAGCAAACATTGGATTTTCGAAGCCTACATCCACACCTACCATATGGTATACCAGTGTGTTAGATTTATGTGCTTCTAAAGGAGATGAAATAGTTAATCTGGCCTCAGCATCTCTGTTCAATATGTAGACAAGTTTCTGTTTTTCAGTAGCACCTACAATAAAAAAGGAGTTCTAGTAAAGTCATGATACATTTGCAGTTATGATTATTTTAATAAACAAGGCAATCCTGTTTTATTCTACGTACTAATCTAATCACTTGAATTATCAAATAACTAATGCAGTAATAATAGTAACTCCATACATCTCCCACACCTGGTCCTTAATTAGACAGAGTGTATACTATGGTTACCAGATTGCTGAAAAAAATGTGTGCATAATATAAATAAATTACACACAGATACAGGCTAAATGATTGTGCTCATCACACAATTATTTGTCCTGCGGTGGGAATTGAACCCACAACCTCCAGCTAAGCAGTTAGGATGACTAAATCCGACGGTCAATTACAATCTTTTTAATTGACAGTGCCCACACGGCATAAATTCCGTGTCACAGGGGACTTCACAAATATACAACTGACACAAAGAACACCCCGACTCAGAACAACAATTTGTGGATCACACAGTGTTGTCCCATGTGGGGATCGAACCCACAACACTCAGCATAGCAGGAAGCAGCGAGGTGACCGCTTTAACCACTACTCCATGCTTGTAGTCACATAGAGGTATAGATTAACAATACACTGAAATATCACAGTAAAGACTTACCAATCATGACAGCTCGTCCCTTCGGATCAATGGCTAAGTATTGGCCAGGTACAATGCGTCTGCATCCTGACTTTCCAAATGTTTCTTGATGTACTTTTTCGAGAATGTTTTTCTTAGGAATATACTCCAATATCACAATGCGACCAGAATCAGAGCCAATGACTATGTAATCTGTAAATCACAATAACTGTTTTAATTAAATCGGAATTCAGAATTAAATATGTAGTACTAATAAATATAGTATTATTGTGCCACAGCGGAACACCTGTCCAACCATAAGGATTGATCAGAGCGACGCTTTGGATATCAGTCTATGCATCTAGTTATCCCAGGCAGTTGATCGTCAAGTGCATGGAGCAAGACGATGCAACATTTGAAAACATGTAATACGACATGCATAGTTACTTAAACTATGCTCTATACGAGTTACCCATGAGGTTATAACCTTCGCCCACGTGGTCATTACATTTTACTTTACCTTTTGTGCCTCCTGTAAGTCTAAATGACATCATAGATCGAATAACACCAAAGATTTCGACTTTCATTAGGGTATGCACTTTGCCGGTGTTCGGATCAGGTCGCAGCAGTTCCAAAGTCTTGCCACGAGATATAACTATCTCCTGCTGTTTTGAGCCAGAAAAGTTTCCATGCACTGCATGTGTGATGCATGATGAACCTTGCAAAGTCAAATTGTAGAGATACATCTTTGCGGCTTTATCCTAACCCTGCAAGAAGTATATATTATTAGCACTGATGTTACAGTCACATAGGCACCGAGTTTAAATCAAATGTAATGTAACGCTCGTAACTAACGAAAACAGAGAGAGGCTTGTGTTTCCGAATGGGTGAGCTTATCATAATTTAGCACTGAAAAACGACCACGATCAATATAAATCAACCGTGGAGATACCATGTAGTGCATAATAAATATTATACAATTTAAGATATAGATATACGAAATGTACTAATTTGAAACGTACCTTTAATGTAATGAAGCAGATTGCCGCAATGCGGCTTGATATTATAATCGTATCCAGTTTCTCCTCGACAGACAACTGTCGGCAAAATGGCGGAATGGACGAGTGGTACCATTTCACACTACTAAGACGATCAACCAATCAAAAGAAAGCATTTTGTAGCAAGCATTCCGTTTTATATTGCTGGGGTTGCCAGATTTTGGAAAACCTATAAACTATGAGCGCCACCTATTGTCGAATAGAAATACTACTTTATTAAAATATACCACAAGATGGCGTGGCATTAATTGGAAAAGTGTAATATGCACACTTTTCCTGCAAAATAGCTGTTTATATCAATATATAGATGACACTAGTATGTTAATGTATAGAAGTGTTTTTTGTAAATGAGGACTTAATGTACAAAGTAAAAAATTAAGACAAACAACATTTCGACAATTTCAAAACTAAAATGATTTAAAATACTAAAAGTATGTTTAATTAAGTTAACAATACAGGTGATACAAGAGAATACCTAGTAAGTTTAAATTTATTAGTTTTAACATAATATTATCAGGATAGTTAATATACTTATTTGCTGGCAGCGGCCCTGACTAAAACGGTGGTCAATTAAATACATAGGAAGAGAGAATCTACTACTATTACTACTACTATACTATTGGTAAGTACCTATAGATGTTGAATAAAATAATGATTTCGAAAACCTTATAGGTAGGTACTTGGCTTATTTAATACCTAGGGTATACCCGATTCACCGTGTGGTTTTAGTTGGATTGGATTGATTTCGATTTAGATATACTTTAGCGTGAGCCCTGGGGAGGTGATGACCCGTCGGAGTTTCTACACGAAAAAAATATTACCCATAATATGAGTTTTATCACAAATTATGAGTCACTCACTAAGAACATTGTATAATGAGCAAATTCTATTGAATTACTACTCCTGGCACCTTGGATTAGTTTACAAATTGTAAAAGTATATTTTAAAAAATAAAGGAAATTGGTTATAAGTTACGAAATGTTTATTTATTATAGATAGAGAATAGGAAACTCATTGATGAGTTTACTTTTTATCAATTAATATTAATTCGTTTGTTGCTAAGTGGCATGGGAACACTAGTTGAGTTCTAAAGTTTGTGGCAAAATACATTTTTTGCTTTAAACAATTTGCACACACGTACATACATTTTTTTTTCGGATATAGGTACGATAGTTTCGTTACGGTTACGGAGTTCCAAACCACGATTAATACTTGAAAAATATTTAACCCCCATAGCCTATTTCATCTCGTCCTATTTTATTTTTGCAACAAAGGAAAGCCTTTGTCCTTCTCCAAGGTCCCGTCAATCGTTAAACCAAAATTCGTTTAAATGACAAAGCGGTTAGGCGTAAAAACCTAAGAGATGGAATTCATTTTTAATTTATAATATTAGTATATCTCATTTATAATATAGGATAACAATTTATGTTTACGATTAAATGTGATTTATGTCTTTATTTTCAAATTATGAATGCTGCATTTCAGGTGCATTCCAGTTACATATAAGTTATAACACAGAAGCTATTTCAACTTCAAGTTAAGTTCAGTTCAGTAAGGTAGACCAAATAGAGAAAAAATATAGTTTCTCTAATGCCATATTATTGGAACGAAGTTCCTTATCGCGGTACACACTCTGAGCGGATCGGAACAAACCTAAAAAATGTGTAACAAGACTTTTTTCCAAAACTTCAGTTGGCGCATCGACACACATATTTCATATTATATTAGGAAACGTCTACCAAAAAGCAAAAGGAACTTCGTTCTGACGAGGGCTCCATAGACCATAGAAGTATTTAAAATATATATATTGTGACTATATATTATTATAGTAGGTACAATAGGCAACACTTGGCACGAAAAGTATAGAGAAAGGACTGTTTCTTAATGATCGAATATTATTCTTACTTCATTGGAATTGAAATAGAACATATAAAAATCGAAAAAAATAATATAAAAGAAATTACTGACAAACTTAAAGGCGACTTATGTTTGAAATGTTAATTTAGAAAATGACGTCATCAAGTAACGGCCAACCAACGATTGGTAGAAATGAAGAAGACGAATATTGAACATGTTAAATGAAATTGAATATTTCAATTCTGATTTTGATGACACAAACATCATATTAGTTTTATTTCTAGATTTGAATATGTGCTTGTGTATTTTTTGTCATAGATGCAAAAAGGAGTCTTATAAGTTTAAATTGTGTTTATGTCTATGTACGTTTTTGTCATCATAGCTTACAAAACTGCTGCCAATTCACATGAGTATGACTGTACTTAGTGTCGCAATAAAAACATAATTGAGGCGCCTCTAGATCCGGTTATTTGTTATCTTGGTCAGCCTATAACATACCGACCAATATCATTTTACCATATTACTTCTAAAGTGTATAATAAAATTAAATTTTTGAACTTCCTAGGGTATAACTAAGTCCCTTGCAATAGATCCTTTTGTGATGTGATTCCATTTGACACAAAAGGGGTTGTGATTTTATTGACAATCAATTTAATAAAACAAAATATTTAAGAAAAAAAAACTTGTTAACCACATACTCGTATGTTCGAACGTTCAATGTTTTTTCTGCTTGCCGGATCTCAGTTAAGACCTCTACCGTTAGTATGAGTTTTAACACTACGACGCAAAATATTTTTCGAGAACTCACACACACACACACACTATTTCATGGAAGTCATACCTCTCTGTGTGGTGACGGCTTAAAAATACGGAGTATCACCACCCCTTTTCATCCCATGTGTGCCATAAGAGTCCACTAAGGGAGAAAGCAATATACGCAGAACAAAAGCACTGCAAACAAGGAGACTTGACACAAACCCTATACCAATCCCTCTGGCCAGCGTTGTATAATAGGCCAAAACCTATGTCCAGCAGTAAACTGTTATAAGCTGTTGATGATTGATGTTACCTGTTTTAAACTTGTACAACTAAGGAACCACGAAGCGTGTTGTTCGTACTTTAACGAATGTTTCTACAATTGACGGGCCTGTTGGTTAGTGACCCTGACTGCTAAGCCGGAGGTCGTGGTTTCGATTCCCACCCAGTACAAATAATTGTGTGATGAGCACGATCATTTGTTCTGTGTCTGGGTGTAATTTATCTATATTATGTATGTATTTAGAAATATATAAGTATGTTTATCAGCAGTCTGATTACCGTAGTACAGGCTCTGCCTAGTTTGGGATCAGACGGCCGTGTGTGAGATGTGTGAAATTGTTATTATTATTATAGATAGATTGGAAATAGGCTACTTAACAAAACAATCGCAACACTAAGCTGTTGTATTCTATGAGGTCACGTCACATCTCCAACTATTATAGTACTTACAATAATCTGTATACTGTTAGGATAACTCAAAAACTTCTGCACTGATTGAGCTTAAATTTCGACACGATATATAAACCTATTCAAAGATGGTTTTTATTTATTTTTCACGTCAGTTTTGTTGTGCATTTCTCATCAATGCAACGACAACGTGCCGCAGCGAAGCGTGGCAGGGTACAACTAGTTTGTTTATATACAATTTTTGTTAGTTTGTTACTCTTTCACGCCTAACTACTTAGCAGATCATTATGAAAATCTCTACACTTACACGTTCTTAGAGTTAGAGAAAAGAAGAGCACCTTTCCCCAAAAAAATATACTGTTCATAAGGTAGATACAGAAAAAGTTAAATCAAAACACTTAATAAATAAGTCGTTATTGAGTAGTTTCAGGTTATGCTTAAGTCTTGAGATCCTGCATTTTATTCGATCGAACTAACTGTTATGGGGATTTTAAAAAAATCTCAGGAAACGGGCCCGGTAGATAGCGACGGGCTCGACCTTACTAGGGGAACAAAAACATGGTTGGTGTATAGTGGGCGTAAAATTCTTATATCTCTGAGATCTCTTTGAATGTCTATTCTTGTCTTGAACATAGGCTAAATTAATTTTAAAAGTGTGCATGTGTAAAAACGATATTTTATGCATATATATTCATAAATTTACAGCTTGTTTAACAATAAAATAATGAATTGTTTCGTTTCATTCTTAAGAACACCTGAGGTATATTTCGCTGGGATTTAAAATTCCAATATGTATTTGTGCTCGGTTGAAAGGCTTTGGTCCATTGTAGAGTGTCTTTTAATTCTATTTTCTGGCGGCGGCGGGCGCGGCGTCACAATGTATCAGTGCCGTAACGCGGTGCGAGCGCACCTGAGTATTCCAACTCGTTTGACTTTGAGAAGCCGCAGCTCATGAACGGTTCAATGAATCTTCTAAATCCATATTAAGTAATACTTGGTTTTTACACATTTTAGTACATTTCACCTATGTCTAAAAATAGCAACAGAACATAATAAATATATGTATCTATTTCTGTATACATATTGGTATTTTAAAGGTATGAGTAAAAAACAGGCGATGTTACTTTTGTGTTAGTAAACAAACTATGACAAGTAGTTACCGGTACTTAAAAATAATCCCAAGCATTAATATTATATTATATTTCAGTAAATAAGACATTTTGGATGGTTAAGCATAAGTTTTGCAAACTCTTAGTACTGTTACAGTTCCCTTGACCTAGAGATGTGGTTTATTAGTCAAAATCAAATTATCTTAAGTGACTGTGCAAGTAGAAACAAAACTGTGAGTTAATGAAAAGTCGATTGCCTATGCATTAAACTGCTAATGTGGCGTCAGACTATGAAGCGGTGAGGTAAGTGGCGGAGGCGCTCAGGCGCAGGTCACGATCTGCGGAGGCGGCGATGTGCACGTGTGCTCTGATCAACTGACTGCCATCTACAGAGGGAAAAAATAAAGCTAGTAGATTAAGACGGAGTGTATTTTGACTCGTTATAAACTAAGGCCGTTTGACTTCACCAAGGTTTTCTTGCCTGGCTTCAGAGCATATTGTGTTGTTATAAATTGCTCATGATCAATATAAAAATTTAGTCAGTTATTTATAAGGCAAATTTTAAAATGAAAGAACACTTCGCCTGTCACCCTATACGGCTCTTACAATTATTTGAAAACTCGTTTATCGGTAGGTAAATTGAAACAATAAAATAATGAAGGTTATAGTTACACCACTGGAAGATCTTACGGAAAAAGAACACACGAACCTGACTCTATAATGAGTAGGCCTGTAGGACTCTATAATGACTACCCTAACAATCTATATAAGTAAATATGTGTTAAATGTACCTACTGTTTTAATTCGAATGAATTGAGAACGGAAATTACTAGGCTTTTTAAACTATAGAATGAATGACACGGCTTGGGTATTTATTTATTACTATTATAAGAATACAAAGTGTCACCATCCCTTTTCATCCCGTGGGTGTCGTAAGAGCCGACCAAGAGAGAAAACTATGCAGAACAACAGCACTGCAGAGAGAAGGAAAACTTGACACAGACCCTATACCAACCCGTCTGGCCAGCATGGTATAGTAGGCCAAAACCTCCTTTCTAAGGAGAGGCTTATGTCAAGCAGTGGACTATTAAAGGCTGTTGATGTGATGTGTGTGTGATGTTTTAAGTAATGTTATATCTAAAGCAAAAATTCGAAAATTTTCAAAGATTTTGAGAATGATCGCCTAAACGTTTTTAATTTAGGTATATATGGACTATAATATATAAATACATACATACAATACATATATAGGTTATTTGGTGAACACGGGCTTGTTTTTGGAATGGAAGTAAGCTGTACAAATGCAAAGGTCATTAGCGGCAATCACAAACCGAAATAAATAACTCATCTTTCATAGACCAATAATGCCTTTTGGCTTTTTGTTCTTTTATTATACAGGTAGGTCCTCCTATAAATATTTATCTTGGGCACCAGTCTCACACAAATGTTCTGCTATGTAGTGTATTGTTTGTTTTACTTAAGTTACATCAACCTATGATAGTGACTACGCATTTGTGATGAAAAAGCAAATGTTATTCTTTTTAATTTCATAATTCTATTCTAGTACGGGCTGGTAGTTGGAAATGCGCCTGATAGAAAACTATCAGGCGCATTTCCAACGTTTCATCTAAGGTTACTTGCATTTTACTTTACGATATCTAGACGATCTAGTCTTAGTGAGTTTTGTGTCCAAGTATGAAGACAGTGTAAGTATATGAGCTCTAGGTTAGAGATCGCATTTCGCAATCGCAATAAAGTTGCGAACACTATCATTCGGGCCGTAGGCGACCATGGCTACCAAACACTTCGTTCTAATAAAATCAGTCGTAGTACATGATTATACTTTTCATGATGATAAGCTTACGATATAAGTCTTAACAAACCTGCAAACGTTTAAAACTTGTAAATATATGTTAAGTAAAGTTTTAATAGACAAGAAATAAATCTCATTTTTTATACACATTATTCATTAGAATTTACTGTGATAATGTATGAGATAAACTGATAATAGCTTTAACTGAAGATTGAAAGTAATTTATTTAATAATACTACAGATTATACTAATAGTATAAGTAATTTAGTTAGATGTACGATATTTTTATTATCAAATAATTTAGTTAAGTAACATAAGCAGCACTTGATACAGTAGAATTTATTAATTATAACGATATCAAACTCTTACAAACAAGTTCTTTTTTCTCGCTCTTGGATGATAGACTCTGGGAGGAAATCTGATTACAAATGCTCTTACATTTGGCACATTACCAAAATGAATTTTAAACCATTGATATTGAATGTGTTTTTTTTATATCACACTTCTTTAACCACCTTTTGATAAAGGTGCAAGAGCGTAGTGCATTTTTAAATTTTCAGTGTTACTTTGAACTTTTATAACACTGTCATCGTAGGTACTACAGGTACTAGTTATATATGTATATTTTTATATTATTATTAATATTGGATACTAAAATTGGTAGCTTTTTAATATGTACCATACGCATTTCAATTATTTTATAAATAACAGCTTTCTGATAATTATATTTTGATTTTTATATACTTTCCAAATAGATACCAAAACTCAAATTTTAAAACTGGCAGAGTTTGTGAAAAGTAACAATAATATTGCAGACTTGATGTTGTTTTTTTTAAAATAATTCGGTGTTTCTGGACCCCTAATTTCTTTTAGATGTTTTATTAAATATGGCTAGCTTTCGATATTTCATTCCTATCAACTATCAAGTCTTCTTCTTTCTGCTTCTGGTAAGCGTCTGATTAGAGCAATATCTCTTTTCTTGATTGGATTACCCTAGGCTTAAAAGGTAGACGATACTAATGCAGTTTTCTTACTATTAAGGACACGCAAAGTAAAACTTTGGTTAGGCTGTTTCAGTTATCTTAAACTTACCTGACCGCAATAGATATCGTTAGCTGTCAATGAAATTGACCGATACTCCAGGCGTTAAGCTTTTTGAATAGCTCATACGGCTCGATGACTTTCATCCATGCTGCCTTTTCTAGTGAAAAGCTTAGTCCTGAGTGGGAGGTAGTTGTATTCTGTATGTATGGGTCTAGTATTAACGTCAGGAGCCGTGGATGACAATTGATCGCTGACTCACCAATGTTTGGACATGGCGCGTGGCATTGCCTTTGTCTAACATTTATAATGTTTTGTCAACCACAGTTTCGAGGAAATTACAGTTATTATAACAGCGGCCGTGTTTACACGGCTGTAGTTTGTTGATAGGTAACGTCGTTATGTGTCACCGTCACCGGACCGCATTGCGTTTGACACCACTGGACGGCTCAGCCATAACATTGCATGTAATAATAACGTTAGCCTTGCGCTTTCTACTTACAAACTGAACTTATTTCTAATGCTCGACAGTAGTTTTATACTTACATGCGTATGTAACTAGAGGTTAAAATGGTTATTGGATAAGTCTCATTTGCACGTTTATTAAAAAAACTTTGTTTTAACATTTTATAACATTTAAATCGTCCCAGTAGCGTTTAATTTTCAATCTCTATCTTTAAGAACTCTGTCAAACATCACTCAAATTCTATCAAAAATATTTGATATTTTACTAGTTAGGTTATGTATTTATTGCAAAAATACGCTACCAAGATTTTTTGAATAATATTACACAGAAATACATTCCGACTCCCAGTCTATGTAGGACTGAAGACTGGCTTAGGATTTTGATGTTTGAACAAATTAACTCAAATTAACACGAATAACCCGTTATTCTTAGTGAAAATGTAAAAAAATACCACTTAACCAAACAACACCAAAAAAGTTAGCTAGCTAATCAATGGCTCCTGTTGTATTTTTTTTACTATTACTTTTTGTTATTTAGCGGATTATAAGTATGTCTACATTTTAGATTTTTACGAACTAAACTAGTGTTTGGACATTACCTACTTCATAACTGTTTTATTCGTCTTAAGAATGTTATTGATTTTTAGTTAATGTTTAGAGTTTGATTTTAGATTGAAATTTATGTATGAAATTCAGGTGTGCAGGCGCCAGAGCATAGATTGCAATCAGCAAGTTTATTTGACGTGGAGCGTAACATGTAGCGCCCGGTTGCGTATAGGAATGCAATACGACCAGGGCCAGCCCTAAATCCCTCTGTAAACATCCCACCCACACCTCGCCCGCGGGTAACTCAATATAAAATGACGCTGAACTCTTGGTTTAGGGTTGTGACATTGAAAAATTTTAAACAGATTTTTTTGCTGGATAAAGATTTAATGTAAATTCTGTTCTTTATATGTACCCATACATATTATTTCGTATAATGTTTCTGAGAACAATGCAAACAAAATATCCAAAAACGTATACTGCTGCTAGCAGCCAAGGGATCCAATGACTAGTAGATGTTCGGATTCTGTTAAATTATGTCACCAACTGTAAAGTACCAATAACACGTTACCATGATCTTTTGTAGTCATTTGTCTGAACCATTGCATTGTCACTTGCAGCTGAATAGTAAGTGTCTAGATAACTCGTCGGAATACTTAATTGTGTTGGCTAGATTATTAAGACTACTAAATTCTTATGAGTATGTGAGGTAACCCTGGTTCACCCCTAACCAGACGTACCAGCCCCTACTTTAATAAAACATCTCGATAATGAAAAGTCAGGCATTCACAGGGGGTGGCGAATTAACCCTCAGACGAGAACGAAGCTTGTGCTTTGCGAAACTATATTTTATAACCCATCTCGTAGTTACTAAAATTAAACCAAAGTTGCTTGTTCAATGTTGCGCAATAAATATCTTAATGATATGGAATCAGAAAGTATCTTGGTGTAACTTCGATGTAAAAAGGCGTATGTGTTGATGAGGATGTGGAGAAATGAGTTTTCTGTATTTTTTCGAAGGTTGTTATTGGTTCATAGGGTTAGTCGAATGTATTAAGCGTTTTGAACACATTTGACATTCATTGCGTTTTATTCAAGGCGGCACGTGCGTGGCCACCTGTCGCTGATGCTGCAATTGTTCATCAGCTTGCATTTAATTTGTAGATGCTAACCAAATAGAACAGCTATGAAAATAAACAGTATGACGCCCGTATTTGCGGTTATTGCTATTTACAAATTGGTAACGAAATTATGTGATAAGTATCATTTCTAAGTAAAAAATTAAAGTCCAATAGGTGAAATTTGATTTTATTTTAACTGTAACATTATTATAAAATTTAACAAAAGAAGCATGTTGGAAATCGTTATAGAGATACAAAAAACACTATCTCTTAATCAAGAATAATTAAACGTTACGGTGGGGTTCCGTTGACTTTTCGTCTAGTGACTTTCTATAGACACGTAATAAAAATGACAGAAAGACAACAGCATGAAATATTAGTTGATTAAAAATAATTGATTCAAGTCTCGTCTGATGCAAATGGCCGGCGCCGGATGAGACCTCCCATCGACATTAGCATTGCATCAATCGTTGACAATACGAATTCAAAATGGCGCCTCCGTGGTTTATTACTTTACCCGACATGATCGTACCTTCGCGCCAATAAACGTTTCCGCCCGCTACGTGCTACGATTTATTCGATGTTTAATGAGTTAGACATGTCGGTTGGCTCATTACTACTTTCTAAAAAACATGTAAAAATAAACAACGATCGAGTCGAAAAGAAAGAAAAACTATTTGTATAGTAGTAAGACTATAATAGACACATTACACTTCAAGACATATTTAACAAAATTATAAACATACATATATCATCGATGCAGTAGTACCGAAGCCCTTAAAGCTGAGTGAGATCAGATATAACTAAGAAACTTACTATGTTTTAACCGCTAACAATAGAGCTGAAATGAGCAGAAACTATTCATATAGTTCCAATTCTCATTTCTTCAAACGGGATCCGTACCATTCATTGGGAGTCATGGAAATATCCCAACATTCACTTCACATAACTCTTTCGCAAATTCGTCACCACATCATGATTTTGTTTAATACACACCACAACCTGAATCCTATTTGCACTTATCCATGGCCCGTGAAGTTAGACTATTATGGCCCGTTTTGTTAAAGAAGATAAACAAAATAATAATGACAATGACACGTTATTGCAATATAATAACAAAGCACTTAATTAAGACCTGCTGCCGACCATCAAGGCTAGCCTTGCCACAATAGTAATGAACTGTGTAGTACAATTATCACCAAAACCCGTACCAACGTAATTACAGATTTTTGAATATATGTATATTATATAGGTAATACGTGGTTTGATATGTACCTTTCCACATGACATATAGTGTAACTAAATATTCAGTAGCAAAATTGTCGTCAATTTAATTAAATACCAGCAGGAATCAACTTTTTTAATTCGTCGTGAATATCAGTATAATATTTTTTTTACGATATAACGAAGACTTGAGAGTTTTCTTAGGCGACACCTACACAATTTTTGGGCAATGGTTAGCTATAAAACTTTCTAATTTAAATGAAAGACGGTAATTGTGTCAAAAGGTATAGCTAGGCATCTGCTCCTCCCGTCAGTGTTATTTGTTTCTATGTCTACGTTCAAGTTTCATAAAAATTGAATACCAACTTTTGCACGCGGCTCACCCCGTGTGTATGTCGGTTATCTCGGTAAGAAGTGGCCTTTGTTACTCACTGATAATGTAGCTTTCAATTGGGAAAATAATGTTTAAAATCGTAAACAGATTTTAAAAATTCTTCCACCAATATTTGGTTTAGGCGTAAAAGCGTAACAAACAAAGAAACAAACTCACTTACACATTTATAATATAAGTTTGGAAAGTATTGATGTAGCCAAGGAAAAAAGTATATGTGTAATAAATATTAACAGTGAGTCCCTTGATAGACCGCTAAATACCCACAAGATTGTCTTCACTAAAAATGTGCAAGGTTTGTATTGTCACAAAAACGATCACGATCGTGTGTAGCTATGAATCAGGCTAAAATCATACATTGGGGAACATTTTCGTTTCGTGGTTTCAGTTGGTAAAAGATTTAGTTGAAATTGACTTCTTACATCCATGTGATTTCTACAGAATTTCATAATGATATTAATGTTATTAGGTATATTTAATTTATAAATTGTATATTACTTACATAGTATGTTAGTAAAGTTATATGTAAGTTGCATGTATGTTGTGCGGGCAGGAGGGGGACTCCGCTCTCTTTCATACCTCGCTCCAGTGTTGCTCCTCTGAGTTGACTCACTATTAGTATTTATTACACAAATGTGACAAAAGGATATAATTAAAATTGTTATAAAAATGGTTAATATTTGTAGTTTTAGTGTAGTGTTTTTCGTACAATATCAGTAAAACTCTTTAATAGTTCAAACTATTTGCGATATAATGCGACTACTCAGTCACTTTGATTACTTCCAACATTTTTCTATAAGAAGTCTTATATATTCATCAAGATTAAGGACCATTAGATATGTACTTTTCATGCCAACATTCAGTTAGAACTATTTCGTCACATTAAAAGAGTATTGAAGTAAATACCATTTCATCATGCGTCCGACCATTTCATGACAAAGTTATATTTCACGATATAATCTGTTAAAACTGTATTGTTTTAATGTTAAGGTTTGTCGAGTCAATTCTTGTTTGAGAATATCATTAAAGTGATGGTGATTTATTAATATAAATAGTATAATAAAAATTCTAAATAAACAATGAACACATATTTTATATATAATAAATATATTATAAATATTAGCTCCTTTAAATTGTAACGACTTTTCTATGCATATTTTTAATTTTTTCTGCATATCATATTTCTAAGTGTGGAGAATTTAACTATTTTACGATACGAAAATGTTTGACCTATCATCAAACGCTGATTATTCATACTGTTAATGACGTTGCCGATCACTTCAGGGAATACGGTTTCATGTCATGCTCAGTTACATCATGGAGTGTACAATTTTAAAATTTGTTTTCAGATTTCATCTAGATGATAAAAATCAAAACAAAAAAGATAACACTAGGTTTTGTAAACAAAAACTTAAATATTAATTAGTGGAGATAGTGATTATTCTATATGACTGATGATTATGAGATTGGTAAAGCGTTAACAGTAGTCATTTATCATAATTGCTTTGTATAATTAATGAAGAACCCCTACAAATTAATTAAAATTTCAATTAGACTTGCAACGAATATTCGGTTACTATTCGGTATTCGGCCTATTCGGCTGCTTTTATTATATTCGGCCGAATACCGAATATCTACATATTATTCGGCCGAATACCGAATACTTAAATAATATACTTTGTCATTGAGAAATAATTGGTAAAATGAAAAATTTAAATCGATTGATTACGTATATATTCATATTTTCATTTCTGTTATAATCATTTAAGTAGTCATTGGTGCATAACACAGGTACATAATCATCTTCTGAATTGAAAAAATGGAGGATTATATGTATTTGGTGTGCGTTACCCCAGCAAAATAATGTCGAAAATGGTCATTTAAACTTTATAGATAATTAGTTGCTCCCCTTCTGTAATTGTTAAGCACATTTTTAAATTTGTTTCACTTAAACTTTTTTAGTTATTTCAAAAAAACATTTCCTGCTGGGGTAACGTTTGAAACGTTACCGCAGCCAGACATTTTCTTTTTTAATTGTAATATTGAAATAAATTTTAGCTAAATAATTAGTTATCTGGACTAGGTAAATGTTACAACTTATTTGGTATTTGTATTTTCTTCGGGTGCGAAGTTATTCGAAATCCTGCTGGAGTAACGTTTGTGGGTTTGCTGGATCTCTGAAACGGGTAAGCGGATTGTAACCATCTTTTGTACATAACTTCTTAAGGATTAGTTTTAATTTGTTCGACAGTAAAATAACAATAATAATGGACCGTTTAAAAATTATTTAGGTAAGTATGAAAACACTTCAATACGTCCTAACACTTTAAATAAGACCTCTAAAGACTTACTTGAAACGTTATTCTATTGCTTGTAACTACCTTCAAATGTATACGAATTTTCGTAAGAATACTGTAAGTGACTAAAAAGTTATGATGAAATGTAGCTCTCCACGTTCACGATCACAATGTGTGCGGCCTTTTTTGGCCACCGATAAACCTGTGTGTGGATATATAAACTGAATGTTATGCCAATAATTAGTTGTTTAGTTCAATTGTCTACCTGTAAAATTTCAGCGTCGTACATATAATAATTTACGAGATAATTAAATAAAAGTCATTAGAAGGTGCAAGACCGTGGTAACCCGACTATGTTTAGGTGGTTACATAAAAGCGATCACCCAGTACATTGTGCTGGCTTTTAAAATATGTAGGATATTATTTGCAAGTTTACTACGGATATGTACATAAGTGTTACAAAAAACTACATGTTTTAAAATAATTTTTATTTAGGATTGTTTATTGCATAATTAGTAATCAGCCGGGAGATTAGGTATTGTTTTGAATGCTTTTGTTTTCTCATAATGTTTAGGTGAATTGTATATAGTTGTTCATAGAATTGGTACCTGTGTAGTATTTGTTAATTGAAGTTTAATTTTAGGGTAGGTATAGGTAATTTAAGTTTTGAAGAGTGTAACGTATGCGTTGTAAATAGGTATTTTGTAAATAGATTGGGATTTTTTTAAAGTGATAAATCGGCTTAGGCTAGCATATCGCGAACAAACTCTGCAGTGCATTATTTCTGTAATAATGTATGAGAAAATAAAATATTTGATCACAAAATCGCGGTGAGTTAAATTATAATAAAATAAATTATTTATGTAAAATTAGTAATAGTGATATACCTACAAGTTATGATCGTTTTTAATTTGTTCACCCCGAACGAAATTTCAATATTAGCATTAGTAATTAACATCCTAAGACAAGAATTCGCAATTACTTAAATTGAATCTAATTAGCATTAATTCCCATTACTAGTAATTAGGTACACTCATATTGAAGAACTCCCAAGAATACGATAAATATTTGCAAAAATAGAAAGCGGAAGCGTACACGCACTTCACAAGACGTATATTATCTGCCTAAGGGTCAAGTTTAGTGCACTAGATGCAAATTGCAAACAATGAAGTATCCCTTCGCCCGTCCCCTCCCGCGTTCTAGCTAAGGATGTATTATCGGCGATTCTTGATTGACAAATATTATCTGACCAATAATTTTATCTATAAAAATGTATCACTTTCACTCGATAAATTAAATTACCGTTATTATATCAAAATATCATTCAACAACTGTTCGTTTTTAACAGAAATCAACAGTCACAGGTAGGTACATAGGTATAGATAATTCTCGGTTCTCGGTATAGACCACAGAACAATATTACCTACTCTTACGAGGTATACGACTGTTGGGCGATGCAATGTTGATGCATTCTAATTTACAACTATATTCTTCTACTATTATGGTCTATTTTAACTAATTGTAGATGACTTGTTTCTTTAAATATTTTGATGCATTCAAGTCTAAGCTCTATATACCTCAAAATAAAATACAATTACTTCAGTGTTATTTCTTTACAAAAAAAATCAAAGAAATGAAACGATTTCTTAATGGTTTAAATTTTCGATTTATTGCAGTCAGGTGAATCGTTCATACATGTATCTACATATTTATAATTTTAGCGGGCCAGTGCAGATTTTCTGTTGATTGTAGCTCCCGTAGTTAAACAGACTAAAGAAATTTTAAGTAAAGAAACTAGTGCTTAAGATCAATTAGGAAAAAAGAACAAAATAAATAATAGGTAATAATAATGAATAAATATTGAATGTATTTAACACTGTACGCAACTGTACCGAAATCGTAAGGTCTATTACACTAAACATTTTAAAAGACAGCGCAATGTACTAGGTGATCGCTTTTTTGTAACCACCTAAACATGGTCGGGTTACCACGGACTTGCACCTTCTAATGACTTTTATTTAACTATCTCGTAAATTATTATATGTACGATACCGAAATTTTACAGGTAGACAACTGAACTAAACAACTAATTGTTGGCATAACATTCAGTTTATATATCCACACACAGGTTTATCGGTGGCCAAAAAAGGCCGCACACATTGTGATCGTGAACGTGGAGAGCTACATTTCATCATAACTTTTTAGTCACTTACAGTATTCTTACGAAAATTCGTATACATTTGAAGGTAGTTACAAGCAATAGAATAACGTTTGAAGTAAGTCCTTAGAGGTCTTATTCAAAGTGTTAGGACGTATTGAAGTGTTTTCATACTTACCTAAATAATTTTTAAACGGTCCATTATTTTTATTATTTTACTGTCGAACAAATTAAAACTAATCCTTAAGAAGTTATGTACAAAAGATGGTTACAATCCGCTTACCCGTTTCAGAGATCCAGCAAACCCACAAACGTTACTCCAGCAGGATCTCGAATAACTTCGCAGCCGAAGAAAATACAAATACCAAATAAATTGTAACATTTACCTAGTCCAGATAACTAATTATTTAGCTAAAATTTATTTCAATATTACAATTAAAAAAGAAAATGTCTGGCTGCGGTAACGTTTCAAACGTTACCCCAGCAGGAAATGTTTTTTTGAAATAACTAAAAAAGTTTAAGAGAAACAAATTTAAAAATGTGCTTAACAATTACAGAAGGGGAGCAACTAATTATCTATAACGTTTAAATGACCATTTTCGACATTATTTTGCTGGGGTAACGCACACATGTATTTGAATTATTGTGGTAATCAAAATTTAGAAGGGTAAGGTTCTCATTTCTTTTATAATCATTTATTAAGTAGTCATTGGTACATAAAACAGGTACATAATTTAATTCACGTCTGTACAAGTTTTTGGCGCTAAAATCCAGCCGAATACTTTTGCCTAATATTCGGCTATTCGGTCAGGGGCCTCGCCGAATATTCGGTATTCGGTATACTGCCGAATATACTATTCGTTGCAAGTCTAATTTCAATGCTATTACCTCCATGGGGTCTGGATATTTTATGAAATTAAAAATGTCTTGGAAATAGTTAGACTCGGTAGCGTAATGCTATTGACGGGAGATTTTATATTAATCATTATTTATATGTTACTTAAATACCTCCAAGATCGACATCATATTAATGTATGAGTGATCGTGAGATGCGTTATTTATAATTTAATTAATTAATTATCTCATATCTCGACTTAAGATTTTTAATTGGGCATCTTCTAATAAAACTGATTGGCACTTATCTACATAATATGTCTTAATTAATATGAATGAGATATACTGGGGATAATAAATTAGATGCAACAGGAGGTTCTGGAATAACAAACATAGCAAAGAATTTAAATGAGCCTGTCTTCGATGTTACTAATAGCACTCCTACATTTTTAAGCTCCATTAAAGCCTAATATGTTCACTTAACGGCGGTGAACTGACGCACATCTTAACATAGGTAAGTCAAAGCCATAATCTAATGTTTTGTATGTACATTACTAAACCTGATAAATAGTTCGATAACCTTGACTAGTACGAGAAAGAGGCGTAGGCCCGAGGACAGCTTAGTATAATTGCAATTATACATGTATTTATGGTGGATAGTCAATCGGTATTCTATTCAAATATACATATTTCAATATCTTCACCGGAGAGATTAAACTTATGATCGTAATTTATTATTCCATTACGTATCAGAGGTCTTATGGCTCTTTGAATAATATCAGTATAAAATCTGAAAGATTGGAATAGAGCATCAGAAATGTGAGCAACAAAGAACCATTAAACACGTTTGTGTCCCATGGTCCCGACGCTATCGGGAATAGTAAATTAGGAGGCGAGTGCACCTGTGTGGCCCACCGACGAAAAAACGTGGGCGCTACCTTTGGACTAAACGAATTATTAACCACTACCTGCGAAACCACACGTGTTTCTCAACAATTTTTGAGATACTTTTTCCTTTTACGCAATTCATTGGACGTTTTATTAGGATCGAAATCTGTTAAGCCTAGCTTGTGCAAGTAATGGATGCTTCTTGTATGTTATTACACATTTTACGGTGATTTGTAATAATCGAAATATTAGTCAAGTGGTCCCGCCTTCATTCTCAGGTGCATTTTTGAATTGAAGAAATGTTTGTGTTTTTTATCTTATGTTTTAGAAGACCTTTAAATGTCAAGTTTCCCAAGATTTGTTAATAAGAGAAGTTTAGAGTTCCTTTAGAGATACACAATGAAATTTTTCAAGCTTGGAACTTTAGGGCCTCAGTGTTTTGTTTTGAAATGACATTGAGTAAGCTACATTACTTTTCATATACTCGTAAATATAGTAATGTAACTTATTGAGCTTTTTTAAAAATTATGTTTTTTGTATTTACAATTATGACTGTAATCACGGTATTCTTTCTGTCATCTCCACTATACACAGTACTAAAGTTTTATTGACGTAACTATTTATGTTCATATGTATTGTATTTGTTATAGGCCATTAAACAAAATAATCTCAAAAGTCGTCCCGTATAAAAAAAATCGAGACTTGTTCTAAGTTGCAAATCTTTAGATGTTGTAAATCTGTTTAATAGTTTGGGAAAAGCCAATAGATTGCAGTACTATTATGTGTAGACCGATTGTATCTTTAACTGACGATCTACGACTTTAATTTAAAAACAACATAAGCGTGAAATATATACCTTCCGGTATAAGTCAGCAAGGTCATTGGAATTATTCTTGAACATTTAAAAAAGGAATTTATAGAGAGGTCATAAAACAAAAGTGTACAATCGGTCACCTTTTGGTTGCCAACAATAAAAACTTCTGGAGTAAAAGGTAGACGAAAGACATTAATAATCGGAATATTGAAGTAGTTTTGAGTATGAAACCTATCCAGTGGTATATCTTTTCAACGCTGAATTGGAAGTCGTTTTGACTACAAGGTTTAGTTTTGGATAATATTTGGCATCAACAATAATTGCCGATGATGATTTGCTTATTACAACAATAAGCTGGCGGCGATTCTGACAGCACCAGTGCTTTGGACATTTGGTAAGTTAAAATTCACAACTAAGATTGCAAGCGATGCAGCCATGGTAAGTGTTTCCTTAAAATAGATAATTTAAGTAAAATACGCAATCTGTCAATAGTACATACTATTGGTTTTATAAAGAAGATTAAGATTGCATAAAGGTCTACAAAAAGAGCTTCACTATGGTTATATGAAACGAAGTGAGGAAATTTTTAGAAAAACCAATGTAAGTTACTAGGCAAGATGAGCTGACAATATGTATTGGAGAACAGACAGGTATAGGGCAAACATGATTAGAAGCAAATTCTGGGATTTTTATTTAGGTCTTTTTGTACGGAACACTGTTGAGATCTCATAATTCTGCTTGGAAGAAATTTTTACCAGTCATTTTAATCATTACAATTTTCTTGGATATTTTGAAATTTTTATTATGTTTGTGGAGCCATTTAACATTCTATTGTTTTGTTTATTTATTAAAACATATGTGATTTTTATGTTTAGAATATCATTATGACAAAAAAATTAAGATGCTTATAGGATGATATATGCGTATAGAAGATGCGTATATACTGTTTTAATGGAAGGTTAATGTTCCGAAACGGACAATTTGTCTAAAGGACTTTTATTTATTTGAATAATCGTTAGATAAAAATTCTCAAGTTTCAACGCCAACAGACGCGATCGTCCTAATTTTTAATCTTACGAATTCAAATGCATTATGTTCGTGAATCATGACTTTAGGGTGAACAAATCGTTGGCATGTTATTGAGTGCGGTCTGACTAATGACCAGAATATGTGGCAGCAAGTTGATAAGCCGGCGCCGAGTAGCCGCTCCCGGAGCAGATAACCCTCGAGTGGTCACTTTTGACCTGTGCAATATCATTACAACATGTTTGTAAACAATTGAATAAAAATGAAGCTTGTAACGATAGATTTAGAAGAAAACAATGAACAAACTGAATAAGTTCTGTTCCGATTTTTTGTAGTAATAAATAATCTATTATGAAAGTGACACAAATAATATACAAAAACAACGATTCGCAGGCTAGGCAATACGTATGTATTAGCGTAATTTAAACAAATTATACAGAAAAACACAATTACAGTACATAATGATATTAGTTTTTACAAACCGTTTAAGGGACACACGTTTCTCATTACACAAACTCAAAAGCGGCTTCAGTTCACCTGCATCCATGAGAGATTCTTATTCCTTTTATATAACAAACATAAAATGTACATTTTCAGGCCTAATATGGACGACGGAATGGCCGATGGAAGGCAGTGATTTCTTTTAATAACGAGCTGTCTTGATTTAAGGCCATGTCAACTTTCCTTGCGGAGTTAGAAACAAAAAACGAGATCTTTTAGCTTTGTTGGTGGGTCTACATACATATATGGACTAGACTTTGCTGGAAGTTTAGAAACATGAGTGCCAAGAATGAAAGCAATTAAATTTATTTTTCTTAGGTACTAATAAAATCAGGTGCCTATATATAATGTATATATATAGCCAAGTATGCGTCATACTTACGTCTCTACCATATTTCGTAAGAAATCAATAGCCCAGCTGCAACTGCTGCTGTTAACTTATATATAAGTAGTATATATATATTTAGCACAGAGGCCGTATATTTCAGTTTTAACTATCTACACAACCAGTAACTTAGTTTGTATGGAGATTGGATTAAGTTTCACAGATTTAATTTATTAGCAAGTAAACATAAGCGGTTTATTTTATGTTTCTTTAAGATACATCTATTTGAAAAATTTTAATAGAACTGTTGAATGTATGCGCCGGCGCTGTTGGCCGTATAGATTGCTGGTTGACGTCATCAGTGCGTTGGCGAGGAACGCGCGCACAGCCTCGGCGATCGCCACCATTGGGTCGCGGTCGCGACACCTGCAAATCGCGAGTCAATGATCTCGGCGTCGGTCGTCGCATCGGCGTAGGATTGCTGCACGTGTGTGGGCCCTCCACTAACTAGAAACTCGTTTTAATGTAACTAAATCTGCATAATGCACACAAACTGACACCACAATTTCAGCAATTGTGAGTACTATTGGTATTATGAACCACTTCTGAGACTGTGGTGTGGTAGCTCTTTAATGTACGTTGTCGTGTTGTGCTGTAAGATAAAACTTAAAGCGAGAAACTTACTTAAGTCAAAAGGTTCACCTTTGCCTATTGTTCTCAGAGTCAAAGATTTTTTTATTGTCCCTTTTGTTTATTTATTTATTATACACAAAAACAGGTAACAGAACTAGTCAAAGATTGTGACAAGTACTTTTCAAAAGACTTTGTTTATTTTATTGCAATTTGAAGTGTTTTTTAAAAGTCCTTTAACTTACTTTTATATCTACATTGTCGCAATAAAATAGTTAAACAATAATATATCAAATTTAACCTGTAGATTCAGTGATGTCATTGAAGAAGGTTAACATTTCAAACAATCAATAGCTGAGAGATTAGGTGTCCTGTGTAGAGCGTCGCATTAAACATAAGAACCATATTATTTTCCTCTAAATCGATTAGAAGTTCAAAATAACTTAACACACAACAAGATTCATCTCAAGTATACATAGGTATCCTTTACATAAGTTGCTTATTCGCAGTTAGTACTGAATTCATTAATATTGATAGTTAGTTAGACTTTAAAATGCAGTTAAATCAACGTCTTGAATTAAGCACTGCATCACTTAACACAGCGCTGCAATCTCATTATACTGTGTTCTTGAATGTAGCAACAATGTATTTGTTATTGAAATTAACAGTGGGCATTGGGCATTATTAAGTGTATTCCGACTTACAACTAATTCATGAATTCATAAACATTTCAATAGTGTGCAAGGAATACTGCTAACCGATGAATGGGCACGATATAGGTGAGTATTAAGAATAGCGTTGTCGGAGCAACGGTCGGATTTGAATAGCGCATCGGCTGTCGGCGCGTCGGTGCTCCAGCGCAGCCTTATTGCCTATTGTTAGCGAACAAACGCAGGAAACTGTAAACTTGAAAGTCCGCTGTTGAGATTTCGCCGTACAGACAGGTAGGTCGCAGGTGTCTCTATTCTATGTCGACAAACACCGTCACAGCTTCAAACGATGTTTTAAACAAAGTCGAGTGTCTTTACAATATGGTGGCCATGATTCACTTTCTAATATTGGTATGCATTTTTTTATTTTATTATTCATTATCCATTTATTTTGTGACCAAAAACCGCTTTAGAAACTGTATAAATATAAACTGTAATGAACAAAAAACGGCGTGAGGGCCTATGGCCCTTTCGGAACGAAGTTCCTTTCGCTTTTTGGTAGATGTTTGCTATAGTGTCGGAAAAAAGTATTGTTACACATTTTTTAGTCTCGCGCTCATCCGCATCGCTTCGTTCCAAAAAAATTGTGTTTACATTGCCAAAAAGTATAGACCTCCCACGACTCAAAGCCGTTATTACGTCTTCAAAACCTCCTTTATAAGGAGAGGTGTCTGTCCAGCAGTGAACTGTTAAAGGCTGTTAATGATTACACGTAAGTGCTCTATAATTACTTGACTTACAGAAACACAACCAGATAACCAGATCAGAGGCAAAAATCTGCTACGTCTTAATTACTTCTAATGTGTGTATTATTATTATTACTTGATCATCACCATCATCAACAGCCACTATATAATATATTTCGAAATTCGCATTCTTAATCTGTCACCACACAGACAACTACTACTCGTAATAATAATAGTAATAATAAACAATGGAATATGTCCGACATGGTCACCCTACTGGGATTCCACAATCGCGGTTTGGTTATCAAAGAAAAGGAAGTACTTTATGAAAAGTTTGCAAAAGAATAAAAGGATATATCAATTAGTACAATGCAACAGGCGTTGTGTTACAAATGGCGGTGTTGGTACAACACTAGGGATTGTTTGAAGATTCCCTTTAGAAGTCGACTGCACATTTAAACCCAGTTTGGATACTGTATTTCATTATAAGTTATCGAGTTGGGGATTATGAGTACTTACTTTGCATAGACTTAAAGAGACATTCATGCGCTTCAATAATACTAACATCTGTGGTTATAGGCCTAAATATTTTAGTTCTGACTTGCGCAACTTGTAACTATTCTAGAAATTATTCTAGTACAGTTATCCCTCAATTAAGTTTGAAAAGTAAGTATTGAGAGAAGAACATTATGTACGTTGACTTTATATAAGTGCAACACATGGGTATAATTATAGATACGAGAAGGTACCCTACTACAAAATATTACAAAGCGTCTGTACAGCCTTCCTCGTCACTTTCCCCTTCGTTCACCGGCTACGGCGTGACCCGTTGCTATGACAACGGCTTTCCATGACTACCAGCATTGGTCGGAAAATTCAAGATGGCGTCAGCATATCGATCGCGAAGGGAGGTTATATTGCGAGGGAGAATGGTTGGGGAGTTGGAAAATTATATTCACAGCAAGGTAACTGAATGTGCGAATAAACATTTCACATAAAACGTTTCGAAGTTTACTACATTATTGGATATGAAAGTTTAAGATGTCAGACTTATTTTAGTAGACGGATTTTTATTGATAATTGAAAAGAGTTTAATTTTCGTCTCTTTAGTGTATACTTCTTCGTATTTTATGTTTTTACCGTTTGTATCTTTATACCGTTTATCCACTCATCATGAAATTTTAGATACGCTTTGCCAAATATACACGATACGAGCGAAGCTGCTAGGACAGACTTATTTGAATTTTCAAAATGAATATGGGACTGTATTGAATTACGGTTTTCAGTGTTATGAAGTTAATTTACCGATAACTTTTTTAAATTACTAAGTAGGTATACGCTGCGCTTGTACAAAGAAGTTTTAGAAATATTTTATTTGGTTCCTCTGCTTAACTTTTTCTATGATTTTAGGAGAATTTCAGTTAATTATCGAATTTATTTCATATATAAAACTTAAAACAAGCCCTTTACCAACCCGTCTAGGCCAAAACCTCCTTTCTAAGGACATTAGGCACATATCCAGCTGTGCACTATTAAAGGCTGTTGATGATGATGATGATGATTTCAGTAATTTCTGACTCACTAAAAAGTTTGGAAGATTCTTAAGTAGGTTTAGGTTTTATTAGTTAGCTAAAATAACATAATAAAGTCGGCAGTATTTAACTCTCTCTTCTTACGGTTTATTAATGTAAAACAACTAATTTTTAATTACTAATGCAAACATGTCAGTGGTGAGTTCTTTGACATCTAGTCGAAGCTCATTAAATATGTAGGCCATAATAATTATTACTTACCTACCCACTACGAGACAAAGCAGTACTAAAGAGACAAAGTGTCATTGAATATAAGTGCGCACGGCGCAAGTGTGTTGAACACGTGTGTAAGTATATTTTTGAATTAGGAAGACGATGCGCAGGCGCCCGCCGGCTGTCGATCGTTGATGGACTGACGAACAATGTGCGCTAAATGTCACTACACGCTGAATAACACCACAGTTTATATACGCCCATTGTAATAATTATATAGTTCATGAATAGAACGTTTTTGCTTAAACAAGAAAATGTTGTCATGTAAAATACAAATATAATATACTCGTAAATGGAGTTTCTTTGACCAAAGGTTGATAGTTTGCTTTGTATCTCTTTTTTAATTATTTTACCATAAGTCTTTCTCAGATTTGCGTAATCAGACATTATCAAAATAGTACAAGATGTAGGCAAATCTTAAAAAGTTAAGAACTGAGTAGTCTTTTATAGTCTTTGAGCATAGACTGATCCCTTTTGGTTCGATAAATGATGTTTTCATTGAAAAATATCAACATATCCAACCCTACTTCATCTAATGCCATAAGGTTCGTAAATAAAATTTAAGTTGGCCCACAAGCCTGGTAATATTCTCGCTTCTCGGTCATTGTTGTTCTTTAATGCTTTACAACCCGTCTGGCCAGCGTGGTATAGTAGGCCAAAACCTCCTTTCTAAGGAGAGACCTATGTCCAGCAGTGGACTACTAAAGGCTGTTGATGATGATGGTGAATGCTTTACATCACTTATGTTACAAGGCCTTGCCAGATATCCAAAATAGGTGTTCAAAAATGTATGAAGTTTAAATATATGCACATTGATTTCGAAAATTTATACACCGGAAATATATTAAGATGTTCTTAATAAGGATTCAAAGGATGCTCGAAGGAGTGGATGAAAGTCTATAGTGTTATGGGTAGGGCATGAAACCTGTGACGCCATTAAATAGTAACTAAGAAAACGGATGAAATATTTTTTATAAGGATAATTAGTTTTCATGTACTAGGAGGTGATAAAAGATTATATGAAAAAGTACCCCGTTCCTCATTCAAAGTTGGAGAAATAGATAAGAATAGCTACATCTTACCCGATCCATAAGCACCGTATTTAGAAGGCTGGGTTTTGTACCGGACAAATATTTACATCAAATCTTTAAATCTTAACCAATCTTTAAACGATGTCAAAGTAATGGTAAATAAATACGTAGGTGTACACAACCACCAGTTTAAAGTACAGATTGTGCTCCTAAAAGAGAGTAGAGTCGAAAGAAATGTTGGCCAGGAGAATAAATGATTATAGACCGCAATAAACAATATCTAAACATCGTGCCTTTGGGTCGAAGTCTGCGCGGCTGACGAAGATAACAATAGCAGTTTTAACTAATTTGGGGGAATTATTTCTAAGGAGAAAGTACTGTATAAAAAATATATGGTTTTGATTTAGTGAGTAGATTATATCATTAAAATAAGTTGATTTAAGAATGTCATAATGTACGTGACTCCAGCAAATACCATTTTGCATGACGTGACTTGAATTTAGATTTGTGTCTGCAGCTTGTTCGGTGATGTCACTGTTTTGGTCTAGAACAGTAGTCAACTCTTTCACTAAACAAAATATTTATATTTATGTTAAAATGTTTGATTGTTTAATTTATTATATATCTGCTCGTTAATGTTTGTAACATTGTCGTCCACGCCCACGTCACGACAGACTTTAATAAATTTGAACAAATAATTTCAAGAAAACTGTTTTAACATTAAAACAAGCTCGTTATTTCGATGTCAAGTCGATATAGGTTTTTAAAGGCATTTGCTATTACTAATAAAAAGCTGAAACATATACCAATCAATCATACCGACAAGGTAATAATATAAAATCGAGAGATTTTTTTCAGAGAACCTCTCCTGTGTATAAAGTGGAGTTTATTTTCTTCTTGCCTTGACTCGGAAATTCTGAAAAAAAAACAGATGATATGTAGGTGTATATGACGGTCTAAGAATGAAAAGTATCAAGACTAACATAGCTCTATTAGTTTGACAGTAATGGGTAAGCCCATAATTATAAAATGCATCGTCATCATCAGTCATCGCGGTTTACTGCTGGACATAGGCCTCTCCCATTACACGCCACTTAGAACGATTTAATGTTAAATCGAGTTTAACGATAAAAATTACTTGCTAAGCTTTTTACTAATTAGCAAATTCTTTAAAAAATACTTAGACGCAATCGTTACCAAAGCCCTGTTTTATAAAGCTGACATTTCCACATATATGTTAAAACATGACAAAATTGTAGAATTTTCGCGATTAGGCTGTTTAATAAAAGTGTCAACTTGTCAAAAATCGACTTGTAAAATCTTGACATACTCGTCATTTAAAAACGCATTTAACTAAATTCGATATATGTCAAAAAACCACAGTCAAATTGTTACTATGTTAAGTGACAATTGTCAGATTGTCGTGACAATTATGTCGCCTTTTGACATAATTAGCCAATGATTTTGTTTTCTGAAACCATATTAACAAAGTAAAATAACGAATCAATCACTAGTGTTACTTCGATTGTTTGTTTTGGTCTTACTAGTTGGGCCTTATTTATGAAAATAGAAATATACCTACTCTTTGAGAAGTTTAGTGACTAATTGACCAACAATGTAAAAATGGAAGGAAATGGCGAACAATTAACAATATTAGGTATTTTCAATAAAGACTGGAAATACGCACTACACTACAGCCTAGCCTCCTACAAAATTGCCGCAAAATGACTTTAGTAAGGGTTAGAGTATTTTAAATAATTTATATCGTACGTCATATATGGTACGTCATCAATTCGTATTTTTTTTTGTTTAGACAATTAATCAATTTTAAATAAAGGAGAAGATTTTTTCTAGTGATGCTGTCCTTTGTATTTGTATATTAGGTGTCATAGGCCACTTTTTACACGCTTTATATTAGCTTCACTTGTGTTTGTTTGAACGTTTGTATGTTTGTAACCGACTCCTTTGGGCGTGATTTTGACTGACTTTAAACGGTCAGAATTCGTTCAAACTTTGTAGATATATCGAGGACCGATGACAATACACTAATTTAAAAAAAAAATAAAAAAAAATATATAGTTTTAAAAATCTAAAAAACACGCTTTCTATAGAAAACCAAACTAAAAAATATAAAATAAATAAAGAAAAAAGCGTTGGGTGCCTGTTGTCAATAGCAAAAAGCACCCCACGCTTTTTTTTCAAATTTATTTTCTCGTATTTATTATATTAATCATATCCACTGTCTCCCAAGATTAATGCATTTGGGAATAGTCTCCATCCACTTTCCTATGTTTGTGCTAAAGAAGAGCATCTCATCAGTCTGGCATCGTAAACAGAACCAGGCTCTACATACTCTCAGCTACAGCTCTCAGGCTACAAACGCAGATTTATTTTGATAAGACGCATTTAGAGGAATGTACGAACCGTCTATAATACCAGATATTCTAGGTATCTCATTTTGCCTCATGAAAAGTGTTGGTATTCGGTTACAATTATCAGGCCAGCGAACCTCTTCTCCGAGTAATTTAATAGTCACGGCTCCACATACCCTTCTTATGCAATGACGGTTGCTTTACTAAGACCATGTGCATCACCAATAACGTGGTACTGTGAACCACGATCTATTCAATGCAAAGCGCATTTTTTTTTATCGGGTGTACGTGCTGGGCTTCTACTTGTAACGTGTTCAAGTCGATGACCAATTTTATCAATTAAATATTCTATAAAGCAGAAATGTGTTAGTGAGAAGGAGAAATTTATTTTGCTTATAAATGTTTGTCGCCTCCTCGTTTGTATTTGTTCCAAGTATTCATCATCACTACTCTCACTGCTCAATGTAAGTACCATTTTTGTAATGAAACGTTTATAACCTTAAAAATTCAAAATATGATTTCGCGACAGAGGGTAACGTTCCTGTCAGAATTATCAGACAATTCTACAAATATGTCAATATTTCATGTCAATTTTCTGTTTAATAAAGCAGATTTGACAAGTTTTCACGACAAATTATCACTTGTCGCTCAAAAAATTAAAAAAAAAACAGAAAAGACAATTTTTTCAACTTTTCTTCATTTCCACCATGACATTTTTGTCACCTGTAAGTTTTATAAAACAGAACAATTGTTGAATTCTCACTTTTTGACACATGTCAGACTTATCGGATTGTCAGCTTTATAAAACAGGGCCCATGTGGTACTTGCTGAAAACAGATTGTAATATTACTATTCTGCACGCACTTGGTCTATTTCTTAGAAACCTTTGCAAAGCGGAGTTTTTATAAGTCATCCCTATTGTCTATAACAGGTTTGTTTTCTTTATATTAAATACAACTATGATGTATCAAAATACCTTAGAAATTCGAGCCAGGACTTGTTAAAGTCGATGAGATGAGAGCAACTTATCTCAACAAGTCACTTGATCACATTGAGGTATTAGTGGGCGTTCCATAATATACTTTTCTTTCGCGAGCCTATTTGCGATCTGTCAGTGTTTTAAAATCTAAAACGAATCAAAGTAAAAGTACTATAATTTTCTTTCAGCAGAGAACTAACATTATGACCGATTTAGGCAGTATAAATTTTTGGACATAAAAATAGATAAAAGTATGACCTGGCGAATTTATATTGATAACGTGTGCAAACGAAATGCCATGTACTCATATAATTTGAATGATCTATATTAAGTAGCGGATAAATCTATCATTTTACATATCTGGTGTGGTTTGGTATTAGTTATTAAGATAACGTTGTACACAAGAAATAGTCAATCAAAGTCAAAAGAATTATGCAAGGGCAGTCTACTACTCCAATTACTAAATTCGCTAGTATATTTTGATAATGGTCTTTAACTTACCTTTTTTTTTTTTTTTTTTTTTTTAACGTGTGGAAATCCCCTCGGACCGTCACCCCACCGGGGTTTGCGGCGGGGTGGTGTGTCGGACTCGAACCGACTAAAACCACACGGTGTGCCCTCTCTGCGCTTCCAGTTTAGGAGGGGTCCAGGTAGTTATCGCCTTCTGGACCCCTCCCAGCGCCGGCCCGCTCCTGGTGCGGGCTCCGTCTCCACTTATCCTCTCTTTAGGCGACGTCCGGCACACGCGGACGCCGCCCCCTCGCGGCTGGCCAACTAATGCGGGTGAAGGGGAAACCCACCCCGTCCACCCGCGGCCACACTCAGGGCGGCATGAGGCGCAAGTAAGCGCGCCTCCGCCGCCCGGTTCGCCGGCGGCGGATCAGGTCCGAGTGGAGGTCGTCCTCCCGGGCCTTCTCCGCCGCCTCCTTCTGCGAGATTACCTCCTCGCAGAAGGTTGCGACCGCGGTAAAACAACTGTCGCTACCGGCCATGGAGCGAATTACGGCCGGTAGCGAGAGATCTGCTCCGATGACTGCAGTGAGGGCCCGGCGCTGCGTCGCCCATGCGGGGCAGACCGCTAGCGTGTGCTGGGCCGAGTCCTCACTGCAGTCGCAGTGGTGGCAGGCGGGACTCAGTTCCCTCCTAGCGACCGAGTGCAGGTACCTTCCGAAGCAACCGTGCCCGGAAAGCACCTGCGTCAGCCGGAAGGAAAGGGCCCCGTGCTGCCGCCCTGCCCACTCGGCTATGACCGGCTGGAGAGCCTCCACGGCGGCGAAGCCAGCGCGTGGAGTCTCCAGCCGGAACGACCATCTGACCGGCTCGGCGAGCGGCTTCGCGCCACTCGCGCACGTCTTCGGGCGGAGGGCGAAATCCGCTCTCCGCCCGGAAGTTAGCCACTCGCCGATAAACTTCGGCGAGCACCTCCGCCTCCAAATCCCACGGGGGTGATCCGGCCAAGGCGCAAGCCGCCTCGGTGGACACCGTGCGGTATCCGCGTATGGCTCTGACCGCCAATATCCTCTGGGGGCGCCAGAGGCGCGCCCTATTCGGGGCGGTCAGAGCCGCCACCCACACCGGTGCACCATAAAGCGCCATGGACCGGGTCTTTAACTTACCTATGTTAAGTAAAAGGCAAATTGTCAAACGTTACGATTTGCTTATGGCGGGTTTTATTTCAGCTTTCCTTTTTACATAATTTGCTGGGACTGGGTTTTAGCCACCCTCAGAGTAAGTACATCCGAAGAAAACACTCCACTTTTTGATAATTAGTCCGCTACTTGCCTTCAGGATGCAGACATCTTGCATCAGAATGCAAGATTTCTGCATCCTGAAGGCTAGGATCCGTGAAAAAGTGCCTGGTATGGTATGGTGAGGTCTTTTAAGCATAGCTAGGAGAATGGAGCAATCATTAGGATAATATTATTGACAAGTCCAAATTTTCACTTCAAATTTAATGTCAGTTGTCAGAGAAAAACATAGTTATTTCTCTAACGCATTTTGATACATTATTTAATATGTATGTTTAGATTGTAAATCTGTATTTTGCACCTTATTAATGTGTAAAAAATATAAAATGTTGCTGTACAGATGTATTTTGGTCGATATAAAAAGATGTATGTTATTTAGCGTAGTAACATGTGTATTGGCTAACAATCAAATCATTTATTGGCATATCAAAATTAACTAAGAATTTATTTACTCAGTGGCAATAATGCGTACATGAAAGCAAACTTTTGATTGTTGGATGTGGATCGGTGCTGGCGGGCAGATGTTATGACACCACAGGTTAACAAATAAACGAGCGATTTTACTGTCGATATAATGTTTGATGTGGTGTTTTATCTGCTTTGTGGGCGTGGCCGTGGCGCGAGACAATGATCTATTTTTACGTGGACCGCGTAAAGAGGCGGCCACGTGGCGGGCAGCTGCGCCGGTGCACGTGCCATGTATTTATACTGCGCAGGCGACGCGACGCCGAGCGACGCCGTTGCGCCGCCCGCCCAAACACGCACAGTTAAGTTACTAAGTTAATATTTTTTTGCAGGAAATTAAAGAAATGTTATAATAAAAACGAATTTCCCTGGAACAACATTATTATTGTGTTTGGTAACGTAGCATTTTTTTAGCAGATTTATTAATTCTCGGTAAGTATTAACACAACTGTGTACAAGTTAGTATAGTTAATTAACTGATTCTTGAACAATGAAAGTTACAACATTATATTGTTTAAAAAAAAAAAAAAAGAGAACAAATATTTAAAGGTCATAACGTTTGCGTTGAATAAAAAGCGGCTTTAAGACTTCCTGACTTCTATTTGTATATCATCATACTCGTATACTTGTATTATACTTATCATACTCGTGAGGTTGATTCGTATTGAATGTTAGTATATCGTACAGCGCTATATTGATTTTTCCGATACTTCGCATCGTATCCATTTGGTTAAATTAGCAATTTAATGAGTACGTGGGCCAGTAGGAGACCGACGTGAATCCACTTGTGATGCGAGCCTATTCAACAAAAAAATACCAGTTAACTTTGCCAATTGTGGTAATTATATTAGTAGGGAACACAAAACGATTGAAACCCACTACTTTGTAAAATAATGTTAAAAGAGAAAAGAAAAGTAAGTAGGTAATGAAAAACATGTTCACCGTATATTATCTATTGTGATATAAATGATCATCATCATCACTTAAATCTACCACGGTCGATTTGAATTAAAAAATAAAGGACGGCTGATACTCGTACTTGCATCTTTACACACCATAGATTTTCAAGTCAATTACATAGTAGCAGAATACGTGAATCAATATACTAATCGGACTAGTTTGTACTTAAGAAATTTTGAAGTTGAACATTCTTAATAATAGACCTCACACTGACGGATAATCTAAGCAAGGGCGAAAAAAAAATCTAACGAATAGAATTGTATAATAGTGAGCAATAAATACATTTACCGAGATCCACTAAACGAATATCGATATTGTCATACGTGTTTGAAAAACTGAAATAAGTATTAATAACAACGACAATTCGTTGCATGGAAAAGGAAGTCAGAACAAGAAAAATAAAAAAATCATAATCGTTAGGAGAGAAGGTAAGACAACCAAGAGATCTAAAACTTTAAATTAATTTTGTAAATTTATTTCTATTCTACGAGATGACACTGGTCGTATTGTAAGACATTGACAAAGTTCCTCTAGTTATATTTAAAAATGTAACAAGAATTAAGTCGGGCCGTGACAGTAGGTGTGATATGACGAGACGGAAGAAAGTCGACAGGCGGCCGGACGGCGAAATATGAACACCCTCTGGGGTTATTAATCTGGTCAATTATTATGAAACTGACGCACACCGCGACAAGCGTGTTCTTTGTCGCATCCGTTCTACGCAAGGATGACGCTAGTCACTTTACATCACCTAGTAACATAAGTTCGCAATTATACAGTACTAAATAAATTATCGTTGTCTTCGTTTTAACAGTCATCAACAGCTAGTAAGATCTTTGCTCTGTATTCAATTATGCTACTAAATAGTTGATTATTTGCTAATTACGATATAAATTAATCAATAGCGACATTGAAAAAAAAAATTGGGAAACAATGATTTTATTATAATTCTTGTGAAGCTTTTAATGAATAAGTCTTGTGAAGTTACCTAAAATATTAGTTGTTTTTTTTTGTTAACCTTACTTAGTATGTTTTCTTAATGTTTCAGCGTTTTACAGCCCTGATGTGAACGGGCGGCGGACGCGATTGGTCGCGCCACGCCGCCGCCTTCAATGTACGCGGACAGGTGTGACCGGCTGCTGCGCATTTTCATACAAAACCAACGTTTCAGATATAAAAGGCACTTCCTTTCATCCCACTACCCACCGTCGGGAATGCCCATTAATTTGCCAACACAATATTTTTAGTGCGCGGCTCGCGTGTAATATATCGTGGCCACGTGTCGCCGTATGTCGTCCGCCGAACGGCTGCGTCAAATTATTTTCGTTCATGTCACAAGATACAGCGTTCATCTGGACCTTTCTCCCTTAAAAATCACACCATTTGTTAGCTTAATGTAGTTACATGCATAATGCGTCCGGTGGAAAATGTTAGCGACGCGCCACACGCAGTAGGTGAAAATTTTAAGCGGGAATTTTACTTCTTTAAACATATATAAGCGTTGCAGACTACACCAAATACATTTTATTATCATAATTAAAATAAGGTTCATCATCATAATTTGGCTGGATTTCTCAACAACCTCAGTCTTTTACAAATCTGTAAGTAAATCGGTGTTTTTAAGACGATTATGAACATTGGTCAAATGGGCAGGTACAGTGCACTGTAATCATTTTGCTTTATCTCTTCGCTGCGAAGCTGTATGACTAGCTATTTATTCATGATGGATGGTGAATAGTGGCGCCAGCGGCGCTCTGTCGTGTGCGCTACAATTTTTGCATTATCGCGCCATTTTATGGTTTTCTTAAAGAAACCATAAATCAAAAAGCAAAATGTTTTGTTATTAAGGTTTTATATTTTAACACAAGAGTCAATAAATTTTTAATGTCGTTGTTGTCACTTTTCAGAAACCAAATAATGATTCTTTGTGATATATGATTAAATACAATCCTTTTTATTGCTGTTACGACTTACTAATAGCATCTTTTTCAACACAGTATTAACATCAAAGTGAGTTCTATAAAGATGTAAAGCTCTCTCATTTTTATTAATATTGAAATGTAGCAGAAAAATGCGTCAGTTTTTCTTTGCGATGAACTTTCTTCTGTAGCTTATTAACGATATTATGTATAATATTTTTTATGATAAAACGTTCTGAATATAAGCGTCAATTGTCGAAATTAATTTTAAAATATCCGTAAATTCTACAACCTATAGTTCAATCTATGCTGAGTTTGAGTTAGTTTGGCTTTTAAGCTTTGCGCATGTGTGGTTAAAAAGAAACTGAAAATCTTTTTACAAGAGGCACCTATATCCAAAACTGAACAATGATAATTATTATTGTTTTAGCAAAGGTGCTTAAAAGAAATATTGCACGACATTAATCTGGTACTGGTGGTGGTCGTGGTTGAGTTCGTTGTGCACGCGCAGTGAAGACAAACGCTGCGGACAACTGTTGTCTGCTCGTCGCGACAGCTGCGCTCCACTTGCGTGTTGAGCTGCGTACACATCATGAAATATATAAATTAATGATGACATATCCAAATGCTCTGATGTTTTGTAAAAAATATTGAAAATAGTTACTTTAGTTAGGTTAATAAAAAACTGCTTGTTTTTTATCATTAGGAGATAAGCCGCTTCTCAAATGCCGTAGACCTTCAGAGACCCGAGCTATTCTGTTTCCATTGCAATCTGGGGTTGGTGTCTGCATCATTGTAAGAGTTTTAGCGGGTAACTTTTATTGCCAGCCGCCTGCCTGACAGTTACCCTCTAGTCTTGGATGGGAAATACGATTGCAGAACTCGTGGTCGCTTCGGATACACAATCAGGTATCACCTGGCTCTGACAATCCATTTCTTGAAAAAAATAATTATTAGAATCAGAAATCCGTATGCAGGAATGTTAATTGCTGAAGTACTCTTCAAGAATCCTGGTACTTCACTATCAGCTTTTGCTAACCATATGCTACCATTATATCCATGCATAAATTGCTTAGCAAACATATTAAAGTAATAAAAATATATCCCGTTAAATACCTGTTAATGAGTATTTCCGTATGCGGAAAGTACTATTTGTTAATTGGCAACTCAAGAAATAGTACTTTCCGCTGACAAATGCAAGAATTACACTAGAAAATACCCGAATGGTTGTAGTAGTGTATATAACATTTGAAGAGTTCCTTTGATTCTCTGGTATCATTTTCTGATCTGATGAAAATGTGACAAGCTAGGTAAATCCAATATACCCAATACCCTTCAAACGAAAAATATCCTCCAAATCATTCAACATGTCTTCGATTAACGGGGAATATACAAATATGAAGGATTCTTCTTCTATTATTCAGACAAATTGAGAAACTCCTATCATAAACCCGTTATGAATACATTAACAGTAATCTAATGAGTTGCCTCAAGAACTAAGTCATGGACTTATTAAAAAGACTAAGAGTAATTGTTCACTTCAATTTGCTAGTTAACCAGCGGGACAGTGGGACGATTTTTCTTATAAACATCTAGTATCAATCGACATATTTACCCTAGTTCAGGCAGGCAGCGACTAAAGTTTTTAAACAAAATCGTAAGATCTTTATGAAATCTAATCATAAAATAACACTACTATAGATTTACGCTAGTGTAACTTAGTCTAATTATTGTCTAAGATCTATGTTAAACTGAAATGTCCTACACTGTAATATTTATATTGGTCAAATAAATAAATTATTATTATTATTATATTGCTGCACGGTGAAAGCGATTTTAAACCGTATAGCTTATGTCTGAGGTATTTAAAACCCTTCGAAGTACATATAAAGCGCACCGTTGTAATTGAATGTCGCTGTCAAGATACCTCTGTAAGCCATTAGTCATGAAGTTGCACAGCTTTGTATGTTAAATTAAATGTAACAAGTTTATATAAAGTTACCTATCAATAGGGATTTAGAGAGTTGTCTACTTTAGACCAATGTGACCGGCGACATGGTAGGACTTTTAGTTTGCAACAAATCAATTAAAACAAGGAACCTGCTGCGCAGGATTTCTCGTAACTGTCGCCTAATTTATTTTTGCTCGTAGTAAGTGTGTAATAGGGGTAATTAAACTGTTGGTCAGATTTTTTTGTTGTTACCAAAGCCAACAAATATTTAGTAGAAATATTCTGTTTTAAAAATTGGACACCGAAAGGAGGAAATAAAATGGTGTACGGCATGAAACTTGATCGGTGCTATTTCCATTTATGATCACGCTGTAACATAAAGATTGTTCTAGAATATAGATATGTACGTAAATATATTTTTCTTGCAGAAACACACATTTTATACATAGACAGCGGATGTTCCGGGTTAATGTGAATTTATATTTATGCATCCTATATCAGCACCGAGTGAGACTGACTTATCATACACTTCATAACCTTAAAAAGCGGTTTATTTATGTTTATATTTAATTCAAAGAGAACCTCGCTCTTCATTCGCTTTATTTACCAACACTTCACATAAGCATTTGTGAGAGCGTTGTCAGGAATCAACCACAGTTTTGATTTTCTGCTACTATTTAATAAAACAATTCTATTTAAAAAAAAAATAGCTTAGATATAGCTATAATCTGAATATAGTTTTGAGACGCGACACATTATAAATTTACAATACAATTACTTGCCTCACATAATGAATGTACTTATATAAGTAGGTATAATTATTGTTCTACATATTGCATTCTAAAGCTCGTATTAAAAGTGAGTGAGTGAGTCATTAGCTAGACGTGTGCCACTCAGCGGTGCCGGCGGGTCGTCATAGCTACGACGATGCGACCGAAGCCGCCTGCGCGCGCGCAGTGATTTGTTTATTTCGGATTCGCGACGAGTCAGCCGTTAGCATCTAATGTAGATTGAGCAAACTTTTTTTTTTTAGCATTTTAATATAACTAGACTATAGTTTGTTAAAGAAGAAATTCAAAATTTAAATCGGTACTGTGAGTTCGTACTCAAATTAGGACCTATAATTTTGTTTTGGCAGGTTTTGAGCTCGTGGTTAATGTGATTATCGAACTAAAATGCTAAAAGTAAATTTGTACGTACACAAATTATGCACATTGCATCAACCTGTAGTACACATACTCTAGGTTGCCATTAATAACGTACGATCCACGCGCGATCATAATCTCTCCCGTCTCTCTGCGTCGGCGCCGCCCGCCCTCTGTTTGTGTAACCGCTTGGTACAAGCACGCACGGCTTGACTGACAGATGTAACACGCTCTGATACTTTATTACAATAATAAATAAGTTCACTCAATTATTCTAATTGAGATTACACAAGTATTTAACAAAATGAAAAACAACTGTTATGACCCGAGTCTTTAAATTCTAATGAATTCGGAGATTGAAATTATTCGAATTTAAAGAGAGAAATTGAAATAATCAAAAATATCTTAAACGGGTGTTACGCATATTATCATTTACGTACTTACTATCGTTCAGTAATAAATGATAATACAATTATAAAATAATGTCCATGTCCATTGTTTATTTTCAGAAAGACCGCGTTAGTTCGTTACGAAAGCTGACGTTAATTAGAGGTAGAGCTTTAAAAGTCAAAGTGATAAAATATCGGTCCACAAATCCCCATTTTCGGTTTTACTTTTTGTTTTCGTTTGTTAATTGGCAGACTCTTGTGGATATTCGTCATTGGACACACGGTCAATCTAAATTGGTAAGCAAAATAAATTAAGAGTTTTGCACTTGAACCACGCTCCTTGCATACTCGTGCGTGTATATTTTCACAACAAGTCAAATTATTTGCTTCGTTTGCTTACGATAATAGAGTAAAGAGAATATGTTCTACGATGTGTTAAAAAGTTTCCTATGTTATTGTTTATAGTTTGAAGTGTATATGTAAGCTATATTCACGCATCGATGAAAGAAGCTTTTAGTATCTGAGATAATGAATTAGGCGCCACGATGCGCAGACATTACGTAATGTTGTTTAGATTTGCGTTGTTTCTGTACTTTAAGTGAGTGTACGTATAAGATTCATATACTTATATGTAGATTTAGTTATAAAGTTAAAAGGAAATACGAAATTCGGCTAATACGTGTAATTTTAAAGTTCCTGAAACATATTAAGTTATCTCATTAAAGCGTTAGTCCGTGTAGATACATAAAACAACCTATCTTAAATCAAAAATGCGTGGACAACATAGCTGCTTACGCTTGCATAGCGCAAGTAAGGTTACGATTATAAATTGAAAGATTTCTAGATCTTATACACGTATTAAGTACAGGCAAGGTTCAGATAGGGGTTTGTAGAGTTAGGTTGTGGATACAAGTTATATGTATATGTATACATACAAGTTTTTTTTTAATTATCCCTTAAATCAGTATACATATATCCAAGCAAATGAGTATTCTATCCAATTATAACTAGTCTTTATGAATACTTATGAAAATAATGTGTCTGTTAATGCATTTCTAATTAAGTTTCCTTCCTCCTATGTAACTCTACGCATTAGCACAAGAACAGCATAGAATTAGACTGGCAGACACATAATCAAAATGTCATGTTTGTCCATAAAACAAGGCCCATTTGATTACGTATAGTAATGTAATTTTAGTGATGGTGTCTTGTGCTGAAGCGGGGTTTGGATGAATGAACAAATTGGCGGGCGCATGTCACGTAACTTAATTAGCACCCTACTCCGACTACCCCTGTTTCAAACAAATATTAACTAATATATATGTACATACATGTAATGAAACATGAAAATGTATAGTTCACTTAACATAAAAGGCTTTATTTGTAAGTTAAGAATTTTGTTACAAACATTTGTTCTGTTTGATGTAAAAAAAAAATACAGAAGATTTTACACTTAACCGTATTTGCGATTAGTGTGACTTCTATGAGTGCATAGTAACAGGGATCTCAGTTTCATTATGTTTTTTGGTAATACGTGATATAATTTTCATATAGTTGAAAAACTGTGGTAAAGAATATTCAACAATTCTTCCAGGATTCTCATATTAGAACTTACTTATATATATTTTAATATGTGACTGAAGTTAGCGTTAGGTTTGACCACGGCCTGTGACAGTCCTTATTGGGTATTGTGATTATGTTGTCAACATAAATATATATGGTGAGACAGTTTAAATACTATTAAATGGGTTTTATTATTTATTAACGAGATATCGCATTAAAGACGTAAATATAAGAAAGTATGTAGGGATAAAATGTTTTCTGTCAATATGGAAACATAAATTAAATTACTGAACGATTTGGATAGAAAACGATTCAACAATTTGCTATTGCCGGTTTTAATCGAAATATACTATCGTAATATGTAATTGCTACTGGTGTTGAACTCAAAATGAAACTAAGGAAAGTTTTACGAACATCGCGTCATCGATTGCAATACTCAACAAACGTGCACGTGCAACTCTATCGCTCATAGAGCGGTGCTAAGGGGGGAGGAACGGGGCACTATCGCACTCTATGGGAAACCTTTTTAATAAATTGGATTGGGCTGTTGTTAGTTGTTAGGTCGGGCGAGGCAGACAGCTGGCCTACTTGTATGGGCTCAACCCTATGATTTATTATCGTTCATTTGACAGATTAAATTAATTTATTTAATACCTTAGTGATGGTATTGATTCTTTACATTGAAGTGAAACTAGTTTTTTTTTCCAGTTTCTGGGGCTAATACATTCGTGTATCTGATGCAAATAAAATCCATTTCTATAAAATGAGCACGCTGGTTATGGTCACGGTAGGAGGCCGTGGCTTGAAAGAAAACTAAGCAATTGCAGTTAAACTATTAGTCCTGTTTAGTCCAGAAGATTTGTTTTATTAAAGGATAGAGCACTGAATTATAGAATAGCAATGACATGAAGATTGTATAAAAAATAACGAAATATAATGCTTGCCAAAACCTCCTTTCTAAGGAGAAGCCTATGTCCAGCAGTGGACTATTAAAGGCTGTTGATGATGATGTGATGATGAATGCTTGTTTGTTACCAAACACTGAATGTGTGGTGTAATCATGATTTAGTAGTGAAAACGATGCGAGCGAAATGGCATCAGCTTTTACAAGTAAAAATCTTAGAATAAAAACGCAATGTCTTTTTAAAGACATCTAGCCAATTCCATAAATTTGGCAGTATATTATTGATGTCTCTGTACTTGAATATTTACGGGTTGAGCTATAAATGTGTTTTTGTATAAGGGAAGAGCGAAGCGGATATTTTGTGAATTGCGAGCACGTTTCACGTAATTTAAGCGAGGCGGGCAGAGTGGAAAACGTTGTAAGCGTTTCATGCGCGGGTAATGCACGATCGCAAATACCTACTCAAGTATTTAGGACGATACAGAATATAGGTGACGCAATGATTTTATTGTAAAGCTATATTGAACTGAATGGTTCATTGTTTTATTTTCATAAATATTTAAAATTATTGGTTCGCTACTTGCTTTTATATATTTTGATATTAAGTTTCCTGTAATTCATTCATATAATTATCTATTTACCGATTTATATTACACAGTATGTGTACACAACAGACAGTACTAGTCAGCACTAGTGTATATTTATTTTCAGTTTTTATTATTGTTATTATATTGATCTAGAAATTTCTATACTAGCTTTTGCCCGCAGCTAAGCTAGTGTAAATACCGGTTATCGCTGTAAAAAAGTATCCTTTGTGTTTCCTCTAGAATCAAAGTATATTCATAGTAAATTTCATCTAAATCGATTCAGCGGTTATTGATTCCCCGTACAAATTTTCACGTCCCTTTTCACCCCCTTACATGATGATTTCTGGAATAAAACTACCCTATGTCTTTGCCCGGTATTCGGACTATCTCTATACCAAATTTCATCTAAATCGGTTTAGCGGTTTAAGCGTGAAGACGTAACAGACAGACAGACAGAAATACACACTTGCGCATTAGCAGTACTATACATATCACTATAATACTATATGTACTTTAGCAAATATTAGTATGTTTATCTTTTTTTTTCAGCAGTTTACATTTCAGTCAAATCATACAATTCCTACTAAACTCCTTTTTTAACTACTTTACTTTTATTAATAATTATTGGTATTAAGTAACATTTTAGGAATGTGTGAACACTTTATCTATGTATTAAGTTGTTATGAAATCTTTATGTGTGTATGTTTTATGACGTCATTAGAATTTACACTGAGTCAACAAAGATATAATGAAATCGGATGGATTTGGAATAAAATTTAACAAAAGTAAAATTAATAGAGTATACGATTTAACACTGTACAAAGTACCTATGTGTGACAGAGTGACGATAGTTCAGATGCGCATGATGGCAAAATTATAGTAGGGTCTCTAACTACCTACCAACATTTCCTCAGAATCTTCCTACATTTACAAAAAAAAAAAAATAGAATATCAAAGATAATAATCAAATAGAAGTCTAATAATCACCTCTTTTTTTTTTTTTCATTTATTTTACATTCTAAACATTGGAAAACAAAAACCAGTTTTAACGTCGACACATGTTCTAATGTTTGCAAGTAGATTTGCCAACTGTTCTCACATCATTTGTTTACCGTGAGCAAAAACAGTGCACAACCCTTGCAACGCAGCCTAGTCCCAAGGGAGAGCTCGCCCCGCCCGTTCCATCGTAAGCGCCATTGACTTTTCCGTGCCATAAACAACTAAAGATATACATCTGGCTATCTACATAGAGGGCAAAAATATACATAATTTTTATTGTGATACAAAGGACATTATGCTCAATACAAAATAACTTAAATAATATAGTTGGTCAATTCCTCATGCTTTTACTTAAATAGATATATACATATATACACTTGCTGTAATTCATTTGTTACATTGGTAAGGTAAAAAATGTTTTCATTATATTCAGAAGAACCAAGTGAACAAAATAAAATAAATATCCTTTGCAAGAGGTGTGTGTTGGAGTTGTGTGTCCAAACAATCAAACCATGGAAGGTCTAATTGTTTGGACACACAACTGATACAACTTTTTTTTTCTAGCGGTTTATACTAGCTTTTTTAGTAACTTGTTTTTGTGATACAAAAATTCATGAATGTAAAGTAGAATCAGATTAAGAAAATCGATAAACTTTTCCCACAAAGTCAGGTTACACCCCTGTCATATATTTTCGGCACAAGGCCGGAACTTAGTACACGTGCCGTACCGGAACTGAGGCAGTTTCCGTTCGATTTACATCTGAGTGTAAGGATTGCTATACATATAGGTTTGTTTACTTATGTAAGACATATAATATTTTTGCTCACAATTTAATACATAGAACGTTCAGATAGGTTTTGCGAGTTTTCAGCATTTGTGATGTTGTTGCAGAGAGATATAACAGTGATACTTAAAAGTACGTACTTTTTTAACAATAAACACAAAGTTTATTGTTAAAGAAATGTGTCTTTACTTTTTATGTAACTTTAATGTATGTATGTAATAATGATAATACTAGTTTACACGGTTTTCATACCAAAGCTGAAAGTTGTTATTTTATTATTTATTTAAGATTTAAATGGAATTTAAGTGGAATTATCCAGAAAAAATAATAAAAAATTCTGTCACGTCTGGTTTAAGGATTTTTTTTTACTTAACTGGAATACATAATTTTGGTATTGATACTAACAAAAATTAAAAATGGCTAATTTTTGCCTTCTTTTTATAGTTATTTGAATCAGTTTCTCTTATAATGGACCGACAGTAATCCCCTTTTTTTTTTTTTTCTCTCGGATACCACCTGTCGGTGGCATGTCGGACTGGAACCGACTAAAACCGCACGCCGTCTCGGGTACTAATAGCCGGGGAACCAGGTATACCCTAGAAAGGAAGTCCCTGGTGCGACAGTAATCCCCTAACATATTTTTCATCCCAAAATCCTTTATATCGTTCTTCCAAAACCTTTAAAACTTGGTGAAAACGTTCCCCTTGTTCGTCACTCATACTTTCTAAGTTTTCAGAGAAAAAACTCAGATTCGAGTGCAAAAAATGAATCTTTAATGACATGATCACTACCATCAGTTGAAAAAAATTCAATAAATCGGTAACAATTTCTTTGTAATTTTTACTTTTTTTATTGATGTAATGACTTCCAAGCAGATTTTTCATTAATAGATAAAAGGCTTTCAAACTGAGAATCTTTCATAATTTTACGGCTTTATGGGCCAACAAATATACCCTCTTTCAGTTTTCCCTCTGTAATGTTGGGAAAGTATTTTTTTGTAAATACCGGAAAGCATCACTGTTTTTGTCAAGCACCTTCACAAAAAAATTCAGGAGTCCCAATTTGATGTGTAAAGGGGGTAGAGTAATGTTAAACATAACAAAAACGATCAGAACTTTGTTTACACTTTCTACTCGACATGTTAAATCAATCCGAAACAAGATAAACTGCCGTCACCACGTTAGGTGGTTAAAAAAACATTTGACTGCAGGAAGAAATTGTGACGTGATAAAATATTTCTGCTAACACTTTTAGGTTTAAGGAAGGTAGATTAACATATTTATATACATTTATTTACAATTCGTAATAAAGTTTTTGTAAAGCGAGTCACGCGTTATGATAGCGGTAATCGTGTAATACACGTGGCAGCCTCGGGGACCGACTCTATACTTTTATATAAACTTATAGATCCTGTATTTAGTTAGATACCAATAGACCAGTGAAGTTTAAAGTGTTAATATTTTTCAAGTTTTTAATATTGTTCTCATTATCCTCAACATCTCGTTTCACTAACTTGTATATGCCATAATTCCGTTGTATTGTTAAAATAAAATGTTAATAATGTAAAAGTTATTCTGTAATTAAACCGTTTAAGTAATCGTTATGAATTTTCGTGTACACATATTAGGGATTAAAGAATGAAATTGCCGATTTGTACTGAAAAATTGAAAATTGTTTTTTTCATGTAACACATTTATTTAATCAAAATATTTACCCTCATTATCTATACATTGCTGCTATCTAAACGGAAGTTAATTTATGCCTTTACGATTGATTTCTGCGCATCTAGATTCGACAAACTGTGAGAAAGCATTTTTAACTGCCTCCTGCGAAGATTTTTTTTTGAAGAAAATTGTTTAAATCACAAAAAAAAATGATCCAGGTCTGGCGAATGTGGAGGATGACTTATGGTTTTTAACTGCAGCTCCTGTAGGGTTACAACGGTTTCTCGTGCAGTGTGAGGTCTTGCGTTATCATGGAGCAATAATGGTGAATTCGATTCACGAGTCGGGGCTGTTTCACTGCCAGTTTCACCATCATTGTTCGAAGTTCGGCACTAGACCTGGCTAATAAAAGAATAAAAGAAAAGCTATAGTGAATTACACCGCGAAGAGAATACCACACAGTTACCATTACCTTTTGATTGGTAAGCTTTTGCTTTAGGACACTGTTACGGGGTTTGACCTGGTGTCAGCCATTGCATTTTTCGCTTACAGTTATCGTAAACAATCCACTTTTCGTCACACGTCGCAATTCGATCCAATATTCCTTCATTTCTGTAATATCTTATTGATTTGATGCAAATGAGTCAAAATTGTAGGTAGGCTAAGGTATCTTTTGCAGGTTTGCAAGATTTTGTGTTTCAGATATGTTGTGAAATTTTAGTAAGCTCGTTAACTTATTGTTCTGTGTTGATAATTTTACAATGTTTTCGATGTCAAAAAATTCCTTATAAATGTTGCCTGTTTCAAAAACTGGCATAATGTCGGCGGGCATTTAAGTACGGCTTAACTACTGCTAAGGCGTACTATTAAAAGTTTATATTCATACTTTAACCCCTATTATATGGGATCTTGGAATAAGAGATAAGCCGCTTTTTGGTACGTAAATAAACATTTGAGGTTCTACTATAGTATTTAAATAGGTGTCATATGTTTTATTATGTAACCTTCTAGAGCTGTCCAATGTTACAACAACTAATTCTTTGGCTTTATAATAATACTAAAATGGTCAATAGAGTGTAGTAGTAACACCGGTAATCATACAGTTTTAGCAATAATCGGAAATCAGCACTCCGTATTTTAAAGTTCTAACTCATCTAGATTGACATGAGATATGACTTTAATTATTTCTGTGGTACTTCTACACTACATACTACATATATACAATAGAGGAGCATTCGGGTGCTTGAAAAATATTAGCGGTCCCATAATGACTTGCAGTCATAAAACCTGTCATCAAAAGAAATCTCAGCTATTATATTTTACACACTATGACAATTTCATCCTCCTCGACCGGTGTAACGAGATCTCTCACAACACAATACGTATCTCTTTATACCTCGACACAAGCATATTCGTCCCTTTGCAAGAGAGTTCTTTTTAGTGGTTGTTTTATTATCCCCTACTTGGAGTTCCCTTTAGGGTCTTAGGGCGGGCGGAGCGAATCACGACGAAAGTGAACTGCGTAATGACGAAACGGATATGGTTGCCAAACAATGAAAGCTATCTCGAGAGTATTTTGTATTATTTTGCACAGAGTTTGTTATAGCATCTAATGAGTGATACAAAAATATTAATTAAACATTTTTGGTGACAGATGTTTTTGGATAGGAAATTCCCGTAAGTTCGGAAATGCAAAACGCTTAAAATTGATACGTGAAGAGAGTTAAGTGTAAATATTTTTAAATCAAATGCGGCCACTGCTATTTGGGTTACTTAAAGTTGATGTGTAGAAGAAATCCAGAAAGCTAAATTTTTTATAATTAACATGTGTTAGGTATAAGGTTAAAGATAAATTATGTGAAAACGCCTACAAATTAGCTACAAGGGACCAATCTGTGTTTTGACCTGTTATGTTATAGACCTATAAGTTTTAGTGGTCAATTAAATCAAATAAAACATTAAAAACTATTTATTTTGGTTGAAACTAGACTACCAGGGAATCTCAATTTTTTTTATGAGAGGTTTTGAGAGAAGGCAAATGAATTGTATGAACAACGAACAAATACAACACTCTGGAAGTAACTTATTAAGTTATTTTAACATAACATGATCCAATCCATCCGCGTTTATTTAAATGAATATTCACATTAATGCCGCCTTACTTAAATGAATGTATGACGTGCATGACAAACTGTTCTTTAACATTAATGTGTAAATCCGAATAGATGTTAGCATTCGTCATGGACATAGTTGGGTGCGATCGCTTAATGCAAATCGAATGATTCGCACATCGTTGCTCTTGAAAGTTGAACAGCACTTGATCTGGGGTGCGCCCGCTCGGTTGTGTGCGCTTGCGAACACTTGTTCACTGTCAACACGACACGTCACATACAATAATAACTACAATGTAGGACGGGTGGATTGAACGTTAATTGTTGTTGTACTTTCTTTTGTTAGGACTACACATCACTTAATGACTAATCATAAGTTGTTATTATGTTCCCTTTATACTACGTACTGTTTTCCTATAAACGTACAGTAAACAAAAGAAACCTCAATCAAAGTCGTTCAGTTTACATAAGATAGGTACTTATTTAGCACAAGTCCGCCACGTCCGCTGGACGATGACAAACTGACAACGGCCAAGATGAACCAATATTTGTTTGTAGCCAGGATGTTTGCAGTACATATAACGCTGTCGAACTAAAAGCTAAGAAAATATTTAAGAATGAAAACTTCATCGACAAACATGTAACAAAAAATGCTGATCATCCAAACACGCCTAAGCGATGACTTTGTAAAGATCGAATAAGTATCTTATCATATGAGCATACAAAAAACGGGTTTCGTTACGAATACTCTCTGACATGTTCGTAGATAATATTATGTGTTTTTGTTATTTAGGGCAATAAATATATTGAAGGGATGCTGTGGTTTCGGTTCTGGTTATCAATTTGTTATCAGCCGGAAGGCGCGCTCTTGACCCCGAATTGATAAAGCTCGCACTAAAATAGCTTGGCCCTTAGATAACGTTACCAACCGCGTTACGTTCATTTTGTAATTTGTTTTTTCTCACAACGGCATTACACAAATTATGTCAGTTCCTGTTTTGATAATATGTAGGTATAACTAGGAGATTATGAATTGTTTGAAGGTATCAGTAAAAGATGAGCCTTGTATATTTATCTATAATTCCATTATATTATACTAACAAGTAATATTGATATGCTCCTCGTCGCCATCAATGTTGTACAGAAAAACATTGTAAAATCTATCGTTGCAAACTAGATTTCATCTTGATAATAATATCCATATTTTTGACTGGATACCTGTGATCGTTAATAAAAATTGATAGTACATTTTCTAGTAACAATAAGACTATAAATATAATTTTGTTTCGGTTTTAGTATCTTTTTTAAATACTTACTTAATCCAGTCACGTTGTTGATTTGTAGCAATATTATTAGCTTTAAAAACATAATTAGTAACATGCTTATCGCTCTACTCGCAAAACATCGAGTCAAGTACCTTTTTTCTTATTTTGAAACCGCGTAGTGTAAAAGACATCTAATATTTTGACACTTGGCTGTCGTGAGATAAACAATGTCGCTGTAAAGACATCATCGCGGCTAGAGTCGTGACTTTTATCGCTTTTAACAGTTTTTGTGGCGTAATATTTTTTTTATTTTCTGCGCTCCGACGTTGCTAGTGCCTTTATAGAGTGGCTATTAAATCTGCAGGTGTTTTTGTTGTCTATGTTAAAGTATGATTGATTTCTATTTAAGTCTCATGTGCAGTGTTTTGTCGTAAAATATATGTATGTATGTAGTATGATACCTTAGATTTCTTATAATTTTCTCCAGTTTGTTTGCTATTCTTCTTTGTTTTCTGACGTTGCACAGTTTCAAGAAGTCTAAATTTTGAAAACTTATAACTAATAACAAAAACTTATAACTCTGTCATCGTTTTTGAACGTAAAATTTTCTTCCTTATAATTTTTATTCTGCGTGTAAGCAATTTTCTTAAAGAGCCTTTGCGACGCCAGTCTAACAGGGGTGGTCGTCGCTGGCTGGGTAACGATCAATAAGTCAAGAGTAGGAAAGAGTACAGTGTACGATTTTACAGCGATAATATCAGATACTTGCATAGTAACAAAAAAAGTATTCGGCAAAATATTTCATTACTATTTTTTTGAGATAATAAAACTAACCAAGTAACAGTAACCAAGTACTTAAGTATTGTAACCAATTAAAAACAGGCGAGGTATTTATAAAAATACAAAAAGCGTTATACGACCCTGCCAGGATTCGAACCTGGAATCTTCTGATCCGTAGTCAGACGCGTTATCCGTTGCGCCACAGGGCCAGTTTCTAGCTGCGTTGAAATTATTAATATGACTATACACACATTATTCATATATTAAAACTTAAATAAGGACTTTCATGGCTATGATTTAGTGGTACTTAAAAAATGCTTATAACAAGATTATTATGTAAATTATTTTTATTTCTATTTGAGGTGTTAAAGTATTAACAAAGTATAACTTGAAGGTTACTAACTGATTACTAACTGATTACTAACTTTTAAACTTTCACTGACTGTTGTCTGATTAGCTGTTGTGGACATACCTCAGTTACCTTGTTAGCACCGCCAGTGCAACCAGAAACCAATTCAGCATTTTACCGATTTAATTTTCAACTACATTACAGTCAACGTTGGATGTTTAGTACTCTACTACGAAATTACCTTTTATGACAGTCGTGACATCGAAAGTTGATCAGAACTGAAGTGAGACCGAACTTTAATTACGAGAATTGGCCTTCTGATTGAAACATCAGGCAAGTCAAAGGCATGTACATACACTCCATGACATAGACATGTACCTACACCTTTTACATAATCGGGTTATTAGCTTACGTATACATAATTTATCGATTATTTTAGATAACGGACACAAAATGCAACTTAGTTCTTTGATCGTTAGGGTATATGAGAACACGTGAACATTTTACTAATTAATGTTAACACGGAGGTCGTGTGCTGGTCGCGTGTCTCTTTAGTTCGATAGACAACAGGGGTATCGCCATTGTGCAAGCTCGCAAAGGCATATAACTTTAATCAGATATGCTACTTTTATTCACTGAGGTTTTTATTTTGGTATGTACAAACCAGAATGAATATAATAAAGCAATTTGTCTCTGTTATTTCTACCAGACAACAAATATACCTACGTCATAAAATTAAATTACATTTTATCTCTACCACGTATCATCAAAATATAATATCACTCAAAGGAACCCTAAAAAAGATTTAGTACGAATATAATTTTAATAACATTTCATTTTACGATTTCCCTTGTCGTTTGAAATGTAATGTAAAGGCGGTGGACTATTTTTCATACTATTAAACATTTCAAGAGGAACATTATTCACATAAATTATTGTGACAAGGTTCCTATGACTATCAGTATGTCGTCGGGTGCTTGCCCGCTGTCGCAAGCACCAAGCACCACAGTTTTCATTTCCCTCATAAAAATGTGGTTTTATGACGTTTTATTTTACAAAAACATTTAACCATTGATAAATACGAAATACACTTCGACTATCAGTATTATCACAGACTGTGTTTATACATGAATATTAATTTAATGTAAGCAGTGCTTTTTATGGACAAGTGGACGTGTCGCTAACGTTGATTTTGACTCGTTCCATTTATTAGAAATAAGCTAAAGAAAGAAGCAAAAATCTTGGTAAATTGGATATCAATTATCTTAAAATGATAGAACTAGATTAGTGATATTCACGGAAGTCAATTACTCTATACAACTAAATACAAATTAATTTTCTGTTTGTAACGTAACAATAACAACAACGGAATCGGGACTTTCCACGTAGAAAAATATAAATGCATGTACATCACACGCAGCTGCAAACCCGCGTCGGGCATACCTAGCCTTTAAATAAAAAAGGCCAAAGTCACGCTTATTTAGTTAGCTTCGAGTTGTTCAGAATTCTAAAGAGTGTTAAGCGATAACAAGTGTCAGATTGGAGAGGTGATTTCAACAGCAAGGGCTTTTAGCAGAGTAAGACGTGCTAACGTTTATCTAAATCAAGCACTTGAGATAAAGCGATAACCGACATAACGCTGCAGGTGGCTCGCTGTGCAATTGGAAAACTCGCAGCTATTGCCAATATACTAATTCAGGGAAATATATTATGAATTGGTAATAGATTAGTGAGCTTGTTACAGGTTTCTAGTTTATTGATATTTTAATTATCCGTTCTATTTAAAATACATCTATGCAAAAGCATAAGATTGGGACCGACTAATTATGCATAATATTTTATCTGACATTACTAAGAGGTTTAAATTTAGGTACTTTTAGTTATAGAACAGGTTCAGAAATATCTAAAACACCTCAATAAATATTGAACAGATTTTACTAGTGAATGTAATCGTTGCCAGCAACTTATAATATCTTATAGGAAAAAATATGGTGGTACTAATACCACTATCAATACCACGTAGCGGGAGAAAGGTGCTATGAAACGTGATTCAAATTTGTTATCTGTGAGGTCACAAGGTCTATCACAGTCTGACTAAAATTAATTCCCTGTCGTTGTTTATGTGGTATTTCGAACAGGCGATGCCGCGATGTTGCTAACAAATCCCATACATCAACGGCAACCGGCGATAGCTTCCGTTCAAATAAACAAGCGTTCAAAATGTGAACTGATGACGTCTATATCTACTTAGCACTCACCGATCACTCTTTATGAAGTGCTATAAATACATATATACTTATGCCTTTACGTGAATATGTGAAATGGTTTGTATTCAAGCGGCAGTGTTTTACACTCGCTTAAAATTCGTGTCTTTATGATGGGAATCCCTGAGAAAATATTTATCAGTTTGGAATGGAGAACGTTTCACAGCCATAGGCCGGGTAGTGTCTCTGTATGTGCAACTTGTAGAGTTTTTAACTTTGTATAAGCGATATTGATATGATCAACATAAAATTAAAAGAAAAAATATTATTATATATTTTTATTAAATTAGCATCAGTACCATTATCATTACCAATCAGGTGCGGTTCAGCTTACAATTCTAGGGTAATTTTGTATGTAGTATTTGTAATTAGTAATTTGATAACCTATTTGAAAAAAATATATATATATATCTCACACACTCACACACAGCCGTCTGATCCCAAACTAGGCAGAGCCTGTACTATGGTAACCAATCGTATATACTAGATACAGACTAGAGGTTCGACTATTGTTTTGTAATGCAAAACAATATAAATTCTTTCGTTCTTTTCTTAAGATCCCTTCAGCGTCAAGGCATTAAGGTTAGTCCAATATTTGTACTAATTTACATATAAATCTCACCAATAAAATTGGACTCACACTATAATATGTAAATATGAAATCTTTTTCAGAAAAATAATAAGACAATGAATTTGTCATTTTTTATTCTTTTGGTTTTCAATGTTAACGAGTTGTAGGTAGTTTAATAATATTATCAAACGACAAGAATAGATGTGTACTATCACTACTACGGTTATGGTTTTATTAGTTACTATTCCGTTCCAATATAGTCTCATATGTTATGTATTATTTAACATATTATACCCATAAACAGGATATTTCATGAAAAAAATAATTAAGTACAAACCGTTTAGCATGTTCCAACTAATATTATAAACTTTGGTTTTTACTCATGACAGCCAGTCGTCATATTATTATTGGTTTTTAGTAGGCTGAGTCATTTACAGAAGGCCTAATGTCGAGTGGGGTAGTTCACCTTTCCTTTTTTTGTCAAAATATGATGTGTATATGAACAAAATATGATAATATGAAGTGTACAGTAGCGTCCTTATGAGGACTTACGTTAATGTCTTGTGTTTGTACATGAGGTGCTAACCGCGTGGGCCGTTCGTGAGAATCACAAACATTACAACAGTTTAGGTCAAACAAATCACTCACTCATTCAGAACTCCTTGTTCGAATTCCAGTTTTGTAAAGTTGACACTTATTCACATATTCCGGGGCTTGAACTCAAAACATATACGATTATAGCGATGGTCATACAAATGGCACTCATCATGCTGTGAGTCGAATTGTAGATTTTGAGTTCAGGAAATTATATTTTGTAATCTAACAACTTTTTTTTGTAAAGAAAGTTCGTTGACAGTGTTGCCGTTTTATAAACATGGAAATAAAAAGTTCCGCTGAAATCTATAAAGAATATTCTACTCTAATATATTATACATTCTTTATGGCCAATAGTTGTATTTTTATCTATTGTAGGTATCTATCACTGTAATAGTATTATCCGATCCCTTACTATCTTGTTCTGAAATCAGAAGTTACCATAAAATTACTCTTAAAAAAATGATCTGCCACTAGCTGAAATGGTCTCATTTGTCGCAGTAGGATCTACATGTTTACAATAAATATCGGTTAACAATTTTCACCTGTTTTGTAGATAACGTTTGGGTATAAATTATTAAATATATTGGTAGCTTGATAACGTTATCAAATTTACACTAGGAACCCTATAACATTAAATATGCACCCAGAAAGGAAAACTGTTTTGTTAGGTATGTTATTACTAATTGACGAATAATAATAATAAGTTGACTGCGACCAGTGAATGATTACGGTTGACGTAGCAATGTCACGCCATTGTTTGTTATAGATCTTGCCTGTTTGTCTGCGTGAACATTATGTTTTACAACAACAAGTTAATTATTTTATATTTTTTCTCGTCTAGTTAAGGCAAAGAAATGAATAAGTTGTTACAATTTATTATGCATTTTGTAAAGTAATAAAAACAGTTGATTTTAAATACCTAATTTTTTTTTAAATCTAATATTTATAATAATCATATACTACTTATTCAAGGCTAACTTATCCCAAATTACCTCGAAACTATATTTTTAAATATCAACATATTATAGAAAAAATACACCCAGACACAGAACAAATCATTGTCATTATACAATTATTTGTTCAGGGTGGGCACGCGAAAAATCCTCTGAATCAGCAGTCGTGATCACTTCACTAGCTGGATACAGGCTGGGATACAGACCAGCCAATTTGCTATAAGTTCGGGCCTGTTGGTTAAGTAGTTAGAGATCCGGACTGATTTGTCCTTTGTTTGATTCCCACCCAGGACAAATAATTGTGTGATAAGCACAGTCTCTTGTTCTGGGCCTGGGTGTAATTTATCTATAAAATGTATGTAAGTAATTAGAAATAATAAGTATTTTTATCAGCAGTCTCGTTGTTATATACCTAGTACAGGCTCTGCCTAGTATGGGATCATACGGCCCTGTGTCAAGTCATTTGTATTAGGTAATATATTATTGTTTACTTTACGCGATATAATACATAATTTCACAAAGAATCCTTCATATACAATCATATACAATTTTTTACAATGATTATTTCGAACCTGACTTTAAAAATGTGTTACCGAGAAGTCCGTATTGTTTATTACAATGTAAGTGTTCATACGAGGCGGTGACAAATGGGTATAGGAATACGCCGAGTCGGATGAAAGAACTTTAGCAGAGGTGTTGCGTTAAGTATATAAGTGGTGCCGACTTGAGGAGGTGTCAACTGACTGGCGCCACACTGACGCTGCGCTTTGAATTCGATACAGTCACACGAGAACCTGCACAATTATAAATGTGAATTCATTATTAGCACAAGTGTAAAGATTATTCTCGCTGGTTGGAAATGCCTTACTATGTTATTATCTGAACCTACAGCGTTTAATGGACAGATGTTTACAGGTTAAGTATTAAAAACTATTCAATTCATTTTGATAAAACGTCATTACAGTTTATTTAGAAGAAATACAATTGAGTGAAGTCTTGGAGATCACGTACTCACCTACTTAATAGTAAATAGGTTTTTATGTACTATTTTTGTGGTCACTTTCCATCACGACAGATGAAAGACTAACATCTATCTAATTATGAAATCAAAAGAACTTAGTTTTTTGTATTAGTAACTAGCTGATACCCGCGACTTCGTCTGCATGGATCTTTATATAAAAGTGTCTATGTTTATCTGTAATATGTATGTGTTTAAGAATATATAAAGATCGGACTTTGTCCTTGATTCCATGGATTTTTTTGCTCGAACCCAGGTATTTTCGCCTTAACAATTAGCCTAAATTACTCCTTATATCTTCAGTTATCTGCCAGTAAAATCTTATCAGCCGTTTCGAAAATTAAACAAAGTGGATCGAACAAATAGACAGACATATAGACAAAAAATTTAAAAATACTTTTTATTTGGCTAATAACTGGATGAACTTAAAAATAAAACATTATTTTGACATTACAAACAGACTTTTTTTTATTGGTATTGATAATCCAGACATGATAGAGGTTTCCGTAATATATTTTATTACAAAAGTACTGCTACCCTGTCCATTATCATCTAGACTTTTTATTCGTATATAATATATTCGTATATACGTACTTACAGAAACAAAAGGTAGAGATCACTATGTCTCAGCTAAGAATAACCTTAGCTGAGACATGGCTTGCACAGTGATAAAGCAAACAAAATAATTTATTTTGTGTAGGTTAGAGCAAAAATATATGACCAGTTGTACAAATTAAGCGACCGAACGTATTTCATCTAGTCTCATCATCCCTAATGGATGCATATGTCGTTGCATCAGTTTTTCCGCCCTACACCGCTACTATCGATAAAAGGCCACCATTGTTAGACCTCTCCCGATTCCCATCAGCATTATAAAACTTTTAGAAGGATGAGGGTGCTCATGTATTATCAGAGGTCGCGGATAATTGGTTGTTTATGCATTGCATAGTTAGTGTTACGCCATATGGAGTATTAGCAGGACGCTTGGGACCTGGTGATTTTGAGATTACTACATTTGGTTCGAATGGAAACAACTGGCCACATTCGCTACACATTTTCATGGAAGTATTCTTATCAATGTAATATTGCTTAGGTATATGTCATACTTTATAATTATTATTGTAATAGGTAGCCCACTCTTAATTAATTTAATGTCTATTGAATATTTCCAATTAGAAGTCTCAAAAGTTCTACCTACCTTTTGGTTAATCGCTTTGTCTCAAAAGTTCTTCGCAAAAATAAACTCTCGCGAAACGTACTGTACATTTAGGCCGTGTATGCAAAAGTCATTTACAACTCGTAACGAACTATGCATAATTAATAAGCAATAAAATATATAATCCATCAGAAATTGCTGTCAGCACGAGTTGCCGCGTCAATAAATTCATAGGACGACGGGGTGACTTAATCAAAACGCGCACTTGGCAGGCCCCTCGAAGGGCGCGCGCAAAATGTCGAATATATTCATTTCCTCCGCAATATTTGTACATTAGAGGTCTCGCCTCGCTACGCTCCCCACTGCTCTCCACTTTGACTCTATAGCTTCAGTTTTCCATAGGGGAAATTCCACTCCTACTATTTGTTCTTGATAAAAAAAAATGCATGTAAAAATGGGGGTAGAGTGTTTGACCACGCATTTTTGTTATGTATAATCAAAATTATGCTGTTATTACTCGTTTACGTCGTAAATTACGGTAAGTGGTGAGATGACTTGAAATTTTATTTGTGCTGTTACGTACCTATTACCGCTCATAATTACTACAGTTATAGTATTAATAAACTATTAATTGGCATCATCGTTTACAAAAATCTGCTAAGCTGTAGCACCAAATTCTGTGTTTTTCGAACGTTCAACCGAATGTGTCACCTATCTTAGGGATGATTGAAAAGAATTCGAGTTCACGTAGTAAGGGTTCGCTTTTTAGAGACAAGGGAGGCAGCCGCATCGAGTAATGAAACCTTAAATCCCTGGTACGGTCTCGTAATCCCATGACGAGAAGTTAGGGCACAGGGGTGGCAGTTGGCCGGCGCTAATGCGGTTTACTGTTTCATTTGTATCACAAATTGTGTTTCTATACAATTATTTTGTTGTTTTTTATCTAAATCTGTTTTGCGACTGTTCGCAGTTACATCGTTCGTTCCTGGTATAAAAGTTAAGAAAAAAATTTAAGTGAGCACGATGCATGACTTATCTCAAATATCACTATTCTACCAGCAGTCTTTAAAAATGTCTTTGTCCGCAGTCTCCCTCGTATACTTGTGTAGAAAAGTAGTAGCAGTAAATATTTTAACCTTTACTTGCAAATGTCAAAAATTCTTCCTTAAAACGTGAATTGAAAAGTAATGTACAGCAGAATTATTACTCGTTTAGGTAAAGTTGGCGTTCCTAAAGCTGTGCATGGTAAAATATTTACATTTTAAAGTAGCCAACACCTGAACATAACACTTATGAACAAACTGACCTCGAATAATTTTCCTGTTGTCGAAAACTCAATACTCTTCATGAGTTTTGTAAAGTTTACATTTACAACAACTATTGATAAAATAATCTGTGACTTGTTTTCTCGATCATTAGGTTTTAAAAAGAATGGTGCTACTTAAGTAATCCTGTTAATACTTTTACTGTAAGTTTACCATCGAGATTGCACGATCGTTCGTGTCGCAACCCTGTCGCTATCAGCATCGCTCAACGACGCCGTCGGCGACTCACGTGCACACCGGGCCTAATGAGACCCTGCCAGCCATCTCCCGATCGATATTTACGCTCGTTACTTGTACCTACGCTGGTTGAAACTGATTTAAAATAATGACCCACGAAATTTGTGAAAAAAAAAAACGTTTTTTTAATCGTTATTATGAACCTACATCCTTATATTTAAATCGTGATGTTTAAATACTGAAACGATTTAATACATTGATTTATATAGAACCAATTTAAAAAAGAAAAATAAAGAGGTAAAATGGCAAAACAATATTATCCGCAGTCGGTAGGATTCGAACCTACGCTCCCAGAGGGAATCTGATTTCTAGTCAGACGCCTTAACCGCTCGGCCACGACTGCTTCTACCAATTGTCAAAAATAGTGGATTAGTTTTCTTACCTTCATAACATAGATTGGGTGTATGTGTGTAAAACTTAATATTTGTTCGATGTTTACGTATTGCTCAAAAGTACATTTAAGAAGAAAGTTTTTTTTCATAGTACGAAAGTGTTTATCGACTATTATAATACAAAAAAAACTAAAAAATCACTACACCTTTCTGTATCTAATACGTTGTATTTAAGTGTTAACTTTCATTTAGAAATTTAGATTATACATAGTCATTCCATAGTATAGGTACTGTTTCGAATGTAGGCTTTGACTATTCCACACACTTATCGCCCATCAAGATCACGGATCTCGAACCATTGGCCTTTGAATTATTAAGGAGAGAGAGCGAGGACTACCAACTTTCTACATGTATCCTAATTATATTAAGATAGACTGATTACAAATTGAAAGTCACATCAGAAACTGGCAAAGTGCAAGTTATTTGTGGAATCATTGTACAGTAGCGACCGCCTATTTACTCAGCTGTAAGTCAAGCACTAAAACATAATAAATGGAGCGAGAAATCCCCGGTTTGCTCACGACAGAAGTGTGGTTTTATGATTATGAGATGCGCACGCGCTTGTAAAACGCCACGAATTAATCATTGCTCATGAACATCGAGTTTGACTGTTGGTGTTTTAGATGTGTGTTGTTTAGCTATACTATGAGGAAAAGTACCTATATCTTCGGCTCCAATAAAGAATGCTGTGTGGTATTAGTGATCTGTCTTTACTTCTTTTACACCGACTAGGTACCTTTTGCTTAGGTACCTTTCATCAGGAGGTATGTACTCTTTGTAGTTTTGTACTTCAATGTGAATTGTTCTCTGTAATCGGTTGTGTAGTTCGGCTTTCACAAACATAATATAATTTTATATTTAGATAACTAAATTTAAATTTTGTGAGTTTCTATAATGGAATCTGATGTTTTCAGATTCAATCAGTGTGTGTGAATGTAATACATTCCAGTTAAGATTGCTTCAACAGCTTCGATATTAAGCATATCATTCCATAAACAAACATATCAACGTCCATGTAAACACTAAACTAGAAGATACTCAAACATTAATATGATGGTTTTCTGTAATAATTTCATTGTTCGTCTGTGTGTTGAGAGATTAAGAATACGGATTGTCACCACCCCTATTCATATCGTGGGTGTCGTAGTACCGACCGTACCGACAGTGCTTGCAAAAAGAGAAGGTAAACTTGACCCAAATCCAATACTAACCCGTCAGGTCAGCGTTATATATCAGAAACTCCTTTCTAAGGAGAGGCCTATGTCCAGCACTGAACTATGATAAGCTGTTGATGATATTCTATTAAGGCGAAACCTACATAGTGATGAAAATGGCAATGAGAAATATTTTAGACTTATAACTAATTGTATTATTTAATTTTATGGTTAGCAATATATTTGCTATGCTTTTTTTACTATGGGAAAATCTAATTTAGTTTTCAAAATACCGCACCTTGATCTCTTTGAATAATAGGCTTGTGTCCATTAAGAATAAATATAATGGATAGGGGTTTATAATGATTAATTATATTATGGAGAAAATAACAAACAATTTTAATTATTAAAAGCGTTAAAGATTAATAATATTTTTAAAAAATAAATTTCGTAAAATGAAACCTTTAGTCACGTGACAGTGAACACCAATCAGAAAGCGTTACGTCACGCCGTGCGAAACTCCAATCTTGTCTTTGACGTTTCGAGTATCACTACCTGTTCTTGATAAAATTTTGGTTTTTAACAATTAATATCAAGTTGATACAGTTTTTGATAATTATAATTTGAAAGAATTAACCACTTGGAGTACAACTTTCTTTTGATTCATTCAGACACTCTTCTATTATCATCTTTCTTTGTTTTTTTAGAATATATGGCCGTTCTGTACTGCTGCATGTTCGTTTTCTTCTGTCTTCTTGACATCCAAATTTACTTGGCATACAACCTGGTTTCATGCTCACTTGTGATACTGTTCCCTTCATATGATACTCCATATAATTAATCATATCATTTGGCAACTAGAATAATAAAAAGAGTATTTTTGTAACATTAATTAGAAAACTAAAATAAAACGTTCACTCCTAAAAGTGAAACAACTTAACCTGAACTCATGTATTTATTATTTAGAAAATAGGGATTCTACAAAACACATCTAGTTTGCTCGAATTAAGTAATAGATTGTATTGTGTGAAATACTTACATCAAAATGATCTTCACAAAAATACATTCTTGAACCTGTTGATAAAGTATGAGCATCATCTCTTCTTGCAAGTTTTAGTCACTTTTTCCGTATTTTTCCATTGTTTGGAACATATATAAATAACTTGTTTGGCGTTTTTATAGTCGTGCTATCACACTGGGGCACTATACAGTACTTATAATATGAGAAATTCATTTTTAAACGATAAAAACCAGCTATAACGTACGAAGACACGATCGCTCTTTGTTTTGTTTCGCACGGCGTGACGTCATTCAAGACGCCATGACAGTCTTGTGCGTTTTGGAACCAAATTGAAATTGGTTTTTTAAAACGCGAAATTTATAATGTAAACGCTCGATTAAAAATAAATAAACCTATTATTTCGATAAAATGCCTAATAAGCTTAAATATTAAGCAGTTATTGAAATTTTGTCAACTAGCCTATTGTGCTCTTCGTAGAGTACAACTGAATCATAGCAGGATGTTTCCCAGTAATACGTTTTGATTAATTCAACACACCACAATCATAGGCTCCGAGGTAGGTACTTATAATTATGTTTGTACGTAATCTGTGGAACAAACTAGTGTGGTTACAGCATAGTGTTCACACCATGACGTAAACAAAAGCAGAACAAACCGCTGCATACCGGAATAGGAGCACCACGTCTGATAAGGATAATGACATAATTGAAAGTTCGTTTTGTGTTATGTTCAAAAAAGTAAAAATGATTTTAAAGTTTTATTTACGACACTGATTCAAAGCGTTATAAAACTACGAAACCTAATGATATAACCATTTAACTGAAATCACAAAAGGAGTAGACTATGTATTTTTGTCTTATTTACTACAAACGTTAGTCATTTGAACATATTAAAAATTGTATACCTTATTTTGCATAAACAATTTTTGAAAAAAAAAGGTTGTGATTCTATTCTCATAGGATGAGGAAATACTCCATAATTTTTGTACAGTTTTTTCAGCAGTTTATATCATTATCATCAGAAGTCTTTACTAGGCCACTGCTGGACATAGGCGTCTACTTAGAAAGGAGGTACTGGCCTACTATACCACCCTGGCCAGACGGGTTGGTATGGGGTTTATATGAGTATCTATGTAAAAGTTTCAGGTTATGGTTAAGGTCCATTATGAGATTTTCTATTTGTCCCGTTAAACGTTATCCATAAATGTGTTAGTAACAATCATTTTACAACTATGTTATTTCTACATTACAAACAAAACAAATTATAAAATAAATCGTGGCGATGCGCTAGCATGCAGATGCATCCTAGTGCATTCTCACGTAGACCGGGGGAGGTGAGAACTTCCAGACCTTTGTGGGGCTGGAAGGTCCCACCTCTCCCAGTCCCCCGGTCTCGGACAATACTCTTAGAATGCGATTGGTGCTGCCTAGCAGTCGATTCGTCATTGACGCTCTTCGTTTTCTTATTATTGTATAAAGGTCATCGCAATATGCCTCCGCGAATATGTTTGATGCTACAAAACCTCGGCAGATTCAATAGCTCCCTGATATTGGTTGTGGGCTCTGGTTTCGGCATTTAGACTCAAGTTGTTCCATTATGCGTTATTATAAGCATATATGCATTATGCGAATGATACTTGCCCGTTGTGTGGTCGCATTAATGGTGAATAGTTGTCGGTTCAAGGCTAGGTGTCCTGTTATGGTTCCTACAACTATTCGGATATCTAGTCTACTAAGGCTGATCAGTCTGCTAGTAAGTCGTGGTGAGACTTCAGTCAACACTAGTTTGGACTGTCTGCAGCCGGGTGATTTTTTCCACCTTCGGTTGTGTGATCGAAGTTGGTTAAATAGCACCCTGAAAGCATTGTTGTACTGCTGTACGTCCGCTGCGTAAACTTAGTTCATAGGCTGCACGTGTAGAGGGACTGAGAATGTGCTTTGAAAAGAGTAACCTTGACTGGTGTTGTACAACCTGCGAACCTGTGAGCCAACATATTACACCAGGCAGACAGCGTCCCACGCTCCCTCTCATTATCAAGGTCATCGGCGACCCAGTGCCCAAGGTAACTTATTTACTCTCTTTAAAGAAGTTCCGCAAAGGATGCCTAGAGGTACAATTGAGTAGCATTTGGTATCAGCTTTAAAGATCATAAAACTCACTCTTTTTGGCATTATACTTGACTCACCACTTATGTCTCACAGATACCTATCAACCTACGTAGTGCAACAATCGATGGGCTCAGGAACACCATGTCTTCAGCGTCGCTTATATTGTTTATGCCCATACCATCAATAGAACAACCAATGTTTGTGCTACTGAGCTCACCGATCAGCCCATTCATTTAGATTAAAGAGGAGAGGATATACCGCCTTGCCTCACGCCATACTCCAACATGTACATGTCCGACCGCGAATCCCACCATCTTACCCTTTTTTCTACTGACTGTACCAATATTTAAACAGAGATACAATCTCACGTGGTAGATTCGTATCACATTGTAGCTTCTGCCACAGCCTATCATAATTAACAAGGTCAAAAGCTTTTGAGAGATCTAAATAACAAGCGACAATCAATACATCAATACTTTCCATAGGTCTTACATTATTCAACCGTAACGCCAGGGTCGACGACACTTACTTAAAGAAAAAATATTAAAAAGTCATACAAGAAGAGTATCGTTTTAACATTAAAGTATTCCATTGATTCAAAATTCGTATTGAATGTGTAAATTGGAAATTGTAAATAGACATATGAATCTCGTTTCTTCGGGGTTACTGGGTAAGTCGACCTAAATATTTCAAGGGGTTGTAGTAAAGTAAAAGTAAAAAAGTACCCATCATTTCTGATAGATTTCACAATGAAATACCATATCACCCAAACCCAACCATTTTCAAGATATTAGTCTTTTAAGATTTTTATAAAAATTGCCCAAATTTTGCCTACTAGTTTTTTTTTTAAACTTATATCCTTTATTTTATGTTTGTTTTTACTGTTTTTGTGTAGTTGATACATTGTTTTATGATTGCCGACTGGGTCAGCCCAGTGGCTGGTTAATAGTAGCAAAAAGTAAAGTTTGGGGGTCGCAGACTATTAAATATCAAGACCCTACACAATCGCGAGATATACAATCTCAGAGAATATTTTCTACATATTGATGGGGGAGTGCATCGCAATGTAGTTGCAGTGGATACCGGATTCACTCCGCTCGCTCTGGCTAAAGAGAATTTTTGCAAACATGTAATACTTAGTACTAATGATCGCAGGGAAGTATGGAAGGGCAAAGAGCTCCATGGTCGCTTTTATCGTAAATAGTCCAGATATAGATTTAAAAGCATCTGCGACTTGGCTACGATATGGTGATCTCTTTGGAGAAACTGAAGGTTTTGTTTGTGCGATTACGGACGAAGTTATCATGACGAATAACTTTCGGAAATATATCCTGAAAGATGATATGGTTGACGTCGTCGTCGCCGTAGTACCATCCTCGTCCTGGTGAGTCAATCAGGCATATTATTTCTGGTTGTTCTCGTCTCGCTACCGGTGATTATTTGCACAGATATAACCAAGAAGCCAGGAGCGTACACCAACAGCTTACCCTTAAATACCAACTTGTGAATCTAGAGGTGCCATACTACAGGTATGTGCCACACCATTTTTGGAGAATGGCCGGGCCACGTTGTATTGGGATCGATCTTTTATCACAGACAGGACTATTGTTGCTAGAAAAACATAACGGAATATAATATTTGGATTTATCTCATGAGATTGTCGATATGTGGAATGTCGATTTAGTGAACATTATTCCAATAGTCGTATCTGCTCACGGATTGATAGCTAAGAGCCTCGACCAACACCTTAAGAGGCTCACGTTAGACGGCTGGATCAAGGGTCTGATTCAGAAGGCAGTTCTCCTTGGCACAGCTGGTATAGTAAGGAGGTTCCTGTCTTTGGAGCCCTAACCACCGGTGTCTTGGTCCCTGTACCCGATGTCGGTGGTCAACTATTTTTTATATTTTGAAATGATTTTTTTGTTTCTTTTGGAATATATTTAAAAATGTAATCAATATGTATATATAATTTAATAAAGAGAATAATAATAATATTTTTACACACAATTTTATTACAATCTACCCCAGTAATTTGGTGCGTGCCTATTAAATTTCATATAACATAAATAATAAACTTACTCGTATTAACCCCTAGACGTAAATTATTATCTTTACTAAGCAAAGCCTTAAGCAAATATTTTTGACATTGACACGTCATGTTATGGGCTATTTAGTGCGAGGTAGCCCTGGAAAATAAATACCATTACTTATACTTTTCAGGAGACTTGCATTTTTTTGCGTTCCGTTTAAGACTAATGCCGCATCATGTATGGAGAAAATGCTGAAGTGAGAATCAAGCGTTTTATATTTGGAACCATAGCAAACGCATGTGCATCAAGACTTATGTTTTCTTGTGATTTGTCTCGATTGCTTCGACTGGTCATCATGTCGCTTCGAATACTCTACATTAATAAATGTTACTGATCGTCTGTTATAGATAAAATTCTCTTACGGACCTGTGTTTTGGTTTTATTTTTTCAATCGGTAAATTACTGACTTATATGAGATTAATTTATATGTATGTGTGTTTGTGATTATGTTATAATTAATTTTTACCATAGTGCTCATTAATAATTGTTTATTGTTATGTTTTGTGTTTAAGTTGGCTCCTTAAATTTGTCACACAGATAGTTAACGACCTAAATAAATACGTACATACAATTTACCATGGGAAAGTATTAGCACGCAGAACGAGAGCAAAGCTAGCAAATTTGATCCTTACATATTAAATTGCGTGAGATCCGTGTATTTTTTCTGTTTTCTTTACTTTGTGTTTTTCACACAAAATACTATAGTGAACTTCTTCTTATTTATAAAACAACAAAGTGTGTTGAAAACGTATTTCAGACAAAATAGTCGATTAGGTGTTTGATGTATTTGATGACTCTTTAAAGTTTAACAAGAGTTTATAATTTAAAAACGTAAATACAATAAATTGGAAACGTTTGTAGTAGATTTATTGTTTCCTCAATTAATTTCTGTACTATTTAATGAGTTGCGTTTATGGTTATTTAATTACGATTTTACTATTGGGAAAACAATTACTGAACTGTTGCCTGCAGTAATAGCCTTTAATCTATAGTAACATTGCCAGTAAAGTTGACGTCATCATTCTGTATTCAGTGTATGCGGCCGAAGCAGCGCAATGAATAGAATAGCAAATTACATTTAACATTATCGTGAATACTCTAAAAATAGAATACTATGTCAGAGAAGGCAATTGTTTGTGATTTTAATGTACAGCAGTATAGGTATTGTATCAGGTGACTGGGGCATCACTTCCGTTGTACTTGTATTTGTGACGCACAATTATCATATTGTTAAACACCTGTTATTTTATACTTTACACAATACTTTTTAAGTAACTACATATTTCAGATTGCAGCGTTAACTCCATGTTTCGGCCCCGTTTAGTGCGAGTATTTGTAAGCATAAATTTCTATTGTTAGGTATGTAGGTTTGGGTATTATTATGTATAATACACATGGACATATTTAAAGAAACGCAGAATAATGATCGAATTTGTTTGTCATGCACTGGCCACCTCTATCAGCATTACGCAACTTAAAAAAAATAAGATTTATGAGTGACAATTTAATAATTGTGGACTGTGATGAAATTAACAGCTATTTGTTGTACATATTTAGGTTTTTAGAAGAAAAAAACTTGTATCTTAGTATGTTTTCAGCGTCCATAGTTCACGCTATGCTGCAAAGTATCATAGATTTTTTTATCATAATTTTATGGTGGCACCACGTATGTACAACTAGGTTTTTTTCTTAATCGGATGAAAGGTACGTTCTTAGTCCAAAAAACCAGGCAGAGAGAGCCATGTGGCCTCCGTGATTAGTCAGCAAGGTTGTGTTTCCAAAAATAGAGGGGTAAATACAGCCCTCTCAGGGGAAATATGCGCATGTTGCCCTTTACACCCTTTGAATATTTAAAGACTCCACATCGGTTCCATTCACGAATGGCCCAGGGGAACTTAAATGAATATTACCGTTTTCCTTCAAAGTTTCTTAAATTGACTGCAATTTACATATAAATATATATATGCTACTTACTAAGCATTATTTTCTATTGACCGTTGATGCAGTCAGTACATATTGAATATGCCTTATAACATACCTTAAGCTGATTGTAAACTTGTAAATGAAATATATATATTTAGAAGATAGTTTTATTATTTGGTGCTATTAATGGAAGAAAAAAGTTCCAGTTAATGTATTGTATAATATAAGAATTGTAATATCATAAATATTATTTATAAGTCTGCCAGATGTTGAAGTTTTTTTGAATATTTTGAACTATGGCTTTTAAATCTAGAGGCTGAATGTTTAGAATTTCAAATTGTCATGAATTTGTATTGGATCACACAAAATTCTGTTGTTCCGTTTTACTATTATTGAAATTTATGTTAATATTTTTCATGTTAACTTAGGTGAATGTGCTACGATTGGGCACCTGTATTCTTCAGGGTTTAGAAAATGTTTGTTCATGGTAATCACCGACTATTTTGAAGAATTTGTCAGTTAAGTTGAATTATAGTGAATGAATAATATATTACTTCGAGTTTCGTGAAAGGTTAACAAGATGTCGTCGTCGAGGGCACGGCGCACGTCGGAAGCGTGCATGTCGTTTCACAGAACGACTGTTGTTCATAATACACACAGAAAAACTACATTGTAATTTGTTGATGATTTCGATTTTGTGTTTCATATAACTTTTTAATCTGCTGCTATTAACTTCACTTATATCTAACCATCTACCTACATACATTAACAAATCTTAGAATGCAATTGTACACTACTAATTTTCATCTTACTAATATAAGTTAGTTACGTGTAGTTTCAATGACAAAACTGAATTTTAGCGTCTTGGAGTTCGACCCTTACTGCCATACAATAAAATTCACTCTATTCTAGGATTGTATTAGTACCTAGGTAGGATTTATCAGAAATTTGTTTGTTACGTAGAATAGTTGTTGTTGTATTAGTTAGTTGTATAGTTCTTGTTTCCGTTTTTCAAGAAGGCATTCATTAGATTTATCATATCCCCGAATTTAATTCAAATCAAATTATAATGAATAGTTTAGATGGCCTTGGGAGTATTAAGAGCAAAAGAAATTATGGTAGTAGTGATATAAGCACCGAATACAGGAAAATATAATTACTAGAAAAAAAATGAAGTTATACTAATACAATACTTATATATAGTTACTGGTATCTATAACAGGTCACAGAAATACGTTGAATAAATCAATAAATTGTGATAACTAGTTCCAAGTAGTATTTATTTATAACATACTTCCAGTGCATCCAGTACAAAGTAAGTTCAAACACCTGTTGTCAGATAATCGTTATCACAGTTATCACGAACGGACTTAGCGAAGTATTTTCTACTCGAATTAGATATCCCAACATGATAACGTCTTCCTAAAAAATGAGCAATGTTATTTATTATTAACTGTAGGGTTAACATGTCATATTAATCTCCTTGGTACAAGAAAACGTCATCTCAGGTCAATTAAGTCGCTTTACCGCTCACGACCATTCCAAAATACCAAAAGAGTCTGGTGTTTATTAAGAAGATACCTATATCTTCATGGCAGTTCAGGCAGGACTTCTAGTCTCATCCGAAAAGTAAACTTTATCTAAATTTATTATATTCCAAAAGGTAGATTTTATCATTTTTCTTGTAAATAAGAGATTTATTGCATGATGTATTATGCAGAAAATAAAAAAAAAACATGTAGGGTCTACATTCAGAACCCCTATACTTTAACTTTTTGATCATCAAAAATTTTACTTGTTAATGAAAAACATAACTATTTATTCTTATAAGGAAGTGAACATACGATATAAAGTCGGGGATTAAGCCAATAATCTTATGACAAGTGAGCAAAAGCTAATATTAACGTATTACCTGATGATTCACCGTCTATTTAGTTTCTTTCCACTCAATATAGGTTCATCATCATTAGCCTTTAATCACTGCTGGACATAGGCCTCTCCTTACAAAGGAGGTTTTGGCCAACTACGACTAAGAATATAGGTTATATAGTGCTTTTATTTCAACAACTCTTAACTTCTAATACCTACATATTTGAGGTATTACCCAGCTTATCTATGTGAGCTGGTCGTATAGAACTATCGACTAAGGAAAATAGTTACAGTATTGTTTGCATGTTATGTGCCTACTGGGAAAATGTACTTGCCTGCCCAAAAGTTGTGATACTTTTAGAGTAAATCCAATATTATTTATAATAATATGTACCTACCTACATATTAGGGTTATAGTGTCTCAGTCGTTAAAATGTAGGTATACTTATAAGCGAATGCGGATACGAATGTATATTTTTACTGAGATCCGTGAATGCGGCAATAGAGCCAATTTTTTTCTTTCGTGATGACCGATGCTTCGGTAAGAAAGAGTTGGCTTGACCGGAGTGATAACTGGGCCTTTCAGAAAAAAGCTTAATAAGGGAGGGCCGCTCTTTTGCTACTTCTATAGTAACTGACTGACTAGTAAAATAACACATCAATCACTTATTAGTAATTTAATTCGGTAAATTTATGACTGGTATTGCGCGTTATTATCATAATGACTTAGGGTATGATCTTTTTATTAAGACAGTCAAATGTACCTTTTAGCTTTTAAATTAAGTAGTAACTCAGTACATTACAAATTTAATAAATAAGTAAAAAGTATATTCAACGTTATTAAAAACCGAATGAATCTGTGTTTCGTCTCGGGAATTCGCTGATGCGGATAAGGATAGCCGGCACATCACTACACCTACATCCAATAACGAAACTAACGCCGATTGGTATTGGTATTGGTATTGGTTGTGGGCTTCGGTTTCCGCATTTAGACTCAGAGTGGTCCTTTATGCGTCGAGGATTGGTTGACTAGGTGAGCCAACCAAGCTCCTTCCAGAAGCGCAGAAGCCTCCTGGGGCGTTCACAGGCTTCTAGGAGCGACTTTATATCAGGAATGATACTTGCCCGTTGTGTGGCCACTCCCTCGCATTCCAGGACTACGTGGGCGGCCGTTTCTTCAGCTTCCAGACATCCCCTGCACAGGGGACTGTCCGTCGCATTGATTATGAATAGTTGTCGGTTCAGGGCTAGATGTCCTGTAATAGTTCCGACAACCATTCTGAGTTCCGGTCTGCTAAGACTGATCAATCTGCAGGTGAGTCGTGGTGTGACTTGATTCAGCACCAGTTTGGACTGTCTGCAGCCGGGTGAGTTTTTCCACCTCCGGTTGTGTGCTTCACAGGTCCGTTGCCTGACCCAGCATCGTATTTGGTTAAACGATATGGGCAGGAGTGGCGTTGGGCCAGAGGTTGGGGTTGCCGAGCCCCTCCTTGCCAACTCATCTGCGGCATCGTTCCCGTGTGAGTTACTGTGCCCTTTAATCCATTGGAGGAGTACCCCATTGAATATAGCGAGCTGTTCCAGTGCTTGGTGGCATTCGAAGACAATACCAGAGGTCATTGTGTTGCCCTCCAGTGCCTTTAAGACGGCCATGCTGTCGGATATTATTCGGATGTTGTAGTCCTTGATACCCCTTGACATGGCCGTTGTGGCAGCGTAAGTTATTGCCACACATTCACATTGAAATATGGAACTGTGTTGGCCTAACGCTAGTGATTTGTTTATATTTAGGTCTTGCGAGAAAACTCCGGCTCCAGTTCCTGACCTAGTCTTGGAACCGTCCGTGTAAATTCGGACTTCGTTAATGCCGGATTGATCTCGGTCATTTCCATGTATCTGGATGTAGTATCTTCTTGTGAAGATATGGTGTTTTGGGATTCTATCGCATGGAGCTGCTATCAGTGGTTCGTATTCCACTAATTGATCCCATAATTTGGAGTGCGATCCCTCACTTTTGTGCCATAGACCCAGGTGTTTGAGTCTAATGATCGCCATGGCGGCCTCCTGCTGTATGAATAGATCCAGGGGTGGCAGACCAAGAGCCACCTCCAGTGCGGCAGTAGGCGTTGTGCGCATACAGCCAGTGACCGCGGAACATGGAAGTCGCTGGAATTGCTGCAGTTTGTTTATGACGGTGCTAAGCTCTGTTCTCTGCCACCAGACAACAGCACCGTAAGTGATTATTGGTCTTATGACTGTCCTGTATAGCCATAAAGTGATTTTGGGTGATAGTCCCCAGCTTTTGCCGAGTAGCCGCTTGCATTGGCAGAAAATAATGCAGGCTTTATTCAGTTTTTCATCGAGGTGCATATTCCACAGGAGTTTACTGTCCAGTATTACTCCTAGGTATTTGACCTCTTTGGTAAGAGTAAGTTGTGTTCCAAATAGCTTAGGAAGTCTGAGATTTCCTAGGCTGCGTTTGTTTGTGAACATGATCATCTCTGTTTTGGATGGGTTCACTGTCAGGTTGTGTGCTACGCACCATTGTTCCACGATCTTCAGTGCAAGTCTCATTTGATCGCATGTAATGCTCTCAAAAGGACCGCTGATAAGAATAGTAAGATCGTCTGCATAGCCTATTGTGAGGAATCTTTGGTCATTAAGTTGTGCGATGAGCTCATCCACAACAATGTTCCATAGAAGAGGGGAGAGTACACCGCCCTGGGGGCAACCTCTAGCCACCACTCCTCTAGTCACTTCGCTCACAGTGAATTGAATAGCTCTATATCTTAGCATGCTATCGATCCACCCTGAGATTGTGGAATCAACACCATGCCTAGATAGAGCTTGGCTAATGCTGGTGAAGTTGGTCTTGTCAAAGGCTCCCTCGATATCGATAAAGGTAGCCAGTGTTGACCTTTTGTGATTTAGATTGTCTTCTATATATGAAACAACTCGATGTAGGGCAGATTCTGTTGATTTACCCATCGAGTATGCGTGTTGATTGAGGTGTAGAGGGTGACTGACTAACGCAGTTTCCCTGATTTCCCTATCTATTAGCCTCTCGAGAACCTTTAGTAGAAAAGATGTGAGACTAATAGGTCGGTGTGATTTGGGTTGTGTGTAGTCACCTTTACCAGGTTTGGGGATGAAGACTACTTTGACTTCTCTCCATTTCAAGGGGATGTACTGATGCGCCAGGCAGCCCCTATAAATTTTTACAAGATGGTCCAGTAGTGTCATATCACACCATCTCAGTAGGCCTGGGAAGACACCATCTAGTCCTGGCGCCTTGAATGGTAGGAAGCTGTTAATTGCCCATCTTAGTTTGTCATGATTGACAACTTTGCGGGCCGTATCCCAGTCTGTATCATCTGGTGGTTTTTCCCATCTGTCTTCCCATTTTTCCATCACATCTGAAATGCGACATCCAGGGAAGTGTGTTTTTAATAACAGCTCTGAGGCTTCCGAGTCTGTTTTGGTATACTCACCATCAGGCTTCTTCAGTGAGCCAAGATTGTGATCGCCTCTACTACACAGTATGCTTTTGACTCTATTAGCCTGGTTGTTGTTTTCTATGTTAGTACAGAAGTTTCTCCAGCACTCAGTTTTCCTGGTTCTGATTCTCTTCTTATATTGTTGTCGGGCCTGCGTGTAGGCATCCCAATGTTGGTCTAATCGCGAGTTTTTTGCTTTATTGAACAACTTTCTCACTTTACGACGTAGTCTTTCCAGTTCCGGACCCCACCATTGGTGTTTGTTCTGTGGTCCAGTTCTGGGTGTGGAAAGTGGGCATGTTTGTTCAAAGCTATCGATCAGTGTCTGTGTAAGGTTGACAACATGACTGTCAATGTCCTTAACAGTCCCCGTAGCATATGTTGGGTTGATGCTTCGCAGATTCTCCGCAGTAAGATGTTCATACCGTTTCCGGTCCATCGTGCGGGGATTCCGTCGGGGATCGGGTAGTTTAAGTTTCATTTCAAAGTTAAATTTGATCCAGCGATGGTCTGAGCACGATGCTTCGTTCGAAACATGCCAGTTCGATATGTGTTGCGATGCGTGCTCACTTGCTAAAGTAAGATCAATTATAGTTTGGGCCCTGGATGTGACAAATGTCGGCTCCGAGCCCACGTTGATAATGTTAAGGTTAGTTGATAATAGGAACGATACAAATTCCTCACCTCTCCGGTTGTTGCTCCTGCTGCCCCACAGCGCATGGTGCGCGTTGGTGTCGGCAGAGATGATCAGCTCCAGACCCTCACGCTCGCAGTGGTGTGCCAGCGCAGCCAGCTCCGGAGTGGGGATGTCAGCATCGCCCGGCAAGTAGGCTGATGCTATCACCACGTCAAGAAGGTTTGATGAGGGTTCCTTTAACCTAATAGAGGTAAGGTCTCTGGAACAGAACTCGGTCATTAAGGTAGTACACGCATGTTTTGGTGTATAAATACAAGTGCGCGGGTTATCAATGGTAGTGTTGAGAAGTATCTTACCTCCAATATTGTTTAGACCGCAGATCCTGCCCTTCCTAATCCACGGCTCCTGGATTAGGGCTACGGTGTTGGTTTTTACCTCCAGCTCTCTGCGTAGGTTAGCCGTTGCTGTATGGCTGTGCTGGAGGTTGGTTTGGATGGCTATAAGGGTGTTATGGGGGGGTGCAGACAGCGCCATCATCGCTGTTCAGCATGTCCTCTATGTCGTCGAGGTCACTCTCGCCCACCGGTAGGTCCTTCAACTCCTCAGGAGGTGGACCCCGGCAGGCTGTCTCCTCAACGGGCATCAGAGGATCCCCTCCATTGCCGTCCTTACGGTGTTGTGGGGCCGATTCTGGCTCCTCGTCTGGGTTAGTTGGTGGGGCGGGACGTTCATCGAGGAAGCGAACGTAGAGGTTACCCAGTTTGTAGTATACTCTACGCTCGCTAGCCTTGAGCTTCACGACGTCCTCTTCTGGGATGCCGAGCACTAGGAAGAGACATTTCTTTTCCTCCTGCGCCTCGGCATGGTAGAGGGCCCAGTTGGCCACATTGTACTGGCTATTCTGATACCTTAGCCTCGTTTGTATACGGACCAGTGTATCATCTGGTCCGATTTGTGGTACCAGGAGTCCAGCCTTGATCCTTCTCGGGATCTCAGACTGCCTCCTGACGACCAGTTTGGTGCCTTCACGTGGTGATGGGATCCTTACCAGGGATCGGCGAAGCCACTGTAGGGCATATTCGTCATTGCACCACATCTTAAGGGCGCCCTCACTGTAGAAGGCCTTGCCCCTAAACTGTGGCGCAGCGACGGGTGCGCTTGACGTGCCGGGCGAGAAGATCTCCTCATCTAGCACGCCCTGCAGCTGGCCCTCGATGTCCTCTGCCTGTGCCTTGGTGAGGTCGTGGTAAGGCTCCAGCATGACCGCGACGCAAAGGTCATTCGCCTTTAGTGCGTCGGAGTAACTCGTGGAGCCGGTCTTTGGCAGCGGTTTGAATCGCTTGCCACTGCCCTGGGGAGTGCGAGACTCGTCCGGGCGAGTTCTTTTGACGGGCTTTGTTTCACTCGAAGGTTTCCCTCCACGTGTCGCTCGTCTTGCCCGTTTACCCTGTCCAGGTTGACCCTGCCTAGAGGGTACTTTGGCCGCTACAGGCGTCTTGGCAGGTGGCGCCCCCACAGGAGTACACTTCCCCGTGGCTTGACTTTCGTCTTCGCCTCGGGGCAGCACATCACTGGCGGGGGCAACGTGGGCCCCTTCGGGCCCTTCAGCGACTTCAAGCCGCTTACTTCCACCCGAGGTCAGACACCGTGCTTGCCTTTCCACTCGGGCTTTCGCCCTGTTGGCGTTACGGGTCTTCTTGGACGGGTTCGGTTTTTTCGACGCTCTCTTCTTTGTCCTTACCAGGCTCCAGCCGGTTTCTTCCAGGCCGGGTCCCGCAGGTACGGGCATTGCTGCCCTCAAAGAGGAGAGGTCGATGGTCGACACTGGCTCCGTATTCTGGTTAGACACCAGAGGTGTCGCCAGAGTCGTGGATGGCGCTGCGGTCGGGTTGTTTGCCTGAGCAGCAGCCGAAGGTGTGTTTGCCGGATTCACCCTTGGGTTGTTCACCCTGGGGTCAGCCGGTTGGTGGTTTAGCCTGGCACTTGGGTTGTTCACCCTCGGTGCCGGCTTGGTGGTTTTTTTTGTACGTGTGTTTTTAGTATCCATGATGTGTTTGGTATACTATTCATCTCCTTGTCCTTCCACCCTCCTTGGAGCCCTCAAGTGGGGACGCCGCGGCAGAAGGCACACGACGCCAGAAGTAACAAGGAAATATAGAGCTCCCTCCCTGGCAGAAGGCAGGCCGAACTAGGTAGGAAGACTTGGTCGTCCCACCCGTCGTCCACCCCCACCAAGGAAGAGCTCTCGCCCAGCAGCCCTCTGACGGGATACTACAGCCGATTGACCAAAGGTGGCTAGCCTTCAGCCTCCCGTGTAAAGAGAAATCCAGGCCGAAGCAGTGTGTTGCCTTTCAGCTCAACTACCAGGATCCCTTCATCCTCCCTTACGGGTCCCCGCACACGGCACAAACATGCGGGTGGTTGCCCCCCCTCCCCCTCACTCTCAGTCTTTGTTGATAGTGAGGCCGCAGGCACCAACCACTTAGTGTCCGCAGTAGGTGTGGATGGGATAGGAAATGGGAAAGGATAGGTTTTGTGGGATGGAATTGCGTCTGGGTGTTTCTGTTATATCTGTTTCGTAGGGAATCAGACCTAAAACAGGCGGCAACCACGGGAAGGATGACACCCAGACTTGCCATGGGGATCTACACGACTGTTGCGCTCTCCCCCATGACCATTCGCCGTGCACGCCCTCCGGACAGGAGGGCGTACCAGGATTGGATCTGCTCCAGGCGATCTTGGCCTATTGGAGCACACCCAACCCCGCCCAAAACTAACGCCGAGAAAAAAACACTTGTTAATAGTAGCGTTTGATATAATTATGTTGCCTTGAGTTCGGCTCAAATTGATGAGCTATTTTGACATTGATGTTTAAAATATAAAATTAAGTTCTTTGTTCTTCTAAGCTGTGTAGGACGTAAATTTTAGGTTGTATGTTGTAAATCAACATTGTGCAAGTTGTTTGGTCGTTACGACGCAAACTCGGTATTACGGAGTATTGTTTGGTCACAGATTGCGTGTGTAAACTTATGTTACCGGCCGTATCGTCGACTAACAACGGCTTATTGTTATGGTTAGCATAACCGCGTTGCCTAGTTACGCCTCTTGTTGCAATCCTTCGCGGTATTTTGCTGGCTTATAACTTTTTTAATGGTTCCTTCGCGGCAAACTTTAATCCCTTATTTCAAGGTGTATTTTCCTATATATTGATGTTTTCTATTAATTGGCAAATACGAATACCTTAAACATTTGACGTGACAAACTTTTATGTTGATTTGTTTACGCTCCTAGTAGGTATCTAGGGTTATGCTTGCCTCTTGTATATGGTACCTACATACAGTTTTTAAGATAATAAAGTTACTTGACTAAGAAACTTGGTACAATATTTTAAATATTTTATTATCTTTATTACCAAACTTGTTTCAAAAGATAAGTGTGACGTGTAGATTTATAACATTGAATATATTAAAAAAGTATTGACAAAATTTGTTACTTTGATAGTGACTTTGAAGTAAGGTGACTTGTCCGTTACTTCTTTCTTACAAAAAAATAAGTCTTTTTTAATATTTAATCTGACAGATATTTGCTAAAAGGGATTAGGAGACACGTTTGTATGCCGCACTCCATCTACTTATCTACTGAGTACACTAGCACTAAGAGTCCCGGTTCCTCGGAATGATTAAGACCGTTATCAGTAATGTTATCAGTGTGGTGCTTGTATACCGAACAAGTGCAAACACCTGCCAGGCCCACCTGTCCATAGACATATTACTGAGCTAGTACTTTAATAAATATATAGTATTAGATTAGAACTTTGAAAACATATTATTTATTTCACGATTATATTTATGATATACCTACCTTATAAATTATTATAGAAATTGTTTCTGTAACTGCGATGTAAATGACCATGTTTTATTATTGGTGCATGCGTATTATCTTGTTATTGTTCGGTACAAAGGACTTAAAAAGTTGTAGGTAAATTAGGTAGATTGCTGTTTGTAACATTCAACTTATTTAACTTCAGCGTAAGTATTTTGATCTATTCTAATTCCGTTAATATTTTTCAGTTCATTTTGTGAACATATATTACTATTAACTAGTATAGCACTGTTTGGTGTAGGAAATAAGCATGGCCAAAAAGCAATGTCAGTGGTTATAAGAATGTGGTGATCAAATGAATAAGGTCGACATTTTTGACTTATTAATATTAATGGATTTATAACGATATTTTCAGAATAGCAGTAGGTAGTTCCTAGACGTTCAACGCTTTTGTGGACTCTTGTTTATGTAATTCGTCGCCGAATTAAATTTTCGTTTAATTAAATACGTTACTAGTATTGAATAATATGTGTAACTCTTAACATTTTTGAGTCTGTCAAACCTTAAGAGACGTTTTGAATGCTATAAGTAGTCTAATGCGTTAACAAGAGATCACCTCTGAGGTCTCATGAGATGATCTCAGGAGGTCAGAAGATAATGGATGCTGCTATTATTTACAATGCATGACAGCGGTTACGCTTTGAAACAAGTAGACACGTAGGTAGGTATTTTCCTGTTCAAACGGTACTGTTTACAGTGCGGTAAAAACTACTGTTAAGAGAGAGACTAACATAACAAACTGCAGGACAACAGCACTATAGAGAAGGAAAACTTGAAACAAACCCTATACCAACCCGTCTGGCTAGCGTGGTATAGGAGGCCAAAATCTCCTTTCTATGGAGAGATCTATGATCTATATCTATCTATGTTGGAAACATTCTTAGGTGACCTATGGCGATTAGTTGCTCTCAGGTAGGTCGAGACTATTGACGAGACGAGCATATTGTCCAAGATTTGTAAATAAAAAGAAACGAACGGAACAACAAGAAATACTTAAAGTTAATACTATAGAAAAAGACTAGAATGAATAATTTTTTTTTACTTTTTGTTCAGTAGGTATCTAAGTAAAATATATTGAGCTGCCATGGTACGAATGTGAGTCTATAACTCTGTACACTGACAGTCAAGTTATAATGGACTATAAACCAAACTACTTATACATTTATTAAGACCTTCTTCTAAAGAAGTCGTCTATAATGTGCAAAGTAATGGCGTATGACCAACCCAATCGTGTTATCACAACTCAGTTTCTCTCAACGTAAATGCGTATAACTCCATTGGTCACGGGTTTGAAAACAGTTGAACTGTAATAAACCTAGTTTACCTACACTTATATATAGTATGCAATAAAAGTGAGTTGATTACCAGCAAAACTCATACATATTATAAATTATCTATCTCTATAGGATACCATCGTATAATTTCTGTCTCTATGTTACCTAAACACACACTCTGTTCTATTGAGGCTATGTTACTTAGGAGATAAATTTGAACAACGGTTAATTTATATATGTTACTGCAAAAGCTCGAACTACGGTAAAATTTGGGTAATACCAATAAATCTTAAGATTTACCGACAGGAGTTACTAAATATAACTACATATATCTTTACAAATAAATAAAATTGAAGTGTCTGTTTGTAATGTCAAAATAACAGGTTTTTTCATGCTCACACGACAACCACGGGATAATAAGGGGTGGTGACACTCTGTATTCTTAATCCGTCACCACACGGACCGCCCGCTGACACGGTTATTTGCACGATACCTATGCTTAAAAACCAGTTCAGTTTGTCTGTCTGTTTCTTCCGTGTAATCCCTTTAAAATTTTGCGCGGTTCCGGAATCGAGCCCACTAAAGCAGCGCTTTTCAAATTCCACGCGAACGAAGTCGCTGGTACCAGCTAGTTAATAATAAAAAGATCAACAACTTTTCGGACTTATACCAATAGAAACTCGTACATGCTAGGTTTAGGTACGGGAGGCGGTTGGCAAATGGTGGTTTTGGAAAGAAAACAATAAATACTTTAAAGTTAAATTTGGGTTAGGTTAGGTTAGAACATTGACCATTGGGGTGCTGGCTAGAAAACCTCCTCGTGGTGCACCCTGGAAACGCTGGCGATGGCACTGTTTCCTCCTTGTCCTCTTGGAGGAGAGGATTATCGCCAGCGGCTAATATTCTAGCAGAAGAGGTAGCCGTTCATCGGCTCTCGGGCAAGGCCTGGTCCAGCAGGGTGGGCGTGTCTGCCGGTTGCCCTGCTGGCTCTTCGCTCTTCGGAGCATGGAGGAGGAAACCTCGGTAAAAAACCAGAAGGTGGGGCCCTATAGGGGCCAGTTTCTCCGCTGTTAGCGGTGGAGAAAGGAGGACGGGCTCGGCGTGTACTGACACTACCACCGAGCAGGCAGGGGGACGTAGTCTCCCTGTCACCGTCGGCATATCGTAATCCCGAGAAGAGTGCTGTGGTCAAGTCTCGCGGCTCTGATCGGGGGCGAGGGTCTTGGCTTAACCGCCCGGACCGCGAGGATGCAAACCTCTCTAAAAAATGCCCCGAATCCCGTGTTCTGGTGCGTGGCCAGGGGATGCATGGCTGATGGGTAGTTCAGTCGTAAGCGCACTCCCAGCCGGGGCACTTGCGGACCCCTCGGTTGGGCATAAATTTACGCTTGCCCGGGTATTGGGGGATCTCTGCCCGGGTGGACCTTTATTTCTCCCCCACTCGTGGGAATATAATGGATACTGAAGAAACAAATAAAGTAAAAGGACAAAACAAACAAACAACGAAACAGGCAAGCCAAAAGGACAACGAAACGGTGGGAAAGAAGGAGAAGAAGAAGAGTGGTGGAGTGGATTCGGCGTCCACTGAAGGCGAGGTGGTGTCGAGAACACCTATCTCGGTGGGGCTCCCAGTAGTAGTCTGTAGTAGACTGACTGCTGGGAGCCTAAGAACATCGGAGCGTCTTCGTTCCCGGTCCGCGGCTTCATCAGACGGTGGCTCCAGTGTGTCGACTGACGCACTGGACGCTATGGATGTTGAATTCCGCGACACTGGGAGTCGCAAGCGTGGACGCTCCGGAGAGGAGGGTGTAGACCCCTCGCAAGACATGCTGCCACCTAAGGTGGCCGGCAGCCAGCGAGGACGGTCACGGACGCCGATCGCGAGGTCGCGTGCCCCTGTCCCCGTGCCGTCTGGCTCCGCCTTCTCTGGGGCGGAGTCTTACAGGCGTGTCCGAGCGGACGGCGAGGCCGCAGCGGAGGAGGAGATCGCGGATCTCCTGCTCAAGATTCGGGAGCCGGTGGAGGGAGACGCCCCCCGGGCTCCCGTGTCTGTGCAGGAGAGGGCGAGGGCGGCGGTGGCTATTATCCAGAAGGTAGCCACCAAGTCAGTTAACCTTAAGGGCTCTTTTGTGAGGGCCCTTAAGGACTCCTCCTCCGCCATGTCGGAGGTCGTGGAGGGCCTAGTAGGCGACGTGTCTCGCCTACAGATGGCCAATGACAGGCTGACGGAGCAGGTGAACGGGCTGAGCGCTCAGTTCGCCCGCTTCCGGGCGAACCTCCCCGAGCGGGAGGCCCCATCCACGCCCCAGCCTGTACCTACCGCGACCTCAGGGGTGCCTGACGCCCAACTGCGGTCAATTCTTGACGCAGTTGGGCGTATGCTGGACGGCCGTCTGGCCGGTCTGGAGGCGAGACTGCCTCCTGCGCCGGTCGTGCGCCCCCCGCTCGCGTCGTCGCAGCGGCCTGGGGCCGCGGCTCCGACTGCGCTCCCCGTAGTGGGAGGCCGCGTGTCCTACGCGGCGGCGGCGTCGGCCCCGACTCCACCGGCTCCCCAGGGGCCGAGGAAGGGGGCCAAGGCACCGGCCCGGGCGCCAGCCAAGGCGCCGGCCCAGGCACCGGCCAAGGCGCCGGCCCAGACTAAAGCGGCGAAGAGGAGCGGAGTGGCTTTCCCTCCGCTCCCCGCTCCGACATCCCTGCCGGGCCCCTCCGCACCTGCCCCCTCCAACGAGGGTTGGCAGGAGGCGAGGGGCTCAAAGAAGTCCCGAAGGCGGGCTAGAAGGGCTGCTCAGAAAGCAGCCCAAGCCCAGCCTTCGCCACCGGTGGCAACGGCCTCAAAAAAGAGGCCGCGGAAGCTGCAGCCGCCCAAAACCGCGGCTGTAGTCGTGACGCTGTCGCCGGAGGCGGCCAGTGGCGGGCTCACGTATGCGGCCCTCTTCAAGGGGGCCCGGCCCGGTCTCGCCACTGAGTTCGGGGAGGCGGGGATGAGGCTGCGCCGCGCCCAGACGGGAGCTCGGGTCTTCGAGTTCCCTGGGGCTGAAGGCGCGGCGACGGCCGACAAATTCGCCGAGAAGTTGCGGGGAATTTTCGCCGCCACGGACGGTGTTAAGATCGCCAGGCCCACCAAATGCGCAGAACTGCGCATCTCGGGCCTGGACGACTCCATCACGTCGGAGGATGTCCGCGATGCAGTCATGGAGAAGACTGGGTGCACCGCGGACACCATCAGAGTCGGCACCGTCCGTCCGGGCCCGGGAGGCCTCGGTGCGGTGTGGGTGAGCTGTCCCGTGGCGTCGGCCAAAGCACTGGGCGACGCCGGAAGCATTCTCGTCGGCTTCGTAAATGCCAGAATCACGGTTCTGGCCGCGAGGCCGATGAGGTGCTTCAAGTGCCTAGCCGCGGGACACACTCGCACCAAGTGCGAGAGCTGTTTTGACTGCAGCGGATTATGCTTCCGCTGCGGTCAACCCGGGCACAAGGCGGCAGAGTGCTCTGCCGCCCCCCACTGCCCGGTGTGTGAGGCGGGCAAAAAGCCCGCCAATCACATGATGGGGCGGGGGGGCTGCAGGCCTCCCCGCGCTTCTCGGCAAACGCCGGGGTCTAGCCTGCCGACCCAGGCTACCCCCGACGTCAATATTGCGTCGACGTCGACGCCCATGGAGGAGGTTGTAGAGACGATCCAGTAATGGATCAAGTCTCCAACCTCCTGGTCCAGACGAATCTGAACCACTGTGCTGCGGCGCAGGATCTCTTCCTGCAAACCATGGCACAGTGGTCGATAGGTGTTGCCGTAGTCGCGGAGCCCTATTTTGTCCCTCCCCGTCCAAACTGGATGGGTGACCGGGACGGCTCCGTGGCAGTCGTCGGCTCCACGGCGGCTCATTCCCCGCCCTTGTCGCTAAGAGACAAGGGTACTGGATATGTTGCCGCCGATTGGGGGGGAATCACCATTTATGGTGTATATTTCTCCCCCAACCGGAGTTTGAACGACTTCGAGGTCTTCCTTAACAACTTGGAGGCCTCGATGCGGCGACTAGTGTCTGGGCACGTCCTCGTGCTGGGGGACTTCAACGCAAAGTCCATTGCGTGGGGTTCCCCTGCGACGGACGCCAGGGGCGAAGCCGTCGAGGAGTGGGCGGCGTCGGTGGGCCTCTGTTTGCTGAACAGAGGCTCCACCAACACGTGCGTGCGACGGCAGGGGGGGTCGATAGTGGACCTTTCGTTCGCTACCCCTGCAGTCGCCGCACGAGTAAGGAACTGGTGTGTCCTGGAAGAGGTCGAGACGCTCTCGGATCATTTGTACATCCGATTCGAGCTCTCCCGGTCCCAGGACCCCAGTAGGGGTCACGCGGCGCGGCGCCCTTCTCGCTTCCCGCGGTGGGCTGTCGCCAAGCTCGACAGGGACCTACTAGAGGAGGCGGCCATTATTCACTCTTGGCTGTCTCCGCAGGCCCCGACCGAGGAGGTCGACATGGGGGCTGGTCGCTTCTGCAATGCGATTACGCAGATTTGCGATGCGGCCATGCCCCGCGTTCGTGGTTGTCGGCCTCCAAGGAAGGAGGTCTACTGGTGGTCCCAGGAGTTGGCGGACCTCCGTGCGGCCTGTGTACGTGCCCGGAGGTCCCTCACCCGTAGTCGGCGACGTCACCGCGGGGTCGGTGAGGAGGTGGACCGGCTTCATGAGGAGTACCGAGAAGCTCGGAAAACTCTGAGGCTGGCCATCTGCCGCGCCAAGGATGCATGTAGAGAGGAGATGCTGGAGAGTCTCGAGCGTGACCCCTGGGGTCGCCCTTATCGTGCGGTACGTCAAAAGCTCCGCACGTCGGGCCCCCCCCTTACGGAGACTCTCCAGCCCAGCTTCCTGCAGGGAGTGGTCGAGGGCCTATTCCCGCAGCGGGCGGAGCACACACCCCCGTCGATGGCTGCATCGGCCGGAGACGACGGGGACAGCGAGGTTGACGTTCCGCCCGTCAGGGAATCGGAGTTGGGGGCGGCTGTTCTACGGATTAGATCCAAGAACACTGCCCCCGGGCCGGACGGGGTTCCAGCCCGAGTGATGGCCCGAGCCCTCGACTACATGTCGGACCACCTCAGGGAAGTGTTGGACGCTAGCCTGGCGTCCGGACGCTTCCCTGAGCGCTGGAAATGCGGGAAGCTGGTTCTGCTGCAGAAGCCGGGACGGCCTGCCGAATCGGTCGCGGCCTATAGGCCTATCGTGTTGCTGGACGAGGCGGGTAAACTTTTTGAGAGGGTGCTCTCTGCCCGCATCGTCCGGCACCTTTGCGAGGTTGGCCCCGATCTGTCGGACGCCCAATTCGGTTTCCGAGAGGGGCGTTCGACGATCGATGCCGTAATGCGCCTTAGGGCCGTGACCGAGGAGGCCGTGAGCTGCGGCGGAGTGGTGTTGGCGGTGTCCTTGGACATCGCCAACGCCTTCAATAGTCTGCCATTCAGCTGCATCAGGGAAGCGCTCCGCTACCACGGAGTGCCGGAGTACCTGAGGCGGCTGGTGGCAGACTATCTTGAGGAGCGAACCGTCATGTACGAGGACCGAGATGGCGTCTTGAGACGCAGGGCCATGTCGTGCGGTGTTCCGCAGGGGTCTGTCCTAGGACCTCTCCTGTGGAGCATCGGGTACGACTGGGCCCTACGAGGGCGTCTCCCCCCCGGGCTGGGTGTAATCTGCTACGCGGATGACACCTTGCTCACGGCCCGGGGGGCTAACTTCCAGGAGGCGGCGCGCCTGGCCGCCACGGGAGTTTCCCTGGTGGTCGGGCGCATTGAGGCGTTGGGTTTGCGGGTGGCCCTGGATAAGACGGAGGCCCTATTATTTCATGGGCCCCGTCGTGGTCCACCCGCCGGCGCCTCAATCGAGGTCGGCTCGGTCCTCGTACCGGTCCGGGCCCAGATGAGGTACCTGGGTCTGGTCCTAGACGGTAGGTGGCTCTTCGACGAGCACTTCCGACAGCTTGGTCCGAAGCTGGTGGACACTGCCTCCGCCCTAGGGCGACTTTTGCCCAATTTGGGCGGGGCCAGTGTTCCCACGAGGCGGCTGTACGCGGGGGTTGTCCGGTCCATGGCGCTTTATGGTGCACCGGTGTGGGTGGCGGCTCTGACCGCCCCGAATAGGGCGCGCCTCTGGCGCCCCCAGAGGATATTGGCGGTCAGAGCCATACGCGGATACCGCACGGTGTCCACCGAGGCGGCTTGCGCCTTGGCCGGAACACCCCCGTGGGATTTGGAGGCGGAAGTGCTCGCCGAAGTTTATCGGCGAGTGGCTGACTTCCGGGCGGAGAGCGGATTTCGCCCTCCGCCCGAAGACGTGCGCGAGTGGCGCGAAGCCGCTCGCCGAGCCACCATGGTGAGATGGTCGTTCCGGCTGGAGACTCCACGCGCTGGCTTCGCCGCCGTGGAGGCTCTCCAGCCGGTCATCGCCGAGTGGGCAGGGCGGCAGCACGGGACCCTTTCCTTCCGGCTGACGCAGGTGCTTTCCGGGCACGGTTGCTTCGGAAAGTACCTGTACTCGGTCGCTAGGAGGGAATCGAGTCCCGCCTGCCACCACTGCGACTGCAGTGAGGATTCGGCCCAGCACACGCTGGCGGTTTGCCCCGCATGGGCGACGCAGCGCCGGGCCCTTACTGCAGTCATCGGAGCAGATCTCTCGCTACCGGCCGTAATTCGCTCCATGGCCGGTAGCGACAGTTGTTTTACCGCGGTCGCAACCTTCTGCGAGGAGGTAATCTCGCAGAAGGAGGCGGCGGAGAAGGCCCGGGAGGACGACCCCCACTCGGACCTGATCCGCCGCCGGCGAACCGGGCGGCGGAGGCGCGCTTACCTGCGCCTCATGCCGCCCTGAGTGTGGCCGCGGGTGGACGGGATGGGTTCTCCCCTCCACCCGCATTAGTTGGCCAGCCGCGAGGGGGCGGCGTCCGCGTGTGCCGGACGTCGCCTACAGAGAGGAAAGATTAGAGACGGGGCCCGCAACAGGAGCGGGCCGGCGCTGGGAGGGGTCCAGAAGGCGATAACTACCTGGACCCCTCCTACACTGGAAGCGCAAAGAGGGCACACCGTGTGGTTTTAGTCGGTTCGAGTCCGACACACCGCCCCGCCGAACGAGAGCCCCGGCGGGGTGACGGTCCGAGGGGATTCCACACGTAAAAAAAAAAAAAAGGTTAGAACATTGACCATTGGGGTGCTGGGCTAGAAAACCTCCTCGTGGTGCACCCTGGAAACGCTGGCGATGGTACTGTTCCCTCCTTGTCCTCTTGGAGGAGAGGATTATCGCCAGCGGCCAATATTCTAGCAGAAGAGGCAGCCGTTCATCGGCTCTCGGGCAAGGCCTGGTCCAGCAGGGTGGGCGTGTCTGCCGGTTGCCCTGCTGGCTCTTCGCTCTTCGGAGCATGGAGGAGGAAACCTCGGTAAAAAACCTGATGGCGGGGCCCTGTAGGGGCCACAGTTTCTCCGCTGACAGCGGTGGAGAAAGGAGGACGGGTTCGGCGTGTACTCACACTACCACCGAGCAGGCAGGGGGACGTAGTCTCCCTGTCAACCGTCGGCATATCGTAATCCCGAGAAGAGCGCTGTGGTTAAGTCTCGCAGCTCTGATCGGGGGCGAGGGTCTTGGCTTAACCGCCCGGACCGCGAGGAAGATAACCTCTCTAAAAAATTCCCCGAATCCCGTGTTCTGGTGCGTGGCCAGGGGATGCATGGCTGATGGGAAGTTCAGTCGCGAGCGCACTCCAAGCCGAGGTACCTGCGGACCCCTCGGTTGGGTTAAAAACTTACGCTTGCCCGGGTAATGGGGGATCTCTGCCCGGGTGGACCTCTAGTTCTCCCCCACTCGTGGGATTTAATATGGAAAATATGAACCAAAACACTAAACCAAAAACGATCGGAAATAATCTACAACGGAAAAAGGCTAGTCAAACGGATACGGCAACGAAAGCAAGGAAGGAGAAGAAGAACAGTGGAGCGGATGGGTCGTCCACTGAGGGTGAGATGGTGTCAGGAACGCCCATCTCGATGGGGCTCCCAGAATTCAGTCTGACTCTGATCTCTGGGAGCCGAAGAGCATCGGATCGGCTGCGTTCCGGATCCGCCGCTTCGTCGGATGGCGCGGAGGCCATGGAAGCGGAGCGGAGCGACAGCCGGAAACGCGGACGCTCCAGGGAAGAGGGGACCGACACGTCCGGCGAAATGATGCCACCAAAGGTGGCAAGCAGCCGCCGAGGGAGGGCACGTAAACCGGCCTCGGTCTCGACCCCGTCAGGCTCCGCGTTCTCAAACGCGGAGTCCTACAGGAGCGTGCGAGTGGACGGCGAGGCCGTAGCGGAGGAGGAGATCGCGGATCTGCGGTGGGGGGAAATGCCCCCCAGGCTCCCGTGTCCGTGCAGGAGAGGGCGAAAGCGGCGGTGGCCGTCATCGACAAGGTGGCCACCAAATCCGTGAACCTTAAGGGCTCGTTTGTGAGGGCCCTTAAGGACTCCTCCTCCGCTTTGTCGGAGGTCGTGGAGGGCCTAGTGGGCGACGTATCGCGCCTACAGGTGGCCAACGAGAAGCTGACGGAGCGGGTGAACGAGCTGAGCGCTCAGTTCGCCCGCTTCCAGGCGAACCTCCCCGAGCGGGAAGCCCCGTCCGCGTCCCAGCCTGCCCCTACCACCAACTCAGGGGCATTTGACTCCCAACTGCGAGAAATCCTCATCGCAGTTGGGAATATGCTGGACGGACGCCTGGCTGGCCTGGAGGCGAGACTGCCCCCCTGCGCCGATTATGCGCCCCCCGCTCGCGTCGGCACAGCGGCCTAAGGCCGCCGCTCCGACCGCGCTCCCCGTAGTGGGAGGCCGCGTCTCCTACGCGGCGGCGGCGTCTGCCCCGACTCCATCGGCTCCCCAAAAGCCGAGGAGGGGGGCCAAGGCACCGGCCCAGGCGCCGGCCAAGGCACCGGCTAAGGCGCCGGCCAAGGCACATCCCCAGGCGCCGGCCAAGACGGGGCCTAAAACGGCGCCGAGGAGCGGAGTGGCATTCCCTCCGCTCCCCACTCCGACACCCCTGCCGGGCCCCTCCGCACCTGCCCCCTCCAACGAGGGTTGGCAGGAGGCGAGGGGCTCCAAGAAGTCCCGAAGGCGGGCCAAAAGGGCTGCCAAAAAAGCAGCCCAAGCCACGCCTTCGCCACCGGTGGCAACGGCGTCCACAAAGAGGCCGCGGAAGCTGCAGCCGCCCAAAACCGCGCCTGTAGTTGTGACCGTGTCCCCGGAGGCGGCTGACGGCGGGCTGTCCTACGCGGCCGTTTTTAAAAAGGCCCGGGACAGTCTCGCCAACGACTTTGGGACGGTGGGGGTCAGGATGCGCCTCGCCCAGATGGGAGCTCGAGTCCTCGAGTTCCCTGGGGCTGAAGGCGCTAAGACGGCGAACACATTTGCCGAGAAGCTGCGGGGACTCTTTACAGTCACGGATGGTGTAAAGATCGCCAGGCCTACTAAGTGCGCAGAGCTGCGCATCTCGGGCCTGGACGACTCCGTAACGGCCGAAGATGTCCGCGCTGTAATCCGGGAGAAGACGGGGTGCAGCGCGGACAACGTCAGGGTCGGCACCATCCGCCCCGGTCCAGGAGGGCTTGGCGCCGTGTGGGTCAGCGGTCCCGTAGCGTCGGCCAAAGTATTGGCCGACGCCGGCAGGCTGCTCGTCGGTTTCGTGAGCGCCAGGATCACAGTCCTGGCGGCGAGACCGATGAGGTGCTACAAATGCCTAGCATCGGGACACACGCGCGTCAAGTGCGACAGCTGTTTTGACTGCGGCGGACTGTGTTTCCGCTGCGGTCAACCGGGGCATAAGGCGGCAGAATGCTCTGCCGCCCCTCACTGCCCAGTGTGTGCGGCGGGCAATAAGCCAGCCAATCACCAGATGGGGCAGAGAGGCTGCAAGCCTCCCCGCAGTTCTCGGCAGACGTCAGGGGCTAGCCAGTCGACCCAGGCTACCCCCGACGTCAATATTGCGTCGACGTCGTCGCCCATGGAGGAGGTTGTAGAGACGATCCAGTAATGGATCAAGTCTCCAACCTCCTGGTCCAGACGAACCTGAACCACTGTGCCGCGGCGCAGGATCTTTTCCTGCAAACCATGGCACAGTGGTCGATAGGTGTTGCCGTAGTCGCGGAGCCCTATTCTGTCCCTCCCCGTCCAAACTGGATGGGTGACTGGGACGGCTCCGTGGCAGTCGTCGGTTCCACGACGGCTCATTCCCCGCCCTTGTCGCTAAGAGACAAGGGCACTGGATATGTTGCCGTCGAGTGGGGGGGGATCACCATATATGGTGTCTATTTCTCCCCCAACCGGAGTTTGAACGACTTCGAGGTTTTCCTAACCAGCTTAGAGACCTCGATACGGCGACTAGCGTCTGGGCACGTCCTTGTGCTGGGGGACTTCAACGCAAAGTCCATTGCGTGGGGTTCCCCCAGGACGGACGCCAGGGGCGAGGCCGTAGAGGAGTGGGCGGCCTCGGTGGGCCTCTGTCTTCTAAACAGAGGCTCCACCAACACGTGCGTGCGACAGCAGGGGGGGGTCGATAGTGGACCTCTCGTTCGCTACCCCTGCCCTCGCCGCACGAGTAAGGAACTGGCGTGTCCTGGAAGAGGTTGAGACGCTCTCGGATCACCTGTACATCCGATTTGAGCTCTCCCGGACTCAGGACTCCAGTAGGGGTCACGTGGCGCGGCGTTTATCCCGCTTTCCGCGGTGGGCTGTTGCCAGGCTGAACCGGGACCTACTAGAGGAGGCAGCCATAATTCACTCGTGGCTGTCTCCTCAGGCTCCGACCGAGGAGGTCGACGTGGGGGCTGGCCGCTTTCGCGATGCGATTACGCATGTATGCGATGCGGCCATGCCCCGCGTTCGAGGTCGTCGGCCTCCAAGGAAGGAGGTCTACTGGTGGTCCCAGGAGCTGGCGGACCTCCGTGCGGCCTGTACACGTGCCCGGAGGTCCTACACGCGCAGTCGGCGGCGTCACCGTGGAGACGGTGAGGAGGACCGGCTTCATGAGGAGTACCGACGGGCGCGGAAAACTCTGAAGCTGGCCATTAGCCGCGCCAAAGAAGAAAAAAGACAGGAGATGCTGGAGGGTCTTAATCGTGACCCCTGGGGTCGCCCTTACCGCGCGGTGCGACAAAAGCTCCGCGCGTCGGGCCCCCCCCCTTACGGGGACTCTCCAGCCCAGCTTCCTGCGAGAAGTGGTTGAGGGCCTTTTCCCACAACGGGCGGAACACACTCCCCCGTCGATGGCCTCCTTGGCCGGAGACGACGGGGAGCACGGGGAGGATAATGTTCCGCCCGTCCGGGAATCGGAGGTAGGGGCGGCTGTTCTACGGATCCGTTCCAAGAACACCGCCCCTGGGCCAGACGGGGTACCGGCCCGAGTGCTGGCCCTGGCCCTCAACCACATGGCAGACCGCCTCGGGGAGGTGTTCGACGCTAGCTTGGCGTCGGGACGCTTCCCTGAGTGCTGGAAAAGCGGGAAGCTGGTCCTATTGAGGAAGCCGGGACGGCCAGCCGATTCGGTCGCGGCCTATAGGCCCATCGTGCTGCTGGACGAGGCGGGCAAATTGTTTGAGAGGGTTCTTTCTGCCCGCATCGTCCGGCACCTCTGCGAGGTGGGCCCCGATCTGTCGGACGCCCAATTTGGTTTTCGGGCGGGGCGTTCGACAGTCGACGCCGTGTTGCGCCTGAGGGCCGTGACCGAAGAGGCCGTGAGCTGTGGCGGCGTGCTGTTGGCGGTGTCATTGGACATCGCCAACGCATTCAATAGTCTGCCATTCAGCTGCATCAGGGAAGCACTCCACTATCATGGGGTGCCAAAGTACCTGAGGCGGCTAGTGGCAGACTATTTAGAGGAGCGTACCGTCGTGTACGAGGACCGAGAAGGTAATCTGAGGTGTCGGCCCATGTCGTGCGGTGTTCCACAGGGGTCTGTTCTTGGACCCCTCTTGTGTAACATAGGGTACGACTGGGCCCTTCGCGCCGATTTCCCCCCCGGGCTGGGTGTAGTCTGTTACGCAGACGATACCCTCGTGACAGCCCGGGGGGCAAACTTTCAAGAGGCGGCGCGACTGGCCACAGGGGGAGTCTCCCTGGTGGTCGGGCGCATTGAGGCGCTGGGCTTACGGGTGGCCCTAGATAAGACGGAGGCCCTGTTATTCCATGGGCCCCGTCGTGGTCCACCCCCTGGCGCCTCAATCGTGGTCAACTCGGTCCTCGTACCGGTTCGGGCCCAGATGAAATATCTGGGCCTGATCCTCGACGGGAGGTGGCTCTTCGACGAGCACTTCCGACAGCTTGCTCCAAAGCTGGTCGGCGCTGCGTCTGCCCTAGGGCGACTTTTGCCCAATATGGGTGGACCCAGCGTCGCGACAAGACGGCTGTACACGGGGGTTGTCCGGTCAATGGCACTGTACGGTGCACCGGTGTGGGCGGCGGCTCTGACCGCCCAGAATAGGGTACGCCTCTGGCGCCCTCAGAGGGTAATGGCGGTCAGAGCCATACGCGGTTACCGCACCGTTTCGACGGAGGTGGCGTGCGCGTTGGCCGGAACTCCCCCGTGGGATTTGGAGGCGGAAGTGCTCGCCGAAGTTTATCGGCGAGTGGCTGACTCCCGGGCGGAGAGCGGATTTCGCCCTCCGCCCGAGGATGTGCGTTGGTCGTTCCGGCTGGAGACTCCACGCGCTGGCTTCGCCGCCGTGGAGGCTCTCCAGCCGGTCATCGCCGAGTGGGCGGGGCGGCAGCACGGGACCCTTTCCTTCCGGCTGACGCAGGTGCTTTTCGGGCACGGTTGCTTCGGAAAGTACCTGCACACGGTCGCTAGGAGGGAACTGAGTCCCGCCTGCCACCACTGCGACTGCAGTGAGGACTCGGCCCAGCACACGCTGGCGGTCTGCCCCGCATGGGCGGCGCAGCGCCGGGCCCTCACTGCAGTCATCGGAGTGGATCTCTCGCTACCGGCCGTAGTACGCTCCATGGCCGGTAGCGACAGTTGTTTTACCGCGGTCGCAACCTTCTGCGAGGTAGTAATCTCGCGGAAGGAGGCGGCGGAGAGGGCCCGGGAGGACGACCTCCACTCGGACCCGATCCGCCGCCGGCGAACCGGGCGGCGGAGGCCCGCCTACCACAGCCTCATGCCGCCCTGAGTGTGGCCGCGGGTGGACGGGGTGGGTTTCCCCTCCACCCGCATTAGTTGGCCAGCCGCGAGGGGGCGGCGTCCGCGTGTGCCGGACGTCGCCTAAAGAGAGGAACATCTACATTGAGACGGAGCCCGCACCAGGAGCGGGCTGGCGCTAGGAGGGGTCCGGATGTCTTAACAACAGCTGTTCCCGGATCCCTCCTGTTACAGGCGCAGAGTGGCACACCGTGTGGTTTTAGTCGGTCCGAGTCCGACACACCACCCCGCCGCAAACCCCGGAGGGGTGACGGTCCGAGGGGATTTCCACACGTTAAAAAAAAAAAAAAAAAAAAAGAACATTGACCATTGCAGCGCAAAGGCGAGCGGACCGCCTTAGCGGCCGCCGAGTGCCAGATCCCTTCTATTGTTAGTGAAACATGTAATACATGTAAACATGTAGTACATCTTAAGATTTACCAAGTGAATGGTGGTAAATGCTCAAAATACGGGCTTTTACCATAACTTGTTGGTAAATCTTAGATTTTGCCGTTAAATCAACATATATAACATCTATACTTGCTTCCTATACTTACATCTCGAAATAAAAGATGATGATAAAATTATAGTACTATTCCGACATGCTATTGCATGCAATAAGTAGCATACGGGTTTACAGAGATGAGAGATTTGAGGATGAATATAACTATTAATAACTAACTGTTCCTACTAACTTTATTCATTCTGTCAAAAATTTTACAATTTGATTTTCCCGTATTCCAGTCCCATTTTCCTCACAACTTTTATAATTTTTCTTTACTTAAAAATCATACATAATGAACATATTACGTATAAATTTAAAAAAGAAATAGACAAATCGATTCAGAGGTTAGTGAAGCTTAAGTTCAAAAAGGTCGATTTTCTTTTTTCAGTTGTAATTGAATCTAAGGTTGTTTATTGATACCTATTAATTAAATTTAAATGAAATAAATCAATTCCTATTGTACCTCATACGTATACGTATATTAATAGGTGAACAAAATTCTTAAAATATTAAATTTGAAACATTCAAGGTTGAGGCACGGAAAACCGATGCGGCTAAAATTTAATACCAACGAACGCCAAGCGCGTCGGTTCTATGACATCTTCTACATAAAATATATTAAATAGTACATTACAACCTGCTCACGCCGAGTCACTTGCTGTTTGATTGGGTATTTAAAGTTTATGTATAGAAGAAATGCATAAAGATAAAAAAAATTAATTGAAATGTGTTACTTTAAAAATTATGTAAAATGCATGAACGTCCAAGCGTCCAATATAATTGTGGATCTGTTATGGACATAAATCTATACGAACACGGTTAAATTTAAACTGGTCATTGAAATAAATCAAAAATAAAATATCGTCGAAATTCGACCACCAATCTCAACTACACATAGATGTTCCATGCTTTGAAATTTTATGATACGTTATCCATTTCATTAATTACTTTAAAAACAAATCAAGCGAGTTTAACGTTTAATTAATTTAAAACTATAAGGGCTAACAGTTTTTGTACCCATCATGTTTCCCACTGTGTGAGTCGTTGTGGGCTGGGCATCTTCTACCAAAAATATGTACATTGTACGAGTACGTATATTTCTTTTACTCATAATCCGTATGCTTGTCACTTATTTAAAATTTTACATTGGCTGTTGAATGTTTGTGTTAAAAGATATACAGTCATTTGACTAATATTAGACTACGGCGCTATGGACATTGATAAAAGATCCACAGGGCTCAGTGTAATAAAATCATAAATAACTTAACGTTTAAACTAATTGACAGCGAAGTTAGCGCTGAATATCGTTTTGGATTTCTCATTCTTCGTTAGGAAATGTTCACTATCCACTTCAAAACGTCGAATTAAATCAAAACTACGCACACTTTTCAAGGACCAATTACAATACAATAATTTGATAAATTAGGAATGGAATCCTGATCAGGATCTTCAGGATTAACGGCTTTTCTATACCTAAAATACCTTTCTATACGGCAGTGTCTTTTGCTACGTACTAAGAGGCGTGTCTCATAATGAGTGGAGGCCCTAGTTCAGCAGTGGGACAGTCTATAAATAGAACTGATATCGGTGATGCACAAGTCTCTCGACATCGTTTTCATTAAAAAGGAATAGTTCCTTTTTACAGGTCTAAAATAATGTAAATAATTCAATATCTGGTTGACAGCAACGAGGTAGCTATTGTTCCTTTAAAGGACTGGAAAATTAGTTTGGTTTTTCGACAGATAAGCGTATAGAATATTTTTCAGTAAATGCTACTGAGAAAGAGGTTGTAGTGTAACAGCATGTAAGGGACATCGTAACGAATACTGAAATAGTGTATTCAGACGATGATTCTGAGTAGAAAATCATCGTCCCTTACACCGTGTATATATATATATGTATATATGTACTCGTATATATATATTATGTGTAAAAAACAACGCAAGGAAATTTTGTTTCCATCGTTAACATGTTCCGTACTTTTTACATGTGATATTGTAAATTGAGACTTCTCGAATATTTTTAAAATCTTCTTCTTAATATCTTTCGCTTGAAAAAGTTAACATAGAATTCTTAATTTGGTATAGCGCTCTCAATAACCCAACTACTGATAAGCTTAATTTAGTGTAATGGAAAAGCTAACATCTTTTTAGCTAACAAAACCTTCATCAAGATATCCTGATTATGTTTATAAAATAAGTAATCGGTTCCTTCAGATGAAGGAATCAATTGCTTATTTTATACATCTCGGATAAGAAAGTGTGCAGATCCTACATAAATGACTGTATAAAATAAGTAAAGGCCTTAAAAAGTAGTGTGGATTTTTTACCTCTGCGGCTTCAACTACAGTAACGGGGGTTTTCAGTGGTTTGCTATCGTGGCGATAACGAGCGCTAGTGTCGATTATTCACGGAGCCACGCAGGTGCGCCCGCGCATGGCCTTCGCGAGTACACGCTTATTATCTTCATGTGCGAGTACACCAACAATGAGATAACAGACACTTTGTTTCCTTTAATAGTTTCCTTTTAAATGCTCTAGAGTACTAAACTAATTGAAGCTTTAAGTAGTATTGAGACAAAAATACTTATTCAAATATAAGTATGTAAGAACATATTTAAAAATTTTTTCGTGGTTGTTAAATTTTGAAACCCTTAACTTCTGGTCTACTTCAACGTTTGTTACTAAGGACTAAAATATAGTCTAATGAATTTATTTTAAGTTATTCTTATTTGTCTTATGGTAAACCATTCGATTGCCTATAGCGTATTTTCAAAGGCTTGGAAGGAGGCAGAAATTATAGCCATCGCCAAAAGAAAAACCCCGCATCCTTTTCCGTCCTATTTCCGTTATCAACTTTCTCTCAAAGGTCTTTGAACGTCTTATTCATTCCCAACTTACGAATTCGAGTCCGGTTTTCGACCCGGTTACAGTAGCTCCACTACCCTAGTCTATATTACTAAGGATATCAGATCTGCTATGGAGAATGGCGAGCTTACAGTCCCAACACTGCTGGACTTCAGTAATGCATTCAACACTGTCGACTTTGACGTTCTGTGTGTATATTACGCTCTCTTAACATATCTCCAACTGCGATTGACTGGTTTCGCATGTACCTGTTTGAAAGCACTGTTTCTTCTTGGTGTAGTACTACAGCCGGTGTACCATAGGGCGGCGTGTTATCTGCCCTACTTAACTCTGTTTTTTTATCAACCCTATCACTAATGATCTATCTTTTTCCTACTACCTATACGCGGTTGATCTCTAAATCTACTCTAGGACATCACCGGTTAATCTGGCTGAAGCTGTTAGTACCACAAACGTTGACCTAGATAAAATATGTAGATGGAGCAACTCCCACGGTCTGAAAATCAACCCAACTAAGACTCAGGTCATTGTCGTTGGAAATTCGAGACTGACCTCCAAAATTGACTGGACAAAACTACCTCAAATCATTTGCAAAGACACACCTATTCCTTACAGTTATAAGTTCAAAAATCTGGGGATTTTCATTGATACCTTTGGATTGGTACCTTATTCTGGTCCTCAGTTACAAGAGCTGAGTCGACTTGATTGAGATTGCACTTGTACAATCACTTCTTCTCCCCATCCTTGATTATGCAGATGCCAGCTATATAGATCTTACTAAAGATCGATCGAATAAACTTGAGAAACTCTAAAATCTCTCCATAAGATTCATATTTGGACTTCGCAAATATGATCATGTTTCTGAATATCACAAAAAGCTTAAGTGGTTACCCATTTGCCTTCGCCGGAATGCACATATTCTTTTTCTTCTCTACAATATTCACCATACAGTATTCATATTCATACAGCATACAATATTTATTCAATAGTTCACCTTCTTAAATGACACACACCCCAAACTGTTGAGATCGTCAAAGAAGCTGTAACTAAAAATACCAGGATATTTCACTAAATTCCTCGATAAATAATATATATGTATTTAGTACTTATAAATCACACGTAGGTATTTATTTAATTATATTTATCTAATAACACCACTACAAGGCTAGTGCCGAACAAGTGCGGCATCTACCATATGTTGAACAAGTTCAGCATATAGTATATTCCGTCTAGTACGTTATATACGCACCAAAGTTCAACAAGTACATATATATGTAATACTTTGATTACCTCTTCTTATCTATTTACTAGCACACCAGCCACTACCCTATACATTTCCCCCTTCACGTTTTCTCTCCATACCACGGTTGCCTGTAAGAGATTGCCTCTGATCGATAAGGCCACCACATGTACTTAACTTGTCTAACCTAGTTTAAGTTAATCATTGTACGAGTATATAATATACCTGGTGTACAATAAAACGATTATATTATTAAGTAACTTAAGAAAAAAAAAAAAACAAGTTTTATTAAAATGGGTTTATATAGTTTAGTTCAGACGTTCCTATGGCCGGCTTGTGGCTTCATTATCAGAACAGCTCCATCTTACCATATGATTGTATTGTAAGTAAAGATACATATGTAAATAAGCCATTGATGATGAGCCACTTCGGAAAATGGTTCTAATTTATGTTCCAAGAACATTCAACATTGCAAGTTAAATAAAAACTTGTAAAAAGGAATAGGATTGAACATTTTGATATTTAACTACCTGTCAAATTGAGAATATACCTGTATGTATGATCTGTCTGTGGAAGTACTTTTACGTCATCTCTCGCAGACATACATAGTTGCTGTCAAACAAAGCAGGCCTCGTAACAGTTTTGTTCTTTGACCTAACAAGTTTCTATTAGATTTTTATATATTATGTAAACAACTTTTTACTTGAATTCTCTTATTAGAGGTTAGTGAACTTATCGATTAATTGGAAAGAGAGACGAAGCGATTGTCTTTCTTTACCGCGGTATTGTCATAGGTTAAGTACTTTTAATAGAGAAAACTTATGCAAATGTACTTTGGCAAAAGCTGTATTAAAAATAAGTGAAAAACGATAGCAGTAATTTTAGTCATTACTAAATGTTAGAAAATTTGAGAAATAACCGTGGCAACCAAATTTAAAAATTATTAATTTCGACTGTGGAGAGTTAAATATTAATGATTGTTTCTATTTTTATCGACTAATTTCGTCTTGCGGTTTTGCGGGTAATGTGATATGTAGATATTATAAATCGAAAAATAAAAGAGCAACGCATGTACCTAATTGTAGTTTTCTATAACTATACTTATGCACACATACATACACTCATATCCTTATCCCCGAAGGGGTTGATAGAAGCCTATTAAACGCCCACATTTTGCCGTCTCAATCACAATAAATACGGGACTGGGTATTTCCAGAGAAACTTCATCTGGCCCTGTGGCGCAACGGATAACGCGTCTGACTACGGATCAGAAGATTCCAGGTTCGAATCCTGGCAGGGTCGCATTCCTATTTTTTTGTGTAATATTTTGCTATGTTAACCATCAGTCAGTAATTAACCGCATTGTTCGTGTGACGGCATCGAGCTAATGTTTGACGAACAAACGTGCCTTCCCAAAAACAATTATGTATTGTATATGCAATGTACCGTATTCAACTTACTGCTATCGTATCACGGTACAAATTGCTTTGTTGATAATGCGATAACATTGCTGGCGTAAATTCCGTTTTACCACTTTGTGGTAAAGTAGAAAATGGCATGATAAATGTTTGTTATTGAAGTTCACAGTACATTATGTACGCAGCTGACCAAATATTGTAGTTGCGATAATTGGTCGTGATGCAATCGCGTGATCTCGCTGGATCCGTGTTGAAATGAAACTTTTTAGAGAAATGTGTAAACTAATCAGCATTATGACATTTTATATACTAATAAATCAATATTAGTAATGAAGAAATTCATGCTGTCATGTTCATTGGTGTCTGATTCACTTTTGTATTAAGTACCTACGTCTTATATAAGATAAATAGAAATCCTTCAAAAGATGAAGTAATTACATATTATAATTATGTATTCATATCTCGTATTCACACCTAAATTTAAGGTCGTAAAGTCAAAGTGTGCAGGTGTTTCGAGCCTGAGTTACTTCGAAAGTTGGGAAAGTTCGTAGTTACTTCTTTTGTTAATTATTAAGGTAAATAGCTGCTAGTCATGCTCTTTAACTGATTGGAGATATTTTCATTTCTCGGTGTATGAATGTAAGTTACAATACTTAAGTTACATGATATCACTATTTAAAATTCTATATAGGTACTAACTGTCTTTGAGCATTCATATACGAGTACGTATTATTGACTACATTTGTTCGTTGTATAGGTGGTAGGTACAATGTCCGTTATGTAAGAATTTAACATTTGCAGTAAAAATGTCTGTCTACAATTACTTTTTAACAAACGCATTTTGATTCTATAGTGATTAAAACATGTTAAAAAAAAACTAAGGTGGCCTATCAAAACGTTTATCTTATATATGAATATATATTTTTTACTTACTATATTTCGAAAGAATTACATTATGGAATATATTGCCTTAGGTAGGTGCTACTAGCATTTTAGCTCCCACAAAAGTCAGTTTTTTTTATCTGTGATAAGTACTCCTTTGTGAGTCTTTCTATACTCCCAGAATATACATACATGACATCATTTTATGACGATCCGTACAGTGGTTAAGGCGTGAAAGCCATACGAACAAAAAAAGAAAAATACCTCACATTCATATGCCAGTAAAAGTATCTACCTAACTTACACCTAGCTTTATATTTGTTCGTAATACTGTCCTTATTAAATTGTCTCATTCAGTATCAAACTCAAAATATAAGAAAGCTAATTGAAATTCTTCTATGCTATCTTTGGTAAAAATACTTCTTTGATATTAGTACATAATAATATTATCTAAAATAACGTAGGTACATTTTCAACGGTTGATCGTGCAACAACCAAACTGCAAATTTGGTAGGTAGGTCCCAACAGCATAGTGTTCTTCTCAATAGGAGATAAAATAAAAGATAACGAATAGCAATTAATATTTTTTTTTATTTCTGTTTCATCTTTATGGTACTTAATAGAAAATCAGTGCACAATTTATATAAACTAAATAATAAAGGAAAATGTGGATGATTAGCATTGTGAAATGCAATCAAGATATACAATTTGTGACTCTTAGTTGGAACTATAGCTGCCTCAGTGTTCGAGTGGAGTTAGATTAATTACAGTTATTCATAACAATCACCACCACAAATCGTACCACATACTCAACTAACAACGCATATTTGATCATTATTAACGCACCTCAACTAAAACTATAACAGTCTATTTAAAATTATAATACACCGTAAGTAATAATTATGTATATAAAGATAATTAAAGCATCTTCACCTTAAATATTCAAAATAAAATCATACATGTGTCAAAGGATTTCAGTATTTTTAAAATTCTTTTTATATTCACTTTTATTACATACATACATTATTTACAAAGTAATGTGCTAAACACAAATCATAAGTTAATAATAGAAAATTTGTGTGAAGCACTTGCATAAAATATTTGATTATTTACTTAAAAACAAAATCGCATTGCAAAATCACTCATAATAACTTAAAAAGATATATATAATTTTATACGTGACACGACTTTTAATCGTTTCACATCTTTGATATAAATGGAAGCATTAGGTTTATAAACTAAAACATAGGATTTTAATTTTCTAAATTTTTTTTACAATGTGAAAGACTACGGCATTTTGTACGTGTAGTGTTCTGAATAGTATCTATTTAATACAAAATATATCATGTCACTCGGGACAGGTTGTCCCTGGGTGTTGCATAAAACACTCAACATACTTATTTACAAATATGGAAAATTTACATTCATTACACTACTATCTAGTAAAGCTTTTTACACAAAACATTATAACAAAAGAAACCGCAAACCGCGGTTAAACCTATTGCATTGCAATGCTCAAGTCTTCTGCGTGTAATGCCACAAAACAATTATATTAAAGTAGTTTACTGATCGTAACGAGATCGTGCATAGGATATCACCGTGAGCGATGATCTTCACTGGAACTGGAGCCGCGAGCTTTTCGTTCTTTCCCGAGGGCTGAGAACAGCCACCCGTGGCGAAGCGACGCCTCCACTCGAGGTATATAAACATTACCATAAATTATATCGTCTCTCTTCTTAAGCTAACTGCTTCTTAGCATGAAGGCCTATCCAGCTGGTTCTGCTTATCTTGTGTCTGTAACAAACAAAAAAAAATTGAGTAAAAGAATATCAATAAAACGTATCCTTTAGGACAATATACAAACTGTACATATTAAATAGTTGAATATTATAGCTTAGCTAGGGTGCAGCTATACCAATCAAAGCACAGATGCGCGCGCATGTAACTATGTTACATCCTACAGCGTTAGTGTAACGATAGTTTCTTTTTATGTATTAGGAATAAGTAATAAGGCGTCATCTTTAAGGCATATTCTTACTTTTTTTTTTGTTGTAGTTATTAGTGATTGCGACAAATATCTAGTACTAGTATATCGTGTGGCATATGCGCATCCCGCTCGCGTCCGCGTCCGGCCATCTGTCATCACATATGTGCTTGTTTCAAGACTAGAACAATAGGACATTCTGTTTCCGACTGGTTTACTTTCGAAAGCGATTGTTTGAAAAGTAATGTCTAGTAAGAATAGAAGCTTGGTAAATGACAGTATTTCATCAGTTGTAGTGTAACTTTGAGTATCAGCGAGTGTTAGATTACTGCTTCCCGTCCGTGCATCCGCGACACAGCTGAACGACCGCACGTGGCCACACCCTATTTACGGACACATACCGAAGGGAGAGCACACATGTCCCGAACGGATCGGGACTTTGCGAGTGCGCACACGTGAAATCTCTTTATGAGACGAGCATTGTCGGCCGAATAATGAATAGGTATGTTCAGTGTTCATCGCATTTATTTAGCTATCCGACCACCGGCAACGTCACGTGTGTTCACACGCAGCTGCGAGCGACCGTTACCCGCACAATGCCCTCGATCGATCCATCGTCGATAGAATCCATGCGATCGGCGAAATCGCTGCACGTGTGCAATGCAAGACGCAGCCGAGACATTTTGCGGTGAAGTTGTATTGTCTACTTGCCGACGCTGTGCGGTTTATTAGTACGGAGTCATAAAGGTGATCGTAAAACTTTCACGTGCGCGATTTATGCTCGAGGTACGTGGAGACAAAGATATTCAGAGGAGCGGACAGCGTGGGCGGGGGAGACGCGGACACCTGGCGGCTCGTTAGTGTCGCCTGTCGGATGGACGCCATCTCGCTATCGTACACTGCGTGGGTGCGTCGGCGGCCTAACACGATGCAGCCACTATTCGTTTGCGATTATTCACCACATACATACATGATCTTAATAGATACCTACATTTAAAATTTTATTAACTGATATGTTTAATCTTCGCCTTCCACTTAATTAACGACAGGGGTCCTTCAATTGGACACAAGAGGCAATATGCGGGTCTGTAATTGGATGTTTAAGTGATATTGACAAACTATAACGTCGATAAGGCAGGGAAGAATGAGTCTCTCTTCTATAAATTCAAATCAATTATTGTATCGTTCTCAATGTTCTATTAAAAATATGGTTATGGATAGGGTTCCACCCTATATATAACGGCAAAGTTGGGGGTGCAGCCACAACGGATTACACGCTTAACAATCGTCATTACGGTACTTAGCAGCTTATTATGGTCGAAGTGAAAAGTCAAACAACTATAAGGGCACATGGGGTAGTTCGGATTGGTGCTGAAGGATGATTATCAGAAGTGATAATTATGCCATCGTTGTAGAGAGAGCTATCAAGACAGCGGTAAAGATTGATATCACGCCTTCGCTTGCGGCAAGCAGCTGCGAGCAACAATTACAGTCACTATAGTAACCGTGGCGTATGCTCGTGACCGGGGTTTTGTGGCACACGATGCCTGATGGCCCACGAGATACCGTCGTAAAATGCCGCCTCACGACGAACACGATGGAGATACAAATTCCGGCACGATCGCCTCAGGCCTTAGTATTCTTTGTAATCGGTGCGAATACTCGGTTTACACTGTTTCGTATCTTAGAAAACGAAGATCGTATTCAATGTCCTTGTACGAATGAAAATTCTACATTTTATATTCAAGAATGCGGCCCGATTAGTCGACATTCCGATATTATAGTCGTCGGTATATTAGTAAATATCTTTGGATATCTTGATACAGCCGGCGCCCGCGACTAATAATTAATAGATGTTTATTTAGATGTTGTTGTGTTTTTATAACATTTATAAATTTTATTTATGTTTCACATTATTGTCTCACGTTTCTTGATTTTAAAGTTACATTTGTTTGTGTCTATAGGACTGTTTATACTTAATTAAGCTAAAAAAGTTTAACGCTCTGTTATTAAATGAATGAGGAATGTGGCGCCTTTGTTAAAAGGCGCCTAAAAAAGAACAATAAGCAAAGACCACATAGGTTTACAAATTTTAACAACTCATGGAGCAAAAACGTAATAGGCCATTAATTAAGCATAATACAATAATAATATTGTGTTGGAGCGGTGATATAAGTGGAGTGAGCACATAAGTAAGTACCTATAATTATTTTATACGCATTTCTGTTACTACTGAGCGCACGTCTTGCGTCTCCTAAATCACGCTTGTTTTGAACATTTTCCTCAGTTCCAACAACTGGCAGTGATTAAAATTTACGTGGCGCGAGCAAGTATTAACGAGCGCGCATTGCGCCTGAGGCTCGTAGTCGCAAAGCGCACGAATAAATCCTTCGAGATGCACCTGCCGCGCGCTGACATTCACAAAAATTTTATACTCGAACCGCTTCATTTTTAGCTCTTCTAGAGTTAGTATCTAGCTATTTACATATTTTAGATACAGACATTATCTGCATTAACACAGCCCCAGTACAGTAGTACAGTACTTTGTTAAATGTTCTGCCACGGTAAATGGGAATGAAATGGCAATCACACACAAGTGTCAGGCAAAACGTTAAACGAGTAAGATAAATATGTGTTGAATATTCAGATTGTGTGTCAGTACACGGCCGTTTACGCAGCGCCGGCGCAGGTGGCCGCGCTTCAAGGCTGAAATTCAAAACAGCAGTCACGCATGCGTGAACAGCGGTTTAGACTGACTGCTTATTTACCAAAATCTTAATGTTCTCATAATAATTACTAGGTATAGGCGAGATAAGGTCCTACACTTATGGCTGTAAATAAATAATTATATTACATAATGAACAACATTTGTCAAAACTACTGCTTAGCGCCCTCGATACAGAATACATATAATTGGTAATAAAGATTTTTGATTTCTTGACAAATGTTTCCCAAAATATTTTGACAGTCGATTGTTTATCTAAACATTTCTTTTTATTAGATGATGCGTATGTTGCTGTGTTGTGAAACTCTACATCTCCGCTTTTACCTTCCCGCGCTTGCGAAACGCGCAGGTGCGCGCGCGCCGCAAAAACACCGACATGGCCGATTTCATTTACTTTTTATGCAATAGTAGGTACCTATCTCTTGCTATAAACTAGTGTAACTAAAATAACTAGCTCTATTATTTGCAACGACACAACTAAGAATATTTTGTTAAAGTTGGCGTTTTCTTTAATGAATATGAATCATCAATTTAGTGGTTACTAATGTTAATACTTCAGAAAAAGCCTTTTTTAGTTTATCGCATGTGTAATTCTAATGTGTGCACTAATTATACATATAGACTAATTAAGTATTATAGTTGCTATAAATTTAAGTATGTAGATGCCTTAGTTAATTAGTATTATGATAACATTAAATGAAACTTACGGTTTGGTTTCTGTGTTCTTGGCTAGGGGCTGACTTGCGCAGGATAGTGTTTGGTGCAGAACGGGGGCCTAATGGTCGCCTTTGTGGGCGCGGCTGTGGCGCCGCTGCGCAAGGTGGAGACGCCAGGGCTCCCTCAGCGTCAAACTGATCCATTGCAGGATGGTTCTCCAACGCTGACTGCAGGTCACAGATGTAGTCGATGACGTGCTGAATCACTTCCAATTTGGAGATTTTTCTGTTCTTGGGCATAAAGGGCACCAAGTCCTGTAGCTTAGAGAGATACATCTGTATTTCTGCGTTTTCTCCATCGCGATGCCGTTGCACTCGACCGCTGGCGATTGCCGGGACGGAGGCGCCGGTCGCGCACACTGCTGTTATTGCTTTCATTGTGACAGTCACTAACACGGACACTGAGGTTAAACGTAAACACGAGCGCGTAACGTGCGTCAGCCGCGAGATGCAAGCGAGGAATGAGGAGATGCGCGAAGCGGTGTGATATTTATGGGCGCTGGTGGGACGCGGGGCGGGACCGGGCGGTCCAATGGGCGCGCGGGGCGGGGGCGGGGGCGGCGAAGCCTGATTTTTCCCATGGCAGCCGACGGTGGGCGCCCGTGTCTGCCTGCGCTGGGCGGCCCTGAGTAAGGCCGTTGCGCTCGTGACATGCACTTTGTCCTGTTTGTAATTTTCTTTATTTCTGGGTTCTAAATGTTTCTTAGATTTAATTTTATTTGTTTTAATAACGTTTCTGATATTTAAACCTCATTGCAAACAACTTGTTACTTGATTTTAAGTAAGTTGTTATGACCAAATTGTAAACATTTACAAGTATCACAATAATAAATGTAAATAAAAATAATTTAGATTACTAAGAAGTAACATGTATAATAAAGTTTAAATATTAAAAATAATGAAGTTAACAGAAATTAAATATCGTGAAGTCACATATTCTTTTAGCAAGTTAATTATAACATAATTTAAACATATCTAGTAGGTATTATAAATATTCTTATGATGGTGAGGGGTTCCTAAGCCATGGCAAGTGGGGGGAGGTGCGCATTGTCCAAGGGTGACGAACAATGGCCGTACGTGAAGGCATCCACTTGTCGCTGTCCCACGGCAACAGGTCCCGGAGGCTGCGTCTGCGAATGAAAAAACCTTTTGAGCCACTCAACCGCTTTCAAAAATAATTACATTTTTTTTAGATAAAATCAGATCTATTTTAGTGGATTTCAATAGGCTGTTTAGATTAAAAAACATAAGTAGTGTAAAGTCAAGGAACTCATCGATTTGAAATAGTATTACTGCTGGAGTAGTTTTCTCTGTGATATATGAACATTGTCACATCTATAAAAATACAGATTCTCTATAAAGCGAATTTAATTCAAATCTTGTTTAGAATAGACCTCATAAAACCATAATTAATAAGGTTACAAAAAGTCTTTACCTACTAAATTGGGACCACTGAAAGCTATTACCAAAACACACCAATACAAAAAAAATAACTTTTTGTAACAATTTCACGCTACTCAATAACAGTACTGTCAGATAGAGGTTTGATTCAACGGACATTTATTACAGTACGTGATTACTGTTCGTCGACCACAACGTACGTTCCAATTTATCGAATTACATTATAACGTTAAATGGCGGTCGAAATAACTCAAAATGAAGCAATTCACTACCTGAGTTCCTTACTCCCGCCTCCAAGGTGACTCGTAACTTTTTGCTGGTTTATTTTTTATGCCCAGTGTTATTGCGATTCGGACCTCTGTGTGGTCGAACCGATAAAGCGGTTATATAAATACCTAAATTACGTATAGCACCGTAACTCAATTAATTTGTAGCAGGATATAAATCTTATATCATTACCACTATTACCAGTTCTAGGTGAGTTTGTCTGTAGTCGCAGTAGTCGCTTGTTTTTGTCCAGACAAAAAGAGATATGAAAATCTTGACAATTATGTGAATGTTCTATTAAGAATGAATATTCATTTCGTGAGAAATATTGGATACTTGATAAAGAGATACTAGCTGACTTACTTATCAATTAAGTTCCCGTTAGTTGAGGTTAAAAAATAGAAAGGAGTTGTGAACAGCATATACTTAGTTTAATCCTAGTAAAAATCGCAGACGAATCTACTAATGGATAGATTATATTCAAATAGATAGTAGTTCCGTATTTTTATCAGGAATAATTTATCAACAAGTGCCTATCACTTTTCAAAAATCACTTGGGCATGTACTTTGAATCTCCATTAAGAAGTTGTAAACATCCTACATGTTTACGATAATCTAGCCCGATAAATCTACAATACCTATGGAGATTAACATTATAAAAGCTGGTGACTAATTTAAATAATCCTGAACACACACATCCTGACTCACACTACAAATAGCCTGCAAAATCAGTTTGACTCAACTATCAAGGACAACAGCAGTAAATAGCAAATAAGACAGTTACAGGAAAAATATTTAAATGAATGATTAGTAAAACAAGTACAGAATGATAGGTCATTATTATCATTATTGTTAATTACCAATACAGTGTTCCTGTGATTCTCTTGTGACTCAAAAGCAAAAACAGCTCTTCGTGATACTGCGGTTGTCACTATCAGCGATCTCTTCTATATTACCTTGAAGTTAGATTAACTGTGGGTTGTTAGTATTGATTTTCGGTTGCAAAGTTCAATAAAGCAATTTTTGTTGTTAGAAAGTAACATAAATACAGTTTATAATATACATACCAAAACTAGGGATATATCATTTAAAAATAAATAAAACGCTAAAGTCTGGAAGTCATTAAATTTAGTGAGAATAAATAAAACATCCTCCTACATATTTTTGATTCGATTACTTATTAACGATAGTTCGATTAAAGTCGCTACTGTATTTAATTGAACCACATTTTATAGCTAAGTACTACCTATTTGTTTTGTAGTATCAGTTCAACAGAAATCTATTTCATTTGTTAATAGGATAGTTCGTGAGAAAAGTATTTCTTATTATATACCTAGTTCTAATCTAATTTTTTTCTGATTCGTGGAATAAATTTGTTAGATAATTCATATTATATACACATTAAACATATACAAACTGGTTAGATAATTCATATTATATACACATTAAACATCAATAAGTGAATTGTTTAACAAATTTTTTAGTTTGATTTCAAGGGAGCAATGATAAATAAACATAACATTTAATTATGCACATTACAATATTTAATCGTTATTATCTTTATTAACAAACAAATGCCAATGATTAAGTATCAAAGCTAGGTCATGCTAGCTAGGTAAATGAAATACTCATAAAATACTTAGATCATTTTATGTGTCTGAATGTGTTTGTCAAGTGATCAATTATAGGATATTGTCATGTTTTATTAATATCGCACGGATCTCATGAGCATTTAAGGGTTTTGCATTCAAGTCCTCTCATAAATAAAAACTATTTAAATAGACACCTTATGTCCAAGATGACCAATAGTTATGTAAACGTGTCGTCACGGCTACCTGTCACATTAAGCACAACAAGAGCTGTGTATTTCACCGGTGGTTGCATTGTCTCTCTCACGTAGAGATCTATTGTCCGTTTATCGATCTTGCGTCTAGACACCTTGCAGTGCAATTTATAGAAAATTGTTTTAGTTGGCCTTGTATCTTTTGTGATTTCTTAAGAAAAAAGATATGGAAGCAAGAATGAGACAAGTGTGAACCAATAAAGTATGTGATGGGTTCTAGATCTATTTATTTTTATTAATATATGTTTCCTAATTGGTGACCTTTTATAGGTACACTAAAATGAGCTTTACCCAGATTGATAATATTTCCGAGGTATTCTATGACACATATACGAGTAGGTACATTTTGTTAATTTCTTTCAAAGGTGATATTTTTTAAATGAGATTACTAAAGATGAAAGGATGATGATTCCGAAACGATTCCCAAGGTGGGGTTCAAATTCGGCTTCATATGAAAGAACAATGTTGTTTTTTTAAACGTGATTTAGATATTCACATATACCTATGTTTAAAGGCTATAGCTAAAATATTCAAACCAACTCCATGAAGATATCGGAATGGTTATTTACGGAATCCAAATTTCTGAGACATTAAAAAAATGGTGCAGGAGACGTGGGCATAAACACCTCGGCCGATGACAATACGTAGTGTTTTTATGACTACGTAAATATGAAGTGTTCTTAAATACAAAAAAAGTTGTCAACATCCTTTGTATCTGCAGGTGTCTTGAATCTCACAGTCGTCTACTAAACAATATCGAAGGTGTGAAATTAGTAATAACGGAAATACTTTGTACTGCAATTGTCAGAACATCAGTCCAGTTACAGTGTAATTGCCGGAACCGGGAATACGGCGAGTATATATTATTCACCTGTTTCTATTCTTGGGTTAATGGTACGAAGAATACGACTAATAACATCCAATTACTAAATAATCATGATATAACTCTAATAAAATATTTAGTTTAATACCCATCTGTTAATACTTAAACTGTAATTCATGTATCCGAATCTAAAGACTGCCGTAAAAGCAAATTGTGGGCATCATCAATATTATACTCATCAAAGAATGAATAATTAGTGATCAATTATTCTTTTTCTTAAAAGACGATTACTAGTTTCTCGGCAACGAGATAGCAAATTTCAGTTGTTTGATTTGACGTTCCGTTTGATACAGATACTACTCAAGACCACGTTTTCTCTCTAAGGTTCTTTAAAGACAGCCTAGAAATTCATCTTAACAATCACATCTGAAGTCATAGCGATTAATGTCTATTAGTAGTCTATTATTATTATTTTTAATGGGCAATGCACACCGACTACATTATGTGGTACATTTACTAATGTCTAATGATGACAGGGTCCGGGGCCTACCAATTATAAAAATGTATGTGTTACATACCTATTCCATGATATAAAAAGTGTATTAAAAAACTAATTTTGCAGCCTCCTATTTACTTACTATTTCTATTTATTGAATTCAGAATACCTTTTATATATTTATGCCTCTAGTATTCCTGTTTAAATACTACTTTTTATTTAACTTTGAATGCAGTTAATAATAATAAATCTTACTTCTGGATTCCACATAAGGTATATCATTGTTACATATTGCATGTTGTTACTTCCATTAAAGTCTTCGCATTAAAGCGGGGCCCGGGGTGGAGGCCGTATTTACCCTTACGCGTGGCGTGGGAGTGCCGGGCGCGTGCCGCTCCCATCGCGTGATACCCTCTGATTGATCAGTGTTATTTGTTCCGATAGCTGTATACCCATTGTGTTCATGCGGTTAAGTGCTCTCCAAAACAATTGTTTTGAGCTTTCAATAACTCTAATCTAATCTAATCTAATGAATAACTTTCGTATCGGTCAGTCATTTTAAAAAACCTTTATTTCATTGCACAACTTTTCTTTTCGGATTGTAAGTAAATTTTTAAGATTTAAATATAATAACGTTCCAACGTTTAATAATATTTAAAATTGTACTTAATTTGTCAAAACTACGCTCGAAGTAAGTAATAAACCAACCAAGAGGTCCTAATCAACCCCACTATCAATATTGGCTAGCCGTTATTGTTCCTCAGTGTGTGCTTATTCACAGAACAAACAGTTCGATTCGTGTGATATACTCCCTCCTATCCCACGGGAGGGCGCAAGAAATCCCTTAATTCGGCCAGTGCAGGTGCGGGCTCATTACGCACTTTTCCGCCACGTGGCGGCGCGTGCACTATTATAGTCATATCGACTCTACTTTTCAGATCTAATACACAGCACGCACTTGAAATATTACTTTGAGTCTTTGAGCGATTAATAGAGAACGTGATGTTTTAGTAGATCGATAGAAATTTCTAGAGATTCCGAGCACAGAACAGTGAATACCTTTATTTTCTGTTCTGTGATTTCGAGTATACTTTAACGCGAAAAAAAGAAAGAATTTTTTTAAAGGACGCAACAAGAATATGCAACTGAGTGTGTGGACTGCGTTCAGCTGATTGTATATTGTGCTATTGTGTACTATCTAAGTACGTTTAGTCGTATTATGTACTTTGTAGTACGTGTTTTTTTTATTGTTATGTTTTTCACGTTGTTACCTGATATGAAGCAACAAAAAATTTGAAAAATGTACGAAAAGTTGTGGTTCCGATGGGAAGCGGTGATTTCTCGTGTGAACATTGTTCGTGGGAGCGGTGCTGCCCGGGTCACAGGTCGGGATAATTACGAGCGCTCGAATCGTTTGTGCACGGAATGATGAGCCCGCCCGGTGCGGTTGCTCCTTGAGACATACAACACTTTTATATTATTGTAACTAGTATTATGAATGCAAAAGTGACTTAAAGTTACTTTCTTACGCTTTCAAGCCATACTTAATCAACAGATTCTATATCAATCGGATTCACTATGACATATATACATTGTCAGAGGTACAGAACAGGTCATAGAGTAGTTTTTTTCCAAAATATAAGTTCTGTTTTATGGGAGTGAAGGCTTTTATGGAAGCAGGTGAAGGCGAGTCATCTCCTATGTACTCACTTAATTTTAGTCGCAAAAAAATAACAGAACACTGTCTTTTGTATATCTTAAAAAACAGGAACAGCTTTTCAGACAATAAGAGAAAACGTTGTGCGTCAGTAATCGTATCAGCTTCTTTTATTGGGTTCTGCGCTCTCTATTCCTGTCTAACTGTGTTCTTTTATGAACTATGTCCTAGTAATATGCTATGTTGTGGATGCATGTATGTGTGTGTGATTTACTACTTAATTACTCACATGCAAGTACGGTCCATCAACTTCAGACACATAAAATATAAATTTCAATATCAAGGTGCATCTATTAATGGAGGGGCATTGCAGAGGTATGCACCAGTCGTGAGACTGATGGTGTTTCCAAAGTAAATCGCGGTATAATTTGGTTTGAAGTAGGCGCGGGCGCGTGAGATTGTAATTGTTCCTGTGTGAAACAACCGCCCGTGGGACCTAGCAGACAAACTTCGGTCACGAAGATACAATATCATGATTATGAGATAAATATATATATATAAATATCGGTAACGTTTGTGAGGCAATTTATAGAACAATTGAATTTAAGCAACGTTTACATAAGATATTTTAGTTTCTGTTTATGGTGTTTATGGTAATGGTCAACAGAGTAGACGGGTTACCTGATGGTAAGTGACCACCTCCGCACATGGACACCTATAACTAGAGAGTCACAAGCGCGCCGTTGCTGGCCTTGGATCACCCGCCCCTCCAGAAATAGGGAAAGAGGGGCTCTTGGCCTCCGGTAATCTCACTCACTCAATTAAGGAATGCGGAGGAATTTCCTAGGTAATACCGGTTTTCTGTGAGGCCGAGGGATCACTTTGGTCAAGTCAGCTCACAGCCCGAAGCATGGCACTCCTAGAGTCAAAGAAAGTAACTAATATAGGAATTAAGAAACTCCATTTGTTTTTCATTTAAAGTTTCACTATACTCTATGACATTTTCTTTTTCATCTTTCGTTTCTCGTATGGGCAGGACTGCTTTGAAAAGTAAATACATCGAATAAATAAATTATCAAAAACTTTTAGACTTGACTAAGCATAAATAATCAGTTACAAAAAGACTATTGTATCGAATTCAAACCAAATAATATTGAGCATATATACCTCTTATACCGTTTTATTTTGTAGTGAGTGGTGGTAGAATTGATGTAATGAATGATTTTGTTCGATGTTCGACTGAAACGGAAACTCCAGAACGTCAGTTTTTATTACGTCAAGACATGAATGGTCCAGCGACCTGTCGTTCTGGGTTCTCATAAATTAGACATATGAACATTTAGCTATTTAGACATCATGTAACTTAAAATTCGATTTATTATTGACTTTTCTGAATATTTTTCTGATTCATTTTCCTCAGTTTTGTCTAAGAAGGAGGAAACTTTTTTTGAGTTTGAGAGGAGATTTTCGACGTTTCGAGAGACTTCTTGGTTGAGAGAAGTAGGTATTTACTTTTACATTTTATGTTCCTTTAAACTTCTAGTTAATTCTAGATGTGTGTTGTCGATTAATATGTGCATAGTTTTAAACAGTCACAAACTTTGAGGGTCAATTAAATTTACAACTGCTCTTTTTGTTAATCAGTGGTTATATCAATTTAATATAGCCGTCTCGGGTAGCAACCCCATCTAGAGATTAATAACATGGTTCCCATGTAGGCGGAGGGGTTTTATTCGCAATAAGCGTAAAAGGCATTTAATAATGCAGACGTCGGTCCACGTGCGTGCATTGTGAACAAATACCTAGCAATCGCAGTAATGAAGGCGAGGGGGTGAGGTGAGCTGTACGGGGAAAGTAACGGCGCGTGGCGGTCACGTGACAGTTTTACATTACCGCCCGCGGCTCCGGGTGATTAACATTAGGTTTTTGAGTAACGTTTGTACTGATTAAAAGACAACAGTATTGATTGTTAACAAAGAATGTGAAAAGGAAAACTATTTCTATTAAATACCTAATATAGCAGATCTGAGATTGTAGCAGGTTCAAAAAGTTAAAGTCTTTATGTACAATCAATATTATGTAACTAAACACTCCGAATAGGGAGTACGCAGTACCGTCTTTACAATAAGGGTACACGGGGCCCGTGCCTAGGGCCCCCATCTTCATGGGCCCCCGAAAACGAATACATAGAGCGAAATTATTTCTGTAGCCAATCCTTTCCACCCCTGCAGATGGGAGATAATTCGTTGGCTTATGATGCCAAGGAGAAAGTCGATCTCCTAGGCAAGCTTTTTGCATCCAACTCGACTTTAGATGACGAAGGAAACGTACCGCCTACCATGCCGCGGTGCCAAAGCCATATGCCGGAAATCCGGATCACACAAAAATCAGTGCGCAAAGCACTCTCTTCCCTCGACATTCATAAGTCGTGTGGGCCCGATGGAATCTCTCCTATCGTGTTGAAGACGTGTGCTCCGGAGTTGACACCGGTTTGACTCCTACTCCCAAGGCGACGTTCCCAACTCTTGGAAGATGGCGTTTGTGCACCCGATCCCTAAAAATGGTGCCTGCTCTGACCCTTCCAACTAGAGAACTATAGCCATAATCCTTTATTCTCTAAGATTATAGAATCCATAATCAACTGCCAGCTCCATCGGTGCTTGGATGATCACCAGCTACTCAGTGACTGACAATATGGTTTTCGCCGGGATAGCTCAGCTGGTGATCTTCTCGTCTTTATAATACACCTGTTCACACACTTGGCTTGTGCGGTTAGTTTGGACATGGCGAAGGCCTTCGTTCGGATTTGGCATGAGGCGCTTCTCTCGAAGCTCCCTTCCTTTGGGCTTCCCGAGAAATTGTGTAATTGGGTCACCAGTTTCCTTGCCAGACAGAAGCATTAAGGTGCATGCTCAAACTTGAAATTCGTAAATGCTTTTGTACCACAAGGCTGTGGCTATCACCCACACTCTTTCTTCTGCATATCAATGACATGTTGCAAACTAGTAGCATCCATTGCTATGCAGATGATAGTACAGGAGATGCCCTTTACACTGGCCGCCCCAATATTTCTCGGGAAAGCAACGTCATCAACAAACTTGTGTCTGAAATTTAAACTTCCTTAGCGGAGGTTTCAGATTGGGGCCGACTAAATCTAGTCCAGTTCAACCCAAAAAAGACACAGGTCTCTGCGTTCACCCCAAAGAAGATACCATTTGTCGTATCATCTCGGTTCGAGAGGCATGAATCCTAGGCATCGACATATCGAGCGAAGTCCAGTTTCGGTGTCACTTAGAGGGTAAAGTCAAATTGGAATCGAAGAAGCTTCGGTGTGCTGGACTGGTTGAGGCAGTATTTCACTCTGGCCCACCGCCTTCAGCTCTATAAGTATGTACTTAAAATAATTATATTCTCAATATCTAATACTAGGTATTTATTCATAAGAGTATTGTCTATGCTTGCCTACAAATGAAAACATATACCTACCTAACTTATTAGAGTGAGAGGAAAGTAAATTTACCTATTAGTAGTAGTAACTAAATTATTTTTATTTACCTTTCTAATTTTATTTCTGGGTTACGGATTGAAAAGAATACAGAAAGTTATATGTATTAAACAATTTATGATCATGATAAACACGTCTATTTTAGAAAGATCATCTGATTGTGCTTTGACAAATCGGTTTCAGTCATTGTGTTAAGTCTTTCTTCACAATTTAATATCAATAATCAGTTTAATACTTTAACACAAAAAACTATGAACGTAATGTGAAACCGTACAAACAACTTGACAGAAGACGTCGAGTGAAAATTAACGTCACATTTTGTTCCACCAATGACGTTGCGTTTTAGATATTTTCGAAATTTTCATCCTGGACAGTTGGCGCTCCACTACTGTGCGCTTTTCGAGACAGTTTTTGCCCCGCACAACGAATCTGTGGAACAGGTTATCGTCTGCGGTATTTCCGGACCGATACGACCTTCAAACCCTCAAGAAAAGAGCGTACTCCTTCCTAAAAGGCCGGCAACGCGTTTGTGACTCCTGAGTTGCAGACGTTCATGGGCGGCGATAGTCACTTTCAATCAGGTGACCCGTCTGCTCGTCTGTCCCCTCTTACATAAAAAAATATATATATTCGGTTTTACAATACAACTTTTTTTCTATTTCAAATTTATATAATCCAACAAAAAATAATTATAAGTAAATCGGGCATTAATTAGCGACTTTGTGGCAATCCCAAAGCAACAACTTATTGCTCAGGGTTGCCACAAAGTCAACACAATATACATTGCGGAAAGAGACGGAAAATGTGGCAATGCCAATCTTGACAAATAGAAAATATTTCTCCGTTTCGCCACCGACAACAAACCCTGGTGGGGTAACAGCCCATGGGGGTTTCCACACGGAAAAAAAGTTGTGGTAAAGAAACGCCAAAGAAAATTGCATTTGACTCATTGTTCATAATGTAAATAATAAAGTATTTCTATCTAGGTATGAAGTACGCAATACCACAGGGCGTAATATGTGAACCTTGCCTATGTCAGAAACCATTGTTTCTTCATGAGAAATACCAACTGAACAATACATAAGTTACTTTTAAACAATGACTGTTATAAACTCCCACAGATTTATTACAAAAACTTTGTAATTTTTCCCACAATCGTTACAATAAAAGCCGGGGATCAAACGGATTGGATCACCCCGAGCGCACGTTGTGACGTCGACCCATAATCTTCGACCATCGTAAAAAGATCCCAGACTGCATACAACGAACTTTTTATAATTCATATATTGTGTAACCAGCATCAGCATTTGCAAAGGGTCTATTTAAAATGGCGCGGGAATGGTTTTCGTATGGGGTGTTTTGACATGCGTGGGAGCCGCCTCTATTGTAGAGGTACTTAACTCTGATAATGGAACTATAGGACCATTAACCGGATTCGTTTTGCTCATTCGTTGTAGCTAATGAATGGACATTGGATTATGACTCGTAAAGAGATTTTGATAGAGGCATGAACCTGGAACCAAAGCAAAACGCCTGCACAAGATTAATATTAATGAGCACGTATATTATTTTTTTTGAATTTCATTACAACTGTTCAATACTTTAAACATTAATATTTATTTTAAAAACGTTATTTGTTTTTAAAACGTCTATATGCTAATATGCTTTTTTTTGCAAATTGGCATTTCAATTTTCAGAAGGGAAGTTTAAAAAAAAAAGAATTAAGATCTCCATCACTTTATCATATTGTTAAGGAAACAATAAAAATTCGCACTACTAATGGCGTGTACGCAAACTATTCTCTATTCACAAAATCAATGAGCCGTGGAAAGTATTATTAAATTTTTTCGAGCACCTTTAAATGCGTTAATAAAATGTTCCAGTACCGGGGTGAAAGCCAGGTGTATCAGGGTACGATATCTTGATTCACTTATGAGGGCTTTATGAATGTCGGTTTTTTGGTGAAAGAAACGCCCTTAAACCTTTGGCGTCAATTATTTGTGACCCTAATTGCAGATGATGTGATATGGTAGTATTGTGATCGAGTTGACGGCGCTATTGCTTTATTTGTATAGTTTTTTCATCTCTGCTTTCCGGATAAAGAAGTTGTTTAGGGTTTTTAACTTTGTTTGCTATTGTTGACTTTCTGAGACGTTGCATTTTACCATGCCTTTGTAGTAGACGTTGGGTTATGAATGTCATAAAAGATGTTAAACACAATATGCTGGTTTTATTATTTTTAGTGTTTGATACGTTAATTGGGTCAAATAATTTGCCAGCTGCTGTTTATAATGTACTAAAAATAGATGGCGGTTCTATTTGTTAATTACTCGGATGCGTGAATCACCAATTCATCACAGTTTTGGTCAGTAACGGTACCAATTATTGTCATAAAACCTAAATTGGAGAATTAAGATTGGTATAGCAATTTGCACTGTAAAGAACATATGTATTGAGAATAGGCAGGTCTGCCTAGTTTGGAATCAGACGGCCGTGTAAGATGTGTGAAGTTATTATTATTATTATTCTCTTTATTACATTATATATACATATTGATTACATTTTTAAATATATTACAAAAATTATTATTATTGTTTGGAAAGCTTCATGTGTGTACCACATCAGAGATGGCAGGGCATGGTTATCGATGCCAAACAAAATTAAAGAACATCACTTAAAGTCTGTGACATCAAAGCTTTTCCTGGCCAGTGAGTTTGAAGACTGACCTACAGATCTGACTAGTTATAGATCTTTGCGTTTACTTATTCTATAGTCTATTTAAACATATGTCATTATCTGTAAACTGCAAAGTGAATTTTGTGAATATTTATTACTAGTTTTGCCCGTGGCTCTGGCAGCGTGTATGTCGGTTTTCGCGGTGAAAGTAGCCTATGTCCTTCTTGAGGAATCAAAGTATCTTCATGCCAAATTACATTAAAAAAGGTTTAACGGTTTAGCTGTGAAAGTGTAACAGACAGACATACAGATTTACTTTCGAATTTATAGTATGAAGTCGGGATATCTCCATCTACCTAATTATGATAGATCATACCTATGATTTTAATAGCTTATAAAATGATTAGCTCTGATTAATTTTTCGTATACTTTTACATTAAATATGTATTAATATCAATTTTCTCTACATTTGATTTAGGCAAGGTGTTAATATAGCACCCCTATGAAATCACCAGTACAGTTGGTCCGTATGTGAATCGCGGTACGTCGCTTTTCACACCGCGACGCAAATCGCAGCTGCGACGGACACGCGCTTACAGCTGCCGTGAATCGCGTTGTATGCAAACGCCCTAATAAACTAACAATTTTTATTACTTACATTGACACTATGGGCGTAATATGACGTCGTAGATTATGGTACTAATATTGAAAGATAAGACAACAAAGTCAAAGACTAAAAATCTATGTAGTAAATAGTTTCCCACGGGCAAATGTAAAGTTACTAGGAACAGCGGCCTTTCCGAAATATAAGGTAGGTCCTGTGGAAAGATAATTAAATAGGTGAAATTCAACGAAAGCTTTAGATTTCACTAATCAGATTATATTATAGCGTTCTGTATTTAAATAAATATGACGGCATTTTACCTAATCAGCTTTGTTTACACTCTGTCTAGATAGTTGTAACGGAGCTGAATTAAAAATATATAATATCTCTTAATCGAACTAATTAGCTGATAAGGTAGACTTTACTGCCATGCTCTGCCGGGGAACGATTGTTATGACCCCCAACACATAGGCAGGATCCTTCAAATAGGCGAGTTACCCATGAAAGCTATGATAGCAAATAAAATTATTATATACATATCTGAAATAAGTGAACTTAAGACGCTTACTATTAAATCCTAAAAATACATATTTGATTTTGTCGGAGTACAATATCTAGGTGACCTGATTCGATCAACTGACTACGCTCTTTAACATGTTTCCATCTTTGAAATGGTTTTAAAATGGTAAACAAAGCTAGTAGATGTTCTAAAAAGTTCATAAACTTAATCACATCTAAGCATACAGATATGAACTGTAATCAAGCTGAAGTCAAATGTTTTCAGATGTTAGGCATGTGCCGCGTCAGACGAGGTCCACATGGGCGAGTGCGATACAGAGCTCCTTGTATGATCGCCTCGACGGCTATATCTGTTCGCGCACGTGGCGCCCGCGCAGGGCGGCCCGCCCCAGTACAGAGTTAAGCACGATTTAAAGATATTTTTATTAGCGCTGAGAATGTAGCTTTTGCTTTAACATTTTAAAACTTATGATTTTAGAAATAGATAAAACTAAGCTTAACGTTTAAAGAGTAAACTAAGACGGTTTTGTGTGGGTTTCTTACCGAGATAAAGGGGGTCTTTATTGCGTTCTAAATTTGTTGAATTTGGGTTAGTTAGATTATTATTTTTTTTGGCATTAGCTTGATGGCAACATAAAAATACTTATACTTTGTCAATTATAGTACTGATGTTAAGATAGGCTAAGCAATAGAACTACAAATAAGGTGTGAACCGTCTAACATCTACCATCAAACTCTGGACCCGATTACCTTTTTTTTATAACATTTCATAATGTTCTAAATAATAATGCCTTCTATAAAGTCCTGGTAATCAGACCGTTGTTGGTCTTATATCGACGGACGTCTCGTGATCGAGAGAAGAAATAATATAGCTAGGAGAATGAACTAAAGTCTCTACTACTATATTTATATAAATAAATATATATAGAAAATTGTCGAGACCTTAAATTCAAAGACAATCGATAACTGAAACCGCCTAAGGCCCTACTTTGTAGTCTCTACAATACAGTGAATAATATTATTCTAACGAACAAGCACACTGGCAATAAATGACTTGATTGATATCGACCGAACAAAGTATGCACGTGAAACATTTCACATCTGGGCACATTCAGTGTTCATTGTTAAACCCCCGACATTCCGCCTGATTAATGATAGCAGTACTGTGTCAATATTTGCATAAGAAACGGACAAGAAAGAAACGTATCCTCCCGCAGATCTCAGTCACTTCCATGAGATGCCTTTCGTCTTGTATGACATACAGCACTTTATTTTATTTTTATTTTGAATTCTATCTACACCTTAAATAACACACAGTTTTATTTGAAAAATTGTAATTTTAATGCCAATACCTGAAAACCGATCTTATGTTATTGTGTCAAGATACAAATTCAGATGATCTTGTTATCTGCGAGGCAAAGATCCCATGTAAACTCGGCAGGCGCGTCAATAAAAATATTCATTGGCTCACACTCTATTTAACTCTTGATGAGACAACTCTGCGAGAAACTTCAAGGATGTACCAGATTGTGTTTCTGGAAACTCATAATATGAGGCACGTATCTTAGTACTTATGTTTTTACCTTACGAACGTGGAGATGCTATCATACAAATCGTGCAATGCTTGAACAATTGTGTCCAAGAAATAAATGTTATCTTTAAAGATTTCTGTTGAATAATTTGTTTACTGTCAGCACCTTCATAAATAGTTGTAGAGTCTACCTTTTTCAGATTCTGCCTGAGCAGAGATTCGGTTCACGTTTATCTTTTGTTGATCAATTAATTCACCATGCAAACATCAATAGGGTTCTCCTAAGGCTAACTGAAATAGGAGTACCCATTAGATGAAAATTGGCTATTTGATCCGCCTATGCCTCTTCTGTATAGTCGAACCAAACTTAGAGTCAGAGTATGTATGTTTGTATATACTCCAAATGTGTCGTTACTTAGTAGATTATAATGAGATCAACACGTTAGTCAAATTATTCAAAATGTATTCTTTGTACTCATGCCAAAATAATTCATGTACATTTGGCAAATATTGTTCTATGTGACATCCCTAAAGTATCTTAGACTTGTCCATAGAAGCGGCCTGATTGATGCAATGAAAAATGACGCGACAATGTTTTGAGAAATTGCGTGCTCGAGAGGGACAGCTTTGTAGCGAACACAGAATGAGATTTTATTACTTGCATAATTTATTAAGAACGTGAACGTTAAGGATCAGTGTAAAACTTTGTACGCTTTTGTTGACCACTTGATTTGGGAGATGAGCGTTCATCATAAAGGGTTTTGATCCTCGAAAAGGTTTACATTTATCTTCGTCTAATTTTAGGAGAGCCCTTTTTACCGATCATTTTAGTTCGTAATAAAAAAAAAAATGAAGTTGCTGTTTAAGTCTTACATGTTTTTTCACCCTCTTCTCTTTATTTTTTATGTAGGCTTCGTCCTTAATTCGCATTTCGGAATTCAGATTCTTGTAGAGTTGTCTCCGATATCAGCTAAAAATACTATTCTCTGGGGATAGGCAAACCAAATTGATTAACAAAATCTGTATTGATGTTAGTGAAGCTGCTGTCCAAAAAAGTATTAAACAAAACGTAATGGTTTCTACTTGTGTTTTAGAGTGATAAAGGTGGTCCAGTGTCTATGATTAATTATTGGCAACAAGACCGAGATAACGATTAGTGTCTATCGTTTGGTCATTTAAAATCGGGCCCCTAATAAGCCGGTTGCACCGTAATGACTGTGTGGTTAACATTCGTCACCGCGAATGATTTGTCGTTTCGGCCTCTCGCGCCAGGTGTCTGCTATTCCGTCTGATCGCGGACTCCGTCTGCTTGTACTTCTTCTCATTTATTCGTGTCAAATAGCTGTTATTTTGAATTGAATCGATTTATACTTGCTCCTTTTTTATTTATAAGTTTTCTTCCTCAATTCATTAGGAAGTTAGAATTATTACCATACCATCTCTACGAATAGTTTTCGAGATTGTGGTATAAACTACAAGTATGTTTATAACAGTACCTATTTATTATGGTCAATTTAAATAAGCTTCTGTGTTGACTTGTATAGTGATACTCTTTTTTTCTGTTTTTAACAAGGCTTCGTACCAATTAAAGATGGTTCACACAGTAAACAATTACGATTCTATTATAGGTTTTCTTTGTATTCAATTGTTACCTGATGGCTATTCTTCATAATTCAATCAAATGCAGGATTACTCCGCTGTAGATAAGACCAGCCGTTCGCCAAATGTTAGCTATTTGTTTTGTTTAAAATGCACGTGTTGCAAACCCACCCAGATGGCAGCGGTTTCCACCATTTTCATAATTACCTAGTATGAGGAAACAATAAGGCATTTATTACTGAACTTTATTGGTAGCCTGCCTGTATGTTTGACGGAAACGTTCGGCCACATTTGGCGATCACCTTTCTTTAGAAAGCTATAAGCGCTAGTTGTAAAACATTTCATAAAACAGTCGTTATCTCGCCATGTGCGGTGCAACTGCATCGGTGCCGGTTCCCATACCGATGCACGTGTGAGGAAGCTAGCATTTGTTCGCAAATCTGTGCGACACATTGGCGCAGTTATCAGCAGCTCCCACATGGGGATGTATGATAACATTGTACCTCCATGTTGGTTTTTCTGTGAAGCTGGAGTACTGGAATCGGTCTGATGCACAGGTGTTTGTTAATAGTTTTGCTTTTGCATTTGTTATTATGACTGGCAAACGAAGATATGTAGATGTCAATAAGTTGTTGGATTCACATTGTTATATGACGTTCATAACAATACTTTTTTGAAAATTTATAAAAATGAAATAAGTTTTAGACCTCAATAGTTTTAGTTACACTTAAGATTTAAAGCACCTGAAAACCATCCTGGCTAAACTAAGGAAGTTGTGTATAATGTCTAACTCTCGGTTGAGTTTGGTCTTAAAGATTGGATCTTTATGAGGTTTGTTGTCTTCTTATATTATGATAAATAATTGTCTTGTATTAGTTAAAATAAATAATAAGGATTTTAATACTAACGTAACGTAACATAACGCATGTTTAAAGTTTTCGGTACATTGTTTAATGATGATTGTAAAAATTGTACGTTCAATAAAATAATGAATTGGTCTGATCATAAATATAGAATTCAAAGTTAAATGTTTACAAAATACACATCAGTATGAACTAGTTACTTGGAGATTCGATAAGTGTGTTGACGGCTGCATAGGTATACCAGAATCTCTTAGCACGAAAAAATTGATAATAATGATTTTCACCACCCACCATGTCAACTCAAGACGTCTGTCCTTCGTTGCGGAGATTTTGTGATTTCTATGTTTTGAAAAAATGTTAAAAACACGAGAGCTACTCAAACGTAAAATATTGTTTTCACTGTATATCTTAAGAGGCGCGACAAAAAAGGATAACTCCAACATAATCCACGCTTGAAATGTGTCGAAGACTTGACCGATAAGTTGAAGTGATTCCGATACTTTTAGTCCTTTTATTCATTTTAATATATTTTCACTCATTTACGGGTGTTCCCAGTACACAGAAGGCAAACTACGTAATTTTAATTTTAACACGTAACTTTGCTACGCGTGATAAAAAGAGGAGAGGGAAGGAAGAAAATCTTATTAAATGATTTGGATTTTGAGTTTATCAGAAATAAACTTCCAGAATATTATAAATTACGAAAAGAAATCTCAAGAAAAAAAAACAAACATTTCAACAAGTTATTAATTTTCACGGAAAGAGAGAAACTCTCAAATATTACCATTGATAGCATCCTTTACGGTTTGTTCTGGCGTTGTTTAATTTTTCGCTTTTCGTAAATAATCGCTACATTTTAATCTCTCTAAAGTGAATGCACTTATTAATTACTTATACATACGACGATCGGCATGTGACGAACTAGACATCAAAAATAATTAGCCAAGAAGTTAAGTGTTAACATGAAATAAGCAGAATAAAAAATCTATAAAGAGGCATCTACAGGCAGTAAATACGTCATCATTAGGTTATACATTTGCAAACAATAGCATTCTTATCTAAATATACCTATTATCGAACGTATCGTTCGTAATCGTAAAAATATTTGTAAGGCCAAAGCACTGATGATCGTAAATGTGCCAATTCGCCAGTACATTCAGGTGCAGTTTTTATTGTGCCTATTTTCTTATCATTCTTTAGGTATTTCAATTTACCAACGTATGCACGTAAACAAAATAATAACGTGTTAAACATTACACGTATGTTTGATAGTATATTCTCTTGCAGAATGTTATATGTATTCATTTCATTTTTAATGGTAAAAAAATAGATTACATGTTCATAACTTCTTTATTATATAACCTCCTTGCTAAGGAGAAGTCTATGTCCAGCAGTGGACTGTTTTAGGCTGTTGACGTGATGATGTGATGAATTTAATTTGACTTATTAATGGTTTTTTTTAAAAGACGACTTCCGCATTATGAATATTACAAACATACATGAAACGGACACAAAGAATACCCAGGCTCGGAACAACAATTTGCGGATCACACAAAGTGTCGTCTCATCGGACCCACAACACTCAGCGTAGTGGTAAGCGGCGTGGCGACCACTTAAACCACTACGCCATCCGTGTGGTCAAAAATCAAACTATGGCAGTAATCAGTTTCTAAAATATAAGGAATGGTCAAATATTTTTAATTCGCTCGTTGAACTTTGAAATATCTTATAAATAAGTTATTGTATAATTAATGAAAGTTATTGTATTAGTTAGTTGTTATTATTTATTTTCCTTTCCAAGGAGAGGCCTATGTCCAGCAGTGGACTATTAAAGGCTGTTGATGATGACGTTGATAGTTAATTAATAACTTATGCCACTCGGATATTTATTTTTATCTAAGTCTTCGGTGATTCGAAATAGGTGTGAAATAGTTTCGAAATAAGTATTAAAATTTAGCCTTTTACTGAGATAATGCCTCATTACACTATATCTTTGTACCTGTTTTTCATGTAATTTATAACTTTGATATTCTGTATCGGTACGTATACTGATTGTCTCGTTTATGGAACACTGTAACTTTCACCTTAAAATCTATTATACTTTTATATATGTAGCATAGTTACAAGGCATTAAGTTAATATAAATTTTACAAGTCTCATTTGGTGGCCCACGTTATAAAGTTTCATATTTGGGTCATACGATCATTTGCCACTGACGTGTTATCTAAAAAACATTTTATTTTAATATATGCTTATTATATCACTGTCAATTATACTTCTTCCGCCTGTAACATACACTAAATCGTTACTAATAAAATAATATATAGCGTTTTCCAAAATATACTTACAGGGTTTCATTGGAAGTTCTCAATTCGGTTGTACTTTCAAATATGAGCAAATCAGGAACTAAATTCGAGACTATGATCAAACAATGATGTCTATCCCAAGCGTATAGCCAATTAAACATGTAGGTAGATACATCAAAATCTTTATTAACTTTTTAATAGTTTTTTTGAACACAATCGACTACAAAATTGAAAGATCATGCTTCTCGAATAACCGAAATATTTTTCCTCTTGTTACACGTATAATACTTAGCTTACAACAGTATATGACGCATCTGAATCGTATATATTTTACCTTCTATCGTACACGGTTGGTGTAATAACCGTGAGGCCCGTGGACAGATGTTCGGCGATAACGTATCTACGTAATAAGATACTCCAGCAACTGTTGCGTTATTTCCATATAGTGCCATCACTCGCGATACGCTGCCGTAATTTGTATACCATACTGTTGAATCAGTACTCGAAACGTTATCACAGTTCTGGTATGTGCACACTTGTGGCTAATTATGTTGCTCGTTAATCCGGAAAGTATCGATTAGACTGCTTTTTTGATATTATTTTTCTGTCTACACTACTATTTTACGCATTTCGAGACTTATATGTTAGTTTTAATAAGTAGTAAGAAAATAAACTTTTCTGTAAAGTGCTTATTTATGTTTGAGATTGTAATGTTCGTTTTCGATTAGGGATTTGTCTTGAGCACGGAAAATTACGCGATTTTACCAGTAGAATTGCTTTGCATTACATCCTTTAATTAATCAGTTAGTCTGTCGGCCTAGTGATTAGCGATCCTGACTGCTAGACCAAAGGTCGTGGGCTTGATTTCATCTCAGGAAAGATATAGTGTTATGAGCACGATCATTTCTTTTATTTGTTCATAGGGACATTTAACAGTTACACGAACGTGTAACCTAGACCAATATTAATAAAATGACATGTAAATCGCACATATTTTACACTTTTCAGATTTATATTAATTTTAAATATTTTTTTGATAAAAAAGCCTAATGCGAAGATTTAAGCATTTGTTCGTTAGTTAATAATAATAATCTTTACTGTAACAAGTAAGTGTAAGTGGATTACAAACATTATACAGCCCTGATTCCATAAATACAGAACAAAATGTTAGATTTTAAACATTTTACTAATCCTACTTTTTTATTTCACTACAGGCCCTAGAATGAAGTAAAACACATAACTCTTAGTGTAATGTGTCTAATCTACTTAAAATTTAATTGTTTTTTTTGCTCACACGTCTTAATTATTCATCAAAATATCTTGAATGCACATTATCATAGGTACAGAATAGTACGTAGGCTTCCTATTAAAAATATTGTTCTTTAGGGTTTGAAAAGTTACTTTACGCAAGTACAAGCTAGTGATACATATTAATCTCTAGAATTGTCCACATGAATTCGTTATTATATTGAAATATTACACGTAGGTACGATCGCACTCGGAAAATCTGGATCTTGTTGTCTAGAGTAGGGCGATACCTAAGTTTAAGCTAACATAATAATATGGCATTAAAAAATATCTTATCCTTAAAACCTTTTTGTTTTGTCGAACAATGATCCGTTAAGCAAAATGTAGTATTGTAAAAAAGGCGCATAAATCGTAGTATATCAGTGCTGTGCTTATGCTCACACGTGTGCTCATCTTTACACACCCGCACAGCTGCGTGCACGTGTAGATTGTCATCTGTGCGGTTCCAAGCAGTCGTAATTACACAGGTATGTACCTACCTTACTACATAACTAGATTTTAATGTTTTCTATCTGGTTTTTAAGAAACTTAATAGGGTAAGAATCCAAAAATCTTTAAGGAACTTGGTATTACTTTCGTACTTTTTAGAAAACATGTGTTCAGTTATAAAGCCATAAAATTTTACCATCAGTGCTTTCTGAAACAATTGAAAATGGGCAGTAAGGGCGCCGAAAGCTGCTTGATGTTTATTTCGTTTGAAATTAACTATCATAAAATATTTATTTAAAAACGAGTCTTTCTTTCATCAACAAATGTTTCTTCGGTTCTCACGTCCATGTGTACTACAGGATTTTGGGCAATCGACATGGAAAACGAAGAATCTGCTTTGCAGATGGCGAGATGGTGGGCGGCTCTTTACAAGTTTTGACTTCCAGTAATGTCAAATTTGAATGTACTTAAAATTGTTCTCACGTGACTAATGCACAGTCTGTTTCAAGTCTGAACAGCCTTTTATTATTTTTCGTTCAAAGCAAAATTCTCAAAGACAATTATTAAAACTGAAAGAAAAAATATCATAGTCTTCAATGTTTGTTATTAATAGCTCTTGCAAAATCATAACTTATCACTACATGTATCGAGTATTTATATTACTATTAGTGATACATTTTTGAAGCCGTTACGAATTAATTAGTCATTATTAGCATTATGGGTTCTAGTGACCTGGGCCTATTTTGAAATGAATATGTGCATATTTCTAAAATAATGAAGTTGTAATTGGCGTTGTTTGTGACGCACGACATGCTTCAGGTAATACACCGTACGACACAAAAATCTTCGTTGGAAAGTATCGCTGATCGATGTAACAGAATGAGACTGAAAAAGGAAAAGAAAAATTGACTGTTTTTAGACAAACGGTAATTGTTATTTTAAAACCTACCCACATTAATCTTGTAGGAAAACTATACATTTGATACTTGGACCGTCCGGTTTTTGCGCAAAACGACTCGTGTCGTGTGTGGAGCGACCAAGAGTTGTGGGTTGTAGTCCTATATTTGTTGCCTGGTACATTAAGTGGGGCAATGTTCATTAGAGAGGTCTATTATAATATTTTCCTAATTTGTCTCTATAAGAGTAACGCATTGTATGTAGAGATTTTCTTATACCAGTTAGGAGGTCCAGTAGTTGTAATACTGTGTAAATAAATGTATTCGTTAATTAGAGCATTTTTATGCCTAATCATTTGTGAAGTCAATTTAATGTTGGGTTGGCAACTACAAAGTTGTAGAAATAAACTGAGAATAATATTCAAAGCAAATATTTTTAAATTTCATGTGAATCATCAAACATTAATTAACCATAATAGACATCATTTTAGTTTGAAAATATCAATTTTTAGTTTATAAATGTCATTCGGAAAATATCAACTTTTATTTTATTAAAATAATGGAAACCTAGTAGCAATACGAGGTTGAACTAATATTTAAAACTGTTATTTTTACTGAGTGTATTCATTTATTATGTGTACTGAGATGGAATTAATGGACGTCTATTGGCGTTAAAATAATGATTCGTTTAATAATAATAGGCATTGACATCCGGCGGACGAACCATGTCTGAGTTTTATGTACGCGTGTTTAGTATGCATAATAATGAGTCGTGGTTTGCCAATTTCATTTTTATACTACGCTTAAAGCATAATAACTGGCCGCCATGACTTTTATAAGCAGTTTTAGTTAGATTTTCTGTCTTGTTCTTGGCAGTTTAATTTAAAGTACGCGTAAAGTTGTTCATACCATCCCACAAGATTTCTAAGACTGACAAGTCAGCCAGTGTGTTCTTAGTGACAGATAATGGGTAAAATTCATGGTATGTTTTAAGTCAAGAGTGAACGTAGAAATATTTTTTCTTAATTTGAAATATTTTAGAAAGGACCTACATATTATTTTATTTAAAATTTCTTGAGACGTTTTAATTACAACCGGCTTTAAAACGAGTAATTTATCAAAACAGCTGTTTTAAAACTTTTCGTTTTTAGTTGATGGGTTATACTTTCAAGATGGCACATGGACAGCAGGTCAAGATTGCATGATGAGCTCCTGGGAAACTAAGGGCACTTAAGGGTTCTCAAGGCTGCAATTTAATTTGAAGAAAAATAATCCATCATCATCATCATCATCACATCATCAGCCTGTAATAGTCCACTGCTGAACATAGGCCTCTCCTTAGAAAGGAGGTTTTGGCCTACTATACCACGCTGGCCAGACGGGTTGGTATAGGGTTTGTGACAAGTTTTTCTTCTTTTTGCAGAGCTGGTGTCCTGCGTTGTTTTGGGTCCTTAGTCGGCTCTTACGACACCCACGGGATGAATTGGGGTAGTGACATTCCGTATTCTTAATCCGTCACTACACGGACATAAAAATAATCCAACCAAGGGTCAAAAATTGATGTCAACTAAAAAATAGATAAAAATACAGTCTGTTTAAATTTTTATGTAGAAGATTTGGGCACATTGAGTTCGATTAGAGCTTTTTAATACCTACCTGATGTACCTATGATATGTCCATATCCATACATACGAGTATAATAAATATGATGTAATTTCATCATTATTTCTTACATAATACATTACGTAGTACATTTATTACTTATGTAGAAAGTTTCATGTAACCTGTAAGAAATATGTATTTTTCAGAAGGCCGACGTGATTCTTGCACACTTGTATTTTAGATGAAATAATGTTTATTTTTAGGTTTGTCAGTTCTTTGTTGATGTGACTGTAAGATCTAAATATTGGCGCATGTGCACATCAAATGTGCGTGTGCGCACAAGGGCGCATTGAGCAGCACGCAGGCGCGACACCGCTGTGTAGCGCCACGTGCGAAGCAGATTGACGCTCACATATGCTTCTTACTAACAAATGTACTACTGTCTGACTACATTCATAGCTATTATGCGTTAACTCAATTATAAGTAATCAAAGCATGATTAGAGAACCTATTATTCTTAAAAGCTACATTGATTTGAAGTAGAAACGGCAATGGCTAATTTTATTATAGTTTTCATCACATGAGGGAGAAAGTATGTCTGAGGGACGGATAGCCGTCTATATGTAACTGAAACAAAAAAATTGTGACAAAGCGGGGAAGAATAGGTTTCTAAATTTGCGTAAGAGTCGAGGATTATCAAAGAAAAGATTGACAGACTACGTGAAAAGGATATCACTAGAAAATGAGTCCTCAGCTAAAACCTTACTCATTGTATCCTATTACTTATGGATAAAAAGAATAAGTTACCTTTAAAAAAAATCGCAACTGTCATGCTAAAAACTGAATAACGCGCCATACGTGTAGAGGATCAGTTCAGAATTAATAAATAAACTTTAAATTTAGAAATATATAAGTAGGTAGAAACCTATGTGACCTACATATTATTACAGGTATGAACCCTGAAAACATTTCACCCATATTTTGGGCAGTTGTGTGAAAATAGATCATCCTAAACGAAATTGGGAAAATTTTTACAGATGTTGAGTTTACAAATAATTACTTGTCTTAGAGACCACTTTACTACTTACATGATTGTAATATGATATTGAGTAATATTGATATATTGAGTGACTATTAATTTTTTATATAAGTTTGGGTCATGAACAAAAATGAACCGAATTGCGTTACAACTACGGAACTTTTTTAAGCCTATGAGATATAAATATACTTTATGTAACATTGTATGTCAGGGCGACAATTGCTCCGGTGTAAGAACACACGGACGGGAGCCCGGCTCCTCGAGGTAGCCGGCGCTACCAGTGGCCCCAAAGCCGATGCCCTAGCGGCTAAGCTGAGGGAGTCACTGGATGCAGCTGACGTCCGAGTGTCCAGGCCCACTAAATGCGCCGAAGTCCGCATCACGGGCCTGGACGACTCTGTCACGGCGGACGAGCTCAGACTCGCCGTGGCGGAGACGGGAAGCTGCCCTCTGGACAGCGTGAAGGCCGGAGCAATACGCTTCGGCCCCGGTGGACAGGGGGCAGCGGTTGTCAGCTGCCCCATCGCGGCGGCCCAGAAGGTCGCCGATGGACGGAGCCTCCTGGTCGGAGGTTTCCTGAGGGCGCAGGCACGGCTCCTGCAGGCCCGACCGGCAAGGTGCTTCAGGTGCCTGTCGGTGGGTCACGTAGGGGTGCACTGCACGGCGGAGGCCACCGTAGGTGACCGATGCTTCCGCTGTGGCCAGCCCGGTCACAAGGCGGGTGGCTGCAACGCTCCGCTGCGTTGCTTTAGGTGCGCAGCGGGGGGCAAGCCTGCCGACCACCGGGTTGGTGGTAAGGCCTGTGCCCTACCGAAGCCGGGAGGCCGACCTTCCGCCTCCGAGCCGCTGATCCAGACGGAGAGTGCCGCTGGACAGCCGCAAAGCTCGCTGCGGGATGCGGGGATGGAAGTCCAGTGATGGATCCACATCTCCGCATCCTCCAGGTGAACGTAGGCCACGGTGCCGATGCTCAGGATCTTCTGCTCCAGAGCATGGCACAGTGGTCCATCAACATCGCCGCTATCGCCGAGCCATATGTCCATCGGTTTCTCGGGCCTGCCTGGGAGACCGACTTGGACGGCACGGCGGCCCTGGTGCACGGTACCGCAGCCGGCACTCCACCTCTTGCAGTAGTTGCAAGGGGACGGGGCTGTGTAGCGGCGATAGTTGGAGATATAGCGGTCGTGGCCGCTTATTTCACGCCGAACCGAAACCTAACTGAGTACGAGCAATGGCTCGCTCAGCTGGCCGTCGTCGTCGATGCCTGTCGCCCCCACCCGGTTCTTGTGCTGGGGGACTTCAACGCCTGGTCGCAGGCTTGGGGTTCCCTGCGCACGAACCCGAGGGGCAGGGCATTGGAGAACTGGGCTGAAAGATTCGGCCTAGTTCTCCTAAACCGGGGGGCCGTGGCCACGTTCGTGACGGCGAGTGGTAGTTCGATCGTGGACATCTCGTTCGCATGCCCCTCGCTAGCGCGTCGTGTCCAAGGCTGGCGCGTCGTTGTCGGGGAGGAGACAGGTTCGGATCACCGATATATTCGGTTTGACGTCTCCGCCCCTGCAGATGGCGCGCCGGTCAGACCGGCACCACCTGAACCACGTTGGGCGCTCAAGCGCTTAGATCGCGACCTCCTCCTGGAAGCCGCCATCGTACAGGCCTGGGCTCCTGCGCCGGACAGGCCTGTCGACGTCGATGCTGAAGCACAGTGGTTCCGGGAGGCCATGACCCGCGTCTGCGATGCGGCGATGCCTAGGGCTCAGCCCAATACTGCAAGGCGCCAGGTCTACTGGTGGTCGCCGGAGATCGCACGGCTGCGTCAAGCCTGCGTGACCGCGCGCCGCCAGTGGTCCAGGTTCCGCAGGAGGCGTCGCCGCCACGAAGATGCGGCAGCGAGAGAGGCGGAGCTGTTAGCGGGTTACAGGGTTGCCAAGAGGACCCTTCAGGCAGCGATAAAGCGGGCCAAGAGCGAGGCCCGCCGCGAGATGCTGGAGACACTGGAGCGGGATCCGTGGGGGCGCCCCTACCGTATGGTTAGGGGCAAGATGCGCCCATGGGCCCCGCCGCTCACACGGTGTCTTCAGCCAGAGCTGCTTGAGAGGGTCGTTGGCTCCCTGTTCCCAACGCGAGTGGTGGAGCATACTCCGCCACAGATGGCTCCGCCTCCGGCGCTTGAGGCGCCTAACGTGGATGACGACGACGTGCCTGAGGTCACTGGGGTGGAACTAAGGGTGGCGGTGTTACGGCTTAAAGCCAAAAACACCGCCCCGGGACCCGATGGCATTCCTGGCCGAGCGTGGGTCCTGGCCTTAGTCGACGAGGCTCTCGAGCCCCGACTGCGAGGGTTCTTCAGCGCATGCCTCGAGCGGGGCCAGTTTCCGAAATTGTGGAGGACGGGGAAACTGGTCCTCATCCGAAAGGAGGGGCGCCCGGCGGACTCACCGTCCGCCTACCGGCCCATAGTGTTGCTTGACGAGGTGTGCAAGCTCTTTGAAAGAGTGATTGCAAGGCGCCTCGTCAAGCATCTCGTGATGGTTGGGCCGGATCTGGCGGACAATCAGTACGGTTTCCGTCAGGGGCGCTCCACCGTGGATGCGATCATGCGCGTGAAGGCTCTGGCGGAGGAAGCAGTCTCCCGGGGCGAAGTGGTGTTGGCGGTGTCCTTGGACATCGCCAACGCGTTCAACACTATGCCCTGGAGCTGCATCAGGGAGGCGCTCGTGTATCACGAAGTGTCTCTCTACCTCCGCCGCATAGTCGGGGCATATCTGTCGGAGAGAGCCGTCGTCTACCCCAGTAGGACCGGTCTCGGTAGGCGTGAAATGTCGTGCGGTGTTCCGCAGGGGTCGGTGTTAGGGCCACTCTTGTGGAACATCGGCTACGACTGGGTGCTTCGTGGTACCTTCTTGGATGGTGTCGCCGTCGTGTGCTACGCGGACGACACACTCGTGACGGCGCGCGGCAAGACGCACCACGAGGCAACCCTGAGGGCCACGGCCGGGGTTGCCCAAGTCGTTGAGCGTATCCGGCGGCTGGGTCTCGAGGTGGCTCTGCACAAGTCCGAGGCCCTGTTCTTCCACGGGCTTCGGAGGAAGCCGCCTGAGGGATCTAGCCTCACGGTAGGAGGCACTCGCATCGGCATCGAGCCCTCGATCAGGTATCTGGGGCTCGTACTCGATGGCCGATGGGACTTCGGATATCATTTCCGAGGTCTGGTCCCCAAGTTGGTTGGGGCAGCGCGTGCGTTGGCGCGGCTGCTGCCCAATGACTCCTGCAGGAGACTCTACTCGGGGGTTGTGCGGTCCATGGCCCTTTACGGGTGCCCAGTATGGGCGGGGGCCCTGAAGGCCAGCAACGTCGCGATACTGCGACGACCGCAGCGAATGCTGGCCATCAGGATCATAAGGGGGTACCGCACGATCTCCTTTGAGGCGGCGAGTCTCCTGGCCGGAACTCCACCATGGGACCTGGAGGCGAGAGCCCTTGCGGCTCTGTATCAGTGGCGCAAGGAGGCGCAGGAGTTGGGTCGATCCCCCGAGATTCGAGAAATCGATGACCGGAAATCTCAACTCCGCCAGGTCATCATGGGGGAGTGGAGGGAACGACTCGGGCAACCGAGCGCCGGGCACGCCGTCATTGCGGCGGTAAGACCCGTTATGGAGGATTGGCTCGAGAGGCGTCACGGAACCCTCTCATACCGATTGACGCAGGTGATCACTGGGAAGGGATGTTTCGGAGATCACCTGTGTCTGATCCGCAAGGAGCCAACGCCTGAGTGCCACCACTGCGATGGCCAGACCGTGGACACGGCTCTCCACACGCTGGCAGAGTGCCCGGCGTGGGTTGAGCAGAGGCGAGACCGGCTATCGTGCGGAGCGAGAGTGCGTGGAACTCTGCCGTCTCCTTCTGCGAGCAAGTTATGCTCGCGAAGGAGACGGCGGAGCGGGACCGGGAGAGGTTTAGAACTCTCCCGGCCCGCCAGGCCCGGGCACGGGCCAGGCAGCGCAGGCGACTCAGGCGCCGGAGGTCGCAAAACGACCTTCGTCCTCCATAAGCGCAGGCCTGGGGGTGACAGGTGAGGCCATCTGTCACCCTAGCAGAAGCAGGCCGGGGTGGCGGCGAGCACGTTGCGAAGCGCGCTCGCGTCCAGGGAGCACAGGGAACATGGGGTTCCCACACGGGGCGGGGGTCGTCTACTCGTCTGTAGATGACCCGAGGTATGTCGGGGCACCAGGGCCTTCCTTTCTAGGGTATACCTGGTTCCCCGGCTATTAGTACCCGGCGAAGGCGTGCGGTTTTAGTCGGTTCGAGTCCGACATGCCACCGACAGGTGGTATCCGAGGGGATTTCCGCACGAAAAAAAAAAAAAAAAAAAAAAAAAAAAAGGGCGACAATTGCGTCTTGCCGATACTGTATAAGTTACAAGGAAATTGGTATTTTCTACCTAGAAAATGCAGCTTAGTTTAAACATAATATTGATAAAACATTTACGAAATAATCCTCTCTTTTACATCAATATTTGTTTATAAGTTGATCTTTCGAAAATGTAACAATGACGTCACCTTATGTAATCTTGCGATCTACGTCACGTCTGCGTGACGAGTTACGAAGTACGACGAATCACAGATAGTGCACGCGCCTTGTGTATGGAGACAATGAATAGGCCTGATATCACGATACCAGCCTTTGTAGTCGCCGACCATTTAACTCGCAACTGCAACAGATGGGAACAATGGCTGAATTCAATTGTCACACTTGTATATATGTACTAGCTGACCCGCGCAACTTCGTCTGCGTCTCTCAATAGTAATAAATTTTCTCCGTTTTTGAAACATTCTTCATTGGTGCACCGCTCCTATTGCTCTTAGCGTGATGATATATAGCCTAAAGCCTTCCTCGATAAATGGGCTATCTAACACTGAAAGAATTTTTCAAATCGTACCAGTAGTTCCTGAGATTAGCGCGTTCAAACAAACAAACAAACAAACAAACAAACAAACTGTTCAGCTTTATAATATTAGTATAGATTTATTCTAATATTTGTGCTTTGAGTATATATAACGAATTATTTGTATGTATAGTTATAATTCATGTACTCTTAAAAGACTTGAGATGTTTCTATGTTTTGAGAATTGCAATGACAATCACACAGTTATACAAAATTCTAACAGTTGTTAATTTATCATATTTTTTGTTATCTTTGATTTTTCTTATCCTATTTTGTTTCGTCGTAAGAAAATATATAGATTCCTATTAAAATAACTATCAGTTTCTTATAGCGACCAATGTTAGCAACGTCAAAAGCAGACTTGATGACGTAATTCAAGTGGACAATGATCCACTCACCCATTGTTGTATGCAAAGGAGGAAACTTGCTTCCGGGACCAAGGTGGTGTTCGGTTGCAAATTAGACATGTTTTATATACCATTGTGTTACTGCCGTTCGTTGGCAAAAAGTAGTTAGGTTAGTTAGATACCGCGTTGATTGATTGACGTCATGCCAAGCACGATGTTTCAACAGCATATAGGTTTTTTTTAAAGAGTAGTTTCTAGTATCATCATCATTCTGACCTTTTTTTAATATTGTTGAGCAAATATTTTCGCCTTTTTCCAATTTTCGTTCATGCCTCAATTAGAGGTCGATGCAATTTGTAGGTCGGTAATATTGTTGAGAATGTAATTGTTTCCAGATGCGATAGAAGAAGAAGGCAAGTTAGAGCAAGGAAACCGGATACCGTAAGTCTTGGTTGGGAAACTGGGACAGCAGCAACTCGAAAGTGAGCTGCATCTGATATGCTTCGCGTCTTATGATCAAAGACGTCATTAGGACAGGAAAATTGCTTACATACTTTTAAACTTTATGAGAGGAAATTCATATTATGGTACTTTCTCAATGGTTCGTTCTCAATGAACTTCTGTTATCAGCGCACTGAAGGTTTCCGTTCATTTTTGTCCAAACACCTGAGTATCCGTCTTCTATAGTTTTTTTTAGGTAACTGTGATATTCTATTAATCGTAATTCTTGGACTATACACCTTAGATTAATGCAATAGAAAATATAAATGTCGGAAATTATCTTCAATAATTGATAAACTGTAGTAATATCAATAAAGATAATAAAATTATCTAGTAGACTAGACTTGATAAATGCAAACTATTATGTACGGAAAGTCTATTTACGGACGTTTCTATTACCTATCCTGATCAATGAGATAAAACAATTGTGATATAGTAAACCTCAGGCGATCCTTAATAGTAAATGTACAGATTAGTAAATGTTTTACATACAAAATTAACCACAGCTTTATTTAGCCCAAAGTCGCGACCATGGTAACAAATAATGACTGCTCACCATCACCATATGACAGTAATATAAATAGTAGTTCTGGTTACTGTTAGGGGTGTCAGATACACGTGCCCTGAGGAGGAGTAGTAGCAGGCACAGCTCCGTTGATGCTATACAAATAGGTATAAATAAACATGTGCTGTATACGTTTGAGTGTTTTGCATATAGAAATATATTTGTCCTGATGCCAGACAGTTAGCCGTTCAATTATGATTCATTGCTTTAAACTCTGTCTGTTCTGGAATGTCATATTTTAAAATTTACAAGTCCATTAAATTTATTCTCATATGAAAATATCTTTGTTACATTATTTGAAGATAAATTTTTGTATCCGTTTTTAGGCACGAGGATCAAGGTACATACGAAAAAAAAATTGAATAAGTACTCCAAGTCTAATTGTAGAAGAAGATATAATAAAGAAGACCACGTTATCCTGTCATAGCATGGTCACACACGATACAAGGATATACAATGACAGTTCATCTTTTACTGGAAAGTTAGTTTTATTTAAGTTACATATAAGGTACAGATATTAGAAAAGAGAACTTTCAAAATTTCTTGAATTATGATTACAAACAGTAGCTTTAAATCTGCAGTTGAGCTCAAGTAAACTTTTTACTTGAGCTCAACTGGATAAGTAGTGTACTTTATATACTTTTTTCTAAAGATAGATGTGTATGGAACGTTAAAAAATGAATAATCTTTTAAGTAGTTAATATGTAATATCTTAATAAGCAAACACATTTAAATTAGCATTACACATAATTTCAATCTTTAAAAGTAATATAATAAATAGGTAATATTATGTACACATTTCCGTAGTCGAAACAAAACTTTCAGTTTAAAGTCAGATTCCTAGGGAACGTTTGGCAAATACGATTATACGTTGTTATTGTATTTATAAATAGATATTTTAGTCAGGTTGTAAAAAATGTAAATGTCTATATTTTCATAGCTGTAAAATTCATTTATGTGGACTATAGCGGAGGAAGCCAGGCTGTGTGTTGTTTTGCGCACGACCGTTTTTCGCCGTGCGGTGGAATGAATTAGCAAGTTGATGGAGTGACGTAGACATAGCCCCAACCTCCGACCTGCGTCTGTGCCATACACTATACAGCGCAATAAACACGAACCGACATGTGTCTACAGTACTGTTAGCACTCTCGTAAACTATTTTTATTTGGTTATTGTTGTCTAGATGCTATACTTAGCTGTTAATATACAGTTTAATTTTTGTAAATTTATATTAAATATATGTATAAGCGAGTCAATCTGTAAGTCGAGCATAAGAGTATGAAATAGGACTGATATAAAATGGATTATGATCAAGAATTTATGTTGCATTTTCAGCTAACAAATTCCTACTATCATTAAAACAGTCATGACTTATTTTAACACGTACCTATCGTGCTTATATTAGTCTTCTTTAGACATCCAACCCAATTGCTGCATGATTCAAAATGGGTCAAATAATCATTTATCTTAATATCTTTGCCTGGTAAACAAATACGAGTAGTTATGTCTAGAAGTTTTTGATTTCAATAATATTCATTTTTCCAATTAGAATATTACAAAAGAATAGTTAATTAAGAATAAGTATTCATGTGAAATTTGCCTAACAAATTGGACTAATATAAATTTTAATGGTGTCACCCGGTATCTGATAAAAACACCGTATTCTTAGTTGAGGCCACACAACGTAAGTCATGTAAATATTATTCTACACCAATAAAAATCCAACCAGCCTCATTATACGACACTTACAAAGTGTGACGCACATACGTTACCAAGGCAGATAAAGATATGGATTCAGATCGAGCTCAAACTCACGACCTTATCTGAACTAAAAAATTAACGTGCTGCCAAGTTTAAGCGAGTCGTGATATCAGAAATCCGTGAGGAGCTTGGGTTTCACGTTTGTCGCATGTCGTGACCATCGCACGTGTCTTGGGGCAGCTGCGCCTGAGTTTGACCACTGGCGAACTCGACTGTCCAGCAGTAATCCAATTTATTGATATTGAAATCAATCGCGATGTTGTAAATTTGCTTACTGATATTCGTTTTCTGTTTTACTGTAATTAATCATTCCATTAAGTCAACGTGTGCTGTCGTGGACTGTCTAATATCTCATTCATAACATATATTATCAGAAAAACGAAGTTGCAGTCCTGGGCATGCATACATTATGTATATTAAGTTCTTTGAAATACTTGGAGTTTTTACGTAAGATATACGATATCGATAATAATTTGTCCAATAGAACAGCAGAGGCTTTATATAGGCCTCCCGTTGTGATATGCGCTCAGAGTCGATTGCTTAAAACCTCGTAGAATAATTTTCGTAGTGCTCGAATAAGACTACGTGCTTTATAAAAAATAATGAAGTGCCAGAATTTCCTTGTTCTTGTCTTGTCCAGATGCCGTTGGAAGATAGGAACTACATAATTTGAATAAATTTGGTGATTCTGCTATTATCAGTTTTATATTCAAATTTAAGGAAAAAATATTACACTCAGGATATGTTCGACAGTTAGTTAACTACACAACTTAGTTAACAACGTTGATGTTGATTTAAACTTAAGTAGCCTAATACAACTACTGATCGATGATGCAATTGTGATCTCTAACAATTATCACTATCGCCTTTAAAAAAAAAGAAGTATTATGTTCTTCATGTATTTTCTTTTCGGCTGTACGACATGTTACGGAATACAAGATACAAACTACAAGATTGTGGGAGTTGACGTGTGAATCGAATTTGCGTTATCGTCATCACCATCAAGAATAACCAAATGCATAAGGGCATTATATGAACAATCCAACGACCACGAGTCATCTAGACGACCCGAAACAGTACCACGCGATATACTCTCGATATACCTATTCGCAATATAGCAAGTAGCTAATGCAAAAAAACCTATGGTTCAGACATAATTTTAAATTTATCACAAAATGTTCCCAAGTGACTGTTTTCGTTATCTGCAAAAAAATACCATCACTTAAAAATACTAACAAAACAGTTAAGCTCAGCTCAACGAAAATGTCTCACATTTAAAAACTTGTTGTAAAAGTAATCTTTTATTTAAGTGGCTTCGTCACATTTTGAATGTGTCAACAATTTGTTTGACATGTGTTGGGATTATGGCTCGTAAAATGGGATATTTATGGCAAAATATATAGAATTTTAAACGGCAGGCAGTTTCTAGTTGGACCTTGAGACAGATTAAGAGACCCCTAAATATTATTAAAAGAACCATTACTCATCGTTCTAATAATATTTAGAGTTTTTTTTAATATCATTATATTGTTCTTATGTAATAGATTCATTTGCATAATTATAAATCTAAAATTTTAAGTGTTTAAATTAAATGCAAAAGTAATATTTATTAAAGAAATGTAAAAAGAATTCATGAAGAATAATATTCTAAATATTCACTTATACTTTTGAGACATTTGTAACACTTGACAATCCAGTTCAATGAATTTAAGTCGATTTTAATTACTTTTCGCATTCAAGGCCTTACAAGTACATGAGAGTCAAAAGACTAAAAACGGATCGTATATACTTTTAGTATTTAAAAAAATAGTTTTAATATGTATTTACGTAAATTAAATACCTCCGAACGTAATTATAAATGTAATTGTGTTCGAAGATATTTAAGAAATTATGATATAAGCGTAAATACAATTATATCACATATAATGAAAACAATAAGAGAAGAACTCTCTTATTAACTGGAGAACACTAACGACACAGAGTTAATGGCAGCGTCTTTTTCAATGCGAAGCGAAGTCGTGTGTTAAAAACTCCTTAATAAAATTAAAGTTCTTCATAAAAACAGCAGTAAAACAGTCGCGAAACAAATTCTACAACAAAGACCGAAACAACATAAAAAAATAAACCAAAATTTTAATAGAGCTGCCAACAATCGGTTTGAAGTGTCCTAGTATTCCAGTGAGAGGAAACCGAGTAATTAGAACAGGGTTGTAAAATAACCATCAAACTTATTCTAGAGGAGTGTGTCGCTGTAAATACTTGCAAGTGTATTCGTGTTTTAAATATTGACAATAGTTCTGTATCTATCTAAGAATAAAGACTAAATTGAAACAAAATAACATTTTTGCAGGTACAGATATAATGTGGTACACACAGTAAACTTCATAAATTAGGTTGTGTATGACAGAGCGCGTTGTTGCATGTTTTTACGATCGGAAACATCGTGGTGGGATTAACTTAGTCATACTTAAAGGTCTCGTATTTTACTACTCTTGTAAAACATGAACAGTTATTTTTTAACCGGCTTCCAAAAAAAAGAAGTTCCACATTTAGTCGACATATATTTAAATGTATGTTTAGGTAAAATGTGGCTCTGTGCGGTGATACGATCTATGGCCCTCTACGGAGCGCCGATATGGGCAAAGCGCTTATCGGCCTCCTCCCGCTGCCGAGCTAAGCTCAATCAAGCGCAGCGGGTAGCGGCCATTCGGATCGTACGGGGATACCGCACCATATCGTCGGAGGCGGCGACAGTCCTGGCACGTTTCCCGCCTTTTGATATCCTGGCGGATATGGACGCTAGGGTCTACGACCAGACTCGCGCGATCCGCCTGGGTGAGAGCGGGAACGACCAGGACGAGCTCGAAATGCGGCGAAACGCTCACCGACAGGCCCTGGCGCAGTGGCGCGCGCGGTTGGAACAGCCGCGGAATGCGCGCCAACGTGCTGTCGGTGCCGTTTTGCCTAACCTCGAAGCTTGGGTAGGAAGGGAGGGAGGTCGCGTCACCTACCGACTGACGCAGGTGCTCACTGGGCATGGCTGCTTCGGTGAGTACCTGAATCGGATTGGACGCGAGGAGACGGCACAATGCCAGCACTGCGCAGCCGACTGGGACTCCGCCCAGCACACGCTGGAAGACTGCCCCGCGTGGGCATCTGAACGCGAAGTCCTGGTCGATGAAATCGGACGAGACTTGTCCCCGCCAGCAATCATTACTGCCATGCTGGCGGGTGAGGAGGGCTGGGGCGCAGTGGTCTCTTTCTGTGAAGCTGTAATGCTCCAGAAAGAGACCGCTGAACGGGATCGGGAGAGGGCCGATCCCGAGCGAAGAAGACGTCGACGACGTAATGAGCAGCCAACGGGACCGCGGGCCGCCAGAGAGTGGGGACCTCTGGTGGCAGATTAATTGCTGCGGTAGGGGAAAGGATGGCAGCCTGATCGCACTGAAAATGTGATCGGGCTGCAACATCTGGATAGGCTGAGAGACAGGGAGAAGCCACTGGCTTTCCCTGAGATGGGACCTAGCTAGGTGCGGCGTCGATCTGGGGGACCTGAAATCACATGGCCCGGGTTCTCCCCAGAGCAGGGCGCCTAAGGCTGGCCGTCGGAGTGGTTTTTAGTGGAATCACCACATACTCCTGGCTCCTATATCCCCAAGGAGCCGGAGATCCGAAGGGATTTTCCACTCCGTCAACAAAAAAAAAAAAAAAAAGGTAAAATGTGGCTGAGTGTATTTCACACTCAGCTATATTTTACGAGTACATACAGCCGGGAGTACTCCTTAACAATTAACATTCGTGAATCAGGATAAATATTTGGCAAAAATGATTAGAAGTAGACAATATCCCAAGTAAACTGGAAAAATTACAAACACATATTAAAAAGCCAAAAAGAAATAAAATGAAATATTTAATATTAAAAACAAACCTAAAGATTTTCAATTCGACAGATTTTTGTGTTAGGTTATATTTTGCAAATTGTAAACCTATTTCATTGTTTCTTCTTTAATCGATTTGCTTAAACTCAAGTTTGATCTCATTTAAAGAACCAATTATTTCACTTCAAGCAGTAGAAAATCAAGGGATGAACTACAGCTTACTTGAGTTTATGTTGATTTGGCATTTTGACTTTTTTAAAACAATAATTATTTTTATTCCTGTAACGTGTTTTCTTGTGATGTTTTTTTACGATACTGGATACATGTGTATCACGAGATGTATTTTTTCAATAACGGTCTAAGGCTTAAGAAGTTCCAAAAGGGAAAAAATATATTAATTGTTAGGTATTTGAAAATATAAGAAGAAACCATTTTCATGTTTTTATTGTTTAGTATGCCATATTTCAAAAGCACTTACCTTATTAAAGGTATTGCAATTTAAATCATAGGATGCTTAATGATAAACATAATTGCTAAAACTAAAGCTGAAGGTTTTTACATGCTAGTAAAATTCTAATTTATTTTACTTTTATAGAATAAGTGTAACTAGAAGGCATTAAATTTATCCAATCTTAAAAACCTTTTATACGAAGGATTTCTTTAGTCAGCCACCATTACCAATAAAATAAAACCTCATTTTATTGTTTATGGTGGCTGAATATAGAATTTTATTTAAAAATCAACAACGGCTATGTTAAATAAAAGAAATCATTAAAAGTACAGTTTCATACAGTTCGCTTCGACCAGCAAAAATAATAGATGAACAATTTAAAAATTTGAATGAATTTATCATCATCAACAACCTTTAATAGTCCACTGCTGAACATAGCCATCCTTAGAAAGGAGGTTTGGCCTATTATACCACGCTGGCCAGACGGGTTGGTATGGGGTTTGTGTCAAGTTTTCCTTCTCTATGTAGTGCTGTTGTCCTGCGTAGTTTGCTCCCTTTGTCGGCTCTTACGACACCCACGAGATGAATAGGGGTGGTGACACTCTGTATTCTTAATCTTACTTGGGTTAAATTATGAACCTAAAAAAAAAAATTAACCCTTTTAGTAATCTCATATTTCATATACAATTAAAACACTTACTCACCTAAGAATTTAATCTGTGATAGTTTAGAATATATATATAATATAAAAATTATGTAAAATTTTATTGATTTCTCATGAAGTGTATAGGCAAGGAGAACCATCTCATATGGGGGGAAAGTTGAAAAAGTGTCCAGCTGTATACTGAAAATAGAGGTCGCTGGCGTACGAAAAACAACGATATGAACATAGTTGTTGTCGACGGAGTGAAGAGTGCTGAGTTAAAATATTATAAAACTTTACTGTTAGAAAGTTTTTATACGTTTATTTCTTATCTGTAAAACTCATTGACTATTAACGCTGTCCAGTAGATAGTGTCTAATTATTATTTAAGCCAATATAATTTATCCTAGGCTACCGCAGCGCCACCCTTACGTTTTTACAGACACTTTTCATACACAGCGAAGGTTCTCAATGTCTCTACCCTCCATATGATTTCTATACATACATATACCTGTAATAGACAATTAGACATCTCTCCACAAATACTTAACATATTTTTTAAGTGTTACCAGTTAAAAAATAAACTTTTTCAAAAGCCTATTTTAAGCTGAAAACCTGCCCTTGAGAAGTATGATAATGACAGTGGTGGTGGAATAATAGCTCAATGACGACCATACTTCGTCTGCCTAGAAGCCTGCTTCGTACGTAGAACGAACGTTATTTCGTCTTCTCACTTCCTGCGTTTTAATATTCAATACATACCTATACATTGTCCTAAAAGTTATGTTATGAATAGCTTCAGAACGAGTTATTGAAAACTTTAATCTAAATAGGCACATAATGCAAAAAGTTTGTAGATATAGGGCGATACTTTATTTTGCAATGACGCCAAGTCCTACCGAAATCCAAGTTTATCATGTCTCTTACGTGTCCGTCACATCAAGTGCATAATTAAAGTCCGAGATATCAATTGGACAAGATATTCTTTAGTCAAAACATTATTAAAATAAATCAATTGATTATAAACATTTAAAACGGGGCGTATTGTAAACACTTGTTTTTTAGGGAATAGGTTACTTAGTACTTGCATGTTGGAGTTTTTCCTGTGAATTTTTACATCTCTTTGTAAGGCTATTATCTGAGCTTTGGTGATGACATAGCAATTAATGTGCCTAATTGCTATAATGCATCTTAATAACTTGACAAGAATAACCTTCGACCAAGTTTAAGCTGTGTTTAAGCACAAAAGATGTTCACGCCGAGGTCACCTGACCTTATCAACATTTTTTGAACTTATTTACCCCTTTATTTGAACTCAGAAATTAAACAGAGCAATCCTCTGATCTTTCGAGCTAGCGTAACTTTCGACTATCCTTTTAAAATAGTATTTTAAACTTACATATACTTCTACATACCTACATCTATACTAATATTATAAAGAGGTAAAATTTATTTCTATGTAGGGGGGTAAGTAATCTTGGAAACTACTGAACTGATTCTGTTTTTTCACTAATATGTAGGTGCATTATACTGCCTGAGTGCTATTGGCTATAAATTATGTTCATATCGTCCATATTAGCGGGTGGAGCCGCGGGCGACAGCTAGTATACGATATATTAATACCTATAAGTTCGAACGAGTTTACATAGCTTAATCTAAGAAGTTCTAAGTTACAAAATCATTTATGAGTTACTGTAAGCCTTCATAAAGATTTAATATTAAAGTAAAAATTTCATGTTACAAATTTTAATGGACAACTGGAAACGACCTACCTATCTACGAGTATTTAATGATTACCCAACATCGAGTCCACTTCGTGACCCAAACTATAATTTATTTGTACACTATCCGAACGTGTGACATCATTTACTACACCTGCTTTCGTAATCTGAGGAATTCCCTGAGATGTTAAGAGTATTAAAATATGTTAAGAATTTATAACCAGTACGTGGAAATTTTTGTTACAAATTATTGTTAATAATAAAGAAAGATGGAGATCATCAGGTTTGGTGTAGTAAATGCAGTCAGTGTCAGTCTTCAGTATGTGTCACTCAAAAAACCTTAATTATTGGTAGCGATGAATACATACTAAATAATGATCCACCCTGAACGAACTTTCCTAAAAAAGACTTTTATCCATAGAAAAGAACAGTTAGTTGGTGTGCAATTAAATGTAGGTTTTTTTGCCGATTTGGATACTTAGAAATGAACATTTCTATATCTGGGTATTAGAAACGACAATTGACCGAGATAGCGCTAGCCGACCGCCAGGTGCAAGGCCATATACCACAAGACGAGGAACAAAAATGTGACCTCATTAGTTCTATTTACATAATTCATAAGATACATATTCTATAAACTAGTCGTAGAATCCTAATGACCACGGTTTCCAAATCTTCACACCTGAGTATTTAAGCATTATACTCGCCCACCCAGTATAATATAAATTTAAATTAGCATGTGATCTTAGAAATACTCATGGACCAGGTATTCTTGAGCGTTGATCCTAATGACAGATAAACACCTGGCTCCATGATCTTTGATATACATAAGTTAGAGTAAGGCTGACCTTACGTCCAATAAATCAAGATTTTAGATTCCATCTAAATGTGAGCCAGTCCTCATTAAATAATAACATGTCCCTTTTATTTTGGTAACAATGTATATGATTATTAAATGTGAAATGAAAACAATAATTTTCCAAATTTGATTTTCACAATATCGAAAATTCGATTTGATAATAGGATCATTAGATCCTTCTTTAGGTATTTGGTAATCCAAGAAAAACAACAGTATTAGTCTTGCTCTTTTTTTAACACAGCACACTTCAAACTTTCACTTAGATTTTTATAGTAAACACAACTAATCTAAATCACTAATTAGGATTCATCAAGAAACAAAGGGATAAATAGAAAAAAAAATAGACTTAAGAACCTTTTCTCATTGGTTTTGATCTATTGGACAGTAATGTTTACATACGCGTTTTTTAAAAATACATGCAAATACACTACATACTGAAAACAAGGTATCTACTACTTTTTTTGTATAAAAACGAGACCAGTGTCATAGATCATTAAACAAGTTATTTATTTTATTTATTAAATTTATTCTTTTACGATTTACTTTGAAACAATTATGTATGTGAATGTTTGTGTCTATTCTGTAAATATGCCTTAACAAATAAATAAAATAAAACACTAACAATGTTTCAATGTACAATAGAATCTTACCTAAACATAATTTGATATGAAGCTATCAGTTGTCCTTTATAATTTCATAAAATATGACATCAATCATGTTACAATTAATTCAATTTACACTCATCAATATGTTTAAGAATACTTAAAAAGAGTGATTACTAGAAAATGTATTTAAAATGTGTAATCTTGAAGAATTTTTTGATAACAAAGCAATGGGACGATAGTAAAAATCTGCAAAAAATCTATTTTTCAAATAAGAAAACTTAAATAATTTCAATTTTTTACGTAAGTTTACATTCAATGAAAAGAAACAGAGCGACATTAAAAATGGAACTCTGTAGAAGCACTTGCCATAAGAACACATTCTAAAGATAATAAGGAAACTTCTGCTTGAATATTGTTTATATAAGTTTAGAGAATATTTTAATTATAAAACAGCTGAGATAAATAGCTGCTATTTAATAAATATTAAATTAATTAATATTTGCATACTATTCACATGGCGCCAAACTATTACAAAGATTATCAGATCTTCATTTTAGCCGTGTCTAAACGCAAATAGATCTATTTTATTTTATGGTATTTTCTCTCAATTTAAAACTGTATCTGCCGTTGACACTAACTGAGAAATGCTTAACTATGAATCTATATAAACAATAACATGCCTTGTTACACAGTTTTACGTTATAAATATTATATACCTCTATGTCTGTCAATATACATCAATGTTAACTCAAACCATAATATTAATCTAAGTACCAACTACATGTTAACCGTAATGAGATCTATTTTTATTTACGTTAGTTTTTTTTGCCCTTTAACTAACCTAATTTATGAATCATTTGAACTTAATTAAACTTTCATTCATTGTCAAGTGTCAAAATCTTGCACAATATTTACAAAACACTCACTCAAATGTGACAATAAGAGTAAGTTGTACTTATAAATAACTTATGACGACAACAAAAAGGTTACTTTGAATATAAATTGCCAACTTTAGCATGTTTGATAGATCTAGAACGCTTATTTTCGTTTTTACAAGCATATGACGAGAATAAACATGTAATCTGCATAATAATTACATCGTATAGTTTTTAATACATCCGCGTACAAACTGGATACTATCGAGGTAGCGATACAAAAACATATATATTTGCAAATATTTTTATTTATAAACATATTAATAATGTATAACGAAACAGCTGAGGCTCAGATGAGCTTCACAAATATGTTTAATCATTTGCATAATGAGTGTGGGTTATTCCGATTCTACCGCAAAACAGTTACACGGCAAGGCCGTTCGTTGCGAGATTTTATACTTATTTGTTACAAATGTATTTTACCTACACAATTTAAATAATGTGTTTTCATTTCTGTCGTTGCTAGGGTCTGTTTAAAAGCATTTATATGTTATTTTTTACACGTTTCAAACAAAGACATTTATTTATTTAAAACTAGAAGTAGAACCAAATTGTGTGACTGATTGGTTTATCTATAGCGTTACTTCCTATTATAAATAAAACTGATAACGATAAGATCGAGGGCAAACGGCAAGTGTTGACGAATGCCACTTAAATTATTAGGTAAGGCTTTGAGTGCAACTGTACCTATTCAGTTAAGAAAATTTATTTGACACCTTAGAATATTTGAACAAAAAAGATTTAAGAACTTAAGAAGTACAGTTTTTGTCTTTTTTCTATGTTAGTATAAGCGCCTTTTGATCATTTTATAAGCAATTAGATACAGATCAGAAAAGTTTAAATTAGGGCAAGCAAACATTTATTTAGTTAAACAAGATTTAAATCGATTTGAATTATGTTACACCAGTGCTGAATCTAATACTTTTATTCTAATTTACACAAAACTTAAAATGACCAAAAATTAATCTATTTACGATCTATCTACATTATAAGCTAACGATTAGAACTAGAAACTAGTCACCCTACTTCTTGGTACATTGCGTTGTTACGGACTAAAGCCGAGCGAAGTCTATAAATGCGGTTTGACCGGCCTTGCAAGGCCAAATAATTCATTAGATGTATATAATAAACCAAGAAGCTATAAAAACAACATAATGAATATTGATACTTTTAATGCGGATATTTTGATTAATACTGCGTGCTCATCTGTACACGTTTAGTTGTGAAGCTGCATGATTAACATTTGAAGGATGGAAGTATTCCAGAGTATGGCCAGTATTCCAATAAATTATTAAAATAATGTATGCCCATTTGCATTACATAAATAGTATTTATAAGGGCACAAAGATAAATGTTAGAAAATTTTGCAGCAAACTTCTTGGACCTACTTAAGTACTTATGACTATAAGTTGGTTTTCTCTAAGCCTCTCATCGTCCGCCGCTGCTTGGTCGAGTGGCGCCATGTGGTACGTTGTACCTACCTACTCATAGTACAAGTGCCAGCGTTACTGGAACCGTTTTTTTATAGTAAACCACAAAAGAAAATACTAGTGTTAATGAAATCGTTATTGTTGTGTTTACTTAAGATGTTTGCGTGATTAATTAGGATTCATTTTGTAGAAGTAGTAGACAGATATTTAAAACTACAGATATTTATGTTTTTAGACAAAGAAGCATTTTGATGTGCGGGTGGTTTATTGGGTACGCTATCAACGTTTTTTGTTTTTATGACGTTTATTTAATTTTTCAGTAAGACATAAGTATCGTACCATAGCTAACTTCTGAAAAGAATTAAGTCATCATCAAACCTAATTGTATATTAAAAATCCTAATTCTATTCATTCCTGATTCCTAATTTCAAGGTGAAATGTAAAAGTATTCGTCATTTTACAAAATTTAACATATTATCAAATAAATTATTATTTCATAATTTCTAGTCTATTTTTTTTTAAATCTCCGTCTAACCCTATGATACGAACGTAGATACCTACGCTATTGCCTCGACACATACTTGTGGTCACCGGTAAAGCTTACTAAACTTTAAGCAACTTATCTCAAGATAATTATGTTTCTGATTACTACTTAGGTCATATTATTAAAATGTTGTGGGCTATTATAACATAGGTATTTTCGCTTTTGTAAGGGAGTGATACTATATCTGTTACGAAATAACTACTTATGTTTTATCTTATCTGTCCCGTTTCTAGTTTCACTTAATAGTGTAGGTGATTTGAATAAAGATATAATTAATACACTTATATACATAATTCTTTGCTATCAAAGGCCGTTAGAGACTATAAAAAACACTTATCTCTAAGATACACTTAACAAGAAAATACAGATTTTTTAATTCTATCACAAAAATGTTTAAACTATTTCAGGAGAACAGTATCATAATCCATTAACGCAAGTAAGTACGTTAACGATAAATGTTTGGTTAGAGAATAGTTTTTGGTTAGAAGATTACTTTTAAACCGTGATATAAAATACCATTTAAAAGATAAAAGTACCAAATAGGAAACAGTATACAACAAGTTTTATTTGATTTGCATTATTGAAAATATATCAGTTCTTTTTATTATCGTTGAAAGGAATTTACCGCTGAGCGACTTAAGTCTAAGACTTAATTAAGTCTTAAAACTACTCTATAAGTTTAAATCAGCCAATTTAATTAACCGTACACTCCTTCTATCGTTGACGACTAATTTCTATTAAAACACTATGCTCATTCCGAACAAATTGATTTTGAATAATGATTTTGAACATATTCTGTAACTCTACTACCCCATTAAAAGCAATTAGAAATAAGTCAAAAAGCGTGTTATAATTAGTAATAAGTTGTCATTTTAACCAACATTGCTGTTTTTATGATGTTCTTCTCATTACATAAGTTCATCCAGGAGTACATGTCCCGTTCAGAGACAGTTTGTTCCAACCGAACGAAAGTCACTGAGGCACGTTCGCGAGTATTCACGTTCAGTAATAAGACGCCACATCGTTAGCAACGACTGACTTGTTATTTATAAAAAATAAACAAAAACATATCAATTGTTCTTGCTGTTAACAGCAGTGGAGGTTATATATGCGCTTCAAACCCATAGGGTTCGAAATAAGCGAATCTGGCAAGGGTCAACTACGGCTGAAGGCTTTGTGCAACTTTTCTCATCTATTTATTATTAAATCTATGTAAAGAACACGTGCAAACTTGAGTGCTCCAGTTAACAATTCGTCGTGACGCCTGCGCTTGCGCCGTGCCGCCGACAATCTCATGAAACTGATCTGAGCCTTCGACAGAAATTGTACTCTTTATTATAACCGCTTCCGCTATGTGTTTGTTTGAATAAGTCATTATGTACTGATTAGCAGGAAATGATAACGGTGTTTAGTTACCGTATAACTTTGCAAATTGACACGCTGTTAAGAAGTACCTACCGAGTAACGCTTTCTTCGCAGCCGTAATAAGTTTTGTTTGTAGGAACTGTTCTTAAAAAGTGTAAGCTAGAAATATTAAGTGTCAATTAAAACATTTTTTCCAAGAAGAGGCCTATGTCTAGAAGTGGACTATTAAAGGCTGTTGATGTGATGTGAGCATTTACATAGATTTTCTTTATGTTATAGGGGGGCAAACAAGCCATCCATGGACACGTTCAACTCAAGATTCATAAGTGCGTTGCCGCCCTTTCAACCTCCCTCCCCTTAATAGGGGAAAGGAAGTTTGGGCCAAGGTTACCTCACTTAATCGATGAAAACCAAAAAAGAACTGCTTTAGCACCTTTTTTCTGTGTATGTATCAGTATGAGTAACTTTTCATGTTGTAGTGATTCAAAATAAACACTATACAAATCCTTCTTAACAAAAGTTGAACCGACTTCAAACAATACTAACAAAGAGCACTAAAAACCTAGCAGCAATCACGGTTGATATGGTGTCATTTTTTGAACAGTTCCGTTGTCTGTCTCCGAAACTCATCATCAGATCTATATGAAATTTAAATGGGGGCCATTTCGGAATAAAACCCTTTCGAACAAAAAAAAAATTTAGAAAATCTGTCTATCTATGACAGAGTTATGCCCGAATATACAAATATATATATAAACATCTGAAGTGATAACCTCTTCCTGTTCGAAGTCGGTTAAAAGAGACAAAAAATGTATGCGATGTAGTGAAAAATTAATCTAAATTTTCTCTCTTCACGTCGTTATGTTTTTAAAGAAACTAACAACTTAAAACACTTTAATTATATCATATTACATTTGCGTCACTCTGAACAATAAAAAATAAAATGGGTCAAAACACCAGACTAAGGTGCCTAAGCATTAGAACTACAAACGAAGTGTACCTACTGTGTAGTAGGTACACTTCGTATAGGTACGCATAGGTTTTTGCGAAATGATGTTCATTTCCGCAAATAATTGCGCCTGCGCAGCTGTGCGCTTGTTTTGGCGCCATCCTGGCGAGAAACTTGACCTGCTTATTGTGCTGGAACGTGTACATACGTGAGCATGTTCAATCTACAACGACTGTGAATAAATCCATTCATTTTTCAACACCTACGGCTAAATCTATGTACGTCTAGCGGTTCAATTGACTCAATTATTTGAATGGTGTTGAATGTCAGTCTGTCAGTAGTGTATAGTAATGTCTCTTTTAATTGGGCAATCTATATTTGTCCTTTAATCTCATGTATGGTTTTGAAAAATTACGATTTTACTGTAAATGTACTTAGGATTTACGATTGAGTAGCACCCTACATAAGACCACTAATGCTCAAAGTAGCTTTAGAATCTCAACAACAATAATAATAAATACGACAGAATGCCCTTCGTGTACTTAGATTTATCTCCTTAATCATGGCAATACGATAAAGCAGTGTTACATCGGTTAATAGTTATCGTGGATCACAAGTCGCACCACGACAATCTATTAGAACAAATAAGACGGTCAGCCAGTCGTATCTGTGAATAGCTGTAACACATAGTACAGAGGCTACGGGGAAATCAGCACACGAACTTTTTTATCCGGTTAGGTATGTTGTCAGTACATTGAAACAGTCGCAACGTTTGAGCTAATGGCCATGTTGTGTATGTATATGAAAAAAGAACATCCTATCCGTTCGGTCAAGGTCATTATCAAGCAGATAACACTGATTGAATATGGTAATATGTTAATTTAACTACGAAACGACCTACATCCAAATAACCGTATTCAACTCATATTTTATTTCCGCAAAAACATTATCTTTCTCGTTTTGTACTTCTCGAACTCGTTATTTGTAGTTAACTGCTTCTATTCGTAATGTTATTTAATAAAATGACATACATATATCATCGTTCTTTTAATAAAAAAATTATTTTATACGGTGCTCTACTTCTGGGTTACGACGAAAAACGACAGAAAATCCCTGTATTTTCGTAAGCTCTTATGAAAACTGCAGAAATACTTCTGCATATGTGTGTTCTGTAAGACATTGTTGAACATAAACATTTATATTATATTTATTTATTTTGTTTACTATATGTGCATAAATACTCGTATAGGTTTATGTACTTGTTTTATATAAAAAGACGTAATTTCGTTATGGTATTTAGTGTTATGAAAATATTGTGTGTACAGAGGTTACTCTCTGTATTAGTTTAGGTAATTTTTTTAAAGACTGAAATAGTAAACTTGTAGCTGAAATATATAAATAAAATACTTTGTCTTAAAGCAAATTAACAAAATATGCTCCGAATGGAATCGAATCGTATTTCTAGGAAAATGAAAGGAGAATGCCCATTTTAGTATGACAATTCGTTTTACACTTTTTTTTTGCTGTGTCAAATATGTATAAACTGCATTGTCAAGCCAACATTGAGTATTATCTGAAATATTAACATATAACAGAACGTATGGTTATTGAGAAACAAAATGTAAAAAATTTATCAAGTTGAAAATAGTTTTTTTTTAAATTAGATTACTAAACTGCTATATTTTAATGTGACATTATGAATTACTATCACAGATATTATTATTTTTATTGGCATTCAATCAAAAATTCAAATTCAATGGTTTATTTTATATAATAAAAACATTTAACTTAAAATGAAAGCGGTCATTAATTCAAGTTTTAGTTCTTGTAAGATTTAAATTCAAACCCTAAGTTCTATAAAGGAGATTCAGGGTCGAAAAGTCACATTAAATTTAACATTTCTTTAAGATAAATAATATAAATAGAGAAACCATGGATGGGCATTGGCCTTATATTATGTATTAATCTAAATCTATATTACCTACATCTACGTCTGATAGGAACCGTCACATATTTAATGACATACCCACATACCATTACCAGATAATCTTGCGAGTCAAATTTAACAAACTCAGACTAAGGTTTAGGATGCCTGGAAACCAGTTTATAAAGTCTAAGCGTCTCCGGTCAGCACTTTGGGAATGCAAAAGACGTAAAAAATATTATAAACGAATTCGCGGCTACAGGGCCGTGGAACAAAAGCCTTTGTTGGGTTCCACGTATCCCGGCCTCGGTGTTGTGTTGCGGAATTCTATAACCAATCGAATGGATTGTTTGGTGAAATCTGATTAGCGCGTATATGCTTTATTGGCTTGGGTCGCTTTTGATTAGATGTTTCGAAACTTGATTTCTCCAGTGTTCATTAGGTGTTTGTTTTCCTGTGCAATATGTGTGTATAAACACAAACACAAAATAACGCGGAGGTACTAACATAATACAGTCGAAAAGTTCTATAACTATCCCTTTCATACTAAAAATTAGTTTTTACTTTATTAGATTTTAAATTTTTAAGTGTTGTTTTACACGATTCGGTTTTTAGAATAATGTATCTAGTTTGTTACTTTGGTTAACTACATAATTATGTACATTGTATACATGTAAATCTTGACATTACATTTTATTCAATGTTTGTAATAATATTATCCAATGTTGAAAATAATGATGTCCCTACCTATAATCCTATATCTGCAGGTAGCTACGTGGTTCAAGATTTATTTAACAAAAAATTAGAAAAAGTTTAACTTGAACTCGTGGAAGGACGGTTTTGTAAGATGAATTTGAAGTGAGTTTCAATGCAGACCATGTTATAATATTATAGACTTTTCAGTACTATACATATATATAAGTAAAGTACATTCTTACGTCATTTTCGACTCTTTATTATGATATTTTTTTCATGTCGAACGATAACCATAGAATTAAGATAGATTTAGGTCAGAAAAATGACATTCATAAACCATTTGTTATACAAAGGGTCGTAGATATGCAGCCGCTGATGTTATTGTCACTTGCTACTAATTAAAACAAACGCGAACAGTAACACTATCTTTATTAAGGTCTTATTGCATAAGCGCGTGGTCATAGAAACGCGTGATAGCGCACAATTAAGAGTAATCGCGACGCAAGCGCAGCGCAAACAGCTGTTATTAGCTGTTACAATAATGTTTGATTAGGGTTGTCATTAGATATCTTTAGAAACTATCTGGTTTATAAGATCGCCTTTACTTTTTGTGGTAACCAGTTGTTTTACGTTGATAGCTTTAATATTAAAGTTTGAAAATTGTTACCTGAAAGTTTTACTTATGTATGTTTTGATTGTTAAAGTATTAAAAAGGGAGCGATATTGATGTCTGCAAAGATAGATCTGTGACATCTGTCTTCAGGATTGTCCAGGAACTATTTAAAAAGACAGCCCTGCCTATAATAATGTGAGATGAATGGGGAGCGGAGTGTAGACGGTGCCACTGTACTGGCGCCTTGCGGGTTATCGCGGGTCACAGCTGCGCCGCGATCAATGGACACAGCATACAGCTGCCCGCACAACAACTCGCTAATGTTCCATTGATATCTATTTGTCAGTTAATACATACCCGCTTGTTTTCGTATTCGTTTCCTGTTTTTATCAGTGGGGAGTTATCTCAACAGGATCTGGTATAAAGCTACCTACCACAAGTGTTCTTAAAGATGATGTCATGTCATTATCATTTGATTGTTCTGTATTTTATTTAAAAATTAATAACTAAGTTTAATTGCATTAAATATGGGTGGTAGCAAGATATTGCAATTGAACAGTAATAGTGCTCTGCTAAAACACTTCCTCCGAAAAATACAGGACGCCTATGTCGTTGATTCTCATTTAAGCTTTTTTAATTTTCGTGGAACGTTAGACATTTTAGATCAATAATTAACTTGCAGAAACATATCTAAACACTGTCTTCTCTAGACACTAAAATAATTGTGTAATACTAAACTAGTGCCGTGTAAAACTTAGTTACTTCCCTCTAAGTAGCAAAATTATTTCATACCCCACTTTATCACTCGACGAGTAATTTATAAGGTATATATAAAATAAGGTTTGTAACATAAGAGCAAAACCATCTGAGCAGGTTGCCATATATCGGGATATAATTTTATTAGATAAAATTGCTAATAACGGGTTATAAGCAATTTTATCTAATAAAATTTCATGATCCAATTTGTCAAAGCCTTCTGAAAATCTGTGTAAACAGCATCCTCTTGAACTGGATTGTCAATGTTGTCAAATAGAAAACTTGTAAAATTTAAGAGATTAGTGATAGTTGATTGTTGTTTGACGAATCCATGTTGTTGTGAAACGCTGGGTATATTTCGTTGTGTAGAAGTCTTTCAAATAGCTTTGACAAAGCGGACCGAATAGATATCGGATGGTAATTTTACGTTACTCTTAGATCCACATTTGTGTACGTTAGTAATGTTGGCACGTTTCCAGACAGCGGGAAACACTCCCTCTGAGATGCATTTATTGTAGATTAAAAACAAAGGGTTATAAATATAGGATGCAGTAATTTTTAAGAACTATGGAGGTATGCCATCGGGTCCAGGTCCCTTAGACGGGTACAAAGATTTAAGAGATTCAAGGACCTTTTTTTCACTAAAATGGAGATATTCAAATCATTATCACAAGAGTCTGGAGGAGGTGTCCAGTGTTGCAAGTTAGTTGAAACTGGTTCGTATACCGAAAAGAAGAAACTGGCAAGTAAATTATAGATTAATTTAGGGTCATTAAATTCCACATCACTGTAATATAGCTTAGCAGGTATGCTAGCTTTACGGTTCGAAAGATAAGTCCAAAATTGTTTGACGTTGTTGTTTAAGTTTTTCTCAACAGAGGTAATATATTTATCAAAACATTAGTCGCACTTAAGTTATCTCCTGACCCTCACATATGAGGACACAGTTTTCTACACCCTCAGATATGATCATGCACACCTCTCCCCCCCCCCCCCCCACACACATACATGCACACAGACATACACATACATTCACACATGCATCACAAATGCATTACATTTATATAAATTCATATGTAACTATGCATGTTTTGGTATTAATAAGTAAGACAACATTAACTGAGTAAATTTAATATACAAGTTGTACAGGGCAATTTTAATTTTAATTAAATTATGTATATCTGCATTTAATAACTCAGTGTCACTGGAAGGTAGCTGGTACCTATATCTCAGGTTTTACCTTTTTAGGTACCAGCCGCATATTCTATATGTAATTGTTATAGCCAAAAATGAGCGCCCTTTTTATCACAATTTTCTTTACAATTTACCTTGAATAAATTGAATAAAAAAAATGTCTTACAACTTCACTTTAAATCTGGCCCTGCACTGAGTATATGTTTCATAATCAGAGGCATTTTTTTACTTTCTCCAATCAATCTAAGCCATTTGTTTTTGTTAGTGTGTGGTTTAAAGCGGGTGAGAAAAAAACATGATATCTTGAGGAACAACAGCCGACTAAAGATGTGTGTTCCTCAATTATGCTATATATTCTACTGGATATACCTGACTAAGGAGCTCATGCCAATCAGTCTTTTCGGTTTTAAGGTTTATGTTTTCGAAATCAGCTTTATGGAAATTATATTTTTGAACAGTTGTCTATTCATAGGTTGTTTGAAATTGTTAAGCTTGAATTCACACGCAAAAGGAGGATGATACGAATTAATGGTTGACAAAGAATGCGATATATAATTAATTTTACAAATATTATTTGCTATTAGTAAGTCTAATGTATATATCTATATATATTTATATATATATAGATATATATTTTCCCTAATATCCCTTAATGTTTTAAGAGTGTTATATTGACAAGCGCTTAAAAAGGATATTAAATTATTTAGATGTGTAGTAGTTTTACTCAAGCCACCAAGTCGACAAGTTGACTTCTGGTATATTGTAGTAGCCAGCAATTATATAGTCTGCTCGCTTAATAGATCTTGTAAGAATTTAAAATGCTTAGCATATACTGACGCGGCGTTATAGGTGGGATGTAAACGCTAAAGATATGGCGATTAGATTTATTGATGCTAGGTATCTTGACCATGACGTGTTCAATGTGGTTAAGCCAAGATGAGTTATTTGGTAGTGAGTTAAGGTTTATATCCGATGGCTGATTGTCGCAACATTGCAATGACTAAACCACCACCGCAAAGATCACAGTCACAGCGAAATACAGCGTAACGACGTTAATGAATTTTGTCGACTATAATTTGAGTTAATGTTACGGATCACAATCCTATTGCCATTTACTGAGCATATATATCAAGATACATAGTACCGCGATTAATTAATAAACTACCCCCCGATATAAATAAATGCCTAAACGAAAATAATATCAAACATAATTTGAAGGGTTTTCTTTTCCGAAAACATGGCCCAGTCATGTTTGTAAGTAATCCCTCCTGCTCTCCTTGCCTGAGCATTTGCAGTATTTGTCCTGGGTGGGAATTAAAAATGATCTCTGGCTCAATAGTCAAGATCGTAAACCACTAGACCACCATGGTCGTATTATCTATTAGAAAATTATTACACTCTTTGAAGAGACGATTAAACGTAAAGGCAATAAAAACATACAAATATGTGCATATACTACAAGACATTTGTAATTACACAATAGTAGTTCGGTTTCGCATTTCTGCATTCGCATGAGTGCGGTGCTGTCACCGCCGACCGGCGCCGGCGTCGCAACCTGATAGCAATGCCAGCTATGTAATAATTATTGTCGCAACCGTACTAGGACCGAGTGTTTGAATTAATAACAGCTTCTGTGTAAAACGAGTATGCATTGTTGAATCATCTAATAATCCGACACCGATCACCTTATTTATTTGTCTATATCGTCCACTGGAAGCTATGTGCCGTGTACAGAAATGCAGTGTTTAAACGAAAAAAAAAAACACAGCCAAGACCATAACTTACTAAATTTGAAAAAATTTGAAAACAAACTACAGCAAACAAAATATAAATAAATTCTATAGAAAAATACCAGTCAAAGTATACATTTCTTTTTTTGTTAACTATGTTTGGACCGGTTTGAGGTTCTCAAACTTTACAAAAGATATGCATGCACACATTCCTATATATTATTATGCTTGCAAAAAGGTTTTAATATCTCTTAAATATGACTATTTTGTTCAAAATAATATTAATTTGCTGTCCAATTATTGTCATCAAATAAGAATCGAATTCTTTGAATATTGCACCGTATCAACGTACAATAACTTGTGAATCTAGGAAAGTACATTTACAATTATGAACCGATTTGAACATGAAAGAGCCCAATACCCTTTTCATGTGGTCCTTTTAAATTTTGAAGCAAAAATTCCACCCCCAGAAATAAAAATTAAGGAATGTAGGAGCGTTGAAGTTGGTTTTATTTTTTAAATTAAATTTTATAGTTTAAACTGTTTTAAATCAGATAAAGCCTTGTAATATCTTGACTCTGCTAAGAGGTGTAGAAAATTAAGGATTGAAGAATACAGACGACGGCATATTAAGGTTGGTTACACTTTATTGAAAGATAAAATTATATTGAATTTGTATCTAGTTACTATTTTTATTATAATTTGTAGAATTTTTTAACAAAAAATTACAATACATTTGTTAATGTTGTAAATTGATGGATACCTACGACAATTTATCGTATTAGTTCGATCTGCTTTAGATGTTGCATGATACTTATGGATAGTGTTAGCAACCTACTGATTAGAACACAACTATTGTCAATCAATATTTTGTGATAAGCATAAGGAAAGGTTGGCGTCACGTAATTGTCTCTGGCATGGGTGGTCACATGAACAAATTATTGCCGCATTTTTGAAATCAGACCTAATCTTTATTTTTGTAGTGTATCTTTTAAGAGCGTTCAAAACCCAGTGCATGCAGTAGGTCCAAAGAGATATACAGCGTAAGTTGGAACATGCATCGACGACCCACCGTACACCGAACGTTAAAGTCGTTTGAAGTCATTGACTTAAATTGCATATATATCGATGTTTGACGTGGTTATAGTGAAATACAGATCTTAGCCTAAATTGTGTTTAATTTTACCCGTCTGTCTTAACATCAGCTTCCTGAGGAATAATACTAAAATACCCTATTAAGCACTGAACATTTTAATATCGTCACAGGAATTCAGAGTACGTAGAAACTTATTCGACCTATTTCTTAGCGTTCCATGGATTCACCGTGCGTGTGCCGGGTCAACACATAGATGGGGGCAATACATGCCACTTCGACAGCGGCTGGGACTTGCGAACCAGGTATAGGTTTAGTGAGTACTCCTTGCGACGCGTCAGCGCTCACCTCCACTGTCTGCTGTGTTACCCCCTCTACTTAACCATATTTAATACTAGCCAAGCAATGCCGCTTTGGATATTCGTTCAAGAAAAGATCTTACTGAAGCTCTTGGCAATCCAAGGTCTTTCAGCAGGTTAAAAAGGGATTTATCTGGTATAACCCTCGCACCCACTTCCACGGCATACAACGCAACTACGTAACCATGTTTAGTTATTTCGTTGGTTAAGTCAAAGTACTTGTTTCTTTTTAAAGCGTGTTTTTAGGGATGTTCAGGCCAATATAAAATACTGTCTAAAACATTACTACTCGTAATATTTTAGGACATATCGCAATCTAGATCCAGAGTAAGCAGAACTAGTAGTACGAGTTCTAGAATACGGATAAACAGACTAAACTCGATACTTTTGATTTTTTAACTACAATTATTTTATACATGTACATTATAATGACCTCAATATTATTTAACTGTTATGTCCAATACAATACAATGACTAATAATAACAGTAAACAGTAACAATAGAGATTGCGCATGCGCAGATGTTAGAAGCGCCATTCATTACACCTGGAGGTCAACGATACTCAGCTAATATTGACAGTTCACAATGACGGTGCAGAAATGAAAGATATTTTTTGTTGTTTTTAAATAGATAAAACAAAAACAAGTTCAGAACCTTTGTTCTTTCTCTTTTTCAAACCATTTTTAAACACTCTTAATAACATGAATTATAACTAAATAGCACTGTAAATAAATCTTAGAAGTAAATTTTAAACTACTTGTCATTTTTGGGATAATCTATACTAATATTATAAAGCTGAAGAGTTTGTTTATTTGTTTGTTTGTTTGTTTGTTTGAACGCGCTAATCTCAGGAACTACTAGTCCGATTTGAAAAATTCTTTCAGTGTTAGATAGCCCATTTATCGAGGAAGGCTATTGGCTATATATCATCACGCTAAGACCAATAGGAGCGGAGCACCAATGAAGAATGTTTCAAAAACGGAGAAAATTTATTACTATTGAGAGACGCAGACGAAGTTGCGCGGGTCAGCTAGTATAAATATATATGTATTTAGAAAAATTTAAGAAAATATAAGTATGTTTACTAAAAGTTTTTGTTTACTGAAAGTCACTACCGCTGCCCCTGAACGCCTGCAACTCAGGAGTGTTTGTGACGCCTGAGTTCATGCGTTGCCAGCCTTTTAAGAAGGAGTACCCTCTTTCCTTGAGGTATTTTGTTAAGCGTAGTTGTGTCACAACAGAATACGTGGGGCAGCTTAGACATCCACGCCTAGATGCATGGTGTCTGGTTACCACAGTCCAGGCTCTGCCTAGTTTAAGACGTGTTAGGGGGAGTTATTATTACTGTTGTAGCTAATTCACACTTGGTAGGTAATTCGGATTACAATATTATAATTTGACATCTTGGACCTGATAATAGGGCTAAGAAGTGGATAGTGAAAATCTTCAGTGGCTTTCTGCAAAGCGTGTTTTACTTTAGTTTTATTAATTTTTTCTTGGTTTTGTTTGCTACTTATTTTTTATTTGTAACGCTGACTTTATTAGAAATAAGAATGCCTTGGGGCGAAGTTTGAACGTTCATTAAAAATAACTTAATAGTAGGGGCGGCTATTTTATTTTTTTAGCAAGTGCATTTGTAGTTTTTGAATCGTTTTTAGTAGCTATATTATGAATTATTAATATAAATACATGCAAGTTCATTACTGTAACTTTTTAAGTTCTTGAATGTTAAGCATTTTGACACTAATTAGTTTCAACAGAACAGTTTTTTTTTTATAATAACGTAAAATGAGATCTTAAAACGTTGTCAGTAAATAACTTTTTTACAATAAAATATAACAATACTTGAGGAAGTAAGAGCACCATCATATCGGCAGTTTAATACTTATGCTAAATATTTAAAAATCCCAAGTTTGAAACACACCGAGTTTGGTATTACTTATATTGTATTGGGTACGTACTGGGTTTCTAGCTTTAGTAGATGTACAATTTGTAAAAATAACAGTGATAATAAAAACATATTAAATTGCAGTATGTAGATATATCTGTGTTTCCTATCTAGTTAACCTTTAATATCAAGGTTTTAGTTACCATAGTCTTAGTCTAAAAAAATAGAATTTACCATCATTTAAATCAACTTATTTAAACAAAGTTTCAGTGCCAACAAAGATTACAATAAAATCGATGTCTGCACTAACGTATTTTAGCATCTGTCGGTAGCAGCCGCCAGTGACATGTGGGTAAAATAACTACCCCTCGCGGATGAGGGGTGAGATTTCCACTACCAGGTGAGAGTACCCATATGTTGCTCTGCCACGTGTGGGGAACTGGGGAACCCCTCGAAATCTACAGGTGCCGGGTGCTTGCTATCAATGGATTCATTGTTGGCCACTCCATTGACAAATGTTTGGCATTTGGCGCGCAATTTTGGCGGGATTACGTTGAACACAAAAGGGTTGTTTACTCTGACAAGTCGACATGCTTTGCTTTTGTAGATATAAGTAGGCACCTTGGTTTCGATTTCATATGTGCTACATTGTTGACAAATTGTCTCACTATGAAAATCTCGGTCTTTTATCAAATAAATCAATTATTTGACAGTTTGACTTGCTATCCGATTACTGCGACATGATTAGCAAATCATAAAGAAGTTTGCATGTTGTACAAAGATTGTAAATAAGTAGTTAAAGAGAAAGATTTTGAAAACTGTAACCTACCTATTCTGTTGAGATTTGTGAAAATTGGCTGAATAAAAATCTTATTAATGGTGTGTTAGTTTATATTATCGTGGAACACACTGCGTACCTTATTCATAATAACTTGAAATGGAGCTGCTATATACAGCAAGTAATATATAAATAAAATATAGGCTGTCAACAAATCTGTACTTAAGTAACAATATTCAAAATGATATTACTAAAGTTTCTCCTTTATAATTATAACATATACACATACACATACCTTTAGTTTAGAAATGTTATTTATAAAATTGTGATAAATGACTTGCAAAAAGCCTAAATGTCTTGAAAAGTTTCATTTCCACTTAATATGCATTTAGAGTAGTTACTGTTATTCTATATATTCATTTATTTATTTATTTACTTCTGTTAGGAGTTCCAAAAGCATATGCTCGTATAATAACAATGAAAACGGTCAGATTGAGATACTACATCAAGCCAATCACAGGTTTATACAAAAATAATTATTGTTATTTAACAGAGATTCTGGAATACTAACTAACACGACACTACACCTTTACAATAAATAATAATGGATCTAAAGATGTTACGATTGGAAAAATGTGAGGTTTATCATACTGCGCACAACATCGCTTTAGGTATTAAAGGGATCAAGGAGTACTCCTTGAACAATTTATTAATATCGCTACTCGCTCGAACAATATATGAGTTTTTTCTATAGTTTTAGGAAGAAAATGGAATAGAAATTCACTTATTACTTATTTGATTACTGCACCTCAGAAATAAAAAATAATGAAATTTCTTTTATTTTGAATTCATTCACTAGTTACCCTCCAAGCTCATCGTCGCGGTTCCCATGCTCAAGATTCCCCCAAGAAGTTCGGAGCTCCGCGCAGGTGGCCATTGATTAAGGTCAAGGTGTTCCCATCGCAATGGGTCAGTGGCCACGTCTTCCGCGATAGACCATGGATGGCCGTTGCTATTAAATTATGCATGGATTTTTTGCCCCTGAGACGTGAAATGAACATTTGTACTATAAAAATTACCATTGTAAGGATAACACGAAACTTGACGGGTTTCAGAGAATGACATTAATACATAGGTATACAATTAAATTTTCAACATTTTATAAATATTACTGTATATTTCCTTTTCTTAGCAGTGCTGTTGTCCTGCGTAATTTGCTCCCTTGGTCGACTCTTACGACACCCACGGGATGAATAGGGGTGGTGACACTCCGTATTAGGCCATATTCATAGTAGGTTAAAACCTCCTTTCTGAGGAGAGGCCTATGTCCAGCAGTGGACTATTAAAGGCTGTTGATGTGTGATGTGACTGAATATTTATTGCAATTTATCTATATATTATAGCAAGCTATGTGGTGTGTAGTAAGAGAAAAGATTGGAAAGATTTATATTAAGAACTTTATTTACTTTCTTTTTTTCGTATAGGGGCAAACGAGCAGACAGGTCGCCTGATGGTAAGTGACTACCGCCGTCCATAGACACCAGCAACTCACAATTCACTAGTTTCAAAAAAAACAAGGAGTTTCTCGTAAAAAAAGGTTTTTATTCCACAACTGAGTGAATAAACTCAGTTGTAGAATAAAAACCTTTTTTTTATACCTTGTAAGTCTGATTAATTTATTTGTGTTAATTTTTTGTAATTGTGTGTAATTTTTTGAGTCCGTGTGGTGACGGATTAAGAATACAAATTGTCACCACCCCAATTCATCCCGTGGGTGTCGTAAGAGCCGACTAAGGGAGCAAACTAAGCAGGACAACAGCACTGCAAAGAGAAGGAAAACTTGAAACAAACCCTATCCCAACCCGTCTGGCCAGCGTGGTATAGTAGGCCAAAACCTCCTTTCTAAGGAGAGGCCTATGTCCAGCAGTGGACTAGTATAGGCTGTTGATGATGTGGTGTGGATGTGGTGGATGTAATTTTAGGTCTAATTATATATGGTACAAGATTTAAGGTTGTTAATTTTTATTAAACAGATTTATTTAAAATAAGTTATTTAATTAAGATTAGGATTTAACAATAAATAAATTTGTATGCCTATGGGTACAATGTAGCTACCTTTTTTTAAAATAAAATATGTAACATCTACTATTAATGTTTCCTACATTGACAAAAAAATATTTCTATTTCTCACAAATAGGTGGCCGCACTTTGAGTCACTTCCCCTATAATCATTTTGGCTCCTCCGCGATGATTCTGGGGCAAGGCACTTAAAGTCAATTTGCAGTCACTCAAATTCAGCAGTTTGGGCACCGGTACACTCACTTGATGAAAAGTAACGAAAATACCTGTTTAACACCGGTTTTCTGTGAGGCCGTGGTATCACTCCGGTCGAGCCGGCTCATTTGTGCCGAAGCGTGGCTCTTCCACGGCATCACTAGCGCCAAATAACTGTTACAGGTGGTTATCTACACAAAGAAATAAAATTGAACTGTTTGTTTGTACTCGTAATGTTAAAATAATACATTTTTTCATGCTCACTTATAGTATATATATGTATAAGTATAAATGTTGTGTATATAGCGTTGTTTGGTCTTTATTTTAGTTGAACCTATGTGCGCCTACTACTAACGATTTCTACACCACCCAAAGGTTGACTGGAAGGGAATGCCCTAGGAATTAATTGCGCCGTTGTACAATAGTGCATAAAATTGTGTAAATAAATGAAATAAAAACCAGTTTCTTTTTGTCTGTTTGTTTCGGGTAATTTTCTAACGACTGGACTGATTTTAATAATATTTTACTACCAAGTAGATGTCTATATAAGGAGTAACTTGGACTCCTTTTTCCTCTCAGAAAAACCCTATAAAATTTTGCCCAGTCCGGGAATCCAACCCACTAAAGCAGCGCTTATCGAATTCCACGCCAGACAGACAGAGAAGTACCAGACACTAAGACTTGAAGCAGTTATAAATATTGTATTCAGTCAGTAAATAATTGCGCAGGGATAGATATTTTGAAGTACCCAATATCTCAAACTAGTAATCGCTTACAAGTAAAAAAAGAATCTCCTATTTCTAGTTTCGTGAAGAACACTTCTAGACGACATTTACACAATGGTGCAGACAGATAGAGGACATAACATAATGACACAGCTCAACACACACTTAAATTAGAGATTTAGGCATTTAGGTTGATTTACTTATTCGGTCAGTTACACTGTTTTTAACGGTGTCCTTGCTTCAACTGCAGAACAATCGTGTAAGTTACTTATCAGTCTCTTATCATATGCTGCTGCAACTGTATAATGTTGAGATGTTTATAGTGCTTTAACGCAGTGTAGCGATTAACGTCATGTATGCGGCATACAGTATGCCACAACAGCACATATCCTGTCTGCAGGATTAGTACAATCTAACCAGTGGATTATAAGCAACTACTTCCTCATTAGCAAACGGTAATCGACGCTTCCGCTCTCATCATATTGTCTGGTAAATGAAGTAAATTAGAGCTAGGGAGATGAATTCGGAATTTTCAAATTTAGTTCTCGGCAACTTTCTTTCAGTGTAGTTAGCAGGTATTTGAAAAACTCTGTGTATCTTACGTAATCTAGAAGATTCTTGGTCGTATTACGAGATTTAATGAAAATAGATTTGTATTGGTACTTTTCAACAAGTATAGTGAATTATCGATAGTGAATGTAGAGTACCGTGCTGCACGAAGTGCATTCCTACAATGTCATGCACAAAGTATATTTTATGGCTAACAATTATGAAATTTTGATAAGTATATATTTTGTAATATAAATAAATTGTAATAATAGTGAAGGCACTTCCTCCTTATTTAACAAATATGTGGAAATGGGATTTTAAATACTATAGGTACCTATTCTCATTTTACAAAAACCGTATAACTCAATACATGTAAGGAAATAGAAATAATTAAGACGTGGGTGCATATCTGCTATTAATTCGAATTCAATTAATTTGTTAGAACTACGTTTACATTCGACATTCAAGTCTGCTGTTGTCGGCGATTAAAGGTTATTTTGTCCATAAAAGTCAAGATATTATGTATTAGCACGTTTTTATATTTCAAATCAACGATTGCCAACTACCTCAATCGATAGAAATTTAAGTAATAACAGAAACAATGTGCTTTTACATCAAAACGATTTACGGCCAAAGTGCGCGCGTGACCATATGAATCGTGAGCCAGGTGCGCGCGCAGCGACACCTAATTGGCGCATACCGAGACGCCTTCGTGTAATTGGACGGCATTTACAGAAATTGTTCGTTGATTGGGCGGTATAAATGTCGTGAGACTCCACACTATCTGTTATTGAAATATCATTCAGAATTAGAATTCGAAACTTAATGATAACACATGAAATAGAACTGTAATATATTTATAATGACACCCTTGAAATCTGTCAGTTGAAAAATATCAGTTAGCCGTTGCATCGTGTTTAGCCACCGTAATTCCTGTGATTCACTTTTTCAACTCTCGCCGGTCATTCACCAAAAGGCATCAGAGCAAAACGAAGAATTATGAATAAAAAGGTGCGGCGAGGAATCACGCTGTGTAGACACCCTACTTGAAGGAAACGGCTTATAGGTAATCACAGTAAGGAACTTGTCGGTAATTCACGTAGCAATTGGGTGATGATGTCTGGCTTGTACCGTAGCGTGTGGTCACCCTCACAGGAAGTCCAATTTATGTGATTACCGGCACAGCACATATGTCGAGCGAGATTTACCGTGGCGCGAAAGTGCACAATGTCATTGTTCATCGTATAATTTAGTTTAATGAACTTACACTGCATGCAAATGCTTTGCGTTATAAGAGTTGCTCTAGGCTTTGGTGATATCTATTGTGCTTAAAAAATCTTACCGTAATGGTGATGTTAAAGATTATGGCATAAAATTAATTAATTGTACCCACAGAAATCGTAATAATAAGACACTTTATAACACAAGTTCTATGATTGTATTAAAGGCAATATAAAATGCCCGTCAATTATCACTTCTACAATATGTATTTATATTTACAATACATTTACAACCAATTTATTGCCTGTTCCAGAGGTCAAACCGATCGAAAGGAAACTAATCCAATGTTAGTAGGTGTTACTGGACTGTATTAATGCTTGAAATTGTGCCAATTGAGGACTGAAGTGCTCTGAACTGACATGCACACACCTATCCACAGCGATAGCCAGGTATAATGTTCAACGCATTCTCCTTAAATGCTTATGCTATAAACAATGTGGATTGATAACTATCAGATTAGTAGACTCGTTTTTTTTGTCTAAGTCGTAGCCTCTTTAGTACTTAAAGAACAAAAACAACAAAAAGTGATAGTGATTAAAATATTTTTCAATTAAAATCTAATCAATTAAAATTAAAATTAAACTTATTCTTAATTTAGTTATAGGTTTTTATGTCTTATATAAGTATTTTTCATGCTCCAAGGGCTCCTAACATGTACCATATTACGTTTCGTACCAACACTTTGGTATAAAGGTCATCTAATTAGGCGGTCACAGGTGTATCATTTAAAAAAAAACTACAAAACCTCTAAACAGTAGGAAGTGTGGTCAGTGCCCACGACGTTACCTTGTAGATGTGTATACGTTAAAAGAATAAAGCACCCTTACTGCGATCCGTCATGGGGTAAGCACACTGATTACGATGCAACTCATGAAACGCTTCCTAAGATCCTGTGGTGCTGCACCGATGAACATCTGTGAAGTCGTTTGGAACAGAGATTATAATAACGATATATTTGTTATTTATATGTTATTTTTACTTTACTTGTTTATTCGTTTTCAAAATGAACAATGAATAAATCTATGTTATAATGGGATGTACTCTAAAAAGTGTATTAAATAAAAGACGGGGTAGATAAGTAACAGGATAGCTATTGGTTTCAGTTGTTAAATTTATTCTATGTCTATGTATGTATGTGTATTCTTGTTAAATTTACAATATTATCTTAGAAATAAAATGTTAAAAGTATACAGCTTTTGTCGTCGTTTGTTCGTATTGTTTATTAAATCGGCAGGCTATAATCCACTTCGATCATAGTGTACCTATTTAGACACAGCGGTTAGGTATTCATGTAAGGAAGCAATATCGAATAGTTCTCAAAAAACCAAAGAAACTTTATAGTTGCTTTGATCTTCAAAGTGTTGGCGTACATTGTATTAAACAACTAGACTACTTTTGTTGCAGGAAGTGCTCATTCAGATGCATCAAAAGTGTACCGCATATACCACGCCTGACCACGTATTAGTATTCCCATGACCTTGTTGAGGGACACCAAATTGGAGGATATCCTCGATTCACTCGGGCAGTGTACCATCGTCGGACTCCTTCAAGGTTCATTTGTGACACTATCCAACCAGAAAATTACCTAGTTGTCTATAAATTATCCGTCAAATCCGCTACTATCTCCGTCTCCGTTATACTATTTTTATTATTACTTCATATTGAGGTCTATATTTTCGTTTTTTAAGCTAAATAATACGTAGTTAGACACTATTTTAAAATTTTAGGTTTTTCAAAATTGATTTTTTTCGGTTGCAGGATGGGCCTGGAGATCTGTCATACAGGCTTCGAGACTAGTATAGACTCCAGCTCTCACTGAGGAACTTAAATTGTTTTATTTATAAACATGTAATTACAATACTCTGTAACCTACTGTACCTAATGAGAGAAATAAAGTTATTTAAAAATTGATTTAAAATATATTAATTATTATCCGTGTGGTGACGGATTAAGAATACAGAGTGTCACCACCCCTATTCATCCCGTGGGTGTCGTAAGAGCCGACTAAGGGAAAAACTATGCAGAACAACAGCACTGCAGAGAGAAGGAAAACTTGACACAAACCCTATACCAACCCGTCTGGCCAGCGTGGTATAGTAGGCCAAAACCTCCTTTCCAAGGAGAAGCTTATGTCCAGCAGTGGGCTAATAAAGGCTGTTGATGTGATGTGTGATGTGATGATATTAAATACGTAAAACGTTCCTAATAAAGTCGGCTTACACAAGAGACACAAAAGATTAAAAATTAATATTATGATACCATTGTGAAATATCCATGAATTTAGATTAAAAAAAAACGTCTAGTAAAGAAAAATGTATAGCGTCTGGTCAGGGGATAAAATCAATGTGGCAATTTTACTTCTACACGACGAACATGGCAATCAAATTGATACTTGTTTGCCAATAATTTTCTGATGGTGAGCTAAACGGCTAATCGCCAAAGAATATACAGCATGGTTTTTCAAATATGTACTGATTTCCAACGGTACTAGTATGTTGTAAACAAAAACTTGTAAAATCCGGATAACTATGCTCTTTGTCTAAATTAACTGCAGCTGGTAGTACAGACACTTCAAACGTGTATTTGAATGCGTAACGATCGTACCGCATAAAAGTAAATCGTACTAATGGTAAACATTGATGTGATTCGTAACACACATGTTTTTCCACCATTAAAACAGTTCGATCAGACGTCAGGCTGAGTAAATGTATTTTCAGAACAAACAGTGTTTAACTGTGGAGCTATGGAAATTAAGCGTGGACGCAGGCGTCCCGGGCCTGCGTTTGCGCCGTGAAAATCGTTTGTACTAAGTTTCAAGCATGTATTAATAGAGAAGGTAACAAAACACAGATCGTGTTTTCATACGATGTGTGTGGCCTTAACTTTTATTCACCAGATGTAAAAGTCTACCTATGAATATTTTTAGTAAATTCCTGAAGGTTTTATTTCGGTGTAACGGATCGTTATGACTAAAGAAACATGGTATTCTTATAGCTTGTAGTCAATATTTTTCGTTAGAAAACATTTAAAAAAAGATTCCTCTTAAAGTTTCTTATCTATTCTTTTAAAAAGGATCTATGTATTACACGATGATGATCATGTATCTTGTATCAACCCAGAGAGAACCCGGAGAACAGTCTGTACACAATGTATGGTAATTTAAGTTACATCATCTAGCTCTGATTCCTATTTTCTGTTCTTCTGTACTCATTTTTTTAATATGCTTTACCTATTCAATGTCGAAAGTTGTGCTAAACTTTTAGTATAGTTAAAATGGAAATAATAATGATAATATATAATAATTAAAATATATTTATCATAACAGTGGAGCCTATCGCAGGCTGATGATGATGGTGAAAACGGAAATAGGTTAAACGAAATCTGTTAAGAACTTTCTTTTACTCGCAGATTTACATTTTTAGCGATTGTTGTTTTACTTCAATAATTATAAAGTGAAAAGTTTACGAATAGGATACTTATTCTTTTTTCAAAATAGCGTAGTAGAAGTTACATAAATAAAAAATACAAGTATTTAAAAAAATAATACATTAATCACTGTACTACACCGAAACAACAAAACTCTCTACATCACACTCTATCTACAACATATATATAACACTAATTACCACTTTATTAAAGGAATATCAATATACTAAAATGTTCATACAAACAAGTACCTATCAGTGTACAGAATATTTATAACACGATTTCTATAACACGATTTCTTAAAGTCGAGTCCATTAAAATCACGTTATAATGTAATTACTATATCTAGAGGTACGCACTGAGCTCGCTTGTAATGTACGACATTAATCTTCTGGCAAAAGGTTTTAGGAAGCTGATGATGTGTGAAACGTATTATTTATTCTCATATTTCTTAACTCGTTAATAGCTAAGGGATAAACAGTAACGGTGTTCTAAATCTGACCGTTGTCTGGGCAATAAAAATCAGAAAACTATGAAAAAGAGGTCAATGTACTAGAAAAGCCTAATTGTAATACTATTATTATTACCATCACCTGTATACTTAGTATTACCGGAAACCGGAAGGGACACCAGAACAGCATACGGAGGAATTATATACATAGATATGAAATGATGTTGAAATAAAAAATTAAAAAGTCAGCTCATCCACATTTAAAATAACCTATAAACGCAATTGGAATGAACTACAAAGTACACATATAAAAGCAGATATATACAAAAGTACCTGTCTGTTTAAATAAAATGTTGCTCACGACAAATTTTTTTCGTTACGGATTAAAATTCATAGATAGCCAATGCAGAGACGTATGTGAACCGTCTGGCTCTTCTCTTAACAAGACAGATCTTAATCATTAATCATAGCGAATATACACAACCAGTAGGTATTTACAACACACCATGTAAGGATTGATATAGACATATCCTATAGCAAAAACACCGTATTAGTCATACGTAATTGTAGTATGGGTATTTAATCGCACGGATCAGATATTTTAACGAGATGAATCACATTAAAAATGTTATGACGATTCCTGTCGAACGAGATACGTAAGTTACTTTCTTATATTTGTAGAGTGACCACTAGTTATAAGATAAATTTGTAATTTTTGTAAGTTGTAAGTTAAAAAGGTCAAAATGATAAAGTGATTGTTACTATACCTAAAAGCTTATTCAGTAAGTATTAATTGGTTAACAATAACGGTTATATTAGGGTTATTTATTGTTTCCATAGAATGCATCGTTCCTGAAAAATGGCTTTTAATCGATTTCAAGAATTACGGATTGTGAAGGGTACGAAGATGTCGTTGTGAGATAATTGTTATTTAATGTTCTTGTATTTTTACTTGTTTGTATGCCATCACAGAAAAACAATGATTAAACAAATAAATAAGTTAATGAAAATATCTATGACAACGAAGCTAACGAGCTACAAAATCGAGTACGGCATGTGAGAGGTAGTATGTTTATAATAAAAAAAACTTTAAATTTATATATACTGTATTTAAAATGGTCAAGAAATCATTACGTGAAACATATACCAGATTATGTTAAAATATTAACTAATAAACATATGTTGTATATATGTTTGAAATCATATTTTAAAACTATTAATTTTAATAGACAATTGCAACAAAGAAAATCGAAATTTTAACACCAAAAATTAGTAATTTGGATTTATTATAATTTTAATCCTTTTCAAGATTTGCCACGGCCCAGTCAAAAGAAAATGTGTGGTCACACTGGTGATTACAGGCACAAGATGAGCAAGCGCCGCCTCACCTGCACAGCTTCCCACGGTGACTCACGCGCATCCTTGCGGTCTGGATGCTTCTTCCGTCACGCAGTGTAGGTCTGTGGCTTCTACATGTCAAATGTAATATAGTCAAAATGTAATAAATAACGTTTTAAAATACTTAGAATATAGCTAAATCATGAAAAAATGATGAACATTTTTTTATTCAGAAGCTTTGTTGTATGAAGCTGTATATCTGGCCCGTCTGTCGGGTCATATATTTCGGTCATTTTCTAATAAGTATATTTACCACCACCACCACTCCATTGCCGTTAATTGTTGTAAGTGTTGTTAATTTTTTTTTTTTGTATATCATTTTCTTGAAGCATTACACGCAAAACGATATTAAGTTTGCTAGGATCCATGTTTCTCAGATTTATATATCAAAATATAAATTGTATGTAAACAAGAATTGTTCGTTCAAAGTAATTGAATAAAATTAGGTTTTTGACTTTGTGGGATTATCGATCAATTCATGTAAGAAAGGTCTTCAGTTAAATCTATGGATTAAATTTTTTAAATGTGAAGACACATAAGCTTGTCCCTTACGATCAGGTGGACCCGGCTGTTCATTGAAAATTTTAAAACGTTATTTATTACATTTGACATGTAGAAGCCACAGACCTACTAAAATATGAATTTTAAAGAAAACTTTATAATTATTATTTTAGTAATATTTTATCTGCAGACATCAACTCTAAAAATGAAGCACAGAGAACTACAAAATAAAAGAGTTTTATTTTATAATTCTCTTCATGAACACACCTGTTGCCGTTCCCACGGTTTCCTCTCCTTTGTATCGTCTCATTAACAATTATGGGAAATTATCTATTTTTACATTAGCATTCATTTAATTGTACCTACTGAACAATGACATTTCAATAGCAATAAAATGTGTTGTTACGTCTAGTTATTCAGCTGAGTGGCTCTGAATCATTGGCATTTATATCTATTGCAACTGTGTTTTACCTACGGCTTAAGACTAGCTTAATCGCACTTACAGCACAGCAAAATACCTTAATATATAATGAACAAAATATCAAAGGTGAAATTGTATTTAGCTGTATAATAGTTTACCGTTGTAAATGTAAGGTTAAACTTAATTGATTGTGTTTCAGCAAGTCACCTTAATGAAAACCTTGTTTAATAAACGAACTACTGTTTAAAATGAAATTCATGTTCTGTAAATATATCTTTAGGATTTTTTTCTTGGAACATTCAAAAACCGACTGCACGGATAGCGGTCACCTCATCGCTTCCTACTGCGTTGAGTATTGTGGGTCCGATCCTCACATGCGATATATACAATACTTTGTGTGATCCATAAATTTTTGTTCTGAGTCTGGGTGTTCTATGTCCTTTTCAAAAATGTTTGTACAGTTACCCGCAACGTAGGATATTTTAATAGTGTGGGAGCAACTCCCATTATAAAAATTAAAAATGATTTACCTACGTATTTCTGGAGAATTGGTAACCGCAACAGACGTGTTTATTTACATGAGTACGCAGACCAAGTAACTTATAAAGTAATTAGGACATTGTAAATATACTACTTTTCCCTTTCTCCTACTTTAAGTCAATCTTAATGAAGTCTCCTCAGTTAGCTTAGGTGGAAGAGTTAGTCGGGGCACTAGGGACTTCCTTTCTAGGGTATACCTGGTTCCCCAGCTATTAGTACCCGAGACGGCGTGCGGTTTTAGTCGGTTCGAGTCCGACATGCCACCCATAGGTGGTATCCGAGGGGATTTCCGCACAGAAAAAAAAAAAAAAAAGAGTGGAAGAGTTAACAAGAACACTAGTAATAGGAGTCTCACTTTAATTTATCTAAAATAATCCACATTATAACTTATAGTTCTATGTTATAAATCGTATTTTGGTATCAAATAATTAGTATTATACGGTATCACAAAGTCTTCCTTATACGAAAACTAACCTGGTTGTGGTCATTTTGCAAGTCCTGTCACACGTTATTGACTCAACTATTATACATATATGTGTGTGTGTGTGTGTGTGTTTGCCTCTGCAATTATTGTTATTTTTTTAGTAGTCTCTCGCAATTTTCTGTTCCTCAAGAAGAGAAAAATAATCCTTATTACATCACTACATTGTTCGTCTTTCTGGGATTTATGTGTCAAAACTATTCTCAGCCACTGACTTAAACCTTGAAATTTAGCCAAAGCAAAATCTCACGACATAAGAAAAAGAAAACATGCAAGCGTCGTTTGTAACACAATATTTATATGCGATTATAAACTTATATTTTACAGTTGGAAAATGGAATGTGATGTCGATGTTTAGGACACTATTTTTACAAAGGCAAAGCTAAACTTGTCTTTTAAACATACGTCAAATGTTGAAAAAATTATCTACGTACAAGTAAGTACGTAGAAGGAACTTTCGCCAAGTGTTGCCAAACACGAGGTTTGCAGTGACATCGTTTGTTTGCAAACTTAGAGGTAAGAGAAAAAACCTTGGTAAATGCCTAAGTATAAAAATGTTTTATAATAAAAAAGGTATCGTATCTAATAAATGACCAAGACTACTTATAGAACATGTAAGTACATCGTAGCTCAGTACACAGGAGCTGGTAGTGATTTCCTGAGGCTAAGCTCGCACCTGTCCGCGGTTCCCACACATCGGTTACACAATGAACGGGTTTTTTATCCGTTTGCAATGTTTTTTATAGATGTTCTGAGGATGTGGCTAATGTTCATGACAGAAGCCAATGAGTGGTATCTATTTAGAGTTTGATTTAAAACTTTTTAGAAAAAATGAACATCAGATTACACATTGCAAGTTTATTTATAAATATACAAGTAAGCCTTTCAATAACTGCCAAAAGTACTTAGAAACACATTTTGATTTGATTTTACTGTGATAAATGCCAGATTTTTTTATTGATAGACATTCATAGCTATATATAGAACTAACAAAGAGAAAGTAATGGTAAATCTATTAGGTCACATTGTGCCTAAAAGCGATGGCGATGATTAAAAACTGATTATGTTTGGGAACACGAAAGGCAAAAGATCGCGCGGCAATGCACCACCATGCAAGGATGAACCAGTCAAGTGAATAATATATCGATCTCATACTTTAGCTGACTACGATTCTTAGAGAGACGACCAAAGAGAGAGAAGTATACGAGTATTTTTTTTGTTTAACAGTCTTGTGCAAAAAGTGGCAATAATAATTTGTTTCGGAATTTGGGTGTTTTCTATGTATAATAATATGAATGTACTTACAAAAAATAATGATTTAAGTATTCTATCAGTCAATCTAACTTTCATAATACAAGCGCTGCTTAATTTGAAACTAGTTGGCATGCGTCAGATGTCCGAAATATTATTATTATTATAATATTATTATTTTTAAGTGTTTTAGTTTATTGAGTTCTGACTACAATATTACTAGGCATTTTCGTAGTCAAATCAATTAAAACAATTTAAAAATGTATTATTTAAAAATCAAAAGATTGTTCATTAACCTGTGGCTGCCCCAATATGGAGCAAGAGCACTAGACCCATATTTAGAGGTGTTAATTATGTTAATAGCTATACTTTCCTAATGATGTTTTCCCTCGCCGTTACAGTAAGTGGTAATTAATTATAATCATACAACATGACTTTAAAGAGTCAGAGGCAAGTTTAGATAAAATTGGGCCGGCGGGCGATGTGAGGTAAAGCAGTAGGAGAGGAGAGATAACATCTACTCATAAGCCTTGTGTAGTTACTACGAGTACAATTTTACAACGACGATGTCGGTTCCTTACACCTGTTCGTATTTCTCACGTTCGATTTACCTCTAAATTATTAGTGCAGTACATCCAACTGTACTAGTACACGACCAGTGCTACCTAGTTATATGTGAACTTATAAAGTTAACGGAAACTTGCGGGCAGTTCTATCTTCTTTATTATATGGCGTCATTTCCTCAGATGTCCGTTCACCGAATCTTTCTGCGTTTTTTGTCAGCTTTAAAGAAAGACAAATTATTCGTTTCATTGTTGGTTGAGGATGCTTTTGTTGTCACCAACAATTGACCAATTTTTTTTCCATTTAGGTTAGCAACTATTCTTGTTGCTCTTTTTTAGGTAAAGATATTTGTTTTTGTAAAAATATTATATTTTACATGGTTGTGATTCGAAACCACGATTCTCGATGTGGCCACCGCCTGCACCAAAAGTTTAATTAATAGGTATAAATATGTAATTTGTACCTATTAATTAAATTTGAAGAACTCGGCGAGTGCAGTTCCAATAAAAGCGCTACTAGAGCTATTCGGCTGCGTTTTGAGACAAAATCTAAGGTGCTCTACTTCTTAGGAAAACCATTAGGTTTTTAATGTATTGTAACAATTGAGTTTGTCTTTTTTTAACGTTCACAAAACATATCAAACACTTTCAATACCAATTGAATTTTCATAAAATTTACATGACTTTTTGTATTTATATGAATACAAAATGTCATCGATAGTCTACTTCTATATAAGTAGTAGACTAACGATGATATACATGTTATTTTATGTAAAGAATCAGATTATAATGATCAATGTACATAATTACATAACTACTAACTGATCGTTAATGAACAAAGTGGATACTAGACAAACAAGAATGGTATCGGCTGCATAATTTCAAGTAACTTATAATAAATTTTAATTATTGATTAGACTACACACTAATTTGCTATTCTGGACAGATAGCGTACAATGTAATTGATTTCACGCTAGCGTTCGTTCACAATGTCGTCTTCATCATCACATCATCAACAGCCTATACTAGTCCACTGCTGGACATAGGCCTCTCTTTAGAAAGGAGGTTAACAGTTGTCAGTCGTTGTCGTCTTAACAGGACATAATTAAAGGCTCTACTCGGTATTTGCTGGCCGACAAGTTACTGCTACGTTAAAAGTCCGTGAAGCGCAATTAAAAGATTACGAGAGTAATCGGATTACAGCAGTTGGTATCGAGAAGTAATCATTTATTTCAAATCCATAACTATAAATTTAAACCTGTATGTACGAGTACACGAGCAATATACATTTCAGTTAAGGCGGAGAACTTGTAACGTGAATTCGTTTTAAATGCTTTTGGCTGTACTGGTTTGATCTGATTCCGGTGAAAGACAGCAGTTATTACGTGCAAATTGACATTTCATTACTTTCTGAAATCACAGAAAGCTACCGCGATTTGACTCATAATGTGGACTGGTCAAACCTGCAACAGTGCCCCAATTATATTTCTTTACACGCCAATCATTTTCAATATACATACAAAGTACTAAGAAAGTGGAGCAACGATAAAATGATACATTTTTGCATATAAATGCGTATGTAGTTACAGTAACCACTAAAACGAAATATCTTAATGATCATCAACTAGCGTACTAAGTTGTGTATGTACACTATCTTACTGAGATCTTTACAATACCAGAGGACAACACCCGAATTTAACGACTTATCAAAATTTAAACCTGCGGCTGCTTGCGGACGAAAACCAACCCAACCTTGAGACAAGTCGCAACTTGTACTAACTTGAGAGCGCAATTGGATAACCACTTTGACATTAACGACATTGTCCTTTTGTCGCTCTTGTCGATATGATGCGGTGCAGGCGTGCAGGTGCAACCGACGTCACAGCGGCCATGAGAATACCCCGCGACTTGACATTCTCACGCCTCCGCAGGACGACAATCGTGAAACCAGTTCCTCCATTAAAAGTGCCGTTAATGTAACTGCATGCTCGTTTAGCCGACTTCATGGAATGATACTTACAGATTACTTGAACAGGCTCAGATATGCTTAACGTTTACACCTTTGAAGATTAAGATGGAAACGTTCACGAAGGAAACGTTTGTATTGTATCTATTCATAGTGAGTAATTTGAAACAACAAGTTTACATATGATGATCGTTTCCTTCAGATATTGTACGTTATGGACATAAACAAGGTAATTAGTAAAGAAATTTGATCTATTCATAAGTTCATAACACATCTGCCTGGTATGGGCTTCGTTACTGGGTAGCCTATTCATAATATGTCCAGGACACATGAGTTAATAACACAATGTTTTAAAATGAAACTATTTTAGGAAATGGTATAATTACAATGGGTCTATGGGTATTGTCATGGATTTTTAATTCATTTTATAGAGGAAACGTGTCCGGCCCGTGATTGCAATTACAAAGTCAAATCAATAATGTTCACCCTTGTTCAATAGGGAAATTACCATAAAATCAGTCTCACGGCTGCTCCAATTGTTTGAAGCGGGGGTGTTGTCGTGTGAATGGGCAACCGGAAGCGACGGTGGTGATGCGTGTAAACTATTCTAATTCCAAAACACTTGCAGTTTACCTGCTAATTACACTGTACTTGTCTTATATGAACATTGCACTTTATTATATATTCTAACGAGAATAGAATACGATCGTTACGATCTTTTTAACCACTATACTATGTTTATTCATGGTACCTACATTCCCAATCGTTCTGATTTGAGTCTAAATGCCTACCTTTCTTATGAGATGTAATGAGAACTAAAAGTATGACTGCTTAATGCAAACGGAAGAACATCGGCAAAGCGTGGAGCCAAATCCAATGCGAAGGTTAATATTGATCATAAGATATTATACTTAGGTCAAATAAGTCATACGAAAACTGTTCGGTACTTTGGAATTTTTTGCATTATGCCGTTGAGACAGGCATAGATAGAAAAGTAAGATAGATAAGAGACTTTATTTTATAATGTGCAGATAACTTTACAGGATGCGTCCGAGTAGAGAGTCCGATTGACATAATCCGAAATAATCGTCAACCAAACTCTAGTTAATTATATCCCTGAACCTTCCTTATAAACCGCTCTATCAATATCTGTATTTAAATGCAGCATAGTTTGCAATAATATCGTTGTTTCATTAGTTACGACTTTCTTTGAAGTCTTTGTGCCAGTCGCAAATTGTCTTAATATTTTTTAATGTTGATTGGAATTTTATAGTGGCGATTTCGTATTATTTGCGCTGTTACCTATTTGCTTTCAATAGCACTGGTCGTCGTTGAACTATTTAGTTTTCGATGTTATCGTCTCTATTATGTTTGCAAGCAATAAATACGAGAACACTACGCAGTAGGGGTGTCTATTCAGCGGCAGCATGAGAATGGTTGCTCTGGAATTCATTCGAAAAATAATATTTATTATCAAAACCGACTTACAAACCTAACTTATTCTTATATAACTTATCATATAAAGATTTTTAATTTTTAGATTTCTGTTGTCATAAAAGTGGTAATGGCAAGAGCAAAGTATTAAGTTGATTCCAAGAACTTTTTTCATTCATTGTTTGTTATACGTTTGTAGAAAAATATTAAAATTATTAGTAACTTTAAAAAACAAAATTGATTTATCTCTTTAATTACCTATTTTACTTCTCGGTTTCAAATCTGGTTTAGACTGCAAAAGCCGCTCCTAAATAATATTAATAATATAGCTAAAAATAATTAAAGAACCGGAGGTCGTCGGTTCAATTCCCACCCAGGACATAAGTTATGTGATAAGCACGAGTGTTTGTTTTGTATCTGGGTGTATTTTTTATATATTACGTATGTATTAAGAAATATATAAGTATGTTTAACAGTTGTCCGGTTACCGTAGAACATGCTCTGCCTAGTTTGGGATCAGACGGCCGTGTGTGAGATGGGCCAAATTATTATTATTATCTATACCTACCTAGTACCTCTATACAATGTACCATATAATTGGCTATAGCGTTCGACTGCGTTATTGCCCCACGGTGCATTTTAAAGCGATCATGGCGTATGTCTGTTCCAAACTTGTCGTATGTAGATAGTGGTAAGAAGATATGGCGTCAGGCGGTAACCGAACCATGGCCCTCACGGCACGGAGCACACGTCTGTGCGCGTGCTTCGCTCTGCTGGACAGACAGACAGACCGCAAATCTCTCTCGAGGCGCTACACATAGTGTCAAATAACTGCTAAAATTGCTTACACCTTGACTGGATTCTATTTTGGAATTTCGACTTTAAACCTTGAATATTTAAGATAACTCTTATCTCGACTAGGATATTTCGTGATGCAGGACATTCCTTGTAGATATTATTATTTTGGCATTGTGATAAAAATCGCCTATGGCAGGCTAAGGAATTGAAATTTATCTTGTCCTATAACTACTAATATACCTAAAACATGCCTTTACCAGATTACCAATAAAAGTATACATTTTTTTAAGTTAAAGTAAAGACCTTTTCAACGGCCGGGATGTAAAATGTATCACACAGTTACATATTAAAAAAATAAAATTAAAGCATGTTTATTAGCGTAATCCGCAATCAAATTCAATGCCAAATAGTGAATTTGTTTTGTGACTTAATGCGGGCCTATTGTCCTCCTTCTCTGCCTACCTCTCTGATTTTAGATCAAAATAGTGACTTCGTTAAACAGTTACAAATAAGGTTGAAATACTATTTGGGCATTTAGCAGCTTTTACGATCCATTCCATCCATCCACGAAGGATAACCCAATCTGTATTTATGTATATACTAGCTGACCTGCGCAACCTCGTCTGCGTCTCTCAATAGTAATAAATTTTCTCCGTTTTTGAAACATTCTTCATTGGTGCTCCGCTCCTATTGGTCTTAGCGTGATGATATATAGCCTATAGCCTTCCTCGATAAATGGGCTATCTAACACTAAAAGAATTTTTCAAATCGGACCAGTAGTTCCAGAGATTAGCGCGTTCAAACAAACAAACAAACAAACTCTTCAGCTTTATAATATTAGTATAGATGTAATAATTTATTTTTATTTATTTAATTCTTTTAATAATTTATTATAATAAAAATAAATAAATAATTTCCTCAAAAAACGTAATATATTTTCAACTACTCAATATTTATATTTATACCGATGCCAATGGCCACTCGATGGCATCTCAATAGCGTGTCAGTGGTATGACAGTGGCTTGGCGTAAACATAAAATAGCAGAATTGAGGCCCAGGTATGTTCCAATGTGTCTGTTAAAATTAACACTGATTGTTCGCATTTCTAACCATTACTTTTAGTAAAAATAATATCCATTTTGTTAGTCTGTTAGTTCCTAATCCGTCATCATAGTTTTAATAGAGAAAGTTACCAAATAGATGATGTCCTTTGTTTTTTATTTAGTCATTTTGTTTTTTTACATTCAATATATAATCTACTATATTTTTTGTACAACTGGACAGCCCTGTTTTAATTGCCGAGCTAAATTTCTAAACTATTTAGAATTTCGATTGTTAACAAAAACGATTAGAACGAACATTAGCGTTATTGGTCTTTCAATATGCATAATTATAGTTAATAAATTACACACAGCCAACCTATTAACTCTGACTTCTAACATACATATTGGTTACTTTAATGTTCTTTCACTAATATTTGAGACGTAAATAAGCAGGCATTTATTTAATGTAAAAAACTACTCCCGCATTAGGAATCCTGAGTGAAATGAAACTGATAAAAAGTTCTTTGAAATATACTTCAGTTAGTCGTGCACACAATGAATCGAACTGTTGATCAGCACAGACGAAGGCGTGTTTCATTATCATCATCATCATTATCAACAGCCTTTAATAGTCCACTGGTGGATATATATTATATACAAAAAAACACCTTTCACTACCAAACGATTCCAGTACCAGTATCTTCTTGAGTTCCAGTATTTAGAAGAAATATTTGCGTCAGTGGCAGTTACCGTTATTATATTATAAAAAATATATAATATAAAAAAAAACACCTTTCACTACCAAACGATTCCAGTACCAGTATCTTCTAAGTTCCAGTATTCAGAAGAAATATTTGTGTCAGTGGCAGTTACCATAGTTGCCACTCTATTTTTTATAAACTGACTATTACGTAAACGTTCTAATAATTATATCATGTGTTAATATTTTATTACTATTATTTCGTCTTAAATGCACACGGACACTTAACGGTAAGTAATTGCCGGTGCCTATAAACTCTATCGTCCTTTAAGCCCTGGATATATTCCTCATCAGCATGAAAACCTATTCAGTGTTTAGAATTTTCCTTTAAGTAATGTAATTAGTGAAGACGAATCGTTTAATCAAAATATTGTCACTGCAAAACCTAGTAGGTAATCGGCAAATTAGTACGTTTTTCATTTGTGACAAAAGTTACCTTTTCCACGGCCACCGCGAGATCGTTCAATTTATTTTTCTTGTACAACGCTATCAATAAACAAGCACATGGCTTGTTGACTATTAGTCATTACTGGCTATGAGCCACTACTGAATTATCTATTCATTATGTAGGCAGACATAACACAGTAGCCATTACAAGAACCACAGATTAAAGGGGAAACGCGACCGAACACCAAAATTAATTGCCAATCAAAACAACCCGTCGATTCCGTCAGTTACTAACAACGTTAACTATATTATCGCTTTCATATTCAGTTACCGTACCTCATAATGTTTAAACTATTGCTTCCGTATTGGGTACTTCGCTAGTATAAGGGCATTTATGCACTATTACTGTATAAAAAATATACTAATAAGCTTGTTCTGTCCAGTTGCCATAACAATATATAATTAAAAAATAGCGCTTTATTATGTTGATTAAATGTAACCTAAGATAGCTGAATACAAGGGACGAAAAATGCTAATATGATAGGACCATACTTACTTTAAAATACTTATAAAATAAAAAATAGCGCTCTATTATGTTGATTAAATGTAACCTAAGATAGTTGAATACAAGGGACGAAAAATGCTAATATGATAGGACCATACATACTTTAAAATACTTTTTTCCAAATAATATTAACTGTGCTTCGACCCTTAGGTGTAATTTCTAAAGCTTGTTGAGGAAATTTATGAACGAGTTTCAACCGAGACTGGTTCAGGTAAGTAAATTCCTACTCAGTCAATAATTTGGCTCTCAATCAAAACCCAAGCTATATAGAAAGACAGCTATGAAAACATGGAAACTTATAAGAGGAAATCGCGTTTAAGTATAACCTGTTTACTGACAATTCTGCACGGCACCAAGCACTAATAAATACCTTTATTAAAATAAACATACATACTCGTATCGGTTGAACAGAACATCCGGAAGGTAATAAATTTCATGTTTCAAAAGGTGTACATAATTAAGTGGTCCACGTTTTGAATATAAAACTTCTTAATCGTTGTGATGAAGTCTGCTACAATGCGGATTCCAACTAAATTTGACACTGATAATCCTGCCATTCACAGTTAAAATTTGAAATTATTTCTGGAAGGTTTAGTAGAATAAATATTCTGTCCTAAAGATACTAATCCTGAGCTGTCGGAGAAGGAGGAGTGGAGTAGCACTAAAGCTGTCTATGTACTTATTTGCTCTATTCTATTCTTCACACAATACTCTCCTACAGTTTTATGCAACTAATCTCACTCATTTACATCACCCTAAGACCATTGCACACATTGTGAACAAAATGATAAATAAATATCTTCAATAGTTATAGAAAGTATAATATAATCCAAATTGTATTAAGTAACTATTGAAAAACTCACTCTATGATAAATGATAACATATAAATGACTACAAACCGCCCGTGTTTATTAAATAAAAACAAACATAAAATAAAGAGTGTTGCTGTGACAACATAATTACAAAACTACTCAGTACTAAATTTACATCTCTACTATTACAGTATGTTATTTCATCTTTTTATACTATTTGTAATTGGAAGTTGTCATACGAGTCGTATATAGCATTCGTTTTTGGTCTTGCCACAGTCATATTTAAAGTATTTAATAATTATCGGCTTTTACATGATAACAGAATACTTATAAGGTTCATTACTTAAAAACCTGATTATTTAGCTGGCGTAGGGCGTAGCAGAACTCAGTTCCGCGACTGTCTATTTCCACTTCTCTACAAAAGACAGAGGTGAGACTACCCACCACTACTCTAGTGTTATTTTCTTCCATTAATCAGATGTATCCTCGTCGTTGTTCAACTTATACAGAAGTTTAATCCACATATTTCACATCTGTTTAGTATTTCGGGCAATTAAGCACAAACATTAACACACTACCAAAATAATATTTCTAGCTCACGGCCTACGTTGTCTCGGTTCCCGTATGGGTATGCCTTAAATCAGCTTACCATCTAAATATCCTTATTTGTTTAGCTACAGATCATCACACACAACAAACATGCTCACATACTTTCACATTTGTATGTTTCACAATAGTATTAGTATTCATGTGAGACTCTACGATAAGTAACTATGGTACTACGGTAAGTATACCATACATACATCTGTCACTTAACTTGAAGAGAATGCCCTGGGCCTTAATGCCGCCGATGTACAAAAGTGCATAAAGTTAAATACATGAATAAGTTTCAACTAAAAGTTAATCAGTTTTAATTCATAGTTAATCCTTTTTTTCAAGATATCCTACAATGGAAAAACCATATAAAACATTTAAATGGATATGGATAGGATGTTTACCTAGAAATGAAAATATAAAAGTATTATTAAGAAAAATGTTAACCAAAGGGGAGCAAAAAAAGCAAAAAAATAGTAGGAAGCACCGGTGGCCTTCGTCGAAAGACAAACTGTAGACGATGATGAACCGTAAGCCGATATTATTAGTTTAAATTGATTAAAACATATCTAGAAATTAAGTAACATAAAGGCTTTATTTATTTTTTTTATTTTTTTTTATATCTCACACACTCACACACGGCCGTCTGATCCCAAACTAGGCAGAGCCTGTACTATGGTAACCAGACCGCTGATAAACATACTTATATATTTCTAAATACATACATATTATAGATAAATTACACCCAGACACAGAACAAATGACCGTGCTCATCACACAATATTTGTCCTGGGTGGGAATCGAACCCACGACCTCCGGTTTAGCAGTCAGGGTCACTAACCACTAGACCAACAGGCCCTTATTTTATATCTTGCAATATTTCAGTCAAAATTAAGGGTAAACATCTTGTGCTATGCTGGTTTTCTATAATTTAATACATCAATTCTATTTACATATATGATGAATACACAATTTTAAAACATTTCGTAAATATCGCACACATAGCAGCTATACAAAAAGGGTGTTGTATTTATTGTTCCTCCAATGCCTTACTAATAAATATACTTACTTACTTATTATGACTTACTTATTGACTGCACGGATGGCGTAGTGGTTTAAGCGGTCGCCACGCCGCTTCCTATTACGCCGAGTGTTGTGGGTTCAAACCCCACATGGGACACAACAACAACACTTTGTGTGATCCACGAATTGTTGTTCTGAGTCTGGGTGTACTTTGTGTCCGTTTCATGTATGTTTGAACAGTCCCTCACGACACAGGATTTATTCCTAGTGCGGGAGTTGTCTCTTTTAGACTTGAAGCAATAGTTATCCTTTGTGATATGCCAAAAAACCATTCGGTTAATCACGGATTTTGAAGGCTTCCTTTGAATGTAGAAGGCATCATAAAATAGACGACTTATGACAAAATACCATTTGACTTCGTAGCATTTTCACGTTTCAAATAAAATTTACTTTCAATTTTGGACTGCAGTGATTCAGTGACTTATGCAACTGGAAAAGATTATAAATCAAAGTTTTTACTTTTAATTAAATTAAAGCGGGGTATGCAAATCAAGATTTACAAAGAGTTGAGTTTTTCCATTCGCAAGTACTTTGTTACTTTGTTTAAGCATATGCAGTAATATTATTATTCAGTAATATACACGTAGCATAAACATACACGTTATGACGGCTGCGCCAAGTTCTAGTTAACTAAACCTACGTGAGATCGGTAGTGGGTGGTAAAATTTGGTTGTGTCTATAGGAATTACTTTTGTGTCGTGACCAAAAATGAACAAAAGCACTTAGTGGCATTGCGACCCCTTTGACTATTGTTCCATTTGTGCAGTGAATTTATAATATATAGATATTATGATTTTAATAAAAACCTTAAATTAAATCTGTCGATCGCCTTTTCCTTAACACATTGACTGCCATACCAACCGGTATGGCAGTCAATGTGTTAAGGAAGCGACCCCTTTGACTATTGTTCCATTTGTGCAGTGAATTTATAATATATAGATATTATGATTTTAATAAAAACCTTAAATTAAATCTGTCGATCGCCTTTTCCTTAACACATTGACTGCCATACCGGTTGTCTTGTGCCAATTATGTCTGCTAAATGACGTAATCCGTGTGGTGACGGATTAGTAATACGAAGTGTCAACACCCCTATTCATCCCATGGACGTCGTAAGAGCCGACTAAGGGAGTAAACTATGCAGGACAACAGCAACGCAAAGAGAAGGAAAACTTGAAAAAACCCTTTTTTTTTTTTTTTTTTTTTAACGTGTGGAAATCCCCTCGGACCGTCACCCCTCCGGGGTTTGCGGCGGGGTGGTGTGTCGGACTCGGACCGACTAAAACCACACGGTGTGCCACTCTGCGCCTGTAACAGGAGGGATCCGGGAACAGCTGTTGTTAAGACATCCGGACCCCTCCTAGCGCCAGCCCGCTCCTGATGCGGGCTCCGTCTCGATATTTTCCTCTCTTTAGGCGACGTCCGGCACACGCGGACGCCGCCCCCTCGCGGCTGGCCAACTAATGCGGGTGGAGGGGAAACCCACCCCGTCCACCCGCGGCCACACTCAGGGCGGCATGAGGCTGTGGTAGGCGGGCCTCCGCCGCCCGGTTCGCCGGCGGCGGATCGGGTCCGAGTGGAGGTCGTCCTCCCGGGCCCTTTCCGCCGCCTCCTTCCGCGAGATTACTACCTCGCAGAAGGTTGCGACCGCGGTAAAACAACTGTCGCTACCGGCCATGGAGCGTACTACGGCCGGTAGCGAGAGATCCACTCCGATGACTGCAGTGAGGGCCCGGCGCTGCGCCGCCCATGCGGGGCAGACCGCCAGCGTGTGCTGGGCCGAGTCCTCACTGCAGTCGCAGTGGTGGCAGGCGGGACTCAGTTCCCTCCTAGCGACCGTGTGCAGGTACTTTCCGAAGCAACCGTGCCCGGAAAGCACCTGCGTCAGTCGGAAGGAAAGGGTCCCGTGCTGCCGCCCTGCCCACTCGGCGATGACCGGCTGGAGAGCCTCCACGGCGGCGAAGCCAGCGCGTGGAGTCTCCAGCCGGAACGACCAACGAGCCATCGTGGCTCGGCGAGCGGCTTCGCGCCACTCGCGCACATCCTCGGGCGGAGGGCGAAATCCGCTCTCCGCCCGGTAGTCAGCCACTCGCCGATAAACTTCGGCGAGCACTTCCGCCTCCAAATCCCACGGGGGAGTTCCGGCCAACGCGCACGCCACCTCCGTCGAAACGGTGCGGTAACCGCGTATGGCTCTGACCGCCATTACCCTCTGAGGGCGCCAGAGGCGTACCCTATTCTGGGCGGTCAGAGCCGCCGCCCACACCGGTGCACCGTACAGTGCCATTGACCGGACAACCCCCGTGTACAGCCGTCTTGTCGCGACGCTGGGTCCACCCATATTGGGCAAAAGTCGCCCTAGGGCAGACGCAGCGCCGACCAGCTTTGGAGCAAGCTGTCGGAAGTGCTCGTCGAAGAGCCACCTCCCGTCGAGGATCAGGCCCAGATATTTCATCTGGGCCCGAACCGGTACGAGGACCGAGTTGACCACGATGGAGGCGCCAGGGGGTGGACCACGACGGGGCCCATGAAATAACAGGGCCTCCGTCTTATCTAGGGCCACCCGTAAGCCCAGCGCCTCAATGCGCCCGACCACCAGGGAGACTCCCCCTGTGGCCAGGCGCGCCGCCTCTTGGAAGTTTGCCCCCCGGGCTGTCACAAGGGTATCGTCTGCGTAACAGATTACACCCAGCCCGGGGGGGAAATCGGCGCGAAGGGCCCAGTCGTACCCTATGTTCCACAAGAGGGGTCCAAGAACAGACCCCTGTGGAACACCGCACGACATGGGCCGACACCTCAAATTACCTTCTCGGTCCTCGTACACGACGGTACGCTCCTCTAAATAGTCTGCCACTAGCCGCCTCAGGTACTTTGGCACCCCATGATAGTGGAGTGCTTCCCTGATGCAGCTGAATGGCAGACTATTGAATGCGTTGGCGATGTCCAGTGACACCGCCAACAGCACGCCGCCACAGCTCACGGCCTCTTCGGTCACGGCCCTCAGGCGCAACACGGCGTCGACTGTCGAACGCCCCGCCCGAAAACCAAACTGGGCGTCCGACAGATCGGGGCCCACCTCGCAGAGGTGCCGGACGATGCGGGCAGAAAGAACCCTCTCAAACAATTTGCCCGCCTCGTCCAGCAGCACGATGGGCCTATAGGCCGCGACCGAATCGGCTGGCCGTCCCGGCTTCCTCAATAGGACCAGCTTCCCGCTTTTCCAGCACTCAGGGAAGCGTCCCGACGCCAAGCTAGCGTCGAACACCTCCCCGAGGCGGTCTGCCATGTGGTTGAGGGCCAGGGCCAGCACTCGGGCCGGTACCCCGTCTGGCCCAGGGGCGGTGTTCTTGGAACGGATCCGTAGAACAGCCGCCCCTACCTCCGATTCCCGGACGGGCGGAACATTGTCCTCCCCGTGCTCCCCGTCGTCTCCGGCCAGGGAGGCCATCGACGGGGGAGTGTGTTCCGCTCGTTGTGGGAAAAGGCCCTCAACCACTTCGCGCAGGAAGCTGGGCTGGAGAGTCTCCGTAAGGGGGGGGCCCGACGCGCGGAGCTTTTGTCGCACCGCGCGGTAAGGGCGACCCCAGGGGTCACGATTAAGACCCTCCAGCATCTCCTGTCTCTTTTCCTCTTTGGCGCGGCTAATGGCCAGCTTCAGAGTTTTCCGCGCCCGCCGGTACTCCTCATGAAGCCGGTCCTCCTCACCGTCTCCACGGTGACGCCGCCGACTGCGTGTGTAGGACCTCCGGGCACGTGTACAGGCCGCACGGAGGTCCGCCAGCTCCTGGGGCAGCATCGCATACATGCGTAATCGCATCGCGAAAGCGGCCAGCCCCCACGTCGACCTCCTCGGTCGGAGCCTGAGGAGACAGCCACGAGTGAATTATGGCTGCCTCCTCTAGTAGGTCCCGGTTCAGCCTGGCAACAGCCCACCGCGGAAAGCGGGATAAACGCCGCGCCACGTGACCCCTACTGGAGTCCTGGGTCCGGGAGAGCTCAAATCGGATATACAGGTGATCCGAGAGCGTCTCAACCTCTTCCAGGACACGCCAGTTCCTTACTCGTGCGGCGAGGGCAGGGGTAGCGAACGAGAGGTCCACTATCGACCCCCCCTGCTGTCGCACGCACGTGTTGGTGGAGCCTCTGTTTAGAAGACAGAGGCCCACCGAGGCCGCCCACTCCTCTACGGCCTCGCCCCTGGCGTCCGTCCTGGGGGAACCCCACGCAATGGACTTTGCGTTGAAGTCCCCCAGCACAAGGACGTGCCCAGACGCTAGTCGCCGTATCGAGGTCTCCAAGCTGATTAGGAAAACCTCGAAGTCGTTCAAACTCCGGTTGGGGGAGAAATAGACACCATATATGGTGATCCCCCCCCACTCGACGGCAACATATCCAGTGCCCTTGTCTCTTAGCGACAAGGGCGGGGAATGAGCCGTCGTGGAACCGACGACTGCCACGGAGCCGTCCCAGTCACCCATCCAGTTTGGACGGGGAGGGACAGAATAGGGCTCCGCGACTACGGCAACACCTATCGACCACTGTGCCATGGTTTGCAGGAAGAGATCCTGCGCCGCGGCACAGTGGTTCAGGTTCGTCTGGACCAGGAGGTTGGAGACTTGATCCATTACTGGATCGTCTCTACAACCTCCTCCATGGGCGACGACGACGACGCACGTACTACGTCGGAGGCAGCCTGGGTCGACTGGCTAGCCCCTGACGTCTGCCGAGAACTGCGGGGAGGCTTGCAGCCTCTCTGCCCCATCTGGTGATTGGCGGGCTTATTGCCCGCCGCACACGCTGGGCAGTGAGGGGCGGCAGAGCATTCTGCCGCCTTATGCCCCGGTTGACCGCAGCGGAAACACAGTCCGCCGCAGTCAAAACAACTGTCGCACTTGACGCGCGTGTGTCCCGTGGCCAGGCATTTAAAACACCTCATCGGTCTCGCCGCCAGGACTGTAATCCTGGCGCTCACGAAACCGATGAGCAGCCTGCCGGCGTCGGCCAATACTTTGGCCGACGCTACGGGACAGCTGACCCACACGGCGCCAAGCCCTCCTGGACCGGGGCGGATGGTGCCGACCCTGACGTTGTCCGCGCTGCACCCCGTCTTCTCCCGGATTACAGCGCGGACATCTTCGGCCGTCACTGAGTCGTCCAGGCCCGAGATGCGCAGTTCCGCGCACTTGGTAGGCCTGGCGACCCTGACACCATCTGTGGCTGCAAATATTCCCCGCAGCTTCTCAGCGAAGGAGTCCACCGTCTTTGCGCCTTCAGCCCCAGGGAACTCGAGAACTCGAGCTCCCGTCTGGGCGAGGCGCATCCTGACCCCCACCGTCCCAAACTCGTTGGCGAGGCTGTCCCGGGCCTTCTTGAAGACGGCCGCATAGGACAGCCCGCCGTCAGCCGCCTCCGGGGACACGGTCACCACTACCGCCGCGGTTTTGGGCGGCTGCAGCTTCCGCGGCCTCTTTGCAGAGGCCGTTGCCACCGGTGGCGAAGGCAGGGCTTGGGCTGCTCTTTGGGCAGCCTTTTTGGCCCGCCTTCGGGACTTCTTGGAGCCCCTCGCCTCCTGCCAACCCTCGTTGGAGGGGGCAGGTGCGGAGGGGCCCGGCAGGGGTGTCGGAGTGGGGAGCGGAGGGAATGCCACTCCGCTCCTCGGCGCTGTTCTAGGCCCCGTCTTGGCCGGCGCCTGGGGATGCGCCCTGGCCGGCGCCTTAGCCGGTGCCTTGGCCGGCGCCTGGGCCGGTGCCTTGGCCCCCCTCCTCGGCTTTTGTGGAGCCGATGGAGTAGGGGCAGATGCCGCCGCCGCGTAAGAAACGCGGCCTCCCACAACGGGGAGCGCGGTCGGAGCGGCGGCCTTAGGCCGCTGTGCCGACGCGAGCGGGGGGCGCATAATCGGCGCAGGAGGCAATCTCGCCTCCAGGCCAGCTAGGCGTCCGTCCAGCATATTCCCAACTGCGATGAGGATTTCTCGCAGTTGGGAGTCAAATGCCCCTGAGTTGGTGGTAGGGGCAGGCTGGGACGCGGACGGGGCTTCCCGCTCGGGGAGGTTCGCCTGGAAGCGGGCGAACTGAGCACTCAGCTCGTTCACCCGCTCCGTCAGCCTCTCGTTGGCCACCTGCAGGCGAGAGACGTCGCCCGCTAGGCCCTCCACGAAAAAACCCTATACCAACCCGTCTGGCTAGCGTGGTATGGTAAGCCAAAACCTCCTTTTAAAGGAGATGCCTATGCCTAGCAGTGAACTATTAAAGGCTGTTGATGATGATGAAATGACGTTAGATGTATTAATAAAAAAAAACTGAATGGTTGGTTTGTTTCCTGCATAATAACAAAATATAGGAAATAGATAGGCAAGCGCTACGATTAATACATACGCAACGAAAATAAAAACAGTTCAATAAATTTTATTGTTAAAAACACTTTTAATGTATACCTAGGTACTAGAACCATTTACTGAAAATTCTAAAAAATGAAACCAATGTTAAAGGTCTGAAGGTTACTACGAAAACTAAAGAACTTGTTCTAATACATAAAAATATATTTACATCAAAATGTTAAAGTACTGACGGTGCGTGGACTTACGTCTATGAAATTAAATGAAGTAAACAAGCAGGGCAAAATAATGATAAGTACTCGTAAGTTAAAAGCAATAATTATGTTTCGATGACATGAAACCAAGACTCGTAAAGTTTTTAATTACTTGTTGTTTAATTTATTACATGAAACAACTTTACTCACTACTAAAGTTTACAAAATGACAGCTTCTGGAGAAACCACATAGTATTATGTTTGAGACGTGGAGAGTTTACACTAATTTTTCATTAAAGTTGATAAATTGTAAACAAATGTTGTACCAATAGAAATCGTAATAATAATTACAATTTCTATGCTTGTACGATATTTTGTCGTATTAATTGTACCAAAACATTTAACGTTGATATAGTAAGTAGTAAACAATGTAATCTGGGATCTAAATAATTCTAATCTGGTGTATGTGTTAAACGATTGATGATATTCGAAATACATGTGGTTTGGAATATTTGATGAATGATTATGATATTTCAATCAATTTCACCTGTAAGAAACAGTACTTGTTTGTACGTATACGTACAAAGAGTTCATAACAGTATTGTACCAAGTAACGGGCAGTGAACCTTAAAAATCAAGAGCACTGAGCACATTACTGGTGCGTATAGTAAATTATTGGTTTGCGGTAGAGTGGCCGCAGGCACTGCCATAAGCGGTCGCAGTAATGACGGCCAATTTCTGAACCGACTCAATGCTCCGATAGGTGTTTTATTAACATCGTGCACTTGTACTTTACCGGAGAAAGTCCCGTTTGTTACCAATTTTGATGGCCTCTTACGATACCTTTATGATTTTTTAGAAGACATGGTCGTCGTTTAAAAGAAAGAAAGAATTAAATGATACCTTGTAATGTGTAATGTGGGAATTTTATAAGTCCCGTAAATGTAAGTATTTGTAATTTAGAGATGTTTACGCAACATAGTAATAAAATATGTACTATTTTACGTAATATTTTATGTATGAAACCGAAAGACGTATTGAATTGCAGTTCCTATATCGATATAGGAGACATATCTCAAAACAATAACACTATGATTGAAAGATTTTATAATAGGACTATGATCGTAAAAGTAATGAAATTAAGAAATTTCGGGTAATAATTCAGATTTCCAATTTGTGAGAACGAAAGAAGCGACTTCTGCAGTAGCGTTGACCTCTTGCCGGTGATGATCAACAATTTCATTTTCGAAGAAACAAGTTTCTTTATTTTATTACCAATTTTAGATTACACGGATAAATTCAGCGGATAATAATTAAGATGGAGTTGTGCACGCAAAATGAGAGATCGTAACAATTTACCAATTAGATAGGTGTTGTAGCGGCTTCGACGTTAGAAAAGACAGCTTCCAGTAATCAACGTATCGTAATAGAAGTGTTACTCGTAGACAGGCACAGTTTAAAAAAATCTTTAATCCAGGTATGAGTGCTGCAAAAGTCACTTTTAAAATAACGTACCTGATATTAAAAGAAAGTTTAAAAGTCCATTTAAAATGTATATTTATTTTTTACTGACAAGAAATTATTATTTTCTAATCTGATAGGAGAATCTGATGAAGTATTCAACTGTTTACAGGAGAAGTCTTCGACTCGACTGCTTCAATCAATAAACAACCCCCATCCAAGAAAATGATTAGATAGCAAAGAATAGCGAAGATTAGCAAATTAGAATAGAGTAGAAAAAATGTATTACAGTGCTCGGTAGGGCATCGAGTTTATTTTTCAAGAATAAAATAAAGAAGTCATTAGATCTAGAAATGGTACTCAAGTCTATAGTTAGTTAGCTATGATCGTTTATTTATTCTATCTCGTTAATTTATTATCTCAAATGCTGTAGATGTAAATAATAAGTTAGTATTCCTATTTCACGCCAAATAAACTGGTACGGTCGTTCTGTAATCAGGAAACTTTCATTGAGCACACATTTTACTTCTGACAAAAGAGACATTGAGTAAAAAAAAGAAAAAACCAGTGTTATTTTATTTTATAATATAGTAGAACTAATTTCCGCCCACAGCTTCGCTGATTTTCCAAGGTGCAGAATTCGGTAACCGTGATCCTTTCTGTTGATATTAAAAGTGAGTTATGTCTACTTATGTATCTCTATAGGTTATCGCGGCGTACGCGAGTAAAGCTCCCAGGAGGCAAGTTTTCTTGTGACCACTTTAACAATAATCATTATATTTCATTTAATTAACATGAAAACATAATGAATTATTTACTAAAACCTTCCTTAGGAATCACACTAGCTATTGGTAAACACCGTACAAAAAGCCGTTCAGTCGTTTTTCAGTTTATCGCGTGTTTATACAGACAGGCAGACGCGGCCAGGTGACTTCATTTTATAATATGTAAAGAAGTATAAAACAATTCACTATCTCGACTCTAGTTTTAATTAAATGACTGTAAAGTGTTTTATAATGTAATATATTTTCTATTTTATTTTATATATTACAATATTATGTACAATATTGTGCAAAAAAGAATTGATTATCTGATTATTTAATAAATAAATTTTAACCTATGTTTATAATCATTAAAACGTAACAAAATTGATGCAATACATGCGTATACGAGTACACCGCTACAAGCCCGAGCGTAGTTCTGAGGACTTTTTTTTTTGATCAACACATTTTATATTCTGCTCATGCTACTACACTTTACACCTTCAATTCGACCTCCAGTTGGACCGTAACTAGATCTTACTACTTTTAAATATCAATAGGTATGCAAAGTAACTAGGTGGTAGGTATGCCTAAGGTTGCTCTATATTGCCCCATTTGGCCCGTGTCCGGCCAGCGACATCTGGCTGCTGAGCACCGGTGACACGTCATACTCGTAGAATGGTGTCGGATCTGACATTTATTGAACTTTACTGGGCAGCCATTTCATATAATTATGTTATTTTTTTGACATAACCTTTTTTAATCTAAATCCATAATTATGAAAATTACAATTTTCTAGAAAAATCACATGCTTCATTTTACTTTGAGCGCCTATCAAACAAACACTGAATAATTAAAAAACTAAAATATAATTTTTTTAGGATTTTAGTAATAATGTTTAGACAATGTAGTACCTAAATATGGTATAAACTGAATTTCGTTTTTTTTTCCAAACCGACATTATTCCACGATCATAACGACATGTGTTAAATCTCACCTGAGCAGATTTCACGTGTTCGGCAGTTTTTTGTACCATCCGTTAGTAACATGAGAGCTTAAAGGAAGTCTCTCTCTTAATTATTTTATGGCTCGAAATTAATTAATTTTGAGCCCAGCGTGTAGGTACTCATAGGTTCTCATATTTTATCATTTGTCTAACCATAAGATAATTCTAGTTTTTGGGTTTATTATTGGATTTCGAGTTCTAGAACATATTAAACAGAAACCAACGGTTTGGTTCTCCATTTATTCAAGTTTTATTTCATCTACTTTCTACTTTGCTGAACTCACACAAAAACATTATTTAACAAACAAACAAACATTTTATACATAAATGCAACAAAAACTATAAAAAATTATAGTACGCTACGTAACGTGTATATTTTATTTGCAGGATCCAAGGACTTCGTGTATTAGGAATGCCTTTCTCAGTAAAACTTGAAATGCTGATCCTATGATCTTCAGCTCTACATCAGATGGTGTTTTCTTATATCAGTAAGTTAACTTGAGAGTAAACAGTCTGCCCCGTTATGCTGTACCAAGAGTTTTTTTGGGGGTTTTGGCGTTTCTGGGACATCCACAAGTTGGAAGTCCCAAAAACTCATAAATTCACATTTGAGATGGTTTTAAACGGTTTTAATAGTAAATAAGGGAGTGATAAGATTTTTGTTGAAAAAGTTTACCCTCCGTAACATTTCTTCAGAAAGTGTGAAAGACTAACTAAATAATAGTTGATACAGTTTCTACAAAGAAAGACTATTTAAGTTTTATTATAAGCTGTAAATATGTTGATGATATACTTACTTAAATAGCGATGGTTTGAAAATCAACATAAAAAACGGCAAAATTTGGTTTATTAAATTAACATGTTATCTCATTAATCCAACATTGTATTCAAAGCACTTGGTACGTTTTTATTTGTTATTTTTTAAGAAACCGTAAAAAGTACATACTTATTCTTTTTGCTTTTTTTATTTCGTATAGTATTTTTATCTATGTATTTTTATTTATCTATATCTATTAATTATATATTTCGTCTAGTAAAATACGTCCGATAACAATGCTAACATATACTCTTAAAAAATACAATATTGGTTGTATACATACAGTAATTAAATTATCTAAGGTTTCTATTGTTAACTTTTAATCACTGACATTAACATGTTTTCACCCGTTAACTGTTGGTATTATCTTCACTTCTGTAACTAAACGGGTATTACAAGACGATCGCCATCGCCTCCATAGCTCAGGGGTTAGAGCACTGGTCTTGTAAACCAGGGGTCGAGAGTTCAAATCTCTCTGGGGGCATTTTTATGTTTCTTAAACATGTTCACAAAATGATAGTTTTTACTAATCACAATCATCGTTCAAATGTAAGTGACGGGAATTCATTATTTATTACCCTATCGTTCGCTGCTTTTGGTTTTTTATTATTAGTTAATTTAAGAATAATTAATCAAGTTTAATAATGTATTCATAACTTTGATTAATAATAAAATTTCAATAAATGTACCGAACACAACCTACATTTGTGCAAAAAAAAAGCAAAGCAAGAAAAGTTCTAAACCGAGTAAGCCCCATTTGGTTGGACGATGTAATTGTCCTATCGGTATTTACTGTGCTCTGAGCAACGCTACGGGAGCGACACGGCGCGGGTAACCCTCCCCTATACCGTGCCTTCCCGGCCTCCACCCTTCACGGTGTGACGCTTTCCGTCCTATCTCCGGGGACTTTCCACAGGGTGACTGAGTTACATGAACTCTGTGTGTTACCCCGACGACCGAACTGGTTAGAACCTGTATATGTGTTGCTAATTTTTGTATATCCTATTAAACATTTAAAAACTTTAATAGCGTGATACAGACAGGATTGGTTTATCATGTGATTTTGGAATACTCTTGGAGTCCTAACGAATACAACATATTCTAAATTGCTTAAATTTGCCATATCAGTAGAATGTTATACGTAAACCTTAGCTATCATTACTAACTTGAACATAACATTGAAGTTAGAAGGCACAATTACGCATATACTAACAGCGCCATCTAGTTGAAATGATGGTATTAATAATGATGGTACATATGCAAAACTATTAGAATAAGAAATCGTCTATTATAATTATGTGTAGCAACTACCATTTATCTATTTATTTTAATCTTGTCACGTAAAAAATAATAATTTATGATATTCATATTCGTTTTCTAGATAACGCTCATTATATGAAACGAAACCACCACAAGATTATTCCATAATCTACCTACTTGATAAAATGTAAAAAAAATGTAAAAGCACAGTTTTCTTTGCTTTAATAACTTTTACATATCAGGGGTTAGAACACCGATCTTGTAAACTAGAGGTTGAGAGTTCAAATCGCTTTGGGCGCTTTTTTATGTTTCTTAAACATCTTCACAAAATGATGGTCACATTATCATCGTTCATAATATAAGTCGATGGTTTATTCGAACAAAGCCACAATCGACTTATTTTACAGGAAATAAGATTTAGTGAAAATCTTCTAAATCTAAACTACGAAGCGTAAAAAAACAGTTTTTATATCAAACGACGCCTTATTTTTCCTGGAGTGACATATAATATAATATATATAGGCTTATAGTGCTTAGTCAATAGCTAAAAAAAGTAAAAGAACATGTTGCCGCTTGGTATATGTATATATTTTTATTTAAATTAGAAGAGGTCATACCAATTTTAAACAAATTACCTACAACCTACGAGTATGTATTAATCTAAACAAAATCACTGCATTCAAAAATTTCAATTTGATTATTTACGAAAAAAAATAATTATTACAGACAATGTTATTTTTACTTAGAGTTCTGGACACTGCATAATTAAGACAAAAGATAAACAGTCGCACTTAACTTAACAATATACCTGTTTATCAAAGCAAACATAGTTTTCAGGTCATTAAAACGTTTCTACGATCTAAAATGAATTAAATTTGTATGAATTCTTATTAGATTCATACAAATTTAATACATCAGATTGATCTATCTGTATGCCATTACGTTTCTCGCATCTAACTTTGGCATTCATTGCATCCTGTTAACTTTGTTCTGATATGTTTAGAAATTTATTTTTCTTTACGTTCGCTCGTTACGCTCGATGCGTGATTGTTATTCCAAACTTTGTGGCAGCAGTGATCAGGTATTTTGATTATTAATTTTTGTAGAAAAATCACAAGGTGTCATAGGGTCCGTAGATTACGAAATTGGCTTAATTGGCTTTAAAACTGCTACTATTGCGGTCTTGTTCCAGGCACCCATCGAAGTGACGGCAATTCATAATGAGTTAAAACTACTTCATGAGCCAGTTTTGACTTTTTATTATTTGTTTATTTAAAATTATCAGTATAGAGACGGTTTAAGAATACAGTGTCACCGCCGCGCCCTATTGATCTCATGGGTGTCGTAAGAGCCGACAAAGGGAGCAAACTGCGTAGGATAACAACACTGCAAAGAAAAGGAAAACTTGTGACAAACCCTATACCAACCCCTCTGGCCAGCATGGTATAGTATCCTAGAACCTCCTTTCTAAGGAGAGGCTGTAGCTGTAGACTATTAAAGGCGGCTTAGTGGTCGATTTGCACTCTGTTCGCAAACTTTGTGCGAGACGACCCTATTTAAATTAATATTTTTTAGCGGTCGATTCGCACAAACTGAACTTACTAGTGTGTGATGTGCGATTCGCACACATTTTCTTAAATGAAATTTGTTTAAGAAAATGGTACAGTAGCATATAAAAGTGTGAGAATCGACCACTAAGCCTGAAAGGCTATTGATGAATTTAAGTTGAAATAATCAAGTTTCATAATATACAAGTAACTATAATTAATAATATTTAAATAACTTTACAACTGCACGCAACTTACATTTATCTATACTAATATTACAAAGAGGTAAAGTTTGTGAGTTTGTATATTCGGGTTAATCTCCGGCACTACTGTTTTTGAAAACTGTAAAAAAGGTATAGTTATCCCTGAGTGCTATAGACTTTAATTTTACCGCGATAACCAACATACACGCGGGCGGAGTCGCGAGCAAAAGCTTGTATAATAAAAAAGTTCTAAACCGAGTAAGCCCCATTTGGTTAGACGATGTATTGTCCTATCAGTATTTACTGTGCTCTGAGCAACGCTACGGGAGCGACACGGCGCGGGTAATCCTCCCCTACCGTGCCTTCCCGGCCTCCACCTTCACGGTATGACGCTTTCCGTCCTATCTCCGGGGACTTTCCACAGGGTAACTGAGTTACATGAACTCTGTGTGTAACCCCGACGACTGAACTGGTTAGAACCTGTTTTCACTTTGTCAATTTTTGCATATATTGTTAAACATTTGAAAACTTCAATAACGTGATACAGACACTATTGGTTTATCATGTGTTTTTGTAATACTTTGAGAGTGCTATCGAATACAACAAATTCTAAATTGCTTAAATTTTCCATATTCGGCGACTATTGTATGAAAATCTTAGCTATCAATGCTAACTTGAAAATAACATTGAAGTTAGAAGGCGCACTTACGCCAATGCTAACAGCGCCATCTAGTTGCAATGATGGTATTTAATACTACTATTACAAACTATTGTAACTATTACTATTAAAAATATAAAATTGTCAATTCTGTGTGTAGCGACTAGTGCAACTACCACTTATAGTATTTTATTCATTATACGAGTACATATTTAAAATACTAATATGTGGTATTCATACTTAAAATTATTTTAAAATAAATCAGTTATTGGTATATAAAATAACAAGATAATGGAAATATCTATTTGGTAAAAATGTTCATAATGTATAAAATATTTAAATAAAAAATGACCATCTTTCTCCAGCAAGAGAATCTTTATAGCCTTGCGTTGACCGTAAAATCCAACTTTGCTGTGAATGTAGAGACTACAGTGTTTTGTATAGTTTGTTTGTTACATCCGTGATTCGTAATGAGGGATTTACAAGGTTGCACTTTATTTCAGAATCTATTTCGTGGCTTTAAGACACCTATTGGCGTGTACCAGCCGAGATGCGCAGACGCAGGTGTGCGGCCGCCTGGTCGTCGCCGCGGCTACTGCTCTCGGATATGGTATTCATTTATTAATTTGCTTGCGTTGACCGACTCGCCAATACATTTAGTTTAGATGACCATTGTGCTTTTGGACATGTATTTTAATTAAAATCACAAAAAAATACTTACATCTCTACAAAAAATACTGTTTTGTCATGTTCGATCCTGATATTATACTGCCAATGAAAATCAATTAGGTTTAGGCCCACAGTAAGATTAAAATTTATCTATTAGTAGTATGTCTATAGCAAGTACATTTTATAATTAGTTATACCAAACATTAATTAAACAAAAGGAATATATTTAATGAAGTATCATTACACAATGCTGTAATAACTATAATATGCAAATAATAACAATTGCTCACCATTTTGTAACAGGCGTTCAATGTTTATGATATTAGGCTCTTTTAAAATTCGCATTTTAATGTCAAATGAATCTAAATTTTATCAAATATAAGTTTTGGTAATAGAAAATAGCTATTAGGTCTGCTTTTAATTATTCAAATGATATACAAGTTTCTGTACGTCAAACATTAGAGAAGTAGGTGTGAACGGGGTAATTTAAATAATTTAGGTCGACCGATTTATCGATTCAATCGATTTATTAATAGCGGTCATGACCTTTCTAACAGATAGGTACTTTTAAAACTCTTTACTTTTTTAAATGTTTAATTAACTTTTAATGCTTCTAGACGTTTTATTGTAAGCTCAATTTAATCAACTGATGACTTACATAATATAACTATGTATAAAAAGTAAGAAATCATCTAATAAATTTTGTAATCACCTTGAAGTACCTACTTACCTAGATCAATCAGGGTGACTGATGAATTCAGTTCATCTTATCTTCTGCGTGCATCTATTGTTAAAAGACAATGATTTTATACAAATCACTGTCATGACTGTAATCGTTCCAAAGCGATGAAGTTTTTTTTTATCAGAGCTAGGAAGCAAGCAAGCAAGCTCCACTGCATTGGTTTAATATCCGATAAATTGAGGGTTGTTGAAAGTCTGTCACAGATGTACTCACCAAGTGCACTAAAAGTTTTGCAGTGATATCAACTCTGAAACGTTTTTAGGTTTTAGTTCGATACAAAATTGTTTCTACCAATACATGAACGAATATTCAAAATGAAAGATAAATAACACTTAAATATAAATTCTTGTAGGTCATAAACAAACCTTATTTAGAAATTCACAAAGCCATCGACAGTTATTTAAAATCATAATAACAAGTCTGTAGAGGAGTAATCTGTGTTGTTTGTGTAAATAGACGGATAAAGGCCTAGTCGAAATGTTATAAATCATTGTGGAATTAATGCAGGCGAGCAGCATTCCTTCGCCGGCCAGCCGGTCGACCGTCACGGTAGGCGCTAGTATTGCCAATTTAAATGTAACTACGTTACCAGTTTCGGGAGCCGGATATTTGTTGTGTAGTGGCGAACAATCCATAAACTGTTACAATATGGTGACCGTTTATAGTAAAAGATATGGGGATAATAATAGATATACATTATTATGTGTACCTGTACTGAAAACTCACATTCCAACACACATAAAAATATTAAAATGTTGATTATATACTTTCTTCTTTTCTTAGCAAATACCAAATAGGTTGCTTAAGGACTAGTTGTGCTTTTACTGTAGTGCTGCCAATAAATGTTTGTAAATACGACAGTTGCTAACTGTTGTACTTTAAGTTGGCGTTTTGCACAACAGGATACTTATCACAACGATACATCAAATCAACAAAAAATAAATAAAAAGAAGTTATTCTTATTTATTCTTTTTACTGTTTTCATTAGCCGTAAAAAGTATCGGTAACTAAGGAATTTGAAATTCATACTGTCTACAATGAAAATAAAACACGGTAATTTAAAGCTTATTTGAGAGAGTTTTAGGTGAAATTAAATCGTTTCAAGAAGGCGTTAACACCACTTGCTACTAAAGTAAATATGCCTTAAATCCTTGTATGGCCAATGGTCGCTGTATGTAACTAGCTAGGTAAGTAGGTACTGGCGCCCGTCTCCTAACGACACGGAACTGTTGCAAATGAAGTATTTTGTTTGTTCTCAAACCAGTCCCCACGGAAAAAACCGATATGTTGTCCTCGACCTCACAAATTCACTCAGCTTCAAGCACTATAAAAAATATAGGTAGGTACGTTGTTACTAAGTCATACATACAGAAACTGTTATAAGTCATTGCACAGAATTGTTTTTACTATATTACTAGTCAATCTCTTCATAAATTGTCCAGCCTGGATAATTTTTCCTTATATTTCAAAGGGAGTTTTTGATGAACATTTCTTTAAATCGTTCCCTCTATTATTAAAGAACCATGAGCCTTAACAAAAAAACGCGCAGCTTTTTGGTAAAATAGAAGCAAAAGTGCACATGGCAAAGTATTTTTTAGTTGAATTCTTTTTATTTGACGTCATATTTCGTTAAGACGAATCGTTTGTTTTAGCGGATCGTGTTAATTATGATTAAAGCGGCCGGAAACTCTGGTAGTCTTATGAAACTAGTACTATGAAAAAGTCTTTACTGAATATCAAAAAAGAATGTAAGTACACAAAAAAGCACTACACCAATATTACTGTCTAACCACAATCTTTTGTAGAGCGGAGACTCTACAAACAGTCTGGCTGTTCCACTTCCAGGGCAGGTCTACTAGATCTAGATGTTGGAATCAATAGCTCAACTACAATTTTTTTAGATGGTTCAACCGAGAAAAAATCTAACCATGTAATTTAAAGCAACTGATTCTTAGATATGTATCAACATAACGAAGAGGTTTACATCATGACTTGCCGTTAAGAAATAACCAGCCCTCCATTTAAGGTGAGCGTTGATCTTTATAAGGTAAAAAGTACTTAAATACTTACGCATAAATGTTTATTAGTGAGTAATAGATAGTCCACATAATGCGATTCCTTTTTTTCTAATTTATGAGTTAGCGACGTGTATAGACATTTTTTTTAAGTTCCAATGTGCCTATATCAAAATAAGTGGTAATTAAGGGGGTGGTATTTTTTCTTAAAATTTGAAAGGGAACAAACAGAAGTCCGTTAAATATGATGATAAACCACTTACATCGGTTCGAGAGCGAATGAAATTTACTATCACATCAATAAAATACTAACTTTTAAATTTTGACATTCAATGGAATTAAATCTGTAATAATCTGGCCATCGTGGTATAGTAGGCCAAAACCTCCTTTTCAAGGAGAGGCCTTTGTCCAGCAGTGGGCTAGTAAAGGCTGTTGATGATGATTGATGGATGGAATTAACACGATCACGTAACAGGTATGACATACCTTTGAATTGCGTTACCTGTCACCAGTGCAGCCCGGTCAAAACGTCCGTTAATTCTTAGTAAGTACCTATATAATACCTATTAAGTAATTCCGTTGATTCAAGTTTATATACATAAATTTAACAAGAATATTATGTGAGCCACACACATTATTTAGATACAAACTCTATCTAACTTAGTCGGCTGCCCTCAAAAGTTACATTTTGCTGCAGCGTCTTTATTAAATTTATACCAATTTGTCTTATCCAATAGACTATATATTATTTACTTCAACCCATTACTTGTATATGAGTACACTCTGTTTGGTGCTTGATGTGATACCAACAGGTTACAAGTGTGAAATGAAACGGCGATCGTAATTCATCGACAAAGCATGTGACGACATACCGCGCGGCAATGCCGTGCTACTGTTGAAATTAATACCTACCTTTTTTAATTAGATTAGGAGGAATAAAATGATTAATATTATAATATAAACTCGTTTGAAACAAGTAATCTATGGGAGTGTAAGTTGAAATGTACTATAGCGTACTGTGTCAAGTTTAAAATATATGAAGTTTTTCTTTAGGGTTTTCTAAAATGTGTGTTATTTTAAAATCAGAAAACAATCGAATGTTGCAAGTGGTTAATTACGTAAATAAATATAAAAGAAATGGCGCTTAAGTTTTTCATATAACACATGGAGACACGGTATCAAATTTAAAGTGTTGAAAAAGTGTTGTTGTAAAAGTATCGATGTCGTTAGACAAATAGATCGATCCTAGAAATTTATTCTATTTATACTTCCGTGTTTGTATTTATTTACTTATTAAATCCTACAGAAAAGATAGTCCTTTCTCTTCTTTAAAGCAAGATTAGAGTTTCTATTAACCGAAACTAGTCTTTATTAAGGTTCACGGTTAGTTGTTCTGCAGTAAATCTTCTTTATTACATTGAAATGTAATGTTCTATGTAATGTTCTAAAATGTACATCTTCACGAACGATAAATTTATTACCTATTTATGATTTTTATCACACACTTGAAAAACACTTCAAGTAGGCAAATCAAATTAAATAGGCAGTAGTAGTAGTAAACGCTAGTTAAGTAAACTTACAATAATTGATTAGTAATATAATATTATAATATTTCAAGTAAACAAATTTGCAGTTTTTTGATTGAAATTTAAACTGTTAAGATCAGTAGACACTTACTTACGTGGTTATGTGGGTACTTACTTAGTACAAGTTGCAACCTCTTGGTGAATGGAAAAACGGCCACTGAATCCTAATTTTCTCAATCAATTATTTATGGTATAAACAAGATGTTTGCTTGTTTCCTTTTGCCTAATAAACCAAGATAATCAGGCGATTTCCATGCAAATGACTTGAGTTGACTAGATTTAAGTCTCGGCAGCAATCAGTTCCAGCAAGTTCAGCAAGTTCGTGTGAATTACATTCAAGTTTGTATTCTTAGTAAATTACTTAGAAGTTTGCCTACCTACAACCTATTTTTCCTTCATTTATTTAAATTAGCATTTATTAATCAGCAGTATTAAAAAAAATTGCAATTACTCCAACAAAACTAAAACGTTTACTGACATAATTAAGCTTTAGTTGGATTTATTTTGGCCAACGGATTTTCATACGTATGTACTTCATGTAGTGACTACTCTGATAAAAAAAATCTTTTTGAGTTCAGTTCCAGCTCAATTCCGAAGGGAAAGTACAGAATATTTGAAATTAGGTTTTAAAGGAATGAAAAAATCACCGTAAACTAGACATGGTAATTATCGCCACTTTTAAATCATATACATTTGGTGAAATATAATAATAATATAATATTCTACCACATTCACACAATGCCATCTAGTCCCAAGCAAAGCAAACATTGTACTTTGGCTACTAGATAGCTGATATAAATACATATATTCTTAAAATATATACATTTTGTAAATACATGGAAACACCCAGACCAAATCAAACATTAAATGTTCATGCACAAAATGTTTGACTTGAGCGGGAATCGATCACACGACCTTTGGAATAGCAGTCCGTTACACAAACCACTACGCCATTCGCATTTTTAGTCACAGCGATTTCACATGTGGTTGTGATTTCGTCATGGACAAAGATAAGTGATTTGTCACAAGTTATTGTGATTTTGTTCCATCCCTACCGTAAACATATTCGTACTCATAATGAACGTTTATTGGATTGTTACTATGCAAATACAACTCATGTACATGTAAATAAAACACTTATTTCTATGTACCTACAGTAAATTAAAATTTCATCTTATATCATGGTTAAAAAAATAAAAAGTAATAGTTCTAAATAGGTCAAATTTATTGGGTATTCAGATACAAACAAATGTTACATATCTCTTAAACGTGTTTATAACTATTTAAAAATAGTGACCTATAAAAATGTAAACTTGATCTCTTGATAAAAAAAAGCCTGTTACCCTAATTTTATTAGCATTATTAAACTAAAAACAAGTTATTTCAATTACTTTAAAAAGTCGTATGTGTAAAACTGGCTGTTTACAAAAAAAGGGAAATTCCAAGACTCCAATACGAGTGTGTTAAAGTTGTGTTACAAATCTTTATTCCCAGGCAGTAAGCGGTCAGTACATCGCGTGAGGAGAGAAGAAAACGACAAATTACTTGTTGCAGGTGGGAAATGACACCACTCCCTACACCTCATATAACATTTTAATTTATTTCACGTGTTCACTGAATCATTGGCCTCACTGTACGAAGTAATCTCGGAGTAGTAAATTGCTATTTTACTGCACATAAACGCAGTAAAGTTTCCTGAATAGTTGTGAATATTTGAATATGTTATTTAATATAAATATTCTTGCAAATAACTCACTATAACGAATGCATAAGTTACTAATAAAAACTTATTCATAATTTTTGGTAATTTCCACTTAGACCATATAGGTATTCATAATATAAGTACTACATTGAAATTCTTGTATTACGAACTTTATTTCAAACTTAAACTGAGTACATGATTAACAGCATTTCGCTTTATAGGTACTATGTACGGAGAACGATTAGGTACATTCCCAAGGAGGGTTGGCGTCAGGCATGTCATTTTGCAATGGAATGGAAGAATGAAGGAGAGAAGTGGATTTCGAGTGACTCAGTGCATTCCGTGAGAAAACTCATTGTAATGAGATAATGGTGACGATGATATACCATACATATATTATCATATCTTGTATGTATTGTATGGTATACTTACAATACATACACATACAAGGAGACAAAAACATAATTATACAAAAGGTAAATAACAGATTTGAAAAGGCGGTTAACTGCCTTGCCTGGCTTATCCTTTCTTTTAAATATTAAGAATCAAGTTATATTACGTAGTTGGCAAAATGATATTATTTAATATGCATTTGTCTACCTTTGCAGGGAAAAAAGCGTAAGCGTATGCATTACAATATTAATGTTGATACCTTTGGCAATATAGCATTAAAAAATCAAAAGTTTTCGTAGAAATTAGTAAAACAGTAATGTGCAAAAATGATGGAATTATTACATTATATCCAAACATTTCACACAATTTTTTTAATAAAACCTAACAGCAATATTACACATTATGTGCAGATGTATAGTTTAAATCCACACTATAACAATACCATTACACAAATTGGCCGTTAACCAGCCGTTATTATGTGTGATATGTCGGCGGTGTACTCCACCGAGCTGCGCCGGCGCAGGCAACGCCCTTTGACACGACCATTCTCAGAAATTACACCTCACACATTGAGGTGTTACACATTTTACACATTTTTATAGGTATAGGCTACGTATTAAGAATTTCTACCATTATCTTTAATCTTTTGAAATACCGCTTCATACATTTTTGCCTGTGTTACTTTTTGTGATGAAGTGTTGATAATATTTTTGTTACTATCAGTAAAATAAGTAGATTCTTGGAATACCTCTGTCTGCATTCACAGCATTTCCCACATTTTTACATTAGTAGAGATTGACATCTAACAACATAGCAGCTCCTGTTTAATAGCTTTACAAAGTGTCTATAATCATTTCATCCATACTTATAAACGTGAAAGTGAGTTTGTTTGTTACGCTTTCACGCCTAAACCACTAAACAGATTTTAAAAATTCTCTCAGCAATGAATTCGCTTCGTCGTATTTCGCTACATTATCAGCCACACAGGCTACTAACTGCGATAAGCGACATACACGCAGGCGGAGCATTCCTTATATAAGGTTACAAGTAGAGGTAACTTTATAAAAATAGAAAATAAAAGAAAACACATTTAACTTAAAATACTGTTATATTAGTTATTTATTATACTTACTCAAAAACAAATTCATTGTTTATCACCATCGTCTTTTACTTCCTTGAGCAGTGATACTGACCTTAATGTATTTTTTCCTATTCTAAAAGGAATAAATGCATAACCAACCAGCCAGCACTGTAAATGTTACATTATTTACACGGAGTAGTTGGTTCAAATCTCAATGAAAGACACCGAAGGTAAACTGCCCCGGCTAACTAAACCAGTATGCCGTGTAAATGTCCAACACCATAACGATATGTATTCAAATGAAGCTATAATCATGCGCAGACATTAGCTAAGACTTAGATAGGAATATATTTATGGAGAGGCTTCGCTGGCATGTTTACAGCTAACTCAAAAGATTTAAATTATATAATTTAAATACATATGTAGGCACATTACAGGCGCAGACGTGAAACTTTCTAAAAAGGTAACTGATATTATATATTTTACTGTGTTTTTTCTTCGGAATTAACATTTCACATATGACTCTATATCCCTGATAGGGTAGGCAGGAGCACCACAATTGAAGGGTCAAGACTACTCACATCAACTGAGCTCATTAGGGATTAGATGAAAAACTTGGAAGTTTTTTTATGGAATAGGGGGCAAACGAGCAGACGGGTCACACCAACGATGGCGGAAAGTTGCGGCGGAAAGCAGAGTGAAGCCACATCTCTACGTAATGCCAAGGGATCGAGCCGATCGGAGATGATTGGGCCATCGACGATTCGAATTGCTCTTCGTTGGATGCGGCAAGAGGGAGAAACTGGTACTGAGGTGCCCCTGCATAGAGATGAGAACAGTATTCCATATGCGGCTGGACCTGCACCTTATAGAGCTGAAGGCAACCCTAGGCAACCTATAATAAAGACGAGAAGATCACCAACTGAGCGACCTCGGCGAAAACCATATTGTCGGTCATTGAGTAGCTGGTGATCATCTAAGTACCGGAGGAGCTGGCAGTTGATTATGGATTCAGTAATCTTAGAGAACAAACGAGTTATGGCTTTAGCCCTATAGTTGGACGGCTCAGAGTGGTTTTTTTTTAGGAATCGGGTGCACAAACGCTACCTTCCAGGAGTTCGGGACAACGCCTTGGGGGAGGAGACTCGAAAAAGGCGAGTTAAAACCGGTGCCAAATGCGGTGCACAAGTCTTCAACACGATAGAAGAGATTCCATCGGACCCACACGACTTATGAATGTTGAGGGAGAGGAGTGCTTTACGCACTCATTTTTGTATACACCGGATATCCGGCATATGACTTGCTTAAAAGGAGACTCTACACACGAATAGTGTAACATCAAACTGTGTAATTCAAATATATTATTATAAACTGTATCCTAACTACGAATAGATAAAGTACCTAAGAATAACTAGCATATCTAGCTAAGAGTGATGATAACATAACATTGCTATATAGGTAGATTTGCATGCCGAAGACGAAAAGTGTGGTGACAACGTGTCTCAATAAAGCCATTTAATCCAGCTTTACGTGCATTGCAACTAAATTAACCAGTAATTACATTCAGTGCGCGGCGCTTGCGCAGCTCTACAGCAGGATATGCGTTACAACGCAATGCTACCTTATGTTTACATACGTAATAATTGTGGGTATAAAGTAGGTACCGGATATGACGTCATATAAGTTATAGATTATTCTTGATATCCTAAGATTATAAAACCAAACAGGATTAACCATTCGAACTGAATTGATTTGATAAGGCATTAAATTTAATTTTTATTTATGACAATTTTCTCTCGATAATGAGAGACAATAATTTCAAACGGTGAATCTTTCTGTTTTTGAGAGAAATTCTAGTAAAATCATTTGTTTATTCCTCTCTCAAACAAAAGGCACTTCTTCTTCTTCTTTTTCTTTAGTGTCCTATGTCCCTTATATGGGGCAAAAGGCGTCCACAGAGGGTCTCCATCTCGATCGGTTCTAAGCCTCATGCTGAGAAGGCAAGTACGATCTAAATTCAGTCCAGAGAGTGGGCCTGTGTGAGAGGCTAGTATCTGTACTAGTTAATAGAGAAATAAAGACACCTAAGAAACTCAATTTGATTTTATACATTCATTTCCCGATTAAAAAACATCCCAACAACCGTAACACATGTTTTCGTATCTACTGAACACAGTGTACCAGTTTGTAAAAAAGGTATGTATTAATTTAATTATGAGTTTTGTACCAAACCAGGTTATACCTACGGCACTCCTTGTTAAAAAAAAACAGAGTCAGTCATAAGGACTGCTGACAGAAGTAAAAACTCAAAACAATAGAACTACGCGTCGCTAGTCTAGCGTAATACGTGGCTAGCATGACGCGGTCAACGGTGGCACGAATCCGTGAGATTTCCCAACATCAAAAAACGCGCTCAACACGATTAAAGAAGTTTTCACTTAAAAATATTTTATTATTTAGGAATCAGAATATCAATTGATTAGCTAAGGCATGAAATTATAATAAAACTCACATTCGAATTAAGAATATTAGTTACGATAAAAGTAATCAATGTATTACTTCAGTTGTTATGTAATGATTACAATAAAATTACCAATTCAGAATATCATATCACCCATTTCAGAAATTTAAGCCTATTTTTTTATTGTAACATATTATTTTAAATAATTCAAATAAGGACACAATATGCCTACTTAAAATATACCTAAAATAGCCTATTATGCGAAAGAATAAGCGAGCATTACCGCGAAGATATCCTGGATGAAACACATGATGAATTGGCATTTTTCGCAGTCACTTCTACGTTATTGGTGTCAAGTCTCAGTATATCATCATTGTTACAGAATCATGATGTCTGTTGTCACTATGAAACTCTTTTTCGTATATATATATGAAATTATTATATATTATTATGTTTATATATATATATATACGAGTACATACATAATAATTATATTGTAGAAGAAATTAGCGATCGTTATTAAATTATTATTAATTTAATAACGATCTTAATTATAACTATGAGTATATTTTAACTCAGTTATTGAATAGTGTTGGTAATATAACCTTATATGTTACGTAAAATGTTACTTTACATTTCCTTAGCGATTTAAGATACAAATAATACGTAAACATAAACCATTACGTTTAAGGTACGAACACATAAATATGTCTAGTTGTGACCTTTAAAAGAGTCTTTTGCCTATAGAATATGAGTATCCTACTCTAAACTATGGACAAAGGACTCTTTATACTCTCGCATGTTTAGTATCTGATCCTTCCTGTGATAAAAGTCTTAGCGAACACTTGTCTTAGATGATAGAACAGGTGCGCAGTGTAATCAGTGCAAGGAATGCAAGAGCAGGTGACAGGACGAACGTGTTCTTACACTTCTCTATGTTACTCTATAGTCTGTACTTTGCCCGCAGCGTTAGACCGCTCAAATCACGTACATTAACCGCAGGACTATGACCGCTCATAGTATTAAGAACAATTAGACACGAAAAAGAGTACTTAAATAATTTATTGTGTTGTTACATTTTCTTAGTATGTAAGTGAACTGTATTGTTCTTTTTATGAGAAATAAATGTCTTTAAACTGAAGATGCATAGCCCTTATCATAAGCCAAAGACTTCGTCTAAACTACCAGGTTATTGGTCTGATTTCAGTGAGAAGGTGTTTTTATTGTTAGAACTAGTAAATCTTCTTTCTTAATTGTTTTCGGTTCCCTGAATCATATGACAGCAGCAAGAATAATGTATGTCACTATGATTCTGGTAACAAATGTAAGTCAAAAGAATTTGACCAGATATCTAACACCCGCCGCTTCTAGTATGCACTGTGTCTATGTTCAGTATAATAGCGTAATACTAGACGAGTGCACATAAGGCATGGTAAGTAACAAGATTAAAAAGCACCGCGACAGCTGCCACCTGGCGTTAGAACGGCGTTAGTACAGCCTACAGGCTTCGCGGCGACTAATCATATTAGTTATGTATTAGCTATTTGATACGCATCGTCGAGACGAATGAACTGGTATGGTCTGGATAAGATTCTGTCGAGCTTCGTATGCCTATAATTTCAGTTTAAAAACTATAAATTAACTTGAATGTTCATATTTTCAAAAGAAAAAGAAATACGCACAGTCTGCATTGTTATTTACGACAATGCAGAGAATGCGTACTTTGTATGTTATAATTTTACCGACTGGGGTGACTTGTTGTTTCTACTCTTTGTATCTCTTAATGAATGATCTCATTGCTATGAGCATCCATAGGGTTGAGTGCTTACTTAACCGACTTAACGGCTTACTTATTTTCATTATGAGTAGATTGAAAAGGTAACATTTTCAAAAAAATCTGCAATAGCAATACTGATTATGTAATTACATAATCAGTATATACTAAATGTACAAGCACCCTCTATGGCTCGCACAAATGTATATCTAAAGAGGCTTGTTTCTTAATATTAAAAAATGACCAATAATATGCAAACCTAACAAAACAAACGTGGAAATTGAAAAACTTTAATGTGTTACATTTCGGAAAGAATTTTTTTTACACGAGGATTTGTTCATTTACAAAACCCTAGGACCTTATTAGTATTTAAGTGGTTTCCTGGAGAAAACACGAGTGTTTTAGAAATATTTAATTTAACTAGGTACACATATCTATTGCCATCATTCAGACGATTGATACTGTTCGATACGAAACTTTGTCCATTTTGAAAAATAACATTTGAATGACCTTCGTCGACTGTTGTCCTGGACGTACTTTAAATATATATTTATTGTCCATAAAATGTAAACATACATAAGGTTATCTATTATATACCACACAAACCATCAACATTTTATCCGTGATCTACATATATTTGCGTGCAATGGAAGACGCCTATGTCCAGCAGTGGACTGCGATAGGCTGGATGATATATATACATATTTTAGGACATAATGAACACGATCCTGTACCAAAATAATTTTGTATCTCAACTAGTGCCAAAATATAAAGAAACCTAGTGTAATTTTCAGTCATATGCTTACGCGATGTATATTTAAAATAAATCGTTAAGGACCAAGTCTAAAATGAAACTTCTGTAAAATTTCTTTAGAAATTCATAAACAACATTAATCCAATTTCTTCTCATTTTTAGTAAAGTTGTTATAAAACCACCCACGAACTTTGTACCAACAAATTATAACAATTATTCTCGTATCTCTTACATGAATAATTAAACACGGAACAGGCACTAAATCATATAAGACAAAAATATACTCCGTTATCTGGTTGTTGAATAGATAAGAAAATACTCGCATAGCACCTGCCGTCTAGTAATTACGGAATAGAATCTCTAACACGATTCTAATAGGAAATGTGCCGCTCGACCTCGCCGGCCACCTGCTGCAGCTCTCCAATCACAACCATATACCGTTCATTAAATAACGAGTGTATCTAATAAAATAACACTTACTCGCACACAAGTGTCAGTTTTAATTTCGGAATGTATTGAATGATCAATTTTTTCTAAATAAGTCATCGGACACTTTGATTTGGGTTCGACACTTTCAGTTTTATATTCTTGTTAGAATATTTCTAAATTAATATGCATGGTAACGAGTAATTACATAGTGTTTCTGATAAATATTTGATTAATCTCTTTTTCAAAAATACGAGTATTACTAATGGAGTTTGTCTTTATAAGTGATAATGTCAGAGCTAACAGACAATAAACAAATAACACAATACTTATTATTGTAAGCATCCTGTTAATTGTAATTCAAATGTATAATAGTGATATTTTTGGTATCAACAAACTTACGTATTATTTTAAGATTAAAGAATAAGGCAAATATATAAACATATATTATGTGTTTATATATTCAGAGTAGAATACCTTTATTTGCAATAAATTATAACTAAGTAATATTACAATTTAAACCTACCCGTTGAATGCCATATGCGATAACAACTTCCCCACAGTTTGATGTAGGCACAGTTAGAATATAGTCCGGCAAACAAAAAAAAATATTACTTTTAACTAGTTCAATGAACTGAGTTATATTCGTTTCTTTAAAAAATCTCTTAGTTTCAAAGTTAATAAATAAATTGTTAGATTATTATAGTTCTGTCAGGAAACGCTGGCAATGTACTTCTAATGGGGCACAGGAAATCCTTGACGATGTTATTAAAGTACAAAAACCATGTTAAATCAGTACCTAGTGATTAGGTACTTAAAATGGTTGTACAGGGAGCAGGTGTGCTCATTAGACGTAGAAAATCTGCAATGTGCGCCACCTGCTGGCAGGAAAATGTTAATTTTCTCAGAAATTGCGCGCGCGCCGTCCTCTTAGCGCCATTACACCGCAACTTTACCGCAAGCCTTTTAATTTTATATATTTGTAAAAAATAATATACCCCTTTCAGAAGGAAGAAAGTTCAACGGTTCCTGTTTGTTATGATGTTCAGTTTAATTTTTTGACTTATTTCAAACAAACAATCCTAAACTGCTGAAAATCTTAGAAAGATGCAAATTAAAGTATACAAATTCTAAAATATTTCCTACAACGAAATAAATAACCAAAATAACCTCAAAATGCAAATTGAAACTTAGAATAAAAATATACACAAGTCGTCTGTCTACACGCACGTTACCGCGTGAACGGGTTATCAAAACGCGCGCTCTATGCTCATTGTCATCTATGCCCTGAATACAATACAATACAATAGATATAATACAAAAGATCATGAAAATTTGCTAATACAATAATACATTTTATCCATGATAAGAATCCTTCTTTAGTAGGAATTTCTTTAGAACTTTCCTTAGTAGGCCAAAACCTCCTTTCTAAGGAGAGGCTTATGTCCAGCAGTGGACTATTAAAGGCTGTTGATGATGATGATGATGAAGAATCCTTCTCCTAAGGTATAGAAAGATAATAATTTCACGCGAGCAGTGTTGCGAGCAAAATAAAGTCTAGCAGATTAGTTAATAGTAAATATTTTTTGCGAAAAAATATTCACATGTACAATTTATTCATGCAAAAGCCATTTTATGTACTGTCAACTGTTATTAGTCACGGAAGTTTATAGATGCGAAAAAAATTAAATTGTTGAAATGATATTACATATATTTAAAAGTTATCAGAATGTTCGCAGGTGTTTCCTGTAAGTGGCCAATAAACTTTAAATTCAGGTATTTCGTGTACATTACATGTTTACTTTACATTTTACCCATTTCAACAAAGACTATGCTACAGGAGGTTTCATTGTTTAGTTTTTAATATAAAATTTGCATTTTTTATATATTTTTTTGTATATTTTGCATTTTGTCAGTTAAATAGCTTCGAAAAAGTTGCTCATCTGCAATTTGAAGAATTTAAACAACACGATTTACAATAGGTAATGGGATAAATTTTGATAAAAGTTGTTCACTGAGTTTAGTTTGAATGAACCACACACAACTTTGAATGATTATTTCATGGCATCGACGGGCATTTCAGGCAGAATTTGGTTATTTGGTTATTTCTTGTCGCAAAAATAAAACGAAGTGGGAATTGGGAAATTAAACTTTGAATGGGAGACCAATAACTTCATAAGTTAAGGGAAATAAAGCCAGTCGTATCTATACTTTTCGTTATAATTCAGTTTTATTAACATTTTTACTGTTCAAGGTAAAATCGAGATTGATGAAGGCTTGGAGAAAAAATAATCACTTTTCAAAGTATTAATTATACGCAGAGAAAACGGCGGGCAACAGGTATTAATAAAATGGTATTAAAATCAAAATCATCCTATATAGCTCTTGAGAAGGGCCACCTGAGCATACGGTGCGGTTCCCACAACGCCTCAGCGTCAATATTGACAAAGATTAAATCAATTCTCTGGATGTGTTGTGCTATCATACGTCACCAACTTCGTGTAAGATTTAGATTAAAGTTCATGGTACAAACTGCAAGGTTCAAGGTTCAAATAGATTCCATGTTTGAGTCTTGAATAATATAGTGGGAGAAGACTTAGAACTGGGTAAAGATTATCAATGATATTAAAATTCTACTGAAAATAATGAACGAACACTTTTATAATATCAGCACGCCAAGGCTAGCCAGATCATTTACTCCACTTAGGGCTTCGTAAGAATACCCAAATCTTATAAATTATTTAAAAAAAGTAAGTACAAAAAAATTATGTTTTATAGTGAGTGCGACCCTTTAAGGAAAAGCCTACCAAAAAATAAAAGTTATAATCAAGAACATTCAAATACTATTTTTTCATTGATCAAAGTACATAAACCTACCCAATAAGTACTCGTAGATAAACTTTAAGGTGTAGGTGCACACTGCACAGCCTTTTCTAGCCATTTCACTTGTTACCACACTTATGCTTGGGTTACTTCATAAAAAGTAACATCATAAGGCCTTTTAAATTGAAACTAAAACCGCAACTTAATTAACGCAAAATATTTAAAATTAAATGTAATTGTGTTTCATTTAGTGTGGCAGTTTGAAATACTGGACATAAACCAATATCGACATAAATAGTCACTAAAAATTATAAACACTATATGTTTTTTTTTAATTCTGTGTTAACGAATTAACAAAATAAAAACTACCTATCTCTATCTAAACACCGCTATTAAAAATGTATCCACGTTAGGCTAAAATTCTTTTTAAATATGCAAATAGGTTTTTGCTTATTTTACCTCACATACTTAGTAAATTCAAACTATAAATATTTGGAATTATCGACTGCACATCTTCATATATTATAAATATAAAACCGAAAGGATACTCACTCATCTAACTAAACAGGAAGTCTGATCTTTATTCTTATCTCTACAATATTACCAATATTTTTAATTTTCAAATGACGAATAGGTTCTTTTAACATAAAATAAAACAACATAACTATATTAATTCCTTTAACAAATAGCCAGTTTAAGCAATGCTGCTTTAAAACTTAAGGCAAAATATATGAGCTAAGAAGTATAGCAAATAAAACATTCTTACCTCAAGTTATCTAATGTTATTTGCCAAAGGAATCAAATAAAGCAATAAATAACCCTGACCATGTTTGCAAATATCTTAACGTAATGACGATATCTTCGCTAAACTTGGAAGAGGAGCTCCAGGCACGAATACAAACATTTGTATAAAGGAAAATATCCACTATATCAACTATACTTGGTCTTCAACAGATACGGTACAAAATAAATATTTGAGACATATAATTTTATTTGTAAATAATGACGTTAAACCATCTTCGCCAATCGTTAAAAGGTCCCTTTTTCAAATTGTTTTTTTTTCGGGTAGAATCTTTGTTTCTTAGACTTAATTAATCATTAAGAAAAAAGGTCCAACTTTAAAACGTGCAGACCTTGCTTACAGTTGAGGTAATAATTATATGATTATGCACCGTTTACCGAAATCGCGGAACACCATTTAAAATAAAAAATAAAGATACGCCCACTGGACACAGACGTGAAAATCAACGACTCTAAATCATAGTTTAGTTGTTGAATGCGGACTACAATTTAAAAGGCGCCGCGACGTCAGATATTACTGTTTCACATTTTCGCTCTTTTCAAAACATGTATGAATATTTTTCTAATGCTTTTTGTCAATTGTAAAAAGACACGCACAAGTACAAAGTTCTATCATGTACCTGTACATAAATAATAATCGTGTTGATTTAAATCAGTAGATTTTTTTGTAAGTATTACTTATTAGAAGCTCTAAAGATAAAAAAAACAGCCAGATTGTTTCATCATTGACGTGTCATTGTAATGCGAACATTTCAAGTTCAATCCCCGGTTTTTGCACTTCTGCGGCTTCGAAGTTTATGTGCCTAGTAAAGTTTAACTATGTTGTATGTTTTAATTTTACTAACACATTGAAGGAAACGTTTACTTAAAATTCTAGATAAGTTCTCTCGGTTTAGTAAAAATAAATTGGTTAATACGTTTATCAGATTTTACAACGCCTGATACCTTTTTTTTCATCACATGAAGGGGCAAACGAGCAGACGGGTCACGTGACGGTTAGTGAAGACCACCGCCCATGGACCCCTGCAACTGTAACTCAAGAGTCACAAGTGCGTGTTAGTCCTTTTAGTCCCCCTAGGGGGGACCCTTCCTTGGCCAGTGGCAAACCTTTTCCACCAAAGGTTTGCCACTGGGTCCAAAAATAGTCGGGCTTCACCGAAATAGTCACGAGAGTAAAACCTCTATAAGCAGGGCTTGTGGTTAAAGTTGTCGAACTCGGTCACATATTTGAATCTCAATTAGCCGTAACTGAGATTCAAATACATGTGACCTTTGTAAGTTACAGTTGATGTCACGTAGACCTACCGATTGCGGATGCACATCTGGTATCAAAACTTATAAAGGTAAGATTGGCATCAAATTCCATCTGCTTGCGAACAAAGTAACACCTGGTCTGATTGAAGGCAGTTCCTTATTTGGCGAAGTCTAACGCGCAGCATGTTCAACACAGGCTTCCTTCCTACATCCGCTTTCCTGATTGTTTGTATTTTAAATCGTACATGTCATGATCAGACATAACTTATGTAAAATAATAACTTAACAAATCCCATCTGATCGCCAATTACGCGAAGCCTGTACCATGGTTACCAGGCTACTATAGATTATAGAAATAAAAATATTCTCAGGCACATAGGAATCGTACTCACGGCAAATTAATTTGCTTTAGGAGGATATCGAACTCCCGACCTCTGGCTCAGCTGTCAGCATCTCTGACCAGGCTGCTCGGTATTATTACTAGCGCTATCTATCCCAATATCACTTAGGACCTAATCCAAAATATTCAGTCTGAATTATATATTTTATTTACAGTTACAAAAAGCCATCACAAGTTCTTCTTAAAAACTTTTCATCGCACATTATAGTTTAAGTATAAGGTACGAAGAAATACTAATACTATACTGGAACTATTTTTCGTGCAACATCTTAAGTGTATATTGGTCCCATTTACCTTAACACTATGGAAGCCTTAATTGGCTATGATAAGACACAGGTTATAATTTATCTTTGTTTTGTTTAACAATCTTTAAATATTCCTTTTACATAATATGAAAAGAAATTCTCAATTATTCTAGTGTTTACATTATTTCGTAGTAATGTGACGGTGACGGATTAAGAATACGTAATGTCACCAACCCTGTTCATCCCGTGGGTGTCGTAAGGGCCGACTAAGGGAACGAACTACGCAGGACAACAGCACTTCAAAGAGAAGGAAAACTTGAAACAAACCCTATACCAACCCGTTTGCCCAGCGTGGTATAGTAGGCCAAACCGTCCTTTCTAAGCAGAGGCGTATGTCCAGCAGTGGACTGTTATAGGCTATTGATGAATAAAATTTTATATCTTGTCTACATAGACACTACTGTACTACTACCCTACCAAACGAAGACTAATAAGTCAAGTATATAGGGTGTCACTTTATTGAAAATATTTAACTGTCTAACCCTGTTTTTAGTCACTAAGTCATTAAAATCTACCTGTTTTTATGTACAAGTATATCATTCCGATTAAAGGAAAACATGTTCATATAATTAAATCCAAATGCTGTTACATTACTAGAATAGCAAATAATATAATTATATATTTTTGGATATTTAACAAACAGGTCTAATTAATGCCTACGATTTTTACGTCATTCCAAAACTAAAATACTAGTTTTTAAAGTGAGAAGAGAGAGAGAGAGTGAAGTTTGTTGAGTTCAAATATTATAAGCTTTTATGCTAGTAGAATTCCAAGCTGGAATAACTGCTGAACTTTGAAATTATTTATAATCGTACAGTAGATTTTTCTGGTAAGTAACCCTGGAAAACTCTATTAAACAGCAATCTCAAATCAGCCTTACATTCAAAGAATATAATTTTTAAGTTAACTTATAATCAGATTACTTATTATTTACTTTTTTTAGGTTATGCTAAGATAAACAAAACCGTAGTTATAGCGCGATTAAACCATCTTGAAGAGTTAGCCAAAAAATACAATTGTTGTTTTTAAAATAAATTTCTTGTATAATAAAAACAATATTTAATAAAAATAACTTTGTGTTAATATAATATAAATGAAAAGTGTTTCATTGATGAATATATTTGAGACTTCTTCAGTCAGATCTAATAGTAGATATAAAAATTATGAAAAAATATCTAATTGTACCTACCTAGTCTGTTCATTCTAGGTGTTTATGTGAGCACAGTAAATAGAATCGTTGAGCAAGGTGTAAAAAATGGTGGCAAATTCTCGACACCAGCCAAGTATAGGTGTTAGATGACTTTGACACACGTGCAATCCAGCAATAATAAATGCTCTATGTAGTATATTTCTCTCCCAGCCAGAATGTAACCGTATTTTGTGATTATGACTGACTGGTGACATTTTAGAAGTTTTAAGTATTGTGTATTTTTGATGTATTTATTACGATAAGTAAAGAATACAGGAATGGGTCTATTGCATGGAATCTCTATTTACCATTATATTATCTTTACTTTCCATTTACCTCAGTCACGTCTTTTAATTTAACTTATTATATCGTTAAGTAGAACCACAAAGTTATATAAAATGTTTTATAAACAAACAATAATGTCGTTAACAATAAGCAATACAAATGTTTATTACGACTCTGCTATTGTGGGGCCGTCAGTAATAAACATTTGTATTCACTTATCGTTTTATTATAATTTAATACACTGAGATAAATTTTATTGATCAAGAACAACAACCATTCCGTTAAAATTATTTAAGATGTTTAATTTATTTAAATGTTAAATAATAAGGCATTATTTTTATATATTTTTTTGTAATTATAAACCGGTCATCGGTCGAGAAAATCTTAAGCTTCGGGTTGCTTAATCCATCCTAATAGTAACTTTAACTCTATTTAGAATAACTGGAACTTACTTTTATAAATATTAGGTAAGTAAAGTAAGAGTGCTTTTTCGAAAAATTATCTGCACAACATGTGTTTATTTTCTACAGTTTTTATTTTTTGATAAACATTTACATATATAATAGCAAATATTGTAAAACTATTGTAAAATTATATATAGTTAAGAAATACAACTTTTTGTTTTCAATATTTCCGGTCCAGTCATCTTGAACCACAAGAGGAACGGAGGCGGAGACTGTAGTAGCTCTAAGCGGCCGGGGTCCCCCGGCTGCTACAGTCACAGCCGTTTCCTTACTTTCTTCCTTTGTTCTTTTAGAAAACGATTATGTCCCGGGAAGGGTTGATTTTAGGCAGACCGCGAGTCATAAAAAAAAAACCAACCAAAACCCTTGCAATGGTTCTTAAATCCCAAACAAAATTTGAAAAAAAAAACAAAATCATGATATAATTTATTCATATCTATGTAAAAGAAATAATAAAATTTATCTTTATATTTATTTGTCTTGGTATAAGAAACTTTAAAAAAATGTATACACTGAAACTTATAGCACTACTACATAATAATAATAATAAAATAAAAATAAATGTACCTAAAAATAAAAAATAAAACGAATTATATCGTATATTTTAAATACCATTGTACCAAGCCATTGTAGTCGCCAATTACAGTTTACGTTACGGAAGTATGACTCGATACATATTTGTTATTATACACACGTCTCTACAGAACGTAACATTTTGACGTTTACTAAAGATAAACTAAATTGACTTTGCAGACCACACCATATTTGTTTAGAGTACGTTATCATTGATGTGTTAATAATGTAGCGAGCGATGTAGTGATTTAGCGATTCCAGCGAGAGAAACACTAAATTAACTGATAGTCTTTTATTTAGATGTTATAGTCTTTTAGGGTATAGAGAACAAACGAGTAGACGAGATACCTGATGGTAAGTTTGTACCAACGCCCTTTAACGGTCGTAACTCAAGAGGCACACGAGGGCGTTACTATACCACGCTGGCCGAACGCTTGGTATAGGGTTTGTTCTAAGTTTTCCTTCTCTTTGCATTTTTTTTCTTTTTTTTGGATAAAGTAGACGTTTTTAATAAAGTAGACTAATTTTTCAAACACTTGCCGGCAGAAAACTGGAAATCTAAAAAAATATAAACAATGCTATTAGACTTAAACTATGAAAACCACAGGTAGTAAACACTGTATGTCAGAATCTGATATTGCACATTTTCCATTAATGAATAATTATTTGAAATCTTTCACAACACAAATGGAACAACTGAATTCCAATACGTAGTCTATTATGTCTACGTCAACTTACACAAAGCTAAAATTATACAAAGACTGGTTAATATCCCTTTCAATGTGATTGTGACCATGATATACATTACTGTTCACACACACACACACACCAATCCGTCACCAGATAGAAAAGTAATACTGCTTTTTATCTTCATTTATTAAGTCGAAATCCATTTTCGAAGAGTAAGTCGAACAGGTCAGGGTCGCGTACCTGGAATTCGAACTGGCTGTTGTCAGGAATTACAAAAAAAATGTGATATTATTAATCTCAAACGAAAAGTTAACAAGCATTGGTATTTTTTTTATTTTCGAAAAGGCGTCTCCCGTACTAGGAATATATCCCTTGTCGCGGGGGACTTTACATACATTTATGAAACGAACACAAAGAACACCCACACTTGCGACAACAATTTGTGAATCCCACAAGTGTTGTCCCATGATGGAATCGAATCTACAAAAGTTAGCGCAGTAGGAAGCGGCGAGGTGACCGCTTAAACCACTGCGCCATTCGTGCACGTTTCGTTTCGTTCGTTCGTAGTTTCGTTTTCATGACTTTCTTCTCTAGTGTCAGAAGGCAGAAGAAAATCTCGCCGGGCTCACACAGATGAACACATTACTCTGAAGATCATGGAAATCAACTACAACTTCTGATAAATTAACATAGTAACGGCTTATCTAAACTGTATGACGTTTATGTTTTATCTAGTTTATAAAAATATATAATATATTGGAGGGCAAACGAACTGACAGGTCACCTGATGCGCGATATGAACTGAAGTGACTACCGCCACCCATGGACACCCGCAACTTTGACATTTGACAATTTGACATTACTTATGCTTATTTGACATTTAATTTATTTTCCCAATTTCAATAAATATTGCTTACATAATTATATTGATCATTGTATCTATATTACTATTATGAACTGCAATCATTCACGTTTGCTGTTTTTCGAATTTTGTTGTTTAAATTTTGATGATTTTTTTAATGTTTGCATGCTTACTCAAGGTAGATAGTATAAGGATCAGAAAACTTGTTAACATCGCTATTTCATGTACCTACAATCAATGCAAATAAAATATATAACGGCGCTGGAGACGCGGAATTATTTTTGGAAAGTGTGACGTCAGCCTCGCTGACGTCACCCCTTATCTCATTCGTATCACTCATGATTAAAAGTGAGAAAACTACCAGTCAATCAATTTATTAACAATTTTACACTTTCTCACATGCATCAATTTATCTACACAACATGAAACAATAGAACTTATTGGTTACAATAATAAAAGAGTCTTTACAACAATAGAATGCCTAGACACTTATCTTATTTGAAGCTTGTCCTTCCTCGTCCAATGCTCGAGCAAAAGTGAGTGCATTTCTTTAGCTTATACAAAACCAACGAATGTGAAATGTCAATGGCGGTAGGGACAGTTGTTACATTCCGGATGTCGTTGGTTTTGTATAAACTTTATAAAACAATTAGATGTGATACACCTTATTTTATAACTTAGTAAATGTCTAATTAAATAATGAGAATTATTATAATTACCCATACATACTTGTAATTCAACTGTGTTAAGCGGATGTTTATAGGTTAGACTCATAATCACAATTATTTGAAAACAATTATTAAGACATTGCTTTGCTCACCAACAGTTATTTAATTCTATGTTTTATTATAAGATTTTTGCGGTAGTAAGAATCCTTAAATTGTAATTAACAGTAATACAGTATTCCAGTTAGAAATGACTTAATTAAACAACTAACTCAAGTAATTCTTTTTACAGTGAAATGAACATACGAGTAGTCTTAATCATCCTATATGAGAACATAAATTGATAGCTAATTTTATTATTGACTTTATTATCAACAGTTATGTTTCATTGAAATGCTCAAACTCGCAAGGAAATGGTTTCGCGCCGACATATATTATATTCTATTCTAAGAGTCATAGAATGCCTTGCCGGACTTTGGGCCCCAAACAGCATCAATACCTAAATAAATACTTAATGACTACATAACTTAATGTTTTGTTTTGTGTGCCGCTGTAACTTTTATTGGCCTTGACTGGCCTGTTGGTATAATGATTAGTGACCCTGACTACTAAGCCGAAGGTCGTGGATTCGATTCCCACCCAAGACTAATTATTGTGTAATAAGCACAATATTTTTTTATGTGTCTGGGTGTAATTTAGCTGTAATATGTATGAATTTAGAAATATATAAGTATTTTTATCAGCAGTCTGGTTACTTAAGTACAGGTTCTGCCTGGTAATTAGGATTATTCAAGCAAGGCAAGATAAATTATGCACACAGACGATAGAAATTTATGTTTTTTTTTTATTTTATCAATTTTCTGCTGTAGGTTTTATAATGAACTTTATATCAAGATATGGTTGTGGTGAAAACTTATAGTTAGATAAAGAAAAAAATTAAAATATAAAATAACAGTACCTAAATAAAAAAATTGGAAAATAACCAACGTCTCGTAAGGTCAATTAGATTTAAATCGCAAGTGATTGTGTTTCATGATTGTGACATTTGGTCGACATATTTCAAGGCACTTTCGTTTTGATATCTCAATTAGCAAATAGTCGACATTTGGTCCGACGCTTGTAGCACACTAAATAAAATAATGTATTGTATTGTTCGCAATTGTACCCGTATTTGTTAACAATAGCCCCTATTCACGACACACATCTGCACATTCTGTATTATACAAGACTATTTTATACAATTATATTCTATCTGAATAGAATAAGAGTTATTTTCCAATGAAGTATACAACAATTTTAATATTTGAATATATATAACAATAATAAACCTTAGTACATTGTGCCAAAGTCTACTTTCATGTTTAAATTATTACAGAATAGATTACCACTTGTATTGCTCGTGACATAATCACATGATTGCCGTAGGTAGCTATTTGGGCTTTTTGTATACTTTATACCCGTTGTAATAAATGATGTAATACTATAAAAAAGTATGGACAACAGGTACATGTTATGGTTAGAAAAAGATAAGAATATAGTGCTTTCTTAAAAACTTTGAACATAGTTTCTGTTCAATGATAATTCGAACACTGATCCCAAAGTAAGTACACATCGAAGAGTATTATCAACTTTCGAGTACCTAATATAATACAGATGTTTCTTTTACGTCAACTGATAATAAAAAAGAGATAGCATGTTTCGACCAACCTGGTGAGATGTCGTGAGATTTGATTCAACCCCCTCCCCCATCCCCTAATATCACGTGATATTTTTAAAATGTATTTTTAGTGTAAAGTCAGTATAAAGGTTCGAGGTGGAGCGTAAACTAACGACGAGAAATAACAACCTCACGGCACTCACAATACCATGATAAATATTATTGTATTAGACTTGGCCATATTTCCGACGAGGATTATATTTTACTTAATTTAACCCAGTTTTCTCGCAATTTTACTCTGTTTCTTACGGATAAAATATTACGTGATGTTTGGCGGGACCCCGACTCCCAAAAGTAAGATTAGATGAGATTCTTCTCGACAGCCAAATCCCAAGGAAAAGCAATGGGCAAGCTTACGTTAAAGAAGAAACAAGTTCATTGCTACGTCACTTTAAGTTGGAAGGTACACTTTTCTTTGTACCTCATCAATCTACTACAATTCGGTGTAGTGGGTTAAGATAGTTGAACTAAATCAGAGGCTCCCAGACTTTTTTCAAAATTTAGCTGGTTCCGGTACCTACATTTCTACCATATTCCCAAGACTCGACAAAAATGTGAAGATTAGATCTAACTAAGGAAAATAGAGAACACCCAAACGCCGCCACAAAAATTTGTCGATCATACAAACATTTGGTCCGACCCGGGAACCGAACCCGAGACCTCAGCACAGCAGTCGCATAAACTTCCACTGCGCCACCGAGGTAGTCTCGTTCTAGCAATTTTTTCATAAGTGTCGCTGTAACCTAAGTAAAGTATTTTAACTAAATATAAAAACTAGATTGACTGATAGCATACTAATATACTTTTTGTAAATACATACATATTTTACATAGAAAACACCACACACAATTATATGGGTAAGTACTATTCATTTGTAAGTTTCATTACTGTTAAAATATTAAAAAAATAGTATATTTCTATGGTTTTCTACTACTTGTAATCCATTTTATTTTAATGTATATAAAAAAAAAATTGACACCTTCGAAAAATTTAGTCAATTCCTAGCATTGTTTACAGGGATTCTCATACATCGAAGGAGATTGTAGTGGTGCCACGTAATACATTGGAGTAAAATGCAATGTAATTCCTGGAGGTTAAGGTTCTTAATAGTTTATGCCCTATACATTTCACCGTTGTTTTGCAAGTGTGTGCAAGTTCTGTACCTATTTTTTTGTATTTTGTCTATGGGTTAAGATATGACGTCATCGGTTTTAGAAGTGTCTTATTATTATGATTTCTATGGTCGTAACGCATAGTAGGAAATATAGATACGGGAAGTATTTGTCTCCTACCGAACTGGCAGTAAGTTTAGTTAACTTGTTTGTCATAATTCACCAACTGCTTCAATTGTGTACAATTAAATTTTGTTAGCTTTAAGTATTTTTACTGTAAACAAGAAGATAAAACTTAACTGATAAATTAATTAAAATATTACATAAATGTTATCATCCTAAATTTTATTTAATAACATAATATTTGATTATTCGTTTCAGATCTTGGTTCTGATAAAAAATCCATGACTTTAATTTTAATACTTTGTATAACTTTCATTTTATCAAACCCGAAATTTGCGCTAGTAATATTATGCCTTTCCTTAGACGGCGGACCTACTATATATGACTACCATATATACGGGCATTTCAGAAGATAATAAAATTATAAAACATAAATTAAACAATATGAAAAACTACGCTGCGATTACTTTGGGAAGCAAAAATCGTTGAGCGCTGAATGGATGTAGATAATCGCACTCAAAATAAGGAATGTAGGTAAAATTCAGTAGAAATTCAGCGTTGTCAGCAGTAGTGAAACTGTTGGGGCATTTAGATAGGTCGGTCTATTTTTAGTTCGTTCCGGCATTCTTGATTATTCTTTCAGTAACTAGTCTTCAGTGATGAACAATGAACAGAAAAAATAGTAAATCTAATACCTTTAAACGAGCAATTCTTGTATAAATATTTAATCTGAATCTCAGAAACGGTTCCAACGATTTTCATGAAATTTAGTATGCAGGGGTTTCGGGGGCTATTAATCAATCTAGCTAGGTTTTATTTTTGGAAAATTTACAAAATAAAAATACCGGGCCAATTTCGGTCATCCATACCTGGATGACCGAAATTGGCCCAGTATTATCCGGTATTCAATTAAATGTCTCCCTGGTATGAAAACATTTGTTTATTTTTGTGTTTGTGTACAAAAGAATAAAATATGTTATGTTTTATGTACTTAATTGTTAATTTTATATCATTCATTACTAACTGTAAATATACTCACACATCTATACTGATATTATAAAGCTGAAGAGTTTGTTTGTTTGTTTGTTTGAACGCGCTAATCTCAGGAACTACTGGTCCGATTTGAAAAATTCTTTCAGTGTTAGATAGCCCATTTATCGAGGAAGGCTATAGGCTATATATCATCACGCTAAGACCAATAGGAGCGGAGCACCAATGAAGAATGTTTCAAAAACGGAGAAAATTTATTACTATTGAGAGACGCAGACGAAGTTGCGCGGGTCAGCTAGTTTAGTATAAATTCATTATTAAAGTATAAAGTTTAAAAGCAACAATAATTTTCATCAATAACAATAAAACACAGCATATTTAGTATACATGGAAACATTTAAACATTTTTGTGTAAGTAAAGTAGTAATTTTATAACAATCTACATTTCATAACACTATAATTCCATTTGAATACTTAATTATGGACATATGTCATGATTTCGATAAAAACACATTTTTTACAAGCCAATAAAATTCAAAAACATTTTCCAAAACCCTAGAGTAGATTTTTAATTACAGGTAAAATGAACAAACGTAAAATACTTACATTATGACTAATTTGTTACATTTAGAATCTCTTTATACAAATAAATCTATATAACCAGAAGTAACATAGGTGTGCATTCTGTATTGTATACATATTCATTTAATTTGTTATTTTTTTGATGGTATGCAAGAAAAATTACATAAGTTCGTTAATGACCATTCTAAAGATAAAACAGACTGCTATAAAACCACCTACTACACTGTTATTCAATATTACATTTTTAGATTGAGCAATACTTTTTTTAGTGTGCAATAAAAAGTACGTATCTATCTATTTATCTATCCTCTCCTCTTCTTTTATCAAGTGTGCCTCGCCGTTACGGACGATGAATAAGAGATATAATAAATAATGATACGATTATGATCAATTTCTCGTTCTATATCATAATTGTAATATTTGATAAGGAACGTCGTTAGTGACCGTTCGTAAAATATATTTGTAAACAGAATGAAGGCCAGACCGCTTAACATGTCAATGGTTATTTAAAAATGTGTTTTATCAATGTAATAAATATTTTAGTTTATAAAAATTTGGTGTCGTTGTTTAACAATGTAAATTATACTAATTTGTCAGCGAGTTGCACGCAGCTCGCATTTTGCGTTCAAAACAGCTCAGCAGCGGCCGTCTGCAGGCGCTGCACACGAGCCTAGATTTTTTACACTATTTAACTCGACACGCTAACTCGTTCAACACAGTACCGCACTACCAGTTATTTAGTAGCAACATAGTTACATAAACGGAATATATTAAAGTTTCAACATGTCACCGAGCAAACAGGAGAACGAAATTAAATCATCAGCGTTGGAACTAATTGGCAACACACCCATCGTGGCATTGGACCGACTCTACACCGGACCTGGAAGGATTCTTGCAAAATGTGAGTTTATGAATCCCGGTGCTTCTATTAAATGCCGTTCTTCTCTTAGTATGATAGAGAAAGCACGCAAATCTGGAGAACTGAAACCAGATGCGCCTGTTGTAGAAGTAACATCGGGCAACCAAGGATGTGGTCTTGCTGTAGTGTGTGCGGTTCTTGGACATCCTCTAACACTTACTATGTCTAAAGGCAACAGTTATCAGCGAGCAATACATATGGAAGCTCTTGGCGCAAAATGTGTTCGTGTACCACAAGTAGAAGGGACATACGGAAATGTAACTCTCGCAGATGTAAAAGCAGTCGAAAAAGTTGGTTTAAACATCGTCGAGGAACAAAATGCGTATTATGTAAATCAATTTAATAATCCTGCCAATGCAGATGCGCATTATGAGACTACTGGACCTGAGATCTGGAGACAAACTGGACATCATGTTGACGCATTTGTAGCTTCAGTGGGAACTGCTGGTTCTTTTGTAGGAATATCAAAATATTTGAAAGAGCAGCGTACAGACATCAAAACGTATGTTGTAGAACCAGCTGGTGCTGAACCGATCAAGGGTGATCCAATTACAAAGCCGCTTCACTTACTGCAGGGTTCAGGATATGGATGTGTACCGAATTTATTTAAATTCGAAAATATGGATGGCACATTAAGTGTTACTGACGAGGAAGCCGTTAAGTATAAGAATTTAATTGGTGAAAAGGAGGGTCTGTATGTGGGTTACACAAGTGGTGCAAATGTAGCCGCTGCCGTTAAACTACTAGAGTCTGGAATGATACCTGAAAATGCGTGGGTCGTAACCTTACTCAACGATAGCGGACTCAAATATACTCCAGTCCCTCAAGAATATATGTAACATAGTGAAGTTTATATATATAGACTTGGGTAACATAATCTTTTACGTATTATTTTAGAATCAATAGTGAATAACAAATTTATTATTAGTAGAAGTAGACGTATGTAAACTGTCTCTAGTGCTTGTTACTAATTTTATTTTAAGTAAAATAAATATATAAATTATTTGAGTGATTCCAATGTGTCTTAATAAATTAAATTCACATAGATATTTGTAAATTGTATGCAAATATATTATTTGCATACTAACAATCTACAAAATATTAGACTTTAAGATAATCATTAATTTTAATTTAATATAAGAGCGTTTATCCTTTTCAAGGGTAATTTTGTTTTTTAAATGTTTTTAGATCCCTTTTATATTTTCTGTGTATTACTCTAGTCTGCTTCTTTGATCACCAAATTTTCTAAAGATATTGTTAAAAAAAGGATAAATGTTCATTAGTTCACTATGTACTAAATGTGCACGAAAATTAGATAATTAATGCGAAGACAACTTGAAGTAAATTTTATTTAACATAGAAATTGATACTCAAGTTTCATTAGCCATATTTCGCCAAAATTGTTATCGAAATATAGGTGCTTTGGACTATTGTTGAATTTAAGTCATTATTCTAATTATAATTGTACTATTTGTATATTGCATGTCGTATAATATATTTAATTTTATTAAATACGATTTAATTTATTTTATTCGATAAAAAAATTGTCCACTGATTAATATTCTCTAATATCTAAGTTGGTTTTGCATTGGAATGCGGCATAACGCGTAGCATAAAAAGTACGTGTATATCTTATTTACATGACGTAACCTTCAAATTTTTATGATAAATAATTTTATAACTTAAGAGTAATAGGCAAGGCTTGAGTCTGTGTGAAGTGGAACGATTATTTAACAATAATAGGAGACTACAGACAAATGTAGACTCCTATACAATCGATGGATGTTTTTTTGGTGACAGTGGTTTTTTTTTTTTTAATCTGCTAATGTAGGTACATAGCTTTAATCAATTGTTTTAATCGTTTTGATCTTAGACAAGCCCCATTAGTAATGATGAGATTAGAAGTCAAGTATTTTTTTAATCTGCTAATATAGCTTCCATCTACTGTTTCAAATCTACTGTTTTAATCTTTTTGATCTTAGACGAGTACCCAAACTGAGGTGATTATGAAATTAGAAATCAGGATATTTTTTATAGATCTGCTAATCTATATTAGAATATCTATAAAAAATAAACTGACTTAAAATTTATATTCAGTCTTATACTCGTATATATACTTCCCACCAGAAGTTATGCAGCTATCTGCTCATAACTCAATTGGATTGGAAGTAATACGAGTGAACGAGAATAAGCAGACCACGATATGCATAATAAGTACTCGTATACATAACCTTATTACACCACTTAGGCGATGAATAAATTTGTAAATAATTATTACACAGCGATACACGTCTTGGGTTTTGAATAACATTATAACATGCAGGTATTTCCGGACCGATACGACCTTCAAACCTTCAAGAAAAGAGCGTACTCCTTCCTAAAAGACGTTCATGGGCTACAATGGTCACTTTCCATCAGGTGACCCGTCTGCTCGTCTGCCCCCCCTAACATAAAAGAATAATGCAAATGAAAAATTCTTAGCTAATTAAGTAAAAAGAAACTCAGCAGGTGAGTAAGAAGAATTGTAGGAGTCCATTTAGAAAGCTTATTAGTTCCAATAAAAAATCCGCAAGAAAACAAACAAAAATGCAAATGAAGTTGTGATTACAAGTATTTACAAGTGACAGTGACAGATCTGTTTTGAGACATTCGATGATGCCACTTAACAGACATAAAATCGATAATCGATATCGTTTTTTGATTCAATATAATTTAATATGAAATAATAATCTTGGAGGGGCATAAAATTATACACGCCTTTAAGCATTTATTTCCTTTTAGTTTTTAAATTATACCTTTAATTCATTTATTATATCTTTAAAGTATTTTTAAGAACACATAAGAATGCGATACATGGAACTTTACGGGTTGAATAGTCTGTGTAGTGTTTTTTTGGCTGCTAAACTATTTCACTTATTCAGTTTTCTGAAAATTGCAGCCAATATGTAGCTTAGTAACTAGAAAAACTCAACTTATTCATGAGAGCAGGACTTGAACTTTTTTTCTATCTTTCTTTATACAGCATAATAACACTATGTGTACGTGTACGTACGTGTACGTTTTTTGATTGATTACTTTACTAACGTTCGCATATATAATATAACAGTCATTTACGAAAATTTAGGTAAAAATATTAAATCTTAATCTTCCTATAAAAATGCATCCGTCTGCTTACGCTTTATAGTAGGTACCTGACCTACGAAGTCTCAAAAATCATGTCATTTCTAGTAATGATAATTCTGTAGTAGGCTCTAAATTTCGCGTCATTTTAGTCGGGTGTCGGTTGATTGTTATTATTTTGTCCCATTCAAGAGCACGCAAGTTAGTTTGAGGCATCGTTACGTCATTTATTCATTGTTTGGTCGCAGTATACCTCTTTCGTATTATCAACATCGGTCGTTGTCGGTTATGGTCGGCATTATTCGGTACCTCTGATGCCGCTGAATTTGGATAGATAGGAATAGAAATTTGTATAGGATTAAACTAACATCGTTGGTCAGCAAAGTTTTTTTAAAAACAGCCCCATTTAACAATAAGTTCGACCACGGCAGGTGACCATTTAATTCATGTAATTTCTTATTCTCAGAAATGCTTTTTAACTAAATTAACTTAAAATAATAAAAATATCTAATAATTATGGCAAATTTATTATTAGGTACAAGTTTCAAGTAACAATGTGGTGTGGCACTCGTGCTTAAAAAACTGTATTTGATTTCTTAAAAATGAAATGGCTTATAAATACGGTACAATATTTTATTCTTTAAATTCTAAATTATCATTTCCCTATGGTTGTTATATGTGTGCACCCAGGGGCCGAAGTGTCTATGATGGGCATTTCTCTTTTTACCCACTGCTTCTAAATGATAAAGTCTTAGAACTATTAATATTACTTAAGGTAGTTTGCCAGTTTTTAAAAGAGATCAAGAAGTATGAGTCGAAGAGAACGAACGGAATCCTTAGTCAGCTTCACTATTATCAACATCTGCCTATTATCATAAGCGTAAATGGATTAGATTTATCTGACACTCTTATCGATACGAGGAGGTACTATCAAGATTTTAAGTAGTAAACGCATTTGCCTGGAAAACACACTACACTACACTACAATACACATAACACTACATTGACAAATGAGCATAACACTTATTTCACATTTTGTTGTAAGGAACTGTTTTAGAAGGGGAGAATTACAACAAAAAGTTTAAATTAAAAAAAGTTTAAAATTAAAAAGAAACTGAAAATCTGAATTCTATAACAAGCACTGATCACTTGATACAATCTCAAGAGTTGGTGTCAATCTCTAGGTGGTATTTTTTAATGTCTTTTTGTAATTTACGGTAAAAGAAAACTACTCGTATCTTCACACAGGATCATTTAAGGCTAACTCTAAAAAGGATAATCAATTATGTGACTGTCGTTTGTCAAAATTAAAAACTCGTCGTATAGTCGTATGACGATTTCGAAGATAAGTTAAACTATCTTGGAATTCCCAATAAACAGGATTCGAACTAAATTGAAAGAGTTAGATTTTATTTTTAATTCGATAAATACAAAACATAAGCGAGAGAAGCACAAAAAAAGGGTGTCTAATTTGCAAAATGTACAATGTATAAAAAAAAATGAATACAATATGGCAGAAACTTCCAAACGTTTAAATTTAATTCTAGTTTGAAACACGCATCAAATCGTTTACTGCTGAACAAAATGATCAACACTTTCACTGTTTGAGATCAATCGCCACTTGTCTCAGCCGCTCCTGTAAAAATCTTGTATATCTCCATTCTTTATTTTTAATTTAACAAGTTTTTATGTCTCCTGCATTCGTATTTAGAATTTTGGAACGATGACAAAAAATTTAATTTATGTCGTAATGCCAGTATTTTGTAGTGCTGATATATCACAATGCTATGTAATTCACAGAAATTAAAAGAATACAATTTATGTTTTCAACTATTTATTAACTTAAAACGAAAGAAGAAGTCCCAAATACTTTTATGATAAGACTTACAATGTAAAGCCTATTAGGTAAGAGAGTCGGTTGACCCCAGACACTGACTAATGACTAAGTCAAACAATACAAAAGAAATGCAACAAGAGAATTATTTTGAACCATCCCTCTTCAACCTTGTTTTGTATTTCTAGACGGCGCCTATATGCAAGAATATTGTTCTCAAATTCGCAATGTGTACGAGTACGCGACTTAGTTATAAAAAGGAACATTCTGTTTGGATGTGGGACAGGGCAAACGCGCTGATGGGTCCCCGGATGGTAAGTGACTATCGCCGCACACAACAGACACAAACAGCTTCTGAACGTGAGAACGTTAATATAGAAAATAATCAAGAACACAACTATTTCACGGTTAAAGAAAATGACAGGATAACAAAGTGTGCACGGCCGAACGTCGTCGTTGTTCATCGTCGTCGATTATGTTCATCGTCATTTTTAGTTCATCATCATCATCAACAGCCATTACTAGTCCACTGCTGGACATAGGCCCCTCCTAAGAAAGGAGGGTTTGGCCTACTATACCAGGCTGGCCAGACGGGTTGGTATAGGGTTTGTTTCAAGTTTTTCTTCTCTTTGCAGTGCTGTTGTCTTGCGTAGTTTGTTCCCTTAGTCGCCTCTTACGACACCCAAGGGATGAATAGGGGTGATGACATTCCGTATTCTTAATCCATCACCACACGGACACGTTTTTAATTAAAAAGGCTTTTGTTTAAATGATTTTATTAAATAAAGGTGATTTTCTAATTAACACTCAAAGCCAGAAACATTGCAAATGTGAATAATTAGGGTCAGTATTAGTGTCTTTAGCTTGCGAGAAAACCACTATTTGGCACACTTTACTATTCAATCCAAAAACCCTTCATTTCTGTACCTATATCTCAAATTGAGATAAACTTCAACCTGAGGTTTAGCGGTAGATAGTTTCTTAACTAACCCGCAATAAAACTAATGGACAGACAGCCGACATGGCGACCCAGGAACCCTAACAATGTAATCTTACAATTTGGCTTAGGTATATATGTCCTATTAGAGTTCAGTTCCAAAAGTTCTGGTAATAAGCATCTCTCCACGTATAAGAATATTTTATAATATATGCAACTGCAACGAATAAGTTCAATTTGCGAGTACAGTGCAAAGCATTATAATTATTTTGAACCTGTGAAAATTCTGTAATATCAAAAACAAATTTAATTTTACTATCCCTTAGAAGGAAATAGAACTGATAGAATAATTCATTAGTTTATTGACAATACAGTAACAATGACTATAAAATATAACAATGAAAATGTTCTAAGGCTGTAAGTGTAACAAACAATAGTAAATATAAAAAGGAACATGTAATTCACAGTAACATCAAGCGTATAGTAATAAATCTCAGATATGCAGTTGACCGCACTACGTCCGACATTTGATTGTCTAGATCATTTAAAAGAAAGCCAACCGTCGCTCGGTTCAGTCTTATACTAACCTGCTAAGTCACGAGTGCTGAGTCAAGAGTTCACCAATTGTTTAGTACCAAGTGTTATAAATAAAAAAAACTGAACAATATGGTTTCAAGCCGGTCCAATTCGATCTCAGAGACAAACGAAATTAAATCTTCTGCACTAGAACTCATCGGTAACACTCCCCTTGTGGCATTAGACCGACTTTACACGGGACACGGAAGAATTATAGCCAAATGTGAATTCATGAATCCTGGAGCTTCTATCAAATGTCGTGCTTCCTTTAACATGATTGACAAAGCTCGTAAGTCCGGCGAACTAAAACCTGGTGCTCCAGTTGTAGAAATTACATCAGGCAACCAAGGTACTGGTCTTGCCGTAGTTTGCGCCGTATTGGACCATCCATTGACAATAGCTATGTCGGCCGGTAATAGTGCGCAGCGAGCAATACATATGGAAGCTCTTGGTGCAACGTGCATCAAAGTACCACAAGTAAGTGGAGTACCCGGCAGTGTAACATCAGATGATCTAAAGGCAGTTGAAGATTGTGGTTTAGAGCTGGTTGAAAAACTGAATGCATTCTTTGTCAATCAATTTAATAACTCGAATAATCTATTGGCACATTACGAAACCACAGGACCCGAAATTTGGAGGCAAACGGGTCACCACGTAGATGCCTTTGTCGCAACAGTAGGAACTGCCGGCACCTTTATGGGTACTACAAAATATTTAAAAGAACAAAATCCCGCTATTAAGGCATACGTTGTGGAACCAGCTGGTGCTGAAGCTATTAAAGGTGATCCGATCACGAAACCCCTTCATTTGCTTCAAGGTTCCGGATACGGTACTGTCCCAAATTTATTCAAATACGAGCATATGGATGGTACACTGAGCGTGACTGATGAGGAAGCTGTTAAATATAAAGAATTGGCTGGCGAGAAAGAGGGTTTGTACGTGGGTTACACGAGTGGTGCTAATATAGCGGGCGCTGTTAAATTGCTGAAGTCCGGAAAGTTGCCCGAGAACGCGTGGGTTGTGACTACGCTTAATGACACAGGTCTCAAATATTCACCAAGGAAGTAGATCACTGTTTAAATATATTAATATAATTTGTACTGCAAATGCTTTCAATATTTCTGTGTTATTGGTTTTTGTAACCTTTCTTTTTATTGTTCTTATTAAATAATATAAAATTATTAAATAATTTTATGGGACGACCCCCCCCCCCCCCCCCTGGGACGACACTTTGTGTGATCCACAAATTATTGTTCTGAGTCTAGGTGTTATGGTGTCCGTTTCATGTATGTTTGTAAAGTCCACCGCGATTTCCTCAGATTTTGAGTATTTTTTTCGCATTATGATGATTTTGAGTATTTTTTGGTGCCATTTTCTTATTACTTACTTACTACCTACTTACTTAAACGTACTTCCAGCCACCTTTATACACGTACAAATAATACGCACTTACTTGTTAAAAAACGTTGATGAACAAGGTTTATTTTCTGTTCATCGATTTGTAAGTAGTAGATAAATAACTTAATGCACAAGTTGTATATTAATTGCATGGATGGTGTAGTGGTTTAAGCGTAACCTCGCTGCTTCCTAATTCACAAGGATTTGTGATATCCAAAAATTATTGTTTTGAGTCTGGGTGTTCTTTGTGTCCATTTCGTGAATGTTTATAGAGTCCCCGTAGGAGATATCTTTTCAAAAAAGGAAAAAAGAAAGAAGGTATACAGGCGGACTTAGAGGCCAGGGCATTCTTTTCCAGCCAACCTTCGGATGATGTGGATATAGAATGCAGTAGGTGCATAGATATTATTCTAAATTTGACATTATTTAGAATTAATCAATCATCATCACCAACAGCCTTTAATAGGCTACTGCTGGTCATAGACGTTTGGCCTACTATACCACGCTGACCAGACGGGTTAGTACAGAGTTTTTTTCAAGCTTTCCTTCTCTTTGCAGTGTTGTCCTGCTACTCCTTTAGTGGGCTTTAACAACACCCACAGGATGAATAGGGATGGTGTCACTCCGTATTCTTAGTCTGTCACCATACGGTATAACCGTGTGGTGGCGGATTATACATATGTTTTATAAAAATGCGGAATACACGGCGAAGAAGTTTTTAGTCACAAATTGTGAAGATTACTGGTTTGTAACAGGGTAAGATTATAACTGGCCTGTTGGTCTAGAGGTCAGTGAACCTAACTGCTAAGCCAAAGGGATCGGGTTAGATTATTACCCGAGACAAATAATCATGTGATGAGCACGATCATTTGTTTTGTGTTTGAGTGTAATTTATCTATCATATGTATGTATTAAGAAATATATAAGTATGTTTATCAGTAGGTGAGTAAAGACATTATTATTATCACATTATTAGCCAAGTGAACTGTTAAACCTTACTAACTGAAAGTAATACATGCACATGGGTAAAGTCGCTAGCGAAAACATTCCTAAAGATAACCACATGTTTAATCAATGTTCATTACACCTGAATGGCAATAACTTGTTTGAATATAAATGAAATGGAAACAATCTAACCCTGATAAACCGTTATCGCTTGCAATCACATCACAGGTCAATCACAAAACAGCTGATATAAGTGACATTTATCAACAACATACGTTTGATAATTTCTATCCGTGTGTACTGGATTTAAAATACGGAGTCGCACCATCCCTGTTCATCACGTGGGTGTCGTAAGCTCCAACTAAGGGAGCAAACCACTCGAGACAACAGCACTGCAAACCTCACTATACAAACCGGTCTGGCCAGCGTGGTATAGTAGGCCCAAAAACTCCTTTCTAAGAAGAGGCCAATGTCCAGCAGTGGACTTCGAAAGCCTGTTGATGACGATGATTAATAAAGATCACAACTTTCGTAATAGTATACATACATTATAACGTGCGTAACAGAAAAACACCCTTAAATTAATAGTCTTTTACAAAACACAATACAAAGCCGCAAGCCATTGTTATTTTATACAAGTGGAAAAACTGAGACGCTATAGGTCCAAGCATAGGTCCAATCTAATATTCGATTAACGATGAGAACTAGGTTAAGTAGAGGTAGTTACTTGATTTTACGCTTTGGCCTCATTAAATGACCTGCATCAAATGTCGTGCTGAGCTGGATGCCAACGTGGTATACAACAATTGCATAGAAATACTTGTGGCAGAAGTAATTTGTACTCTTTGCTTTGCTTCACAAGGACTTCGATTTTAGATTACCCAAGAAGAACAGAAGTTGTTCCATCTGTTGCCACTACATAGAGCTCCGTGTAATTAGAAATAGTGCTGGAACCACTTAAGGAAAGTATTTTCACTGTAACTAAACCAGATTAGTTGCTATTTGTTGCCATCAAGTGATAGATACAAAATAATATTTGCTAATATTTTGCTACTTTAATACATCACTAGGTAGGTAGGTTTTCATAGTCAAAAAAAGACACTGTTTGTCTAAATTAAATTATTACTGAAACCTAGTTTCATATACAATAGTCCCAGTCACAATAGGCTTAAACCGAAAATGTAAAATTCCCACGGGCGCACAGGTGCACGGGAACGCAAGCGCATACAATACGGAGCCACGCTCGCATTCCAAGCGACGCGCGCACATCGCGCACCGACTGAACAACGTCGTGACTGGTAGATATTACACGTTACATAAAATGATCTAAAAAAAACTGTGCTTAATTTATTTATACTTTAAAATTTAATCACAAGTTTTGATTTTTAGTATCTTCGTATAAAATCATTTAATTCGTTCATCCAAACATTTGGCAACAACAAATTTCATTTCAGGCTTAGGTAATTCTTCTTATTCTTCTTTTATTCAGTATATAGAAATATTGTCGACAATGTATATCTAACTATTATTATCGATGACTAATTATTATGTGTCAGAAACACTTCGAAAGCTATAGCTATTAAGATTATAATAATGTTATAAATTAAGCATGTTGTGTGTTGTATAAAGACGAAACACAGTTTCTCATCAAAAATTAATATAACAATTTTAAGTTGGTTTGTGTACGCTTCAAAAACTCAAAAAGTTCTGCACTAATTGAGTCAGATTGCGACACCATTTCAAAGATTTTTTTATCTCTTTTTCACGTCAGTTTAGTAACTCATTTCTCATCAATGCAACCACAATATGCCACAGTGAAGTTTGGCAGGGTACAGCTTATTTTAAATAAAAAAGAGATTCGTGACACAAAGTATCGTAACATGTTATTGAGTAAAGTACAAGCCGTTGTACCCTGTTGCACTAATCAGGATACACACGTATAAGGTGAGGCGAGTGTAAATGCCACCTTACCATTTATCGCACAAGTTTCGTGATTTGAACACAAATGATAATTCTAGTAAGTATACACAAATGGTTAAGTATCTGTTACAGGTTTTACCTGACGTTATATAACATATGCTTGTTTTTTTTTACTTTTGCAGTTTATTTTATTGTACTACTGCTTATATTATGCGAAGTACAAAAAAATATATCGCTTCGGTATGTGGTTGTGTTAAAAATTTCCATATTTAAATCAATATTAGGTGAAGGCAGTGTCAAAAGTTACTAAATAAACAAGTCCAATTGTAACCATACCAAGTCGAAAAGGCAGTGTTGAAACGTAGATATTCGGACTGTTGAAGCATTCACAATCCGAAAGGAATTATGAGGATAGAGCGGGAAAGTGCCTAAACTGATATGTTATGGAAACGTAACGTCACCATGTATTAATACTAAGTTCGAACCTAGCAAATACTTTTTAGTAATATTTTTTGACCTATTATGACACCTCACCAGATTTTATTTTCCCAAGTTTCTTAAAAATTCTTCTCATATAGTGCGACTGCTTCCACCTTCATTTTGGTATCCCGTTTTTGAAATACAAATATTAAAAAAACATATTCGAAAAGAGTGTAATTTCATTTTATTGCTAGGGAAACCCAAGTCTCGCAAACTGCAATGCAGTTCTTCTACAGCAAAATGTATAGGTTTATTTGTTACTAAATTTGTGTGACAACATTTTTAGTGTCGTTATTATAATACTAGACATCTTAATTTCTTTAGTATAATATTTAATAAAACACCTTTTTTGTGCTGTGTTAAGTATAAGCAGATTATAATGACCATAAAAACCTCGGTCTTATTCCTTGCAAGGCCGTTTCGAAGACTTTAATGAAAATTAAATTTAATACATGAGCATTAACTCTGCAGTAAAAATAGTTGCACTAGCTACTGTACCTTAACTGTAACTTAATAATTTATTATTCTATTATACAGTAATTAAGTTTGTTTGTTTTAGTGGTCTTCCATAGGCCACCTCTTTGCGAGCGACCGAATTTTGAAATATAAGTGAGTACTTTAATGCTATATGTACTCGTGTACTCGAAACAATTCGAGCCACTTTTTTCTCATTGTTTCTTATGATTTATGAAACAACAAATCTGGTATATTATACAGATTTAGACGTGACAGATTTAACTATCGCCTACCTTTACAACTAGGTACTTACGGTTGTAAAAAATAAGAAAAACAAAACAATAAAATAATATTTTCTTTCAGTTATATTATATAGGCACTTGTCAAATAAAATGTTAACTAGCTTTTGCCCACGACTTCATCCGTGTGAATTTCTAACGGCTAAAAGTTCTCATGTATTTGTCTATGATTATATTTAATTTAATAGACAATAAAAATTAAGAGGTGACTGAAATAAGTTACTATTTCATTTAGTTGCCAATGCTATTAATCTTTTGTCTAATTTACAATAATGCTTCTCTATAAACAGCATTATCCGTATAGCCGTCGGGGATCACAGCATACAGTTTCCTAAGATTACTAACACGCCATACAGCCACATAAAGCTGACCATGCGAAAAACAATCAATAACTCATTAGACATACCACAACACATTAGTGAAACCATTTCTGAAATTACTAATCCATTTCTGAATCTAAAAACTGTTGTTTTAAGTTCTGTTGTTTTAATAAAGACCTCCTTTATTAGTTTTTCTTTAATATCGTTAATGTAAAGACATCTACCTGTTACAATTTTATTATATGCACAGATGACAAAAATAGGTTGAGATAAAAAAAAACAAATAAAAATAGTGTTTTAAATAAAACACTAGCTAATGTCGTCCTGCTCTGTGGGAATCAAATCTCGACTCACGCGCAGCGCCGTAAAAGGATACTGGGACGCCGAGACCTCATACAGCGGGCTGTTTTATTTAATCTACCTTATTGAAATTTTTCTTTACACAAACATTTTATTTAAATCTGTCTACAGTCAAACAAGTCTACAGGTTGAAAATTACACGTTTACCTATTAAAATATGTGGGTAAAAAGAGAACTTTATATTTTAGCTCAAATTGGAGCCACCGTCTGGTGCCTCCAACTTCAACCATTAGAACTTTTGCAGACCAAACAAGTGTTTTAATAGATAGTGTTATTATAATATACTATCTTTTAAACTACCGCGTTTTAATTATTTATACAAAATTAACGCCAGATATTTGCAATAAATGTAATATCCTTTTGATCGCTTTAATTTCTGTTTAAATAATTAAATATGGTATTTACTAGGTATGTAGTAGACATATTAGACTAGTGAAACCAGTAAAGATGCTTGGGATTCTGGATAAGATCTTTAGATAAGGATATCCATGTCTGGGTTTGCGAAACTCAAATGGAGTAATTTTTTAAAATTTTATAGTTCCCATAATATATTATTACAAATTTAACAGGACATATATTTTTTTAATTTTAAACTAATGTTCTAACTGGACGAAAGTAGTAAGCGACCACAAGGAGGTTGAATCTTTGATAAATATTTGAGTTGTACTGATAATGTAGTTTGGTGTATAAACCTTACGAAAATATAAAACAATGGATATTAACTTCTTCTTGTTTACGACAAGATTGATAATGTGTTAACAGAGAAGAATCTTGTCACGATAAAATCCACTGATTAGATAAACAATGACTTTATGCTCTTTTTTTATTTTCAGCAATTTTACTAGCAGGTTCTTTATTTATCGTCTTACAAAACATGTGTCATCATCGTCAATCAATAAGTTTATTTAAATGTATAATGTAAATAAGTTAGAAATTATGTTTTTTTAATTAAACTCCTTAAATCGTTCTCCTTAAATTGGTTTACTGGGATTTAAACATTCAAAGAAATCTAATAATAGTAACGATCTGTATATTACACAAGTTTTGGTATCGTGTATTAAAACCTGCGTGTATTAAATTCAATTAATCGGTCATCCGTGCTGTCATTCTACTATCAAACTACCAAACTACAAAACCAAAAGAAAAGACAAAAAAAGATAACTAATATTTATCCGACGCAATGAAGGATTATCAGTCAAACATAAATCACAAAATAGTGCACGCTGTATAAAATCCGTGGGCAGGTTCGGATGCACCTGAGTATTTCACACCGCGACTCGCTGGCGCCGACGGCCAGTCTACTAAAGTCTGTGAGCCTTTGGTACAGACACATAAATACAATAGACAAGACATTAGGGTATTTCCGACACTCATTGCAGAAAAGCTCGAGACATTGAAGAAAATGTTGACTTATTTAATGAGAGATACATAGTATTTTAACTAAAGCTATTTAAAATAATAATAACTATGCGCGAAATTATACAACAGTCAAAAAAGAGCCTTCTAGAATCTATAAATGTATGGATATACCTATAAAGAATTCTATAATTTACAATTGCAAAAGCTTCATAGTCCATCTAATCTAAGAGGTACCGTTTGACGTTTCATACTTTTTAAGACGAAACAACTTTTTATAGGCGTAACTCACACAATTTCAATAACCTTTTACTTAAAACCATGGAGTTATGTAGCCATTTTGATTTTTCGCAAGATAAATTCGCAATTCTTAATGACTAAATTTTGATTTAATCTTTGAAACAAAGCAAAATAACCAATATATACACAATATATGTTTTTTTCAAACTTCATTTCAAAGTCACGTATTTAGTTCCTTAACCGTAGTGTTGCGGCTCTTCAAATTCACTTGAAAATTAATAATCGTTAAAATGTACGAAAAATCAAAGTTGTTAATAACGATTAATTTTCAGTCCAGGCGTCTTAAAGTGTTTAATAACACTTAAAATTCATCTGACATTAAAATCTCAACAAACACGCATAAATAAATTTAAAAGTATGGAAGTTAATGTAATCACACTCTGTGCTTCTAATAGGAGGGATTCGGGAACTAGAAACTCGCACTAACAATCAGTAGAAAAAGTTATCGGCTGCGGTACTTCCGGACCGATATGACCTTCAAAGGCTGGCAAGCGCGCCTCCGCCACCCAGTTCGTCGGCGGCGAATTGGGTCCGAGTGGAGATCATCCTCCCGGGCCCTCTCCGCCGCCTCCTACTGAGAGATGATGTCTTCACAGAAGGATGCGACCGCGGTAAAACATCTGTCACTACTGGCCATGGAGCGTATGACGGCCGGTAGCGAGAGGTCCAATCCGATGATTGTAATGAAGACGCGCGCCCAAGCTGGGCCTATTGCCAGCATGTACTGAGCCGAGTCCTCACTGCAATCGCAGTGATGACTAGCTTCTAGCGACCGAGTGCAGGTACTTCCCAAAGCAGCCGTACCCGGAAAGGACCTGCGTGAGTCGGAAATAAAGGGTCCCATGCTGTCGCCCTGCCCACTCGACGATAACCGGCTGAAGCGCCTCCACGGCGGCAAAGCCAGCACGCCACTTGCGTCACTGTCGCCCGGAAATCAGCCATCCGCCCACATACTTCGGCTAGCACTACCGCCTCCAAATCCCACGGGGGAGTTCCGGACAACGCGCAAGCCACCTCCGTCGAAATGGTGCGGTAACCGCGTATGGCTCTAACCGCCAATATCCTCTGAGGGTGGCAGAGGCGTGCCCTATTCTGGGCAATCAGAGCCGTCGCCCACACCGGTGCACCATACAGTGCCATTGACCGGACCCTCGTGTAGAGTCGTCTTGTCGCGACGCTGGGTCCACCTAAATTAAATAAAAGTCGCGCCTGTCACCGCCCTGCTTTGGAGCAAGCTGTCGGAAGTGCTCGTCGAAGAGCCACCTCCTTTCTAGGATCAGACCCAGATACTTTATCTGGGCCTGAACCAGTACGAGAACCGAGTTGACCACGATTGAGGCTCCAGGGGGTGGACCACGACGGAGCCCATGGAATAAGAGGGCCTCCGTCTTATCCACGGCCACTGGTAAGCTCAGCGCCTCAATGCGTCCGACCACGAGAGAGACTCCCGTGATGGCCAGGCGCGACGCCCTGTGGGGCTCAGTCGTACCCTATGTTCCATAGGAGTGGTCCGAGAAGAGATCCCTGTAAAACATCACTCGACACGGACTGACGACACAAAGCACTATGTCCTCGTACATGGCGGTACGCTTCTCTAAATAGTCTGCCACTAGCCGCCTCAGGTACTCAGGCACAACGTGCTTCCCTGATGCAGTTGAATGGCAGACTATTGAATGCGTCACGGCTCACCGCCTTTTCGGTCACGGTCCTGAGGCGCAAAACAGCGTCGATCGTCAAACGCCCCGCTCGAAATCTGACTTGGCCGTCCGAAAGATCAGGACCCACCTCGGAGTGCCCATGCGGGCCAAGCGAATCCTCTCAAATAATTTACCCGCGTCGTCCAGCAACACGATGGGCCTGTAGGCCGCTTCCTCAACAGGACCAGCTTCCCAGCTTCAGAAGAAATTCTTCCTCCACCTGAACCACTTCATTCTCTTCTTACAGGTGATGAATATAATTACGCCAACGTCCGACAATTAGCGACTCATTAAGTAAGTGCTAATTAACTAAAAAAACTTATATACGTAGGTACGAGTATATGCAGACATTTATTAATCTAAAATTGTTAAATAATATGCGTTGCAAATATAAAATTACTGAAAAATATCTACATCCAGTAACATGCGGCCGGTATAGACAGTACAACTTACATTAAAAATTAATAACAAAAACTGATTTATATAATCTTAAATTTATTTCAAAATTATTTAAAATATACGCCAAAATAGCCTTACGGCAGAAAAAGCAAATCATGGGTATCCTATCTCATCTATCCTATGACTGTGACCTATATGCGATGCGATGAGACAGGTCATAGTCAAAGTATGACAACACAGTCATCACATCTCTGTATCGTGAACTGATAGTTCTTACATATATAAGTAGTATACACATATATATGTGTTGAGTTATAGATATCTATAACTGGCAACTCTCTTAACAAGCGGCTGCATTAAGCATTTCATATTAAAACAAACACCTCTTCAGTTTTTAATAAAAATGAAACTAGCTGACGCACGTGCATTTAAATAGCAATATTTATCTTTTAAACCTCTCTCACACTTAAAATTAAGCTAGCAAACCTAAACTATAGCCAGATGAGAAATAAAAAATTAAATATTATAAGTATACAGTGCAAAAGCTATGTAAAATGTAAAAGATATGTAAAATGCTGATCTTTAAAACAATTTTACAGATTACTGAAGAATATTTAGAATAATTTTAATTCTATTCACCAATTAGCGTTTACATTATTTATGGTTTAATTTGATTCAATGCCACATTTCTTGGCGTAAAGCTCTTCGAATACACTTAATCTCTGTGGACACACTTCATACTTCATTTTCATAGCCTTGTCTATGACAAGGCATGCAGCTACATTTTCCGTCATGGTTTCCCATTTCATGGGAATCAAATGATCAAGTTCTGGTGTTGGATTTCTAAAACAAACATAAAAGTACTGGTTATTGCCATTTTTAAATTTATTTTAAAAAGTCGGTTTCATTTTATAAAAGATAATTATTGTCAAGAGACTAATGTTAATTTATTCGCTGTAGGTTGTTACTAATATAGTGTTCCTTAAGATTCTATTGTCTACTAACCCGCATGTAGCAAAATTGGTCCACATAGTTGTCATTCTATCCCGAATCACCGCATCTATGTCAGTAATAGATTCAGGTAATAAATTATTCTTTAAAATATAGCCTCCTTCATCAGCATGACAAGCTCCTTCGCGCTCTATCTTTGCCTTTACTTTCAAAAAGTTCAATTTACCATCATATGAAAATTCATAAAAATACACAGGTTTATTGTATTTCGCAATTAATTTAGCTGATACATACACGCCCCCGAGAAAGTCAACGTCAGTAAAGAAATCTATGGCAAAGCTATCTGCGTCATGGTGTGTCTTCTCGCCTTCGAGGTAGATCTTTTTCAAAATGATTTGTATGTCTCGTTTTTCCTCCTTATTTAAATCAAACGGAAAGAAATCAACGAAAGATTTAGACTCTATTAATTTTTTAAGAGTGGCTGGGAAAGAAGGGACCATAAGAAGGCCTTCTCGTGTACAGAATCCCGACATGTATGGAACTTTCGTAAATTTTCCTTGTGCAAGTAGTTGATAGGGGGACTCCGTTAAAAATGGTTCCCAGTCACCTAACTTTTCTATAGTTGGTACAAAACCAAAATGAATACCACCTCGAAATTCATCTTCATCTATCACAGACTTAGATGCACTGATTAATTCAACTGTTGTCATGTCTTTTAGATATGTCAACAATTGCTCGTCATCTGAAATATTTTTATTTTGTGTAGCGGGTATTTTTGAGGCCAGTTTCTTTACATCAGTGTTAATAGCCCAGTGTAGTAAAGGAGATCCTGACTGTGCTATGACTTTATGGAAAAGGCCTTCTGCCATAGGAGACAACATAAGATAGCCAACAGAAGCACCGCCGGCGCTAATTCCAAAAATAGTCACATTATTCGGGTTTCCACAGAAATTTGCAATGTTTTTTTGGACCCATTTAAGTGCTTGAACTTGATCCATTAAACCCATATTGCCTGGAGCTTCTTTGCGATCTAAAGATAGGAAACCGAGGATGCTTAGTCTGTAGTTCAAACTTACAATGACAACATTTTTGTCAATAAGAAACTCAGGGCCATGTTCTTTGGCGTCTGTGCCGCTCCCTAAGATAAAGCCGCCTCCGTGAAAGTATACCATGACTGGCAGTAATTCGGACTCAGACGAGGGCAATTTTGGAGTATAGACGTTTAAATACAGGCAATCTTCATCTCCTATAACGGTTTCCATTTCATCGGAAAATTGTGCACAAATGTTGCAGGTTTTGGTCGCATCCCGAATTCCTTCCCATGGTTGTGGTGGCTGCGGTACCTTGAAATATAAAAAAAGGTAAATAATATATATATATATATATATATATATATATATATATATATATATATATATATATATATATGTGTGTGTGTGTGTGTGTGAAACATAGTAAAAAATTAAGTAATTGGTAGGGATGCCAATGACCGTATTTAATACGATTCTAATAATGCGGTTATGTGTAGATTTCAGTCGACTTCCTCAATAATCTCATAATATACACTGGTCAGCAAATAAACCGAGCCACCCGCTACCTAGGAACTCTGGTTCGATTTTCTCAAAAAGTATAAAACTTACAACTATCAAAGTTATACCTACAAAAAGTGCGTTTCATGGTTAATTCGAAAAATTAATTCGAAAGTACCGTCAACTCACATTGTAATCAAGCAACAAACATAATGCTAACGATTTGCTCTGTTTTCACCAGAGTTTGAAATTAGCGTTCTTTTTCTCTACAATGAGGGTAGTCGGATATTTCTTATCATTTCTTTAGTTTTTGTCCATCGTTTGCTCAGATGCGTGTGTTTTTGCTACTTTTTTCGATTAATAATGGATACAACACCTCAGGAAGCAGCTCAAGCTGTAGCATTACTTCAAGCAGGCATTGCGCAACGTGAAGTCGCTCGAAGGCTTCGAATCAGCAGATCTTCGGTGCAACGAGTTTACAGACGATACCTAGAGACTGGAGCATTCGATCGCCGTCTACATCGGCAGCAGATGATCGTTATATCCACCTTACTGTTCTGCGAAATCGCCACCTCAACGCAGTTCAAGTCCAACAAAGTCTGCGTGACGAACGCCAAGTGGTCATAAGTTCAGATACCGTCAGAAGGAGACTTGCTGAACGGAACCTGACCCCAAAAAGAGCTGCAACAGGCCCAGCATTAACGGTAGCACACCGTCGAGCACGACTTGAATTTGCTCGAGAGCACAGGGATTGGACATTAGAGCAGTGGAGTAATGTACTCTAAACTGATGAGACCAGGGTGAGTCTACATGAAAGTGATCGACGTCAGAGAGTATATCGTCGCCCTGGAGAACGTTATTCTCAGTGTTGCATCGAGGAAACTGTTGCTTATGGAGGAGGATCTGTAATGGTCTGGGGCGGCATCTCGTTAACAGCACATACAGCGTTAGTTTTCATCGAACCGACGGGCCGTACACGTGGACTGACTTCTCATCGCTACATTACTGAAATCCTCGCAGACCATGTGGTACCTTACGCAGGATATATCGGACAGGATATGCAATTGATGCATGATAATGCACGGCCTCATGTTGCTCATGTGGTGACCCAGTATCTACGCGACGTCAGCATTCGTACGATGGACTGGCCAGCTCGAAGCCCGGACTTGAATCCGATAGAACACTTATGGGATGAGCTGAAACGTCGGGTTCGAGCCCGGGTACCTGCTCCAACAAGGCTTCCAGAGCTGCGAATCGCAATTGAAGAGGAGTGGAATACAATTCCTCAAGATTTTATCGTCGGGCTCGTAAGGTCGATGAATACAAGGATGCTGGCAGTTATCCGAGCAAGGGGAGGGAATACGGAATATTGATCAAAAACTTTTTTTTGATTTTATCTTTGTTTTTGGCTTTAATTTTTTTTTCACTTTATCATTACTAACGATTGTCACGACTGGAAAACGACTCTTCTTTGTAAAATCCTTAATAAACACTGAAATATTGATTAAACCCAATGAGTTTCCTTTCATTTTAATCACCATGAAACGCACTTTCTGTAGGTACAACTTTGTTAATTGTAGGTTTTTTAGTTTTTGAGAAAATCGAATTAGAGTGCCTAGGTAGCGGGTGGCTCGGTTTATTTGCTGTCCAGTGTAGATAAGGACAAGTTTTCATCGGTAAATCAAAACCTTTTTTCACAGTTTATATTGTAAAAAAAACTATTTTCTGCTTATTATTTGTTATAATCTAATCTATTAACACGGTTATTCATACTGAGCGTAAATGGGCACGCATGCTTGCTCACGGAATATTCATATACATTTATTTGCATCCTGATATTAGCCAAATGACAAATTGTGCAAATTTTGACATACCGCTGGCAAATATGTATAAACATAACGAAAAATCAAACTTTAATTCCATCTAACAAAGAGATACCGAAGTATCTAATCCTGCATCGCTCATTGAAAGGTCTCGCGTCGATTAGTAAATGTACAACTTATCACCATCAACCACTAGGCCGTGGGCCACCAGGCCACTTCAATGTACCTTGATAAGTTACGTAATTAAAATATAAGTATCAGAAAGAGAAAATACAACGTTATTTACAGTAACTGCAGTGTACCCGGCTCCTGCGTCCCCGAGAAGCCGGAAATCAGGCCGCACCTTTTTTTTGACGGGGATTATAAACCCCGTAAAAAAAGGCTAGTATGTATTGTTTTATATCATTATATCATATAAACCGATGCTTTTTGCTCACCGACAGATATTAGTACAAGTATATAAAAGTTTTATGTGTTTCTTAGAAATTTTAGGCGGTAATTGGAAGTATAAATATTTGTGAGATATAAGAACCCATTAAACAACCTACTGAAAGGTCACCCTTTTGGTTGGTTGCAATTTTTAGTAAATTATGTTTTTAATTTATAAGTTCTACCATTACTGTAAAAATAGGCAATTCACTGTAAAGTGGTTAACTGTAACTGAAAAGTAACAATTTAATACTTGAATTTATCTTTACATATTAATTTAACAAAAACAATTTGTATTGTATACAAGGCTAAGTACAAGGATATCAAGCGAAAGTAAAATAGTAAAGATTTTTGTTTCGTTATTTCCTTTCATAGATTTCGATAATACTTGACAATTTATATAAATTATAACATAATCCAAAAAGGAAACAAGGGGTTTTAGGACATAACGGGTCTGTAATGGAGAAAAGATTAATACCTGTTTTTGTACTATTATATATTTTTCCAGTTAAACCTTTGGGTGTTGCAAAGATGTGCGTGGCGGGTGTATATTCGGGACAGGAAAGGATGAGACTGAATTAAGGAATGTTACAAAAGCAGAAAAAATAATCCTACAGATATATAAGTACCAAGTATAGATAATCATTTAGTCTATACATATATATTTTATAATAAATATCAAAAATGTATCGCAACATACGAAAAGAGGTGGGGCTACCGGTTTAAAGTCAATGGAAAATATACGGACTCCATCTTAGCATCCGCAGACGACCTTGCGATCCTCACACGTAACCCGAAGCAGTGCCAGGAACTACTGCGTAAGGTGGATGCCTTCTGTATTTGGACGGAGGGAATGAGGACAAAAAACCGAGGACAAAAACTAGCAAACGCTATTGCCTTTGTCTGGGCCGGCGAGGTATCAGATACACCTCATATGACCCCGGGATGACTATTGGCGGCGAAAGTCATAGGTTATATTGTATGCGAAATATTTGCATAAAGCAGTAAAGTAGCAAGTAAATAAGTCACGCAGTCTAAATTGTTGAAAAATTAATCACTAGAAGGCCAGCAATGCAACACAAAAAACAGAAAACCAGAAAATAAATTCACTTGCACATTCTTATTTTGGCTGCATTTCCTACATTGACATTAATACTTTGTCACTGACGTTTGTTTAAAGACCTACACTTTTATCTTTTGTAAATTAAAATTATTCCTTGTGTTTTTGTATTGAAATAAAATAACAACATTTTTCCACTATTTGTTTTTTCTATAATGTGTAGGCCCAAGAGTGGGTTACCTCCTTTAAAAAATAAAAGAACATTTTATTTGGTAGGTACCTATGAGTCACGAGGCGCGCGCGATAAAATAAACAGAGAAAGGGAAAACAATTGATAAGGTTTTTGTCGTAACTTAGCTTTGTTGATTAAGTTAACATTTTAATTAATTAAAATAAAACTTTAACAAGGAAAATGTAATACTTACAGAAAATCGGAGTTCACCAATAGGAGGTTTTGCATAAGGAACACCCTTGAAGGCATAATATGTAAAACCATTGTCATCATTTCTCGTCAACTGACCTCTTAACTTTCCCTGTTCAGTTTCAACTATCGGTTCCGACATTGTAGTGGATATTATGAGTGTCAGTATTAAATTGAACACGACTATCATTACCAAAACACTTCGACACTATACTACAATGTGCTTAAAGCATTGATCTATTATATTACACTAGATTGGTAATTACTACTCAAAAGCGTTGCCACTGCACATCTGCCCACAGCCATATAGTAGTTCAGTGCAGTGCTGCCAACCTAGTGAATCTTCCACTAAAACTGGCGGTTTCGACTTCCTTTTAGTGGCGAAATTTGCTTTTAGTGGCTAGTGGATTTTTTTTGTGGTTAGTAGTAGTAGTTTTTAGTAGTTAGTGGTTAGTAGTAGTAAAATTGTAGAGGGCTGAAAAGATAAACTGTGAGAACTGTTTGTGTACGCAAACCTCAAGAAGGATGGGGATTGGATAGAAGTGCATAGGAAGAGAAAGATTATTAATGTTAGGCAAATGGATGATGTGGGCTTTGTGACAGAGAGACAAAAAGTTTTCGAAGTTGAGAAAGAAGTCAATAATGTGGGCTATAACTTCGAGGATGATATGATATCATGATATTTGATATCATTCTACGATTGAAAATCGTTGCGTTACAACAGACAGACAGCATGATTTTTTTGATTTCCCCAGAAGGCATAGGAGAAAATTCAAAGTTGATAATATTGGGTCTGGGCAGACTAGCGATTTAATTCAGGGTCTGACTCTATGTTTAATGATGCGGTAGATTAGCAGAAGAGAAATGAAGATTGATATTGTTGCGATCAAGTGTGATTCATAATTCTGATACTTGCAGCGCTAGACTGCGCTGCACGGGTAACTGATACTGGAATATTCCATCGGATCTTCGGGATTAGTCTAGTAATTTCTATAGTCAGTATCGTCAGTATCGTTTCGTCGAAAGCGAATTTCTAGTGCGACTAACGAGCCTCATAGTGATTTATTGTTTGTAATAGTGAGTGTTTGTAAATACAGTGCAAAAAATGTAATTAACCGACGACTTTTATTTATTGTATACCTCTCGTAACAATTTGGTGTCAGAAGTGGGATAAAAATATGCCGGTTTTACCCAAAGAAGACAGAGAAGCCAGCGCCAGCAAGAGGCTGAACAGGAGTGATTTGGAGGTGCACAACTGCCTACATTGGAGGGTCAGCAGCCAGCAATGGAAGCCACTCCGTCCACATCGTCAGCGGCTGCATATATCACGGCTCTAATAGTGATTAATCCGGGAGCAGGCCCACCGCTGGGAAGAACAGCTGCAGAGGGACAATGAGGAGCAGGCCTGTCGTCAGGAGGAGCAGGACCGTCGTCAGGAGGAGCAAGCCTGCTGCCATAAGGAGTAGGCCCGCCGCTTGGAAGAACAGCTGTAGCAGGAACAGAAGGACCAGGCTCGCCGCCAGGAGAACCGTCTCACTGAAGCCGAAACCTAGCTTGCAGAATCTAATATTGTCTCGTGTGTTACGCTGAACTGTATCAGATAATCTTGGGAAAGCTGTTGGATTATTTGTTGCAGAGACATATTTCTAAAATATAAAATGATGGAAGTGTTAAAATGCCATGATCACAGAATTATGGTTGACAACTATCTGTAACTTTCAGTCCAAACATAATGAAGATTTATTAGTTGAATTGGCCTTAAAAATTATTCCATATTTTAATATCGAGACCACTTATCCGTGATATGCAGTAAGTAAGGTTTCAACATTCACCATTAGGATTTTTGTATGTCACTGTTAATGTACTATCGTCAGCAAATAGAGCCATTGGATGATTAGTAGAACAAGATAAATCATTTATGTCAATAATGAATAAAAAAGGTCCGATTACACTTCCTTGCTTCATATATTTATATACCTATGCTTCATAGATGCTTCATATATTTATCTACTAAAAGTTTGCTGTTTATAGTAATATATATAGAAATATATCTAAAGATGCAGCGCGCCGACCACCGTGTCTGAGAAATGGATCGCAATAATTCGAATGCAAATAACATTGAAAATAATACACGGTCAATAAAAGTTATGTCGGACTCGAACCGACCAAAAACAGCACGCCGTCTCAGGTACCAGTTGCCGGGGAACCATGTGTACCCTAGGAAGGAAAGCCCTGATACCCCGACGTACCTCGTTCCATCTACGGCGTGTAAATGACCTCCTCCTGTGTGGGAACTCCTATGTCCCCTTTGTGCTTGGGTGACAGATGGCCTCACCTACCCCCAGGCCTGCGCTCATGGAGGACGGAGGGCATTCTGTGACCTCTGGCACCTGAGTCGTCTGCGGAACCTGGCCCGTTGCCGGACCTGGCGGGCCGGGAGAGTCCTAAACCTCTCCCGGTCCCGCTCCGCCGTCTCCTTCGCGAGCATAACTTGCTCGCAGTAGGAGACGGCAGAGTTCCACGCACTCTCGCTCCGCACGATAGCCGCAATCAGGCTATCGAGCGAGAGTGCGTCCACTCCGATGGCCGCCACGAGGTCTCGCCTCTGCTCAAAACACGCCGGGCACTCTGCCAGCGTGTGGAGAGCCGTGTCCATGGTCTGGCCATCGCAGTGGTGGCACTCAGGCGTTGGCTCCTTGCGGATCAGAAGCATCATTTCCCGGTGATCACCTGCGTCAACCAAGCGTATGAGAGGGTTCCGTGATGCCTCTCCAGCCAATCCTCCATAACGGGTCTTACCGCCGCGATAACGGCGTGCCCAACGCTCGGTTGCCCAAGTCGTTCCTTCCACTCCTCCACGAGGACCTTTCGGGGTTGGGATTTCTGATCCTCGATTTCTCGAGACTCAGGACACCGACCCAACTCCCGCGCCTCTTTGCGTCACTGATACAGAGCCGCAAGGGCCCTCACCTCCAGGTCCCACGGTGGAGTTCCGGCCAGGAGACTCGCCGCCTCAAAGGAGATCGTGCGGTACCCCCTTATGACCCTGATGGCCAGCACTCGCTGCGGTCCTCGCAGTAATGCGACGTTGCTGGCCTTCAGGGTTTCCGCCCTACCTGTAATGGGGCACCATAAAGGGCCATAGATCGCACAACCCCCGAGTAGAGTCTCCTGCAGGAGTCATCGGGTCCCCTCATGTTGGGCAGCAGCCTCGCCGAAGCACGCGCTGCGCTACCTCATCGAGGTCTCGATGCCGATGCGAGTGCCCTCCTACTATAAGGCTGGATCCCTCAGGTGGCTTCCTCTGAGGCCCGTGAAAGAACAAGGCCTCGGCTTTGTGCAATGCCACTGCAAGATCCAGCCGCCGGATCATCAATACAAGTTGATCATTCCCTTTTAGCAAGTATTGTCATTATTTATTTATACATATTTAAAAATGAGATGAACAAAAGAGAGTCTAAAAGACAATTTTTATGCATAACTGATGCTTTACAGTTTTTAAAATAATTTAATTTAGATATTTATTTTGTTACAAAATATTTTCGGTTACAAAAATGAAACTTAATTACAAAAATAGGTTCTTAAGGGTAAAATTTTAAATGGTAGTCAAGACTGGCCCGCTATCGCATGTTTATGTGTTTATTTTTGTCTAATCATAGCGACGGTATTGTTCTTGCGACGCGTGTAAGTGAGACATATGTATGTATGTTTACTTTCAAATGTCTAGTGGTTTCAAAGCTACGTCGTCATAGTTCAATACTGGTCACTAGGGATGGAATAACAGCACAATCACGTGTGATAAATCATATAATTTATGAATCATATCATTTATTTATGCTACTTAATTATTTTATCTAAATCCAATCATTTTTCTACTGGTTCATCCAATCATCCAATCTACTGTTTAAACTTTTTTCGATGTGTCACGTGTGGTAATGAGGTTAGTTCTCTAGTTGTTTCACTCATAAACTAACTCATAACTAATAAACAAAATCATGCAGCGAAATATCATTTAATACGTTCACAGAACAATTTTTGTAAAGCTGGTCTATGGACTTTTGAAACTGCTTAACACGGGTGGCCGTGGGATCACTCTGGTAGTGCTGGCCCATTTATGCCGAAGCATGCCAGCTGACATCAGAAGACCAATGAAGGTCAATTCTTGTAATTAAAGTTCGGTCTCAATTCAGTTCTGATCAACTTTCGATCTCACAACTGTCATTCAAGGTATTTTCGTGGTAAAGTATTAAACATCCAACGTTGACTGTAATATGATTATTTCGTATTGTATTGTAACCGAAAATTGAATCCTTAATCTGCTAGTCTTAGTAATACTTTACTATTTTACTTTGAAAATACCTTTTATGACACATGTTTTGTGATCGAGACGAGATCGAAAGTTGATCGGAACTAAATTTTTTAACGGAACTTTTATTACGAGAATTAGCCTTCAGTTTGCATTCGACAGTGAAAGATATACAATATTGTGTGAAATTAATTACACTGAAATTGTAGAATTCATACATTTAATTACAATTACATTACAATACATTTAATTACATATTGGAATTATAATTTTTATGACAATGCAACCAATTAAGTTTTTAGTTTAAAAATGTAGACTTTAAGAATCTCATGCTACAAATTTACTGTAATTTACTGCAAACCAAGCGGGGTGTTCGTTTGATTTGTAGTATTAGTTCTATGCAGCACCACATTTCTTCACGTAAAGTTCTATATATAGTTTCAGTATTTGTTTTTAGTTGGTGTTGGATTAAAAAAAAAGAACAATTCTTTAACATATTTCAAGTAAGAAAGCGCGGTAATGAGGGCTAATCGACATCGAAGCAGGCCAATAGTGAATGCAGACAGATAATTAGATATGTTTTAATCAACTATTAATTAGTAATAATAAAACAAATAATTTAGAACATTGGCTTAAACGAAATCAGTTCATGTTCAAATTTGATCACTACCAGGTAGGCAGCTCGTTCAACAGAGGTACAGCAATACATGGTGTCACTATGATATCCATAAATAAGGAACGTAAGTTTAAAGAGCGCCATGACATTGTTAGTCTATCAGTTGAGCGAACTATAGAAATAGCCCGTATAGAACTAAAAGGTTTCCTAGTAGTATTTGTTTACCGACCCCCTTCAGCTACGTATGTTTGTTTTGAACGTGTTATGGATGAACTCTAAGCTAAAGTAACAAAATCAAAAAATAAGTCATCACTTGTGGTCACTTTAATATTAACCTATTAGAAATGTCAAGTATTGTAACAAAGTTGAAGGCACTATTTAAATCTTACAATCCGAAGAACTTGTTTTTGGAGCCTACACGAATCACTGCGACCACTGCCACGTGTTTGGACAATATATTTACAGACATTGTAATTAAGGACAAGAAAATAACCAATCAATTACACTCTGACCACTGTGGTCAATTAGTATCTTTCTGTGATAGGTATGAAAAGGCCGCAGAAAAAAGAATTATGGCGATACCTAAAACCGCAAAGGGTTGTGAAAACTTTAAGGATAAACTTAAAGCTGCTTTTAATTCTTCAGTACTCTGAGTAGAGAATAACCCTAACACTTACTATAATAACTGTTTTGAAACCTTTTCTTCAACATTTAACACAAGTTTTACGCCAATTACGATAGATTAAAGGTAACGTCACATTTAGTAAATGGGCTACCACTGGCTTACTCAAAAGTAGGAAAAAATTATAAGATGAGAGATTCCTCTCATCATATAGATGAGAGGAATTGTAATAAAAGTGAACAGTGATACGAGTACGTATGTAAAAGAATATTCGAAGCTTTTTAGCAAACTTCGTAACTTTTTTTTCCTGTGCGGAAATCCCCTCGGATACCACCTACCTACAGTGTCTATGTCGGACTCGAACCGACTAAAAACCGCACGCCGTCTCGGGTACCAGTAGCCGGGAAACCAGGTGTACCCTAGAAAGGATCTCCCTGGTACTCCGACGTACTTCGGGCCATCTACGGCGAGTAGATGACCCCGTCCTGTGTGGGAACCCCCATGTTCCCGTTGTGCTCCCGAAAGGGCACGAGCGCTCCGCAGCGCCGCCACCCCGGCCTGCTAGGGTGACAGATGGCCTCACCTGTCACCCCCAGGCCTGCGCTTATGGAGGACCTGAGTCTTCAACGGTACCTGCCCCGTGCCTGGGCGTGGCGAGTCGGAAGACTTCTAAACCTCTCCCGGTCCCGCTCCGCCATCTCCTTCGCAAGCATAAGTTGCTCGCAGAAGGAGACGGCGGAGTTCTACGCACTCTCGCTCCGCACTATGGCCGCAATCATGTTACCGAGCGTGAGACTCCCACCTCGATGGCCGCCACGAGGTCTCGCCTCTGCTCCGTCCACGCCGGGCATTCTGCCAGTGTGGAGCGCCGTGTCCACGGTCCAGCCATCGCAGTGATGGCACCCAGGCATTGGCTTCTTGCGCATCAGACACAGCTGATCCCCGAAGAATCCTTTTCTAGTAATCACCAGCGTCAACCGGTATGAGAGATTTTGTATAAGATTTGGTATAAGCATAATTTTATATTAAAAAAAAATAACTATTTGACAAAACGGAGATTGTTGCTATTGTGTGTGTTGATCTACGACTTTAAAGTCTACATAAAAGACGATTTCAAGCAATTTTAATTTTTTTATGAAATAAAGATATTTTGAATTTGAATTTGAACTACTGTTATAGCTGACGGTAGAAATACTAATCAACATTTAGCAAAATTAGCCCATAAAGTGGTAATTGTATCTAATACCAGAGAAACAGTATCAGTAATTTGTGCATTGTTACACTTTAACAAATAGCCTCTTTCATCCCATGACATTACATTACAATTAATTTAGTTGACAGATATGCACCGGCTAGAAAATTAACATCTGAAAAGAAATCTATAGCATAAGAGAAATCTATAGCATCATGATGTGACATTTCGCGTTCGAGATAGTTTGCAATGTATTTTCTAAGTCTCACATTTCCATTTCTCCTAAATCAAACGGAAGGTAATCAACAAATAATTTAGTATTTAATAAATAATTTGTTGCACCAAAAGTTGTCATGAGAATCCCTTCTCGTGTACAAAACCAGCAATATACGAAACTTTATTAAATTCTTCCTTTGTAAACAATTGATATGGAGATTTGGATAACAAAGCCGAAGTTAATACCTCCTCAAAATTGATCTGCAGCTAACACCTTTGAGGATTCACTTCTTTTTTTTTTTTTCCCAAAATCAGACATTAGATTACCGACTGAGGCACTTCCAGTGCTAACTCTAAAAATAGTTACATTATTCGGGTCTCCACCAAAGTTAGAAATGTTATTTTGGATCCATTTAAGTGCTTGAACTTGATCCCGCAAACCCATATTACCTGGAGCTTCTTTACGATCTAAAGATAGAAAACCGAGGATGCCGAGTCGGTAGTTCAAACTAACAATAACTGCTTCTCTATCGATGAGGAAATCAGGACCGTGCGCTGAAACGTCTTTACCGTCTCCAGCAATAAACCCTCCTCCATGGAAGAAGACCATCGCCGGAAGTAATGTTGAACCAGTCAAAGGCAACTTAGGTGTATAAGCGTTCAAATACAAGTAATCGTCATTTCCTATAACGGTTAAGGTTTTTTTACAAATGTGTGGACATATGTTGTAAGTTTTGGTCGCATCTTGAATTCCTTCCCATGGTTCCGGTGGCTGCGTTACCTTTAAATAAATAAATAAAAAATGTTCTTTAATAATATAAATGTCCAATACAGAGTTTAATTAAAGTTCAGACATACATATAGAATTAAATATATTTTTTACAAGTTGAGAGTATGAAAACATGAGGATGATAACATAGACAGATTCAATAAATACGAGGTAAGCGAAAGGAAGAACCTTGTAAATATTCTACCTACCTGACTCAACATACGTCGAGCCGCTGCCCAAGCAAGCCGGATCTTAATATAAAATATAAATTCTGGAAAACTATTCAGCAATTGGCACTTCCTACAAATACATTCTACGTTTGCTCAAGGTTTATTTGCCTGAAAAATGAAATGGAAACTGATCAACGTTGCGCCAGCAATTATTTCAGAAATATATTTATCCACACCTTTTAATTACTATTAAGCGGCGAGTGTTATCGTATTTTCATTGTATGAATTTTGGTTTTGGTGAGAAATAAACGATATTATTGTTATTATAGTGCCATACTTGGGTATTTTTGTATGTTACTTTTGTTAATCCCGGGTTTTATGCGTAGAGAACATAGGTTAGTTTGCAAAATATTCGAAGTTATAAATTAGATAAGAATTTTTGACGGATGGCGTAGTGGTTTAAGCGGTCGCCACGCCCTACTGCGCTGAGTGTTGTGGGTTCAATTCCGACATATGGCACCACCTTGTTTGATCCATAAATTGTTATTCTGAGTCTAGGTGTTCTTTGTGTCCGTTTTATGTAGGTATGTTTGAAACGTCACGGGACCCTCTTATACCGACTGACGCAGGTGATCACTGGGAAAGGATGTTTCGGGGATCACCTGTGTCTGATCCGCAAGGAGCCAACGCCTGAGTGCCACCACTGCGATGGCCAGACCGTGGACACGGCTCTCCACACGCTGGCAGAGTGCCCGGCGTGGGTTGAGCAGAGGCGAGACCTCGTGGCGGCCATCGGAGTGGGACTTCTCTCGCTCGATAGCCTGATTGCGGCTATCGTGCGGAGCGAGAGTGCGTGGAACTCTGCCGTCTCCTTCTGCGAGCAAGTTATGCTCGCGAAGGAGACGGCGGAGCGGGACCCGGAGAGGTTTAGGACTCTCCCGGCCCGCCAGGCCCGGGAACGGGCCAGGTCCCGCAGGCGACTCAGACGCCGGAGGTCGCAGAACGACCTCCGTCCTCCATAAGCACAGGCCTGGGGGTGGCAGCATAAGCAGGCCGGGGTGGCGGCGAGCGCGTTGCGAAGCGCGCTCGCTTCCAGGGAGCACAGGGAACATGGGGTTCCCACACGGGGAGGGGTCGTCTACTCGTCTGTAGATGACCCGAGGTATGTCGGGGTACCAGGGATAGATAGATAGATAGATAGATAACTCTTTATTTGCACACTAAATTACAGAGTTTCAAGAAAGGAACACAACGATCAAATATCGAGTGTACAAAGGGCGGCCTTATTGCTAAATGCAATTTCTTCCAGGCAACCTTAGGATGGATCAAAAGTTGCAGAGAGACAGTAGTAGTTGAATTGTTGTGAACCTACTATTTGTTTACTATTATCCACTATACATATTACATATACTACACATATCATATTATCTACAAACATTTACAATTTTTTATACTTACATCTACAATGCATATCACAATAAATAAACCTACATATATATAAGTACCCACATACTATACCAGCAGATATACATATACACATACATATATATATACGCATTCTTAAATGAATAAACATATAGAAAAGAGAAACAGTTTCGTTACACCCTCAAGCGTGATGGACTCTTAAGGTGAATAAAATTCCTGTACCATTTTCTTGAATCTATTTAATGTTTGCGCCTGCCTGATGTTAAGCGGCAGTGCATTCCACAAGCGCACAGCTTCAACAGTGAAGGATTGGTCATAAAATTTGGTGGAATGCAGTGGCATCTCCAGTTGTAAACTTACGGATGACCGCAGACATTTTTCGTATGTGTCATTAAGGAACTTGAATCGTTCTTTGAGGTAGAAAGGGGTTTTGGGATTAAACAAAATGTTGTAAAGGAAAATAAGGATATGAGTATTCCGGCGAGAGCGAATTGGAAGCCACTTGAGCATTTGACGGAATTCAGAGACGTGATCGTATTTTCGTAAACCAAATACGAATCGTATACACATATTTTGTAGTCGCTCAAGCTTATCGAGTTGTGCTTCAGTGAGATTCAGATAGCTGACATCGGCATAGTCGAGAATTGGGAGGAGAAGTGCTTGTGCAAGCGCAACCCTAGTTGCAGTTGGAAGGAATTTGCGTAGTCTTCGAAGAGAACCGGCTGAAGCAAATATCCTACGACTGACCTCTTGCATCTGTGGACCCCATGACAAAGTGTTGTCTATGTAGATCCCTAAATTTTTTACAGTAGTGCTTATCTCAAGAGTTGTGCCACCGAACTGAATTTGGGGCAGTAGAGTCCAGTTAACTTTTGAGATCAGCCTGGGGCTGCCGATAACACACACCTGTGTCTTCTTAGGATTAATCATAAGTCCATAGTTATAACTCCACTCGCCAATGCGTTGAAGGTCAGCGTTAATTATGTTGAATGCATCCGATAACATGTTACAACATAACAGACAGGTAACTATGAAACCAATCAATTGTCCTTGGAGATATGTTAAGAGACCGTAGTATGCCAAGCAGAATGTGAAAATCCACAGTATTGAAGGCATTGCTAAAATCAAGTAAGGTGAGAACTGTGATCTTTCCACTATCCATGCCTAGTCTGATGCTGTCTGTAATGTGTACCAGCGCAGAAGTAGTGCTATGGCCAGGGCGAAATCCGGATTGGAAGGGGTTCAGTAGAGAATTTTTGGAGAGTAAGTTAGTCAGTTGAGAGTGGATGAGGCGTTCAAGTACTTTTCCAGGGACAGGGACTTCCTTTCTAGGGTATACCTGGTTCCCCGGCTATTAGTACCCGAGACGGCGTGCGGTTTTAGTCGGTTCGTGTCCGACATGCCACCGACAGGTGGTATCCGAGGGGATTTCCGCAGGGAAAAAAAAAAAAAAAAAAACAGTCGTGATCATGATCTACTTACATAAAATATTATGTGATAACTACAAGCGATGTGAAAAGAAATTAATTAATGGAGCAAATATCTATACATCTATACAAATAAATAAAATTGGAGTGTCTGTTTGTAATATTAAAATAACCGCTTTTTACTAAATGCATCTGTATGTTTACACGGTACATATGCCAAAATATCATTTTTTACAATTTTTGTCTGTCTGTCTGTTTGTTCCGGGTAATCTCTGGAACGGCTGGGCCGATTTCGACGGGACTTTCACTGGCAGATAGCTGATGACATAAGGAGTAACCTAAGCTACATTTTTTAGACCAGCTTCGCCCCGCGGTTTTGCCCGCGGTTATAACAACAAACGCGGGTAACACCGCGGGTCTCAGCTAGTCACAAATAAAAACAAGATTTAATATTTTATTTATATATTTTTTAAAGACAACTCCCGGATTAGGAACATATGTGTCACGGGGGACTTTACAAACACATGTACATGAAACGGATACAAAGAACACCCAGACTCAGAACAACAATTTATGGATCACAAAGTGCCGTCCCTTGTGGGGATCGGACCCGTAAACACTCAGCGTTATAGTGAGCGGCGTGGCGACCGCTTAAACCACTACGCCACTACTCCGTGCAGTCAAATATTCGTGTGAAAATATGTTTTTTTATTACCAATGTTAACTAGCTATTAATAGTTTACGGTAACTATTTCAAATCAATGGACGATTAATCAAAAATGTTCCTAATTGAAATATGTTTCTTTATTCAATACTTATTATAACCCGTCTGGCCAACGTGGTATAGTAGCCCAAAACCTCCTTTCTAAGGAGAGGCCTATGTCCAGCAGTGGTCTATTAAAGGCTGTTGATGATGATGATGATGATTCAATACTGTTGGTTTAAACTTTCAAACTATTTTTTTAACACGTGTTTACTACACGCATTAAAAAAAAAGTACTTTTTGTAAAATAGAAACTGATAATATGTATATCATATTATCAGTTTCTATTTTACAAAAACTACCTAACCTAACGATAGTACCTTTTTTTGGGTATAAAATTTTTTTTATTGATGACTTCAGACATCTCACACGTATCGTGTAGATCGTAGGCTTTGTATTTGATCCGTGGTCGTAGATATACCAGTTAGGTATTTCACTTTGTCGCAGTGGCGTATTTTAAGATGAAAAAGACAAAGACAAATCCAGCAGTGTATTGATCTGGACTGAGAATAAGAATAAGAAAAATTTAAAAAGGCTATACAAAGGAAAGAGAAAGAAACAAGATGATGAGCGACTCGAATCGTCGACAGCCAAAAGATTTCCGATCGGCTCGATCCCTTGGCGTTACGTCATAATGTGCAATAACTACTAAAATTGATTCAACTCCTTTGATAGACCTCTAAAAAAACCTACAAGACTGTCTCGACTAAAAATGTGCAAGGGTTGTCACAAAAACGATCACGACCATAGGTAGCTAGGTAAAAGTAGTATTTGAATAATTTAACTATATTTTACCTATATAGCAGTATCTCGGGTTCCTATTCTGTTTAAAATCTATACTAATATTATAAAGCTGAAGAGTTTGTTTGTTTGTTTGTTTGTTTGTTTGTTTGAACGCGCTAATCTCAGGAACTACTGGTCCGATTTGAAAAATTCTTTCAGTGTTAGATAGCCCATTTATCGAGGAAGGCTATAGGCTATATATCATTACGCTAAGAGCAATAGGAGCGGAACACCAATGAAGAATGTTTCAAAAACGGAGAAATTTTATTACTATTGAGAGACGCAGACGAAGTTGCGCGGGTCAGCTAGTATTAAATAAGAGGTTGAATAAATCTTTTAAAACAGATTAAAATTATACTTTGGAGCATATTTTATTTCGTTTCTTTCGTTTCGTGATTTCAGTTGGTGAAAATATTGGTAAAAGATTTTAGTGAAATTGAATTCTTCCAATCCTTGTGATTACTACAGTATTCCATCACGATATTAATGTAATTATATGTCAATTATAGTATGTACTTTCGAAAAGGTGATTCTGCCATGTCATTAAAAACGAGACGGTTTTTGGACATGCTGATGTGAATCGGAATCGCAATCCAGAATAGAACTGGAAGAAGGAAGAGTTCGGGAGGTCGGAGTTGTTGGATTGATATAAGAACGTGACCAAATAAACGCAGCTCTCTTTATAAAGATCGATCCACTGGTGGAAAGGTGGATTATGTACCAGAAAACCCAGTCAGTCCGAGAAGATACGGATCGGTGGAGTGACAACTATCAACGTCAACAGCCTTTCATAGTCCACTGCTGGGCATAGGCCTCTCCCTCTACTACAACTATCAAACCAAGTAAAAGTCCCCGAGTCTCAATAGGTTCGAAAGTTGATCTCTTCTCTTAATATGATTTACTTATAACCAAGATCCATCATTGAGGTTATTGTCACTAATAATAAACTATTTTCATTTATAAGTTTCTTATTCTCATATTTTTCTAATGATATAGGGATTGGTTAAAGTTTATAAATGTAATTCATTGTACGCTCGTCGCATATTTGTTATACTCCTTTAGAAATAAATCTTTTACCAATTTTACCCTCTGAGAATACACTTCGTTCTTAATTTTAGTTGTTTTATCCACGACCAGGCATTTTACTTGAGTTTCTGTTACCGGCGCCCATTTAAGATGAATTCATGATCAAGTTTTGGAATTGGATTTCTGAAAATAAACCATTATTAAAACGTAAAACCTGTTGTATATATCTTGTATCCATATTCATGTAACTTGGCAATGCTCAAGTAATTTTGGGCCTGATAGGATCCTTTGTTATGAAGGGCTCAACCGTTCAGTGTGCATCACAATTCCTGTCATAAATAACTCAGCAATAAATAGTACAACTGCAAACGCAATAAACACATTTCAATATGGCGCCATAAAGCGAAATTAAGTAATACTATTATTGCAATGTTATAACATTTTATATAAATTAGTCTTGCAACGAATAGTAGGTATATTCGGGAATACCGAATATTCGGCGAGGCCCCTGACCGAATAGCCGAATATTAGGCAAAAGTATTCGGCTGGATTTTAGCGCCAAAAACTTGTACAGACGAGAATTAAATTATGTACCTGTTTTATGTACCAATGACTACTTAATAAATGATTATAAAAGAAATGAGAACCTTACCCTTCTAAATTTTGATTACACAATAATTCAAATACATAGAATCCTCCATTTTTCGTATTCAGAAGATGAATATGTACCTGTGTTATGCACCAATGACTACTTAAATGATTATAACAGAAATGAAAATATGAATATATACGTAATCAATCGATTTTAATTTTTCATTTTACCAATTATTTCTCAATGACAAAATATATTATTTAAGTATTCGGTATTCGGCCGAATAATATGTAGATATTCGGTATTCGGCCGAATATAATAAAATCAGCCGAATAGGCGAAACCGAATACCGAATACCGAATACCGAATATTCGTTGCAAGTCTAATATAAATATATAATATATCTAACGGCTTCTTCGAAACGTCACCGGCGGTGACAATGCGACGCCGCCGCCGACGCAACCAACGTCGACAATAACTGTGCTCAGTCCGAGATTAAGGAACGTTATTTAATCTCGGACTGAGCGAAGCCACGGTACTATTATAATACAGTACTCCAACTTCATACAAACGGACGAAACGCGAGCTATACCTACGCGCCTCGATCTCGGGGTGCGCTCGGGGCGCAGACAGTCACGGCTGTACCGCAGTGTCGAACGGACTGTGTGTTGTTTTTTTAACAATAACCGCGCGATATTTTCTCTAAAAATCAGTTAATATGACGAGTAGGAAATATTGTGCTGTTTTTGGTTGTATGAATTCGTCAATAACGCATCCAGACATAAGTTTTTTTAAATTACCTGGAAACTCTGAAAGGTAAGACTATAAAATAATTTTACTTACTAGTAGGTAGGTACATAATGTGTGTCTTTTTAATGGATAAGTATTTCCTTTTATCTCACGAAAAAAAAGGTGTTTGGATGAATAAATAAAGCAAATAGGGTAACGGAAAATTATTGAGACGAGTGAAATAGGGAGTTATATGCGGTTCTGAATGAATCATGATACGGTAGGTACCTACCTACTTACGCTTGTGTTAAAACTTCGGTGCATGTGTGATTTGTTACTTTGCATAATTCAAAGTCAAGACGTGGTATTTTATTATTAATAATATTGGTTTATTATCTGTGTGTATGAATAATACTAAAAAAAAATGTTTACCGTCTGTGTGTCATTAGACAGTTTTCGAAATTTTCACAAAGTGTTTCTGCTGCTACTATAACAACATATAAAACTAAAAACTGGTTTTATTTTCTCGGTATTAACAACAACAGCTAGAGCTAGGTTGTGATTAAACATTCGTAGTCAGCTGTTCAGCTTTTTAATAATTAATTAATTGGTGACCAAAGAATTTTTGTTTTGAGTAGTTGCGAGTTGTAGGTAGGTACCTAATTTATAGAGACGTTAATAAGCTGAGATAAAAAGTTACTTACTCGTCAGCTGTTTTTTGCATTCTAGTTGAGTAGGTAGGTGTTGGAGTTTCTAAGGATTGGAGTTTTGTAACGCGTAAGGAGAAAGCACATTTATTTTATTTTATAGAAGGATTTTTTTCGGTCGCAAATTTATAAGCCCGATTTGTTTTTCAAACAAAAACATGTTTTTTTAATTAAATCTACCAATCAAAAAACAACACGCATTTTTATTGAACACTTCCTATTCAATATACAAAGTATTTCATTTATTTATATAAAAAAAGGATATTTACAATCACAAATCTAAATAGAAACAGAAAGTAGGCAAATATAATTAAAATGCTGGAGACGGGCAGCCCTAACGCATGTTTACGTACCGCGCGGCTGTAGGCATTTATTTCTATCATGCGGCCGAGTTACAGTACTGTATTATAATTGTACCGTGGCGAAGCTATTGTCGATATTGGTTGCTCCCAAGCTTTCGCTGGCCGCTGTATCTTTAGAAATAAACAAGATTTAGAGAAAACCTTCGTTACTTAACTCTCAAGTTATATTACAATTTCGGTGAATAGAGGAGAAATTAAGGCGATCCAGAGGAGCGCACAAAACGGAGGCAATTATTATTATTTCCCTACAATTAAATTGAAGACTCAGACCCAATGGTCGAATTACCAACCATACGTCCTTCTAAACAACCTTCAAAGTGTGTTGTTTGAGTCTTCAAACGCTGCAGCAAAACGGTTATGATGACAGTACTTAGAAGATGACATGTAATGTTAAAAAGACATCGGGGTATTTAGTCTCTATCTAAAAATCTTGGACTCCTTTAACTAGTGCACGACGGTCACAGTTACTAAAATGCAGTTTAATCTTTCAACGTGAAATATTCAGTGGCCATTATTTTGTTTGCTCTTTCTTCTCATAAGGCTCAACCCCTTGAAAACGGTTGTAGATCGGCACAGGCATATCATAGATTTTGTATAAGTATAATTTTTATTAAACTTATTTTCCTATTTGACAAAACAGAGATTGTTGCTATTGTGTGTGTGTTGATCTACGACTTTAGAGTCTACATAAAAGACGATATCAAACAATTTAATTTTTTTATGAAATAAGGATATTTTGAATTTGAATTTGAATATCTTTACATTTCAAATTCTCGTGACTCGCCCTTTAATTGTCAGATTATTTTTATTAGCAAATACGATTATTTCAGAAAATTATTATAATCACAACGATCGGTAACATTTTTTAATGGTTATTTCGTAGACAGCGATTACGATTATAAATTGGGTTTTTGTTTGTTTTAAAAAAAAAGCCTTGCCATGCTTTTTCACATGCGGTTTTTTTTTACATTACATGGGAATCAACTTAATATTTTATGAAATACATCAAGGTTTTATTTTAGATTAGTTCTAGCTAGCTAGGGAGTTAGACCGAAAAATGTGCAACAAGTTTTTTTTTCGACACTTTTTGCTATAGTACGCACGCACTTGCTTAGATCTTTTAAACTAAGCATCGGATTTTAATGTAGTTTTCAACAATACTCGTAGAGAGAGTGATTCAAGATTAAGATTTATATGTTTAATACATATTATTTACATGCATATGCATATAGTAGAGAAAATCTAAGAATATCTATAGTAGAGAAATTCTAAAGATTTGTAATAACAAACATGTTTTTGTGCGCTTACCGCACCGTTCCGGTTGGCAACGACCCAGGAACGGAGCGGTATAATTACTAGCAATCCGCCTCGGCTTCGCACGGGTACAATGTAGATGCCACTAATACTACTAATGTGGTGTCAGTGTGGATTAATTAATTATACTATTATTATGATAGGACTATGCCACAGGACATCTTTATATGCAATATTTATAAGCCGATCCTGCCTGCCGCTGCCACCCGGGATGTAAAAAGATAAAAATTATTACTATGGGTTATTATTACAATATATACCATAGCGGAGTTTTTTAACCGACTTCAAAAAGAAGACGGCTCTATGTTCCACAGCATGTATTATTTTTTTTTAACTTCACCGATTACTCCGTGAATTGTGTACCTACTGATTTCCAAAATTATTTTTTTATTAGAAAGAGCATAATCCTGAGGTAGTCTCATTGCCACGAAGTCAGGATCTGATGAGGGAATCCCAGGGAAATCGAGGGCAACCCTCAAATTTTATGGGCACATATGTATTATGTATTTCATATATTTTCTAAAGCTATTCTAGTATATGCGTCTGGTAGTCATTATCTCGTGTTGATGAGCTGGTGATACAACTCCTAAACGCTTAGCAGTTGGACGATAGTTCTTTAGGTACCTTATGTATGTTTAGACTTTGAGTTGTATTCTTTCAAGTCATTCAGGTGAGGTAATGATGGAAGGTAAAACTCCTTAATGGAGTTAGATGATACTTTAAGATGCCGTCATAGTAACCTGTGATGTACAGGGAAGAAAAGACATGCAAAGCAGAGGGTTGGATTAGCAACCTGCACTATATACCTAGCTTGTCTTAGTCTTCTAATTTAAATATTTACAAATAGTTTTAATCGTTGCTTTTTTGACAATCATTATAGCGTAACATAAACATTGCCTTTTGGATTTTAAGGTAGGGCTGTGGATTTTATGCACCGTAACCGCCCAACTGAGGATTAGCAATAGCATTCTCCGTTCAACATCCCCGTAGCTTTTGATAGGATTATCAGGCAACTAAAAGCTACTCAAAAAGATCTGCATCGATTAATTTCCAACTTTGAAATGATATACAACAAGCTTCAAAAATGGTTTTTATCTATTTTTTGTTACCACAATGTGTCACAGCGAAGCGTGGCAGGGTATAGCAAGTATTTTATAAAAACTGAATCGCATAACTCGCCTAAAAGCGAAAAATAAACTGAATTATTTATATTTTTTTAAATGTGCGACTTTTTCTAACTAATTTAATTATCTAACTACTTACCTATTCTCAATAAAATTCTTTATGCAAAATATTATATAGTATGTAAGATATAATAACACAAAGCGAAAGGAACTTCGTTCCGACCGAGGGTCCATAGACCCCTCACGCCGTTTTATAATAATAGTATGAACTTCACGGCAAGGCATAAATAAGCATTAACTTTTATATGTTAGCCAAGTTTTAGACTACTTTTTTCTACTATAGTAGAGTTAAGGGAAGAAGAGCAAAAATTTCTCTCATGTTTAGAGTAGATACATTGGAAGTTGGATACTGCTATTAATTAAAGAAATTGCTAAATTTTATCAAAATGTTAAAAACCCATAACATACATTTGAAAAAAGAGTACTAATAATAAGAAATGAAATCTTTTGCGAGAATTAATGCTAACTCAGCCCTCTACGGCTTAGTGGTCGATTCGCAAAAATTGTGCGAAATGACCCTTTTTAAAATCAATATTTTTTTAAGTGACCGATTCGTTTAAACTGAATTTATTGGTGTAAACATGCTCTGACACGATATACCTACTCATGATAGTGAAAAAAATTGCGCTATGGCAGAATATTAGAGCATATAGATTTGAAAAAAGGTTTTATTTTGTAACTTGCGTGATTTAATTTCTCACCAAAGTAATTTCTTCGGCTTTTTGATTTACTAAAATCCCTCTGGTAGATTTGTAATGAATTTTTGCAGCTAAATCAGCTTCAGGAGTTGTCTGTCGGAGTCGGCGAGAGTAATGTTGGCCATTTGTCTTGACATAGTTAACGCTTTCGTGGGGGGTAATTGGCATTGGTCTATCACCAGTTGCTTTCCTACCCGCAGGACATCTTCAGGGCTTATTTTCACGACAGGTCCATATCGTATATGGATTCAGACGGCAAAGAATGTTTAAGAGAACTTCTCTTACAAGTGAGGTTCCCCAGGCGTCGGTGCTAGGACCTCTTTTGTGGAATCTATAATATGTACATATGTACTAAAATATATAAGTGTGTTTATCAGTAGTCTGGTTACTATAGCACAGGCTCTGCCTAGTTTGAGATCAGACGGCCGTGTGTGAAATGGTTAAGATATAAAAAAAAAATGCAGTCCCAAGAGCTAGTCTTTCTCTAGAAGTAAATGTCGTCTGTTACGCAGTGGAGTACCCGGAGCTGGCCGACTCAGAGGTAGTTTGTGTCGTCCAAAAGATCAGTTTTTTTTTTTACGTGTGTCTACATGGGTACTTGGACTGTCACCTCACCGGAACCGACTAAAACCATACACTGCGCCTGAAATAGATGGGATCCGATAACAGCTTTTATTAAAACGTCCAGCTTTTCTTTTTTTGGTGACAGATGGCCTAACCTGTCACCTTCAGGCCTGCACGTATGCAGGATGGAAGTCATTTAGCGACTTCCGCCGCATGAGCCGCATGCAGTACTAGGCCTGTTCCCAGGCCTGGCGGATCGGAAGAGTTCTAAACCTCTTCAGGTTCAGCTTAACCCTCTTCTTCTCGAGCATAACTTGCTCGCAGAAATAGGTGGCGGAGTTCCACGCGGTATCGCTCCGTAAAATGACCGTAATCATGGAACCGAGCTAGAGAATCCTCACTCCGAGCTAATCCTCCATAACGGGTCTTACCGCCGCTATAATGGCGTGCCCGGGCCTTGGTTGTAAGTTGAAAGTCTTTCCCTCAACTCCTCCATGAAGACCAAGCAGATTTTGGATTTATGGTCCTCGATTTTTCAAGTGAAAAACTCAAGACGGCATGAGGCGCCGGAAGGCGCACCAGCCATTGAGCGTGTAACGGCTAGTAGCGAGAAACCCTCTCCGATGACTGCAGTGAACACTCGACGTTACGTTGACCAGTGTTGTGCTGAGCCGAGTTCAAACTGCACTGCAGTGGTGACACGCACTAGCCTCGATCTTCGTAGGTATCAGAAAATGAAACAAAGAAGTAGTAGCGATTACGTAATACAAATCCTAAATTTCAAACTTAAGCACTCTATTGAATGAAGGAATTGTTTAAATTGTGTAAGTATGTGCATACTTACTGATACAGTTATTTTTATATTAGGCATATATTATTTCTTTGTTAAAAAGACTTTACCTTAGGGTTATACCGCGACTCACCCCTTATCTTGCCGTGGTTGCAAGAGGGTTTGGTTGCGAAGCGGCGGTGGTTGGGGATATAGCGGTCTTGGCTGCTTATTTCACGCCAAACCGAGACATAACTGAGTACGAGGAATGGCTCGCTCATTTAGCCGTCGTCGTCAATGCCGTCGCCCCCCATATTCTTGTGCTCGGGGACGCTTGGGCCTCAATTCTGCTATTTTATGTTTACGACAAGCCACTGTCATACCACTGACACGCTATTGAGATGCTATCGAGTGGCCATTGGCATCGGTATAAATATCGGTAGTTGAAAATATATTACGTTTTTGAGGCAATGATTTATTTATTTTTATTATAATAAATTATCAAAAGAAATAAATAAATAAAAAATAAATAATAATAAATCATTTCCTCAAAAACTTAATATTTTTTATAAATTATAAGGAAATGATTTATTTATTTTAATTTTTTTTTCATTTTTTTTTTTATAAATTGTTTTAATTTGGTTTATTTATTTTAAAATTTATTAGGTATAATAAAAATAAAGAAATCATTTCCTCAAAAAACGTAATATATTTTCAAATTATAAGGAAAAGATTTATTTATTTTAATATTTTTTTATTTTAATAGTTTATTTCTTTTTTTTAATAATTTCTTTTTAATTATTTCTTTTAATAATTTATTATCATAAAAATAAATAAATCATTTACTCAAAAATTGAGGCCCTGGTCTGAGACCTGGGGTTCCCGGCGCACGAATCTCCTCAGATTCGTGCGCCGGGAACCCCATCTTTCTGCCCAGTTCTCCAGTGCCCTGCCCCTCGGCAGGGCACTGGAGAACTGGGCAGAAAGATTCGTCCTAATTGTCCTAAACCGGGGGGCCGTGGTCACGTTCGTGACGGCGAGGGGCAGCTCGATAGTTTACATCTCGTTCGCGTGCCCCTCGCTAGGGCGTCGTGTCCGGGGCTGGCGCGTCGTTGTGGGGGAGGACACGGGTTCGGATCACAGATATATTCAGCTTGACGTCTCCAGTCAGACCGGCTCCACCTGACAGCATTGGGCACTCAAGCGCTTAGATCAGGAGCTCCTCCTGGCAGCCGCTATCGTACAGGCCTGGGCCCCTGCGCCGGACATGCATGTCGATGTTGATGCTGAGGCACAGTGATTCCGGGAGGCCATGACCAGCGTCTGCGATGCGGCGATGCCTAGAGTTCAGCCCAATACTGCGAGGCGCCGGGTCTATTGGTGGTCGTCGGAGATCGCACGGCTGCGTCAAGCCTGCGTGACCGCGCGCCGCCAGTTGTCCAGGTTCCGCAGAAGGCGTCGCCGTTCCGTAGATGCGGAGACCCGAAAGGCGGTACTTTTAGCGGGATACAGGGTTGCAAAGAGGACCCTTCAGGCAGCAATAAAGCGAGCCAAGAGCGAGGCCCGCCGCGAGTTACTGGAGAAACTGAAGCGGGATCCGTGGGGACGCCCCTACCGTATAGTTAGGGGCAAGATGCGCCTATGGGCCCCGCCGCTGACCCGGTGTCTTGAGCCAGAACTGCTTGAAGGGGTTGTCGGCTCCCTGTTCCCACCGCAAATGCTGGCACACACCCCACCACAGATAGCTCCGCCTCCGGCGCTCAAGGCGCCTAACGTGGATGATGACGACATGCCTGAGGTCAATGGGGCATAACCAAGGGTGCCGGTGCTACGGCTTAAAGCCAAAAACACCGCCCCAGGACCTGATAGCATTCCAGGCTGAGCGTGGGTCCTGGCCTTAGATGACGTAACTATAGAGCCTTGACTGAGAGGGTTCTTCAGCGCATGCCTCGAGCGTTGCCAGTTTCCGAAATTGTGGAAGACGGGGAAACTGGTTCTCATCCGAAAAGAGGGGCGTCCGGCAGACTCACCATCCGCCTACCGGCCCATAGTGTTGCTTGACGAGGTGTGCAAACTCTTCGAAAGAGTGATTGCAAGGCGCCTCGTCAAGCATCTCGTCATAGTGGGGCCGGATTCTCTCTCTCTTGACAAACTATGCGATGTAATAAAAGTTTAAAATAGCCAGTTGGAAAATAAATATATAAGTATACAGTACAGATGCTATCTACAGATATGTAAAGTACTTACAGTTATAACAATTTTACAGATTACTGCATAATTTAGTTAGAGAATAATTTTATTTCTATTCACCAATTAGCATTTAAATTATTTATGATTTAATTTGATTCACTACCACCTTTCTTGGCGTAAAGCTCTTCGAATAATTTTAATCTCTGCGGACACACTTCATACTTCATTTTCATAGTTTTGTCTATGACAAGGCATGCCACTTCATTTTCCGCCATGGTTTCCCATTTCATAGGAATCAAATGATCAAGTTCTGGTGTTGGATTTCTAAAATAAACATAAAAAGTTTTGGTTAATGCCATTTTTAAACCTATAACACATAAAAAATGTATTTGAAAATGTCACTTTATGGAGAACAAATAAATAATATAGTTTATTACAATTTGTTATGTTAGGTGTCAAAGGCGGTTGAATTTTATGAAAGACTAGCTGGTGCCCGCGACTTCGTTAAGACTTCGAAAAGGGCTGCCTTAGTGAGTTCGATTCCCTGACCAGGCAAAATTTTATAGAGTTTTTCTAAGAGAAAAATATCCTAACTTACTCCTAATATAGCCTCCATCATCACTATGACAAGCTCCTTCGCGCTGAATGTTTCCCTTTACTTTTACTCCTTATATAGCCAGCTACTTAGACGTAAAATATTATCAAAATCGGTCCAGCCGTTTTGAGGATTACTCGGAACAAACAGACAGACCGAAAGACAGACAGACAATCAGACAAAAAATATTTAAACTGGTTTTTAGGCATAGGTATCGTGCAAAAAACTAGTTTATCGTATCGTATCGTTTCGTAAAAAAACCTTTTATTTTGACATTACAAACAGAAACTTTAATAATTTAATTTTAATTATTTGTATAGATGTATAGATAATCATTTTTAAGCAATGAATATTTATTTACGAGTATTCGCATTAATTTGTTACCAATATAAAATGTTCCTTAAGATCAAATTTTATACTAACCCGCATTTTGCAAAATTGGTCCACAAAGTTGTCATTCTATCCCGAACCACTGCATCTGTGTCAGTTATAGATCCAGGCAATTCATAATTCTTTATAATATAGCCTCCATCATCACCATGGCAAGCTCCTTCGCGCTGGATGTTTCCCTTTACTTTTAAATAGTTCAATTTACCATCGTATGAAAACTCATAGAAGTACACAGGTCTATTGTACTTCGCAATTAATTTGGCTGACACATACACGCCCCCAAGAAAATCTACGTCAGTAAAGAAATCTATGGCAAAGTTATCTGCGTCATGGTGTGTCTTCTCGCCTTCGAGGTACATCTTTTTCAAAATGATTTCCATGTCTTGTTTTTCCTCCTCATTTAAATCAAACGGAAAGAAATCAACGAAAGAGTTGGATTCTATGAATTTTTCAAGAGTGGCTGCGAAAAAATTGACCATGAGGAGGCCTTCTCGTGTACAGAATCCCGTCATGTATGGAACTTTTATAAATTTTCCTTGTGCGAGTAGTTGATAGGGGGACTCCGTTAAGAATGGTTCCCAATCACCTAACTTTTCTATAGTTGGTACAAAACCAAAATGAATACCACCTCGAAATTCATCTTCAACTATCACAGCCATAGATGCACTGATTAATTCAACTGTTGGCATATCTTTTAGATATTTCAACAATTGCTCGTCGTCTGAAATATCTTTATTTTGTATAGAAGGTATTTTTGAGGCCAGTTTCTTTACATCAGTGTTAATAGCCCAGTGTAGTAAAGGAGATCCTGACTGTGCTATAACTTTATGGAAAAGGCCTTCTGCCATAGGAGACAACATAAGATAGCCAACAGAAGCACCGCCGGCGCTAATACCAAAAATAGTCACATTATTCGGGTTTCCACAGAAATTTGCAATGTTTTTTTGAACCCATTTAAGTGCTTGAACTTGATCCATTAAACCCATATTGCCTGGAGCTTCTTTGCGATCTAAAGACAGGAAACCGAGGATTCCTAGTCTGTAGTTCAAACTAACAATGACAACGTTTTTGTCAATAAGAAACTCAGGCCCATGTTCTTTATCGTCTGTGCCGCTCCCAAAGATAAAGCCGCCTCCATGAAAGAATATCATGACTGGTAGTAATTCGGACTCAGACGATGACAATTTTGGCGTATAGACGTTTAAATACAGGCAATCTTCATCTCCTACAACGGTTTTCATTTCTTTGGAAAATTGTGCACAGATGTTGCAGGTTTTGGTCGCATCGCGAATTCCTTCCCATGAGTTTGGTGGCTGCGGCACCTTGAAATATATAAAAAAGAGAAATAAAATATATATGAAACATAGTAAAAGTAACTCGGTAATTGATAGGGATGCCAATGACCGTATTAATTAATGGAAACACTATGGAATCGAATCCCTTAATAATCTTACATAATATAAATAACAATAATAAAACGGAAATAAAAAGGCAATGGCAGGTAGATAGAGTTAAAATAGTACCCATTGTCATATCTACAACTGGTATAGTACCGAAGACTCTTCAAGATAGCCTCAACACATTGGAAATGCCGAAATCCTCTCTCATACTCTTACAAAAAGCAGTCCTTCTTAATACATGCCGTCTCACACGCAAATTCCTCGCTTCATCCTCATCATCTTAACTTCATATCATCATCCCTTTTTGGCACACTTGGCTAAGGCCCGTGTGTTAGATTTTGTTGCCCCTTTAAAATAAAAGGGAGACCAGACAAGGTATAAAATGACATAATAATAATAATATTCTACCACATACACACAACGCCATCTAGTCCCTAACTAAGCAGAGCTTGTACTATGGGTACTAGACAACTGATATAAATACATATATACTTTTTTTTGTAAATACATACATATTATACATAGAAACACCCAGACCAAATCAAACATCAAATGTTCATGCACACAAATATTTGACTTGAGCGGGAATCGAACCCGCGACCTTTGGAATAGCAGTCCGTTACACAAACCACTACGCCATCCGGTCGCCATATAAATAAGGATAACGTTTCATGGGTAAATCATTTTTTTTGTGTAATATTGTAAAAAAACGGGTTTCTATTTATTATTTATTAGTAAATAAGAAATTTAAGATTGGAAAACTAACCTAACCTATTAAAACAGTTATTCATACTGGACCTAAAAGGGCACGCATGCTCGTTTACGGAATATTAATATACATTTATTTGCACCCTGATATTAGATAAATGACAAATTATTAAAAATTCGACAAATATTGACACACTGCTTGCAAATATGTATGTACGAGGGCGGGTCAATAAGTCCGTGACTTTTTGAATTTCTGACCTCTTTACTGAAAAAGCAACACTACTCCTGTCAACAGGCATCTGTCAGTTGACTCCTGTCAAAATTTGAACTTGCTGCGTCAGTTAGTTTGTGTTTGACAGCTATCTTTATCAGACTACCCAGAAAAAATGGAAAAAGTGAATTTCGTGTGCTTATTAAGCATTATTTTTTGCGAAAAAAGAACCATTACCGAGACCAAGGCTAAGCTTGATAAATACTATGGGGACTCTGCACTCGATTTCAATGGTAAAAAAGGGGTTTACTGAATTTCGTTGTGGCCGTACAAGCACTGAAGATGCCGAACGTCCTGGACGCCCAGTTGAGGTCTCTTCACCCGAAACAATCGAAAAAATTCACGATATGGTGTTGGCCGACCGAAGATTGAAAGTGCAAGAGATTGTGGAAGCCGTAGGGATCTCGCATGGCTCAGTGGTTTCAATTTTGAATGATCACTTGGGCATGAGAAAGCTTTCCGCAAGATGGGTGCCGCGATTGCTCACAGTCGACCACAAACGCAATCGTGTAACAACTTCACAGGAAGGTTTGGCGTTGTTTAAGCGCAATATGGAGGAGTTTTTGCGCCGTTTTGTAACCGTGGACGAAACATGGATCCATCACAACACACCAGAGACCAAACAACAGTCAAAACAGTGGGTTTCTAAGGGTCAATCGGCGCCAAAGAAGGCCAAGATGGGTTTGTCAGCCAATAAAGTTATGGCGACTGTCTTTTGGGATGCACGCGGGATAATCCACATTGACTACCTTCAAAAGGGAAGAACAATCGATTCAATGCCGATTTGAAAAAAAACCGACCTCATTTGGCCAAGAAAAAAGTTATTTTCCACCAAGACAATGCAAGGGTGCACACATGTGCAGTTGCCATGGCAAAAATCCATGAATTGGGCTATGAATTGCTCCCCAAACCTGAAGAAATGGCTTGGTGGAAAAAGATTTGACTCCAATGATGAAGTCATCTCGCAAACAAAGGCCTATTTTGAGGACCTCGACAAATCATATTTTTTGGAAGGGATAAAAAAATTGGAGAAGCGTGGGACAAAGTGTATAGAGCTCAAGGGAGACTACGTTAAAAAGTAAAATGATTTATTTATCAAAAAATCTGTGTTTTATTCCAAAAGTCACGGACTTATTGACCCGCCCTCGTATTTATGTGCACTATTTTGACGACTTTCAAACATAACGGAAAATAAACTTTAATTGAATCTAACAAAGACACACCGAAATATCTAATCTAACATCGCGCAACGAAAGGTCTTGCGTCGATTAGTAAATTTACAACTTATCGCCAATAATCACTGGGCCGCGGTCCGCCAGGCAAAAGCAACTCACCTTGGCCTCAATTCTGCTATTTTATGGTAACGTACAAGCCACTGTCATTCCATTGACACGCTATTCAGATACACTTGACATAGGTCATAATATCGGTATTCTAACAACATAAGGTCACAGTGTCAATAGTGTTCAATAGACTGTCGATGTAGCTGTAGTGACAATGGCTCATCAATTATGATATTAACAATATTGCCATATCTGGCAAATTAAATACATAAATTCGATGCCAAATTTTAAATGCACCGTTTACCAAACTATTACAAAGACATCGGCGACTTTTGTATCAGTGTTAAGTCATCGGGAGACTATTTGCCTTACATAGGTAGTAGAATACGAAATGAACAGTCAATTGATACAATATTAAAATAGCAGAATAGCAGCAGCCGTGGTCGGAACACTTCACACATTCACACCATATACCTAACTCTAAATATTATATGTCAATGTAAATTTGTAGGGATTTAAAATAGCTGCAAATGGTGTTTAAAATTAATATTTCATAAATTCTCTCTCTATGCGTGTTGTGTATGTCAGTAAAATATTCACGACGGCAGTAACATATATGCGTATATGCGAGTATTATACGAAACTGTTTGCACGTGTTTCTATTAGTTGTGACCATTTGCTCATAACTTGAACTAATGAGCCCAATCAACATTGCTCTTCTTAATCTCTTGAAAAGTTTACGCCATCCAACTTTTTACGGGATAAGGAAGTTGTGACTTCCTATCCAGGCATATAAGCGCGATACAAGAATAATTGTGAACTAAAGCATTTAGATGGTATACAAATATAATATAATAAATTGTATAAGTGAATTAGAGTTTTTAAAAAAAACACACGACTTCAACATACCTTTCTAAGTTACGTAATTAAAATATAAGTATTAGAGGGAGAAAATATTTACAGTAACTGCATTGTAACGGGCTTCTGCGTCCCCGAGGAGCCGGAGATGCGGAGGGATCTCGTAAGGAGGGATTTTCCACCCCGTCAAAAAAAAAGGATGGTATGTATTGTCTGACGTCATTTTATTATGTAAACCGATGATTTTCTCCCACCGATAAACATCAACTCCGGTTTATCTTCATGTTACTAATGAGAGATATAGTAGACGTACTAGTTTTATGTGTTTTTTATTAATTTTTAGCCACTAATTTGAGGTATGTATATATATTATATATATATATATATATATATATATACATATATATATATATATATATATATATATATATATATATATATATATATATATATATATACATATATATATATATATATATATATATATACATATATATATATATATATATATATATATATATATATATATATATATATATAATAAATATATATATCTATATGTATTAGATATAAGCACCCATTAAACGATCTACTAGAAGGTCACCATTAGGTTGGTTGCAATCATTAGTAAATTACGTTTTTTTATTGATAAGGTCTACAATATCTAATTGAATTTACCTTTACAATTATAAATTTAAAAAACAATTTGAATTCTATACAAGGTTAAGTGGAAGGATATCAAGGGAAAGTAAAACGGTAAAGGTTTTTTGTTTCGTTATTTAATGTCTGTGGAATGAAAAAAAGATTAGCTCTTTTGTGCTGTTAATACGGCAGCTTCGGCATATATACCTAATGGGTCGGCTTGACCAGCTCCCAAGCAGGCATGGCTCTCCCAAGACGATAATTCACATTTTGGCATTAGCTTACAGTATCTGAACCTTTACTGTTATAGAATTATAAATTAAGTTTAAGCCTAAGTACAATAATTAACATTCATAAGTTTGTTGACTGTAGTCATGACAGCAACTAAATAATTTATGAAAAGTCACATGCAATAGAGATATTGATCTCTATAAACATGACAGTACGCCTACCATTTTTGTATTATTAAATCCAAATAAATTACTTCTAAATTGAAATGAATGTACGTCACAAGGTAAAGAAGTATACCCATTTCTCATAGGTACATCGTTTGGCCCAAATCATGATAAATCGTTACAAGTTCCAAACTAGCGCCATTAATTAGGTAAAAATATGTAAAGCAAGTAAAGTAGTCACGTTGTTGAAAAAATTACTAGATAGCCAGAAATGCAACACAAAAACCGAAAACCAGAAAAGAAATTCAATTGCACGTTTGTGTAAAGACTTATACTTTCTCTTTTTATTAATATGAACTTGAAAGAAATAAGTACAAAAAATTTCATTTAGCAACTGTAAATAAAAACTCTTGATTCAAAGGCGCGCGATAAGATAAACAGAGAAAGGGAAAGCAATTGATAAGGTTTTTGTCGCAATTTAGGTTTTTTGATAAAGTAATTATTTTAATTAATTAAGATGGAACTTTAACAAGAAAAATGTAATACTTACAGAAAATCGGAGTTCACCAATAGGGGGTTTTGCATAAGGAACACCCTTGAAGGCATAGTATGTAAAACCATTGTCATCATTTCTCGTCAACTGACCTCTTAACTTTCCCTGTTCAGTTTCAACTATCGGTTCCGACATTTTAGTGGATAGTTATGAGTGTCAGTATTAAATTGAACACGGCTATCATTAACAACACACTACGACACTATACTTCAATGTGCTTAAAGTTACCCATTTAAAAAATAAAAACATGCAGCGAAATATCATTTAAAACGTAGACAGTGGTACAATTTCTGTAAAGCTGGACTTTGGACTTGTATTAGTTTAGATATGATAGGCAAGATGGCGCTGTTACTAATATTTTTCTCATTGAATTTACTTATTATTTTTCTCTGCACCAATTTGTCAATCTAATATCTAAATATTGAATTTTAGTATTTTTTATCTTTTAACCTTGCTACTTTAATTATATATTACTCTCTTAGTATATTATGTAGAGATGTAAATGTACACATAAATATACTAGTAGAGCCATCTAGTAAAATAATTAGAAAAATTATAACTATTTATTTTCTGTTTCTTAGTAAAAAGTCTTTAAATTCCTATACTTAGTTTTCAAGTTGTTTACATCTTTTTACAAGAATATAATAATACCAATCAAGAACATGTAACATAAATATTTTACCCTCTTAAAACAAAGAATGTTTGTATAGTGTTTGGCATGATGTGGTCTCCTGGCTCCTGTTTAATAAACGTTACAATCCGACAATTTATTTTAAATAAGTGACATATTTGTAAAGTTATACGACAAGTGCTGTTTAATAAGCCTTACAGTTATGTAAGAATTTTACAAGCAAAAACATTACAAATATTACCATTATAAATGTTAATAAATGTTTACATGTGCAAAAAACGCCTGTTGATTTTGATGACAATATTGTATATGCTTTAATAATTTGTTACAAATTACATAAAATGTAAGTATTTGTTGAAGATTCTTAAATTGAGTGTAGATTTCAGAAATCTTAGAATTTAGTTTAAATCCGACACATCATAAGTAAAGTTTATCCTTTTACGAAAAACTCGTTGCCGTTCAGTCAGATATTCATCATCATTACTATCACAACTTCCACTAGTTGTTATAACTAGTCGCTAGTCGCAATCGCAATAAATATTTTTATCTTTTTAATAAATACAATAATAATAATAATAATATCTTTATTTGCATTAAGTTGTACAATAAACCACTTACAATTAAAACTAAATAGGATCACAATATTACACGGTAAGCAGTATGTTGTGACACTGATACCCAAGGTAAGATTTAACTTGTGTTATGGGTATCAGGTCTCTCACATTTGGAATACAATCAATCAGATGTAGCGTGGTTACAATTGACAGACACTATGTCTATTACATGCAACAATTAAAAAAGAACATGCGTGTGTGAGAGTGAGTATGCATGCGTGCGTGTGTGTGTGTGTGTGTGTGATTGACTCACGTATGTGTGTGTGTGTGTGTGCGCGTTATTCCCGTTCGTGTAAATAGTTTTTGATGTTATAGCCTAAAGGGTTGATAGGATTATTAGGTTCTCTGTCTCTGTATAAGTCAATGTGTAAAGCCACTCATAGACTTTCACCTTGCATCTATATTTGGTGAGGTGGTAGATATCACATAGCTTATTTACTTTATTGTATAGAAAGTTGCCAAGAATGTGGAAATGACGCCGAGCAGCAGCAGTCTTTGATTTGTGTGTGGGACAAACTTTATAGTATCGACGGCCTCTGATAACATTTGTATCACACTGAAGATGGCTATGTTTACGGAGTATAGTATGGAGTATAAAGAGCTGTCTCACCGTCAAAATCCTACACTCTGAGTATAACAAGGTAGTCGAGTACCTGAAAGTTCTGAAGGTCATCACCTTAAGGATAGCTCTCTGTGCTCGTTCAAGTTTCAGGAGATGCGTTTTCGGTGCACCACCCCACACAGTAATGCAATACGTGAGTACTGATTGACCCAATGCAAAGTACACGGTCCTAAGTGTATCTGGAACTGCGGAGTGCCTTAACTTTTTAAAGAGAAAGATAAGCTTCCGCATTCTCAAAGTGAGATTGTCAAGATGTTGCTTCCAATTTAATGAATTGTCAATGAGGATACCGAGGTATTTTACTACAGTAGTTCTTGTAAGATATGGACAATCACAACTAGAGTTCCCAGGACACATGTTAATGTGGGCCCTGAGAGCCAGAGTATCTAAGAAATGTAGTGCAGAAGGCTTCAGACAAAACGGAATGTAAGTAGTTTTATGCAGGTTAATTGTTAACGTATTTACGTACAGCCAAGTCATCACTGTCTCAATGGCTTTTTCAGCGTACGTATACGTCTCTGTCCAGTTATTACCATGTAAAATTAAGGCTGTATCATCCGCGTAAGTATATATGCAACAGTTTGGTACTCTGAGCTTGCAGAGGCTATTAATGTAAATTAAAAACAGCGTCGGCCCCAAAATTGAACCTTGTGGGACCCCAAAAGACAGGGATTTAGTGTCACTTAATAGTCCATTTATGGTAACACGTTGGGTTCTGTCATTTAAATAGTCCCGGAACAATTTATGAGTCAGATCACGAATACAATGCGGCATCGGTTGTTGTTGCGAACATTGGGGGAGGCCTATATCCAGCATCCTTGATCGGAGACGACGGGGTGAACTAGGAGGACAGTGTTCAACCCGTCACAGATTCGGAGAAAGGGTTGGCTGTTCTACGGATCCGTTCCAAGGAAACCGCCCCCGGACCAGACGGTATCCCTGTCCGAGTGCTGGCCCTGGCCCTCAATCACATGTCAGACTGCCTAGGGGGGGTGCTTGACGCTAGTTTGGCCGCCGGACGTTTCCCTAAGTACTGGAAGAGCGAAAAGTTGGTGCTCTTGAGGAAATCAGGACGGCCTAGCGATTCGGTCGCGGCCTACAGGCCCATCGTACTGCTGTACGAGGCGGGTAAATTGTTTGAGAGGGTTCTCTCTGCGCGCATCGTTCGGCACTTGCACGACGTCAACCCTGATTTGTCGGACGCCCAATTCGGCTTCCGAGCCGGGCGTTCGACTGTCGGTGCTGTGTTACGCTTGAGGGCCGTGACCGAAGAGGCGGTGAGCTGTAGCGGCGTGCTATTGGCAGTGTCGTTGGACATCGTCAACGCATTCAACAGTCTGCCATTTAGCTGCCAGGGTACCTAAGGCGGCTAATGGCAGACTACCATCAGATACGAGGACCGAGATGGTGTTTTAAGGAATCGGACCATGTGCGGTGTTCCGCAGGGGTCTGTCCTTGGACCACTCTTGAGGCACATACGGTATCACTGGGCCCTTGGAGCTGATTTTCCACCAGGGCTGGGTGTAATTTGTCACGCCGATGACACTTTGGTCACGGCCCGGCGGTGAACTTTCAAGAGGCGGCCCATCTAGCCACCAGGGGAGTCTCTCTGGTGGTCTGGAGCCCTAGATAAGACGAAGGCCCTCTTGTTCCTTGGGCCCCGTCGTGGTCCTCCCCATGGCGCCTCAATCGTGGTCAACTCGGTCTTCGTACCGGTTCAGGCTCAGATGAAGAAGCTGGGCCTAATTATCGACAGTAGGCGGCTCTTTGTCGAGCACTTCCAACAGCTTGCTCCAAATCTGAGTAGGTAGACGAGACGGCTGTACACAGGGGTTGTCCGGTCAATGGCACTGTATGGTGCACCGGTGTTTGTGGCGGCTCTGACCGCTTAGAATAGGGCATGCCTCCGGCACTCTTAGAGGATATTGGCGGTTAAAACCATACGCAACTACCGCACAGTGTCGACGGAGGCGGCATGCGCATTGGCCGGGACTCCTCGGTGGAAATGGGAGGCGGAAGTGCTCACCGAAATATATCGGTGGACGACTGAGTTCCGGGCGGTTAGCGGCTGTAGTCTCCGCCCGAAGAAGTACGCGAGTAGCGTGAGGCCGCTCGTCAAGCCGCTATGGCTCGTTGATCGTCCCGGCTAGGGGCTCCATGGGGCCACCTTGAAGGCACTCCAGCCGGTCATCGTCGAGTGGGCAGGGCGGCAGCACGAGACCCTTTAATTCCGACTCACATAGGTTCTTTCCGGGCATGGCTACTTCGGGAAGTACTTGCACTCGGTCGCTAGGAGGGAATTGAGTCCCGCCTGTTACCAAGCTAAGCTACCAAGTTAAGGACTCGGGTCAGCACACGCTGGCAAATTGCCCGGCTTGGGCGTCGCAGCGTCGAGTCCTCATTGCAGTCATTGCCATGAATGGGAGCGCTGGTGGGTGGGACGGCTTTTCCCCTACACCCGCCATAACGTCCAGCCGCGAGGAGGCGACGCGGCGACACGTCCGCATGTGTCGAACGCCACCTAAATAGGGAATGTACCCGAAGGGGGTGCCCGCGCCGTTGCGGGCAGGCGCTAGGAGGGGTCCGGATGTCTTAATAACAGCAGTTCCCAGGTCCCTCCTATTACAGGCGCAGAGTGGCACACCGTGTGGTTTTAGTCGGTCCGATTCTGACACATCGCCCCGCCGCAAACCCCGGTGGGGTGACGGACCGAGGGGGTTTCCACACTTTAAAAAACAACGCCTATATCCATCAGTGAACGTTTTACAACTGAGATGCTGATTATGATGAATAAATACAATATCTTGGCCATTTCACAGCACATAAACAAATAAGAATAATCTACTAGATAATCCTTATTGCATAAAGGCTCACTAAGGCCCATACTTACACAACATAGATGCCGTGCCCGATTGCCAAGTCATTATAATAATATTATAACCTCACACATCCCACACACGGCCGTCTAATCCCAAACTAGGCAGAGCCTGTGCTGTGGTAACCAGACTGCTGATAATCATACTTAAATAGTTTTAAATACATTCATATTATAGTAAATTACACCCAGACACAGAACAAATGACCCTGCTCATCACACAATATTTGTCCGGGTCTGGGTTACTAACCATTAGACTAACAGGCACGTCATTCTTTTTTTCTTATGGTATAGTATAGTGAGGCAAACGAATGGACCTACGGCACCTAATAGTAAGTGAGTGTCCCCGACCACAGACACCTGCAATTAAGTCACAAGTGCGTTGTCGTCCTTTGTCCCTGCCCCAGAATTAGCAACAAAAAAACTGCTTTACACGGGTTTTCTGTGAGGCCGTGGTATCAGTCCGGTAGAGCTGGCCCATTTGAGCCGAAGCATGCCAATCTGACATCAGAAGGCCAATGAAGGCCATTTCTTGTAATAAGAGTTCGGTCTCAATTCAGTTCCGATCAACTTTCGATCTCACAACTGTAATTTAAGGTATTTTCGTAGTAAAGTATTAAACATCATACGTTGACTGAAATGTGATTATTTTGTATTGTTACCGAAAATTGAATCGGTAATCTTAATAATACTTTACTACGAAAATACATTTTATGGCACGACAAATTTTTCTTACAACGAGATCGAAAGTTGATCGGAACTGAATTGAGACTTAACTTTTATTACGTGAATTGGCCTTCAGTTTGCATTCGACATTGAAAGATATTAGGGCAATATTGTGTGAAATAAATTACAACGAAATTATAAAAAAAAAAAAAAATTACATTGAATTACATCACAAGGGTTTTATGGGTTTTTAGTTGAAAATAGAAGACTTTAAGAATGTCATGTTACTGCTATATTTAACTGCAAACCAAGCGGGGTGACCGTTTGATTTGTAGTAGTAGTTCTATGCAGCACCACATTTCTTTTCGTAAAGTTCTTCATATAGTTTCATTCTTTGTGGGTACACATTATACTTCATTTTTAACGTTTTATCTATAACAAGGCAGGCTATGCCTCTATCGGTAACTGGTTCCCATTTTGTGGTAATTTGTTGGTCATCAGTTGGTGTTGGATTTCTGAAAAAAGAACAATCCTTTAACATATTTCAAGTAACGGAGCGCGGTATTGAGGGCTGATTGACTATCGCAAGTGAAGTGGCTTTGAAATTTTCTTACAGAAACCTGTCCTGTTTCTGGCTTTCAGGCTAATATGCGATATTTTTTAACCTATTTATTATTGATTTGCGTTTATGAACTGGTAGTAGTTCATCAAATCATATTATGTACCTAGATATGTTTAACTCATCTACTACTATAGCTGACAGTAGAAATACTAACCCATATTTAGCAAAATTAGTCCATAAAGTGGTCATTGTATCTAATACCAGAGCATCAGTATCAGTAATTTGTGCATTGTTACACTTCAACAAATAGCCTCTCTCATCGCCATGACAAGCTCCCTCTCTTTTGATGTTAAATTTTGCTTTGACCGCATTCAAATTTCCATCGTAAGAAAATTCATAAAAATATACAGGTGTATTGTATTTGGCAATTAAATTAGTCGACACATATGCACCGGCTAGAAAATCAACATCTGAAAAGAAGTCTATAGCATAAGAATCTGCATCATGATGTGACTTTTCGCCTTCGAGATAGTTAGTTTGCATTGTTTTTTCTACGTCTGGCATTTCTATTTCTTCTAAATCAAACGGAAGGTAATCAACAAATTTTTTGGACTTTATAAATTTATTAAAGGTCACAGCACCAAAAGTTGTCATGAGAGTCCCTTCTCGTGTACAAAAACCAGCGATGTAAGGAACTTTATTAAATTCTCCCCTTGCATACATTTGGTACGGAGATTTAGATAAGAAAGGTACCCAGTCATCAGGCTTTTCTATAGTTGGCACAAAGCCGAAGTTAATACCTCCTCGAAATTGATCTGCAGCTAACACCTTTGAGGATGCACTAATTAATTCATTCGTTGGCAAACTTTTAAAGTATGTTAACAATTGCTCATCGTCTGTTATAGTTTTACCAAGCAAAGACGGTATTTTCCAAGCCAGATTCTTTATTTTAGTGTTGAGAGCCCAATGTTGTAATGGAGATCCTGACTGTGCTATAGCTTTATGGAAAAGCCCTTTGGCCAATTCTGACAACATTAGAAAACCGACTGAGGCACCTCCAGCGCTTACTCCAAAAATAGTTACATTATTTGGGTCTCCACCAAAGTTTGAAATGTTATTTTGGATCCATTTAAGTGCTTGAACTTGATCCCGCAAACCCATATTACCTGGAGCTTCTTTACGATCTAAAGATAGGAAACCGAGGATGCCGAGTCGATAGTTCAAACTAACAATAACTACTTCTCTATCGATGAGGAAATCAGGACCGTGCGCTGAAACATCTGTACCGTCTCCAGCAATAAATCCTCCTCCATGGAATAAGACCATCACCGGGAGTAATGTAGAACCAGTCAAAGGCAACTTTGGTGTGTAAACGTTCAAATACAAGCAATCCTCATTTCCTACAACGGTTAAGGTTTTATTACAAATTTGTGGACATATGTTGCAGGTTTTGGTCGCATCTCGAATTCCTTCCCATGGTTCTGGTGGCTGCGTTACCTTTAAATAAGTAAATAAAGAATGTTCGTCAATAATATAAATGTCCATTACGGATTTAAATTAAAGTTCAGACACACATACAAATTTTTTTTACAAGAGGATGAGAACACCTTAATAAATACGAGGTAAGTGAGAGGAAGAACCTTGTGAATATTCTACCTACGTATACGTATTCTTAACGTATGTCGAGCCGCTGCCCATGCAAGCCGGATTGTAGCCGCTTAATATAAAACATACGTTCAGGCAAACTATTAAGTAATTTACAGTACATCTGCTTAAACCAAAACCCACAAAAACAAAAAAAGTTGACAAAAATGTAAGAGCGACATTACATTTTCAAAGGAGCAGAGCCAAAAAGTAAATCTTATAAACGAATATGTATCACCTTTTATGTATGACTTTTAAAGTTAATTTATATATATATGTAGCTTTGTAGTGTGTGTGTGTGTGTGTGTGTGTGTGTGTGTGTGTGTGTGTGTGTGTGTGTGTGTGTGTGTGTGTGTAGTACAGAAATATGGTAAAATTGTTAATATTCAAGTAAATATAACGAAATACACCATAAAGTCTCAATAAAATAATTTATATACTTACAGAAAATCTGAGTTCACCAACAGGTGGTTTCGCATAAGGGATACTCTTGAAAGTATAATACAAGAAACCCTTGTAGTTTCTTGATACCTGGCCTTTTAACTTTCCCTGTCTAGTTTCCACTATCGGTTCCGACATTGCTGCAATGTACTACTGACAGATGTCACAACTTAGACGTTCAAGCGGAATACACTTAATTACAGCCGAGCAATACATAATAAGTGAACATAATAAGTGTAGATAATGCAATGTCTGTACCATTTGCTGTCGCTATCGTTCACGCCTTTATTACAGTCGTGATCGTGACCTAATGCAATATGATGTGATAACAAGCGATGTCAAAAGTAATCAATAGATGGAGTAAATATCACTTTTTAAATAAAAATAAGTTTTTTTATTACTAATGTTAAGTAGCTACATATTAATATTTTATGGTAACTATTTCAAATCAATACACGATTAATCAACACTGTGCCTAATTGAAATATATACCTGTATTCAATACTGTTGGTTTAAACTTTAAATTGTGTTTTTTTTTAAATACGTGTAGTAAATAGTAGTTATTGTAACATAGAAACTGATTATACGATATACCTACTAGTGATAGTACCTTTTTTGGGTATTACATTGTTTTATTGATAACTTCACATAATATCATATCTCGCACGTATTCTGTAGGTCTTAGGTATGCCAGTTAGATATTTCACTTTGTCGCAGTGGCGTATTTTAAGATTCAGCTCCCCGAGCTTGTAGGGTTTTCCGCCCCATAAACTAACGGAAAAAGAGCAAAAGATTTAATAGAAGACAAATCCAGCAGTATGTTGACGAGGACTGAGAATGAGAAAAAATTAAAAAAAGCTATACAAAGGAAAGAGAAAGAAACAAGACGATGAGCGATGCGAATCGTTGACAGCCAGAAGATTTCCGATCCGTTCGATCCCTTGGCGTTATGTCATAATATGTGTATTAACGACCGTGGATAATTAAATATATTTTAGTATATTTTACCTATATAGCCGTATCTCGTGGTCCCATTTTATTTCAAATATTAAATAAAAGGTTGAATAAATCATATAAAAACCGGTCAGGTACTAGTCGAACTCAGTTTGCAGTGCTGCGGTAAAGTCCCCAATGAGTCGGGGCAGTTGCTGCATAGTGACTTGCTGCTGCGTAGATAGGAGAGACATGCTCTTCTTACGTGAACCGTAGGTGTAGTGTGCTGTGCCTAGACGCCGATGAGGCCGTAGGCTTAACCAGGCTGAAGTGTCCGCTATTAGCAGGTGGTATCCCTGTTGTGTGCGAAGTTGCTGGCTGGCTGAACTTGATTACTGCTCATCGCTATGGGAGTGTACACGATGGTGATGGTGTTGCTGATGATTTGCTCCTTTGAGGGCGGCTTCCAATCACGTCAGGTTCACCACTATGGTGGAACGGATGTCGTGTCCCTCCAACATAAAGGGAGGATCCTTCGACAAGGCAAGGCGATCATACCTGGCAGGCCGCGGCCCAGCGGTTGATGTTGGGAAATATTATATATGCTAATCAGCGTGAGAATTCCTTATATCGCGATCGCAAGTCTCATTCAGGAGTTACTCCGTAGTTCGGTGAGTCTTCGTTAGATGGCGCTGTAGTATATTTCTGTGCCTTTGTATGTGATAGTCGCCACAAATTCATCAAGTTTTGGAATTGGATTTATGAAAATAAACCATTAATATAACGTAAAATATATTGTACGTGTATAATTTCGTGTAATTTGGAAATGCTCAAGTAATTTCGAACCTGATAGGATCCTTTGTTATTAAGGGTGCCACCGTTCGGTGTGCATTACAATTCCTGTCATAAATAACTCAACTATTTGAATAAATAACTCAACTATTTGACAAAACAGAGATGGTTGCTTTTGTGTGTGTTGATCTATTTATCTACTTTAGAGTCTACATAAAAGAAGATTTCAAACAATTTTGAAAATTTTATGAAATACAGAGAGTTTGAGTTTTGAGTTTCAGCAATAAATAGTACAACTGCAAACGCAATAAACACATTTCAATATGGCGCTGCGAAATTAAGTAATACCATTATTGAAATGTTAAATATAATATATCTAATGGATTCTTAGAAAACGTTGCCAGTGGCTAACAGTGCGACGCCGTCGACGACGAAGGAACATAATCTCGGACTGAGCACAGTTATTGTCGATGTTGGTTGCTCCCAAGCTTCCACTGGCTGTGGTATCTTTAGAAATAAACAAAATTTATAAAAGCTTCGTTACTTAACTCTCGTTATATTACAATTTCAGAGGACTGGAAAAAACAGAGACAATTATTATTATTTCCCTAACATCAAATTAAAGACTCAGACCCGATGGTCCAATTGCCAACCATACTTCCTTCTAAACAACCTTCGTACAAAACGGTTATGATGACAGTACTTAGAAGATGACATGTAATGTTGAAAAGACATCGTGGTGCTTAGTCTCTATGTAAAAAATCTTGGATACCAGTAACTAGTGCACGACGGTCACAGTTAAAATTCAGTTTACTCTTCAACATGGTATATTTTTACATTTAAGATTCTCGTAACTACTAATTTAATTAATACAAATAAAATCTAAAACTTACAGAAAATATTATTTCACCGATGAGACGACGGGGCTCGGGAGCTTTGCATAAGGTATTCCCATAAAACTAATATTTTGAAAGCCATTTTTAATTTTGAACACCTTGCCCTATTATTGCCAGATATTTTTTTTAAATTAAAAAAATTAAAATCAAAACAATCGGTATCATTTTTAATGGTTATTTCATTGACAACGATTACGGCTAAAAATAGTTTTTTGTTTGTTTTAAATAAGTAGCCTTGCCATGCTTTTTCACATGCGATTTTACATTTACATTACATGGGAATCAACTTAATATTTTATAAAATATAACAAGGTTTTATTTTAGATTAGTTTTTGTCTGCTATTTAGATCCCGTGAAAGTATTTCTTCCCAGAGTCTTTCTAAAAAAAAAGAGTTCCTTTTTTTCGATGAAAGCTATCCTATGCCTAAACAGGTATACAACAAGCTGTATTCCGGACAATCGCGTCATGCTAAATTTTTATAATTATCGTATGAACTTTACGGCAAGGCATAAATAAGCATTAACTTTTATACATATATTAGACTAATTTTTCGGTTTTAATCCGTCAACGAATATACTGGAGTTAAGGAAAGAAGAGCAGTTTTCTCTTATGTTTAGAGCAGATACATACTGTTATGAATTGAAAAAAAAATGTAAAACTTATCAAAATGTTAAAAACCTATAAACATACATATATGAAAATAGTTTTTTTTTTAATATTATAATAGGTATAGGTAAAATATACTTAAATTAGGCAAGTACTATCTTTATCTACCTATCTACGGTCGTGATCGTTTTTGTGACAACCCTTGCACATTTTTATTCAAGGCAGTCTTGTAGGTATTCAGTGGTCTATCAAAGGAGTTGACTTACTATTAGTATTTGTAACACATATGGTACTTACATCATTAAAGGAAAGAATTAAAAGTTAAGAAAATGCTTATTGCAGTCCAATCAATAACATTAGGTACAATATAATCATGGATAAGGGTATCAAGAACAAACAAGTACAAGTACTCGTGTACCTAATACATGCATTATTTTGTAATACCTGTTTCTTTGCAATAAAACTGTACGTGTTGCGATATTCTGATAAGAAACTAAACATATTTAATTCAATGATTCAGATAGTCCTTGTAATTATAGTTGTTTTTAAAAGTGACAATTACGTTTCACTAAATTGATTCGAATCCCGCGCAGACCGAGATAGCCGGATGCGCACCTGTGTTCCGTCGTGATGTCGTGAGAACCGACCACGATCTGTGACGCAAACTTAACGAAGGTTCGTATCTCGACGTTTTCAAAGCATTTTGAGCATTTTTTACTGAAGCATAGGATGCAATGTAAGTTTAGTAATAGCAAAAGTATAATTGCAAGACTCATATAAGGCTATACAAAGTTCCCGGTTATGCTATGTTTGTTGTGTTATTTTGTACGCTTTTAACATCCGTGCTATTATCGCAACTTTTTACTGTAGACCAACCATGATTTAGGCACTAACATTTGTTTTTATACACATACATGTCAAAAGTACATATTTGTGAATTTGAAAATAATGAAATAGTTTTCCTTCTCTCTGCAGTGCTGTTGTCCTGCGTAGTTTGCTCCCTTAGTGGCCTCTTACGACACCCACGGCATGGATAGGGGTGGTGACACTCTGTATCACGGACAAATGTATTACAGTGCAACAGGACTGACTGACTGCAAATATGATGGTAAATTAGGTAATTACCAGTTGATGTCCTTGTCTGTCTATAAAAGAAACTAACCAAAAAAAAATTGGAATATTCACAAATGTGGAAATGTTTGGCAAAAGGGCGATCAAGTAAGTCTGTTGCTTTGATCAACTTTTTATTTTGTACTAAAATGGAAAATTAAGGAATGAAGAATACAGTGTTTCACAACTTATGACGCAAGGAAGTCGCAAGGAAGGCGCCTTTAATTAATTTTGGTACTTTAACAGCGTAGTCACCCTACCAAAACACACGTGAATAGTTTGCGAAATGCTGTTTAGTTCGCCGTGTGAACCCGATCACGATCTTTTTACATTTTTCCATAGCGGCAAAAAACAATTGAATAAGCTGTGGGTACCGAAATTCCATTCGGCCAATTTTGTCTATTTGTATGTCAGCACAATTAAGATTCGTGTTTGGCGGCTTCTTTGAGTTTTTACGATATAAACAATGCAATACTAACTTTAAATATTCGTTAAATATACGAGTATATGTATATTCACGTTTTGCTAAAATATGTTATATGAAATGAGCAGGTAGCAAACCTACACACACGGTAGTTTATGCTAAGAATAAAGGGGAAGGGTTTGACTTTTGGTTGAACATGCTAGTCTTAGGAACAACCAGACAGTGTTGAAGTAGGTACTACATAAATACAGGGGTAAGACTGATCGTCCACGACATTATCGCAGCGGTAAGACCCGTCATGGATAATTGGCTGACTGGGGGAGCCAAAGCCTGAGTGACACCACTGCCATGGCCAGACCGTGGACACGCCGCTCCACACGCTGGCAGAATGCCCGGCGTGGGTGAAACAGAGGCGTTACCTCGTGGCAGCCATCGGGGTGGGAGTTCTCTCGCTCGGTAACATGGTTGCGGCCATGGTGCTGAGCGAGCTTTTGCGAGCAAGTTATGCTTGCGAAGGAGATGGCGGCCCGGGCAGGCCGGGGTGGCGGCGCGCCAGAGCGCGCATACCCTTTTTTTAACATAAAGGAAACATGGGGGTCCTCACATAGGAGGGGGTCATCTACCTAGGGTACACCTGATTTCAAGGCTACTGGTACCCCAAGACGACGTGCTGTTTTTAGTCGGTTCGAGTCGGACATGGCCACCGGTTGGGTGGTATACGAGGGGATTTCGCCACATAAACAAAAAGGGTAAGACTAAAGCCAATATAATTATTAAAAATGTAAGTAGTAAAGATTCTTGAAAGTTGATAAGAAGAAAAGGCAATGGAAGGAAAAGATTATTGCTTAATATTTGTTTCGGAGTTTGGGTGTTTCCTATGTATTATATGTATCTATTTACAAAAAAAAAGTGTGTAAGTATTCTATCAGTCAGTCTAGCTTTCATAGTACAAGCTCTACTTAGGTTGAAACTAGATGGCGTTGTGTGTCAGCTGTCCGAAATATTGAGTTTATTTATTTATTGTACGGATTGACTAGAGAGGGTCAGGAACCTGTAACTTTGAACTGTGAAACTTTGAAATGAAAAGTAGAAGGAACGAGTGGTATTAATTATTATAGAGTTAATACTATCGCTATCGGGAAGCCGTTGGATGCGGGCAGCACAAGACCGGTTGTTGTTGAGAGCTTTAGGGAAGGCCTACGTCCAGCAGTGGACCTCTTCCAGCTGAGATGATGACTTCATCCAGAGATGTAACAAAATTGTTTAGTAAAAGTATTTAAATGCAAAATGTAAATGCTTGGTTATTTTATTATTTCTAATAAAAATACAAAATGGTTACAAATAAAAGTACCTATTTAAATACCTACAACAAAATACGTATTTTCGAAATAAAATACCTTCACTGATTTTAACACTAACACAATAGTATTTGTGACATAGAAACCGTAATAATAAGACACGTCTTACAACACGTGTCCTATTATTACGATTTCTGTGTTCAAAAAGTTCAACTTTAATTTTCCGTCTATGACGCCTCATAATCATTCCATCGTCAACAAAATAGTCGTTCAACAGGCGCAGAACTTGGTAAGCAGGTATTATATTTAAGGAAGAGTTTATTTTACATTTGGATATCTGTTCTAGGATTCAGGTGTAATGTAGATACTAATAATACTACTAATATGGTCAGTGTGGAGTAATTAATTTCACTATTATTATCATAAGACAATACTACGAGACATCTTTATATACCTGCCAACCACGGCCACCCGGGACGAACGTACGGCCCGAGCGACGCGGCGGCGGTCACTTTACCCAAACATTTAATGATATGCTGCAAAAGGCAATTTTATCTATGTAGATTAAATTCACAACGTATCTAATGTCATCATCATCATCATCAACAGCCTTTACTAGTCCACTGCTGGACATAGGCCTCTCCTTTCCTCTAATGTATACATAAATAATAATAAAAAATCTCTATTTTGATAAGGAATAATACTAGCACTGTTCAAAATAAATGATAACCCACCACTTATCCTTAGGGGATAGACATATACAATAGCAGAGTTTTATGTAGATCTTTTTAAGATAGACAATTCCGTAGTAGGTACATTATTTTGATCTATGTCGTAAGGTTTAGCCAGCGTTTGCAATGTAAGCGCACAAAACATGTTTTTTACGACTTAACATTACAAATCTTTGAAATTCTCGGATTTCCTCTCCTATAACATGCATGTATTAAACATATAGACCTTCCTCTTGAATCACTCTCTCTCTTGGTGAAACCCGTATTAAAATCCATTGCGTACTTTAAAATATCTGAATAATAAATCACAGTTCACTGTGATTTTGTCCCATGTCTAATATTGGTATTTTGAAATAATAAGTATGTCTGTGGTTACTGGTTACTTGTGCCAGCAGTCGCACAGGCTCTGATTAGTTTGTAATCAGACAGCCATGTTTGAGATGTGTAAAGTTATTATTATTAAATATTTGTGACAGCGTATGATTGCAATGACTATTGTTGATTTTTGCCATACGTTTTAATCATTTTACCATCACAGCCATTGATATAATATCACAGCCAACAATGCGCCGTTAGCGAAAAGATGGAGAGTTAAACCACATTAAAAATTCGTGAAGGGTTACACAGTAGGTAGGTACGTAGTTACATTTTCATAATTGTGTGGTAAAAATAGTTAGCGTGCTCTAAGAATCCCTATAACACCTTTATTATTATATTTTCATTACAATTGGAAATGTAACTGTAAATTTATAGTACATTTTATGACGCCTTTGCGAAATATGGTGGTAAACTCAAATATTCTCTTGAAACAGCAGACGATGAACGCAATCGCTTGCAAATGCTATTCCGGCTTAAACTCAAAATCATAAATTTTTATTTTAATGTAGGTACCTACATGGAGTTTTTGCGAAGAACTTATTATGGACTAATATAGCTAACATCATACGTAGGTGTATGTTTGATTTCATCATAGTCATTATTTATTTCAAAGTTCCGTATTCCTATACAGTGGTTTATGAAGGTTTATGAATCTTGCGTGCTTATTGTAATCAAGTGTCAATTAGGTATTCAATTACTGTCCAAACGTATTCGCGGTGGACAATGGCGGCAGGGCCACTCCGCTTTCATGTGACCGCGGAGTGCGGAGTCGGCCATAAATCGCGATGCGCGCCTACAGCACAGCTTCTTTTGTGTAGTGACTTTATTCCACGTACAGACATTATAAAGTAAGTGTGTGTGTGTGTGTGTGGGTCGTGCGGCGTGATTGTGTGTACAATTGGTGTGCGCGCAGGTGTGTCCGAGACTGGACGGCGCCGGCGCACATTCCATCGGCGGTCACGGCGCCGCAGACTGACTGTGTAACTACTTGACGATTGCGGACACGACTCATACGTTCCCGAAAGACACTGTCTAAAATATTAAATCAACATTCTTTAATTATTCATTAACGTTTAGCTACGACTTTGGAATAATATTGTTACGCATATAACACATAAACATCGCACATAAACTGTGATTATGGCTCTCTATCACATTAAAATGCACCCGTCCGTGATAGATAACGATGTAGGTATCTACCTACCTAGATTAAAGGTGAACTTTGTATTCGAACTTCTGTCAGTAGCGAAATGAACAATTTCTTGAAATTTTTATGATTTCTATTTTAATATTACCTTTAACAGTTTCATATTTCAAATTTAGGAGATTTATGAAATTTTAAGTGTCCTGGATACAACTTATACGGCGCGATAGATTAGTTTCAATTCGATATCCGACTGTACTTAACCCTTAAATGCATAGATTTTTATTTCGGGCTGGAAAAATGTTACCTGGTAGGTATTTTGGCACTGATAACAAAAAAAATATAAAAAAAATCTGGTATTAAAAATATGTATTTAAATATATATATATAATGTATGTTAACATTTGGCAACATTATGCGTTACGTACTTAAGTTATGCTTACTTATTTATTGGGGGTCATATATTTATTTATTCAATTATATAAACAATATACAGACTATTTCGAGTGAAATGCAGCAAAACAATTTCGATCTTTAGTATGACACAATGCAACCCTACATTTAGTACACTCAGTCCGCGAAAAACCATGACAACCGGGAAGTTTGCATCTGTTTTTAAAAGTAAATCTTTTTTGATCGTGGCCTATTCCATCAGTCCGCACGTCTTTTGGAGGAACAGGCTTCGCTGGGCCCCGGTGTCTCTTTGCTTCTATCTCCCTATCTATATTACTGCTTGAAGGCCTTCCTCTTTTGGGTTCAGTATATTTTTTATAATTGCATAAGGTCTCCGCAAGATCCGATCTAAAATCACCTAGTGTTATGGTTGGGTGTTTTTTTTTTAAAGTACCCATGAATTTATTACTGCCATGTCGACCATGTGATAAAATAATCGGATGTACCACTTCCGACTTTTAATTCTGATTTTATACCTGCCCAAATAACTGTCCATCAAGTCAACTCCGCCCATGTGAGCATTATAATCTTTGACTATTTTTGGGCAGGCAATGGAGACTTTTTTCTTCAGCTTCTTATCGAATCTGCTGACGGTTTCAGCTGGTTCAGAACCAACATACGTAGACGCCAAAGTAACAGGCTTATTGTCCTTCCAGCAAGTTACCGAAATATCCACACCTTCATAGTCTGCTAGTAGTTCCTCATACGATCCTCTTGGCACAGAGTCCTTCATGAACTCTTTTACTACCGGTAACTTACAGTTTTTTCCGAGGCGGTTTCTTTGAATTGTGCCCAATGTATAAATGCCTTGACTATGTAGGTAATGTAACAAAGGGATGGATGTATAAAAGTTATCAAAATAAATAATATGATTCATTCTTCGCGGAACTGAACGGCACAATCTGATGACTGTATTACCAACTATACCAAGATCAGGTTCATCAGGTAAGTTCTGAATGTCCTGTTTTCCTGAATAAATTTCAAAACTATGAGCATATCCAGACAATGAACATAAAACATACAACTTGAAACCCCATTTATGGGGCTTATTGGGGAGATACTGTTTCATAAAATGTGCTATCTTGGTAGAGCACATTTGTTCATCTAAGAACAGCCTCTGCTCAAATAGCGTCATACTCAGAAATAATTTATTCAAATGTTCCTCTATAGGTCTTATTTTGTGCAGACGGTCGTAGTTGGGATGATCAACGGGCTTGTGCAAAGTGTTATCATTGAAGTGAATGACAGATCTCAATTTTTCAAATCTATTTACCGTCATCGTTTCCATTATATTTTTGAAGCCATATTTACCCCAATAGGATCTTACATTTGGGTAGTGAAATACTGACATAAATATGATAATCCCTAGAAACTGACGAATTTCCGTGGCAGTTACAGGAGGGCAGTTGGAGATGCCTTTTTGCGTGATATACAAATTAGTCTCATCCACAATTTTTATTAATATTTCTTCATTTAGAAATTGCGTAAAAAATTGAAATGGGGTCTCAAGTTTGGCTAATTTTGGGGAAAGGCCTGTATTGCCTATAAAACGTATGCGGTCTTCACTAAATTCCAAATTGCATTTTTTCCATACAAGCTCCCTTCTTTTTTGCCTCCAGGCCGCTCTACCAGTGTTACCTGATAGTGCCCGACTAGATGATGGTCCTGGAACTACAAAGTCATCTGATGGATGGTCTTCTTCAATTGCTAAATCAGGATCTGCATCGTTTTGATCTAATTCCTCTGCATCTTCTAAGTCCTGTATCAGATCTTGTACATTAGGGTAGTAATCTAGTTCATTTTCGTCGCCTATACACTCCTCATCTTCAGAAATATCTCCATTTTCGAGAGCTGATAAAATATTCTCAATATCTCGTTCTTCTAACCGCTTAGCCATCCTAAAAAGCAAACTAAAATAAGCTAAAAGCCCAAACAAAAGCAAATAATACGCATACACATAATATGCAACAAACGCATAATGTAGACATTTGGCAACATACAGTTTTTACGATTCTATATTATCAGATCCCATAAAATTTACAAGTAAAATATGAAAAATCAATAACTTACCTAACAAGAGTTGAGAAAATATTTTCTTTGAATCAAAAATAGCACTTGTGTATCGATAAATCATAAATTACGGAGACGCTTCTTGTAACTTTACGCACTTTGTCGACCGCCACATTGAAATGTAAAAATAAAATTACCTTTACCGCCAAAAGTCGTAATTTATTTTTTTGACACTTTGTTTATTTACTGTCTATGGTCGTCAAACTGCGTTCGGAAACACGTACCTGATGGGTCTAATACAATAAGGTGAACGAAATGAATGTATACAATTGGCAACACGGTGCATTTAAGGGTTAAATTGTGCGGAATTTATATAAATGAACGCTATAATGCACCACAAATGGTGTATGTATTATTTAGATAGTCATTATTAATATAACTACCATCCACTAAACTCTGTAAAAGTTTTAAAAATCAGTTAAAAATAAGTTGCTGTAATCGAACCTTGGCTTGGACGCAGTAGTAAATAAATTTTTGTGTTTCTGTTTTTCTAATTTAACACATTTTTATTTACGCCATCTATTGTATTGCTCTGTTCCTTAAAAAACTAGAATAATTAGTTTCTTGGTAATACTGCTATTCGCCAATAGATGTCCCAAGTTACCTAATTTTCGATTTTGTATGTTTATAAATTAAGAAAAGAAAATCAATGAAAATTTATTTGTGTACATTTAGTTATATTTAAATTTTAATAAATGAGTAGTATCGGACTGTCTTAACTTCATAAAAAAAACTGGATTATTATAGGCAACACTGAAAACGCATGGAGAAAATGAGATGAATAACCTTATGTCAAACTCAAAATCAGAAACTGAACGTAGTCGCCGGTGGATACTCGAATATTCTAGACTCAGGCATCACTTCAGCCAGTACTTCGTTTGTTTCGGAATTTAGTGTTCGTTACAAATTTAAAGAAATAACATGGCTGCAGCAATGAAACGCTTGATTCCACTGCTTGACCGCGTCCTTATCAAAAGGGCTGAAGCTATTACGAAGACCGCAGGCGGCATCGTGATTCCCGAAAAAGCACAAACGAAGGTTTTACACGGTGAAGTGGTTGCTGTTGGGCCTGGTGCGAGAAAGGACAACGGTGACTTCATTCCAATTCTCGTTAAGGTTGGCGACAAAGTCCTTCTCCCCGAATACGGCGGAACTAAAGTTTCTCTAGAGAATGATGAGAAAGAATACCACCTCTTCAGAGAGTCCGACATTCTGGCAAAAATTGATAACTGAAACAAGTGTTAGCTTTAATTTTGGTGATTTTGATTCTGTTAGTCATAAATTTAGAACTAGTAGTGAATGAACAATATGATTGTGTAACATGTTAATGTGTGAAAAGATAATGTTATCTCAGCTGCATTTCTAATTATAAATTTGTTATTCAAAGTATGTTGTTTCATTATTAAAACCTGGTTTTATAATGGATCAGCAAAACTTCATTTTTTTCTGTCATAACCTATACATAACCTATTTCAAGCGAAAATTGAAGCTGGACAAGTAATGAGATTTGAAATGAAAAATCTTATCTCAATTACATTTTGAGCTGTTACTTTTCTGTGATAAATGACAAGTGTAACTGATACAAAGTCTGAACTAACTGCTTTAGCTGTTGAAGTCTCATAAACCTTTCAATATAAGACATCTATTAAAGATGTGGTTGAATCAGACCTATTGTCTAATCACATTTGTATCACATTTTAATTGCTAACAATATTATTGTGTAATTTACATAGTGATGTATCTTATATATCAGTGTAAGCCTATGCTCTGGTGAGAACCTCTTAATAAATGACAAACAAGAAGTCAAGCTAGCCAACTGTAGGTACTCTGGTGAATATGTAATGCTGCAATATGGATATACCTTCTGATCTAGGAAGCATATTTCTGGCTTTTTTATAGGTCTTTAATATTTTATCAATAATTGCTAGGAAATAGTTACCCTTACTTAACATTGTAGAGCCCTAAGTAACTGTTTTTACAAGTCTTTAAATATGATGTAAACAAGAATAGAAATAAACACATGATATAGCTCGTATAATATTCTACTGTTAACTTAGGTTTTTTTATAATACCTCTTGAAATTTAATATAAAAATCTCTTAAAATACCCATATAGGCATTAGACAATTAAATTTAATATTTTTGTATTCACACATTGGGGTTACATTAATTAGAACAACACTGCACGAAAAAAAGATAGAAACAAGTTGTGAAGCAGGTTCTAGATTATGTCAAAATTTGCTCAATTGTTGCAGATTATTTAATTTTTGAAGTGAACACAAACCAACTTAACATTCATATAAAAATTATTGTAATATGTATTGGGGTTGTAGTAATAAATTGACATTGAATTTAGAAAGTAACATTTGTATTTCAATGTGAAGAGGGCTTTAGGTGTAAGTCACAATAATAGACATCCAAACCAGGTTACAAATGGAGAACTGTTTAAAAAGTATGTCTAATTTGATTTTATTCTAATAGTGCTGATAGAACTTGTAGATAAGAAGTTCCCTATCAAAAGAATACCAAGTGGGCATTCTCATTATAAAAAAGGAGAACACCCTGATAAACTGGTAGGCCTCATCAGTATTTAGCCACAATGTATTGCTTCTTTCATCTTCTTTCGATCTGTAGAAGGAGTGCCTTGAATCAGTTCAAACTATGCATCATCAGGTGTGACGAGAGATACCACGGCCTCGACCTGACTCTGGGAGGGGACATCAGGTGACATGATTGCTCGTTTGCCTCCATTTCATTAAAAATCATACCGGACACAAGTAAGTATTTAGTCCCAGGTAACTGGAAGCAGTAGTCCTAAGTTCCGATTCACTGAAACTTATCATTATAGGCTTTGGTTTGCACAAGCAAACATTATCAGTTGACTCATTAATACTATTGACCTTCTCTGCAGTTTTACAGAAGTACTCTGTTCTGTAGGTCTTGAAGTGGATTTATTTTTCTCAATTAATATTGCTTACCTTCAACGCTGTCTGATATTCTAAACCAGCGAAATAATGTATTAACTAGTACCTAATCCTTTATCGTTACTTTACATACCTATTAATACAGATACTGAATCGATTTTATCGAAAATGGTAAATGATGGACAAGCATACCTACACCTTTCATAGAATAAAATTTGGCGCATTGGCGGTGCTACTTCAGTCTCAAATCTTCAGATAACTGTCAACCTTTTTCAACTATAAAACTCATTCGTTACAACATTCTTAACTTACCTAATCTCTGCCTGACAATCTTTCCTGGGAGAAAATTGGTTTCTCAATCCTACTGACATTTTTGTTAGAGCAATGTTTATTCTTGCAGTAAATTATGGATTGTTTGTCTGAAACATACAGGCGCGAGTCCTTTGACTATTTAATAGCATGTGACAGGTAATACCTGTATTGATTTTGCTGTAATTTATGGAGTTTATCGAAGTAAGTAGGTAATATGCGCTTACCTAACATTTTATTTCCGCATAACCTTGCCTATACACGGTACATCAGAAGAATAGTCCCTGCCCACAAAAATTGATTAGGTATTAGCAAAACAATTATTACAAACTGAATTAAACCTCAGCTGCTAAGAGGGCGAAGTATCTGAAAACTTAGCTCTGAGATTAGAGTAATTCAAAATGTAGATATTATTGGCCGCGAAAACATATGGTTGCGGTTGTTAATCAACCAAGCCCAAGTAGATACCTAATGTCAAGTAATCATCAACCTGAACCCTGGCAAACTCTATTCCTAACTGCGGGAGTTCAACTACCAAGTGATGAACAATAAATGTAACAACCCCCGTTTGGGGATACGATACTAGGTAGAGGGTTTGAAAGGGCGACAGCCGACAACACACTTGTAACTCTTGGCTTGCACGTATCCATGGGCGGTAGCCACTTACCATACTAAGTATAGGTATCGCACTTGGCACACCATGTGACCCATCTGCTCGTTTGCCTACCCAAACCATAAAAAAAACTAAGATGAAGTCGTTACTTGTTTAGAACAAGATGTGTAGTACAGAGTTTAAGTTTATAAGAAGTTATAAACTACTTAACTCCACGACAAGCATTTGGCAGGCTTTCTTGAACAAGCAAGCACCTTGTAAGTAGGAATGTTTATGTAGTATCTATATATCATATAAAAAATTATATCATATTTATATATATATATTTTTTATATAGGTATATTAAGAAAAACCAATACCTACCACTTTTAACTATCATTGTCATTGTAAAATTACACACATGTACTAGATATAAAATAGCATATATTTTTTATTCATCTTTGTACAAGTATAATTTCACTACAACTTGATATTATGAGTAAATATTAATTAATGTATTAAACGTAAATCACAGTAATACAATATCTAGTAAGGCCATTATGCTAATAACATTAGTAAGTGGAATCAATGATTTTTACATGTAAATTAGAGGGGTAGAATAACTTAAAATGTTTTTTGAATATTTTTTCATTGTTGATGATTGCACACAAATATATTCTAGTTGTATTGTTAAAGAAATAAGCTTAAGTTGTTAAGGATGGTTATTATGGATGGTTAAAGAATTCTTTCTAAACACCGAATGCTACATTTTTTATTGCAATTATTCAATATACGAGTTTTACCTTTTTTCGTGTTGTGTAGGTAACTAGTCTTAGTAGCATCCGAATTCTTTAAATGTGTGTGAAGTAAATATTTTGCATTATGTCATTTCAATTCCAAATGCTGATTCATAAAGAACTTCAAACCCATTCCCTTCTCAAAGAAGAAACTTCATTGATAGTTTGTTAGATTAATTCATAAGAATCTCTAAAAACATAAGCTCGATGGATCTTCAAGAACAAAATACTTTGAGCATCATTTGTAAAGAGATTATGAGGAGAATTTAGTTAGATATTTTTAATAAAAAATACAAATAAAATTTATTTTAAAGTTATTATTTTCTATGGTACTTAATATAGTAAAAAATTGATTGTAGTTTCTTAAGTATATATAAATTGCCATGGAGTATCTACTATAAATAAGTAGAGTAGAAAATATTAACATTAGATTTCATATTTAATTAAACTGTAAACTTAAACAAATTTTAACATGTAATAAAATTAGCAGCTTAAATTGCATCTACTCAAGTGCATTGTATAATAAAACTACATTTACATGATGGCAAGCAACCTTATTTTTAATTTTACATGATATAGAACTCAGCATATTAATTACTTGGCCTTGAGTTTTGACTACTTTTTAAATATATGAGATTATTTATGTGTTAATACTAAGATAATTTTAGATATTTGTAACTTTGTTTGTGAATCAAATTTAACAGCAGCCATGTTAATTTAAATATTCTTACATTACAGGAGTCCATTCTTCTGGATTGAAAATAAAATTAATAATATTGAGTGTTTTCTATTTAAGTCTTATGTTTAAACACAATAATCTCTGTAAACATTAGATTTGAATCATTATTTTTGTATTGTAAGTAACATCACATTATAGTGCTTAAAAGTAGAGCATAACCATAAATAAACATATGAAACTATGAGGAACATACAGTAAATTACAATTTATATGTAAAGCTTCAGAAGGCCAATTCTCATAATTTAATTCAAGTTTAGTCAAAATTAAGTTCCGATCAACTCTCTATCTGGCAACTGTAGTAGCAAAGTAATAAAGTATTACTAGGATGAGCAGATTAATAATTTAATTTTCGGTTAAAATACAATATAATCACATCCCATTACAGTCAATATTGGATGTTGACCACTACTAGGAAAATACTTTTTATGACAGTTGTGAGATCACAAGTTGATTAGAAGTCAATTTTGACTGAACTTTTATGATGAGAATAGGCCGTCAGTGACTGCTTTCAAATTATCGTACAACCACACTCTATAATGAGACAAACCATACTGTTTTGACTCAATTATACTTGCAACATAACTAATGTGCTTACAACAAAAAGGTACATAATAATGGCATATCAATACATAATTATAATGTATACACTATTGTAAAGATATGGCCGTGCGTCTCACTGCGGCTGATAATGCTGGATTTGGATCTGGAGGCTCTGTTAACAACTGCACTGACGTCCAACAACCATCCTCATTTGACTGCCGTAGTGCCTCCATTGTAGCCTGCACTCTTTGCCCATCTTCAAATGTCGCTGCAGCTTTCACAGGCTCCTTTACCCAATCCATTTGTTCCTTGACTGGTAGAAATGCTTCTTTCAAAGCACTAATCATTTTACATAGCCCTTTAATGTAAGGTTTAGGCACAACACTTGATGCACAACTCAAATCTTCAACATCAACATATATCACCTCTTCTTTATCATGATGTTTCTTTCCATCATCTTCTACGATTTTACCATTAACTTTATGTAATTTTCCATGTAAGTCTCCGCCTTTAACTACTAAGTAGCCTTTCTTACTACAAACATAGATCTCTTGGTTAAAACATGGTCCAGGTAAATGATTATTTAATGTGGCCGTTACTAATAGACCTTTATCCATTTGTAATTGGAACGTACAAAAGTCAGGTGCTGTAATTTTCCTTATACCATTCACTTTACTTGTTTCTTCAACAAAAGTCCGTAACACACCATGAACTTTTACCACTTTTTGACCGGTTAGAAAAGAAACAATATCTATCACATGGCTACCTACTAATGTGAGTGTTCCACCTCCCATAGTTTCATCACATAACCAGTTATAATTATCACCCGTTAATGGACCCATCTGAACTCTAACATCAATAAGGGTTAACTCATCAGGATTTCCCAGATAACCTTCTTGAATACACTTCCTCATGTGACTGAACGCAGGTAAGAATCTTAATGAATGGTTGACTATGGAAATAAGGGTTGGATAATACTGAGCAGCACGCACCATCTTTAAGGCTTCAGCCTGGCAGAGTCCAGCTGGCTTGTCACAGACCACATGTTTACCAATGCCAAGCGCTTTTACAGATATTTGAGCATGTAAATTTGGTGCACACACAATGAATACCAGGCTTACGTTCTTCTTCAGCAACACATCGTCGATTTTATTCGTAAAAAATGGGATCTTTAATTCCTTTGCGGCAACTTCGGCTTCTTGGAGGGTCACTCCCCATATTGCTTCTACTGGAAATCCTTTTTCTCTCAAAAATGGTACCAATACTTTTGCAATAGCCCCAGTCCCAAAAACACCAATTCCCGGTAACATTATTTTAACAACAGGGCACTCGAGGATACCTGCTACTTATTATTTCAGCAAAATAATATTTCGTTTCATACGTTACATACTTAAAATATGAATTAGGCTGCGTATTTATGAACAGATTACAGCACTTTAATTCAATAAAGTCTGCATTAAACAAAACTTACACATACGCGGCGACATACTGAACTGAAAATTAGTTTAGTGATGAGCATAAGTCGTAAAGTGAAATGTCGATTTTGATTTGAAATCCTTTTTTTTTCGGATTTCGGAAATCCCCTCGGATACCATATTACCCACCGGATAACTGGTGTGGTAGTTATGTCAAACTTGGATCGACTAAAAACCAACGTCGTCTCGGGTATGAGTAGCCAGGGAACCAGATGTACCCTAGAAAGTAAATCCTTGGAACCCCGAGAAAGTCCAGGCCATCTACGGTTTGTAGTTGACATCCTTGTGTGTGGAAACCACGAGGTAACAGATGGCCCCACCTGGAGGACAGGGGTCGTTTAGTGCTGAGTCGTCTGCTTTATTACCTGGCCCGTTCCTGGAGCTGGCGGGCTGAGAGAGTTTTAAACCTCTACCGGTTCCCTTTCACCGTCTCCTTCGTAAACACAACTTGCTCGCAATAGGAGATGGCAGAGTATGATTAAGATAACCTAAAAAGGCTTTAGAAAAACAAACAATAATCATGAAGAAAATTTTATTTTAGGCCTGTTTAAGACAATGCATTATAAATAATATAATGCGTTTTTCAATGTTATAAACCATTTAGGTTTATAACATTGAAATAAGCAAAGATACTCGGATTCTACGCTACAGAGTCTCAGTCCTGCCGGCTAATTAACTTGATAAATTAATACATTTTTGTAGCAAGTATTTAAATAATGTTTTTCGATCGTTTTTACCTCGGTAATGCCAGCTTTGTAGGGAAAAAAACTGTACCTGTTCTAGGAAAATGAGACTAAAAAAAGAGAAGTTTTAGTAAATTTCCAGTAAAGTAGTACAATAATAATTATTATCCTTTTTCAAGGATTTTACCGATAAGTCTACTAGCATCACTATTTGGCATTTAATTGTTATGTCAAAATGTTTTTGTGTTCCAAAACTACAACTGGCATGAAGTACAATCCCTGCAACCGTACAAGGTTTTATAAAACAATATTTTTTAAATTAATTTTAATTGGCTATGAATTTTATTTTATAATTTAAAAATGAGAACAGCATGAGAAAAATTGTATTATTGGCTTATTCTTAAATACTTTTAGCAATATCACCAAGTATATTAATGTAATGTTCCGAACGGAGGTTAATTTTCTAAATACCTAAACATTCCGTTCTCGTGAGTTGAGTTTTGATAAATGTTGATAGTTGATGCAACACTGAGGAATGTTATTTTTATTAACTAATTACTGAGACTATTATTTTTCATAACAAGCTTTCTTTTTAATACTATAATATTTCCTACAGCAAATCTCTATTAGACGATTAAACTTGACTTAAAAATGTTGTTTCGATATAAAACAGTATAGGATAGGTAAGTTGTAGACATCAGTAATGGATTAATGCCCATTAGCTAATTAGATTTAATTCAATTAATTGCGAATTATTATGCCAGCATTTTATTTGCTAATGCTAATATTATTTGCTAATATTGCAATTTTGTACGAGGAGAGCAAATGAAAAACGATCGTAACTTGTAAGTATATCACTAAGTATTAATTTTACATAAATAACTTATTTTTATTATATTTTAACTCACCGCGATTTTCGCGATCAAAAGTGGCTGATATTTTATTTTCTCCAACATTATTACAGAAATAATGCAATATAGGGTTTGTTCGAGATATGCTAGCCTTTGTCAATTTGTCACTTAACACTATCTATTTACAAAAAATATTCCTATCTATTCACAAAATACCTTTACAACGTACACGTCACACTCACTCTTCAAATCTTAAATTACCTATCTACTCTTTTATTAAACTTCTTATTAACAAATACTATATAGTTGTAATGGAATATTTAGTCTCTACACTCATATTTAATTGTAAATTCCTCATTAGCAGTTAGCGAATTATTTGCAGTCATGAAATTTCGTGAACGTATGAATTAATACGTATACGAAATTTCATCCCTTCATTCGTTAACGCTTGACATTCACACAGTACGTGCTTCCTCATTCGGAATTATCATTATCATTAACTTAATTCCCGGATATTTTATTTTGTTTATTACGACTATTATTAATATTACGCCTATTAGCATTAGTAAGTGGCCGGGAGATTAAGTATTGTTTTGAATGACTTTGTTTTCGCATAGTGTTTTGTTAAATCGTTTGATGTTGTTCGTAGAATTGGTACCTACTAGTATTTGTTAATAATAAGTTTAATTATAGAGTAGGTAGGTAAATAGGTAGTAGTAGGTAGGTAGGTAAATCATTGATTTCCTAGGGCACTGTCCCCCATAAACGGTTTGCATTACATTCAAAATGGTCTGAGCGTTCTTTACGTGTTTGATAAAGATTTTCAACACAGCACGGTGTTCAATTTTCTCCATATTTTCAGTTTTCTTCCGTATAGACTGGTTTAGCAGGCGAATATTCGTAAACGAATGAAGCAATAGGGCTGAAACTTAATTTATATACTAATGATGAGTCCCCAATTAGTATTAGTATAGACACTAAGCGAGCGCCCCTATTCCAACTCCATCCCCTCCATTCCAAGAACTTTTGGACCTCCCCTCGTATAGTAATTTTTATATCGTCATCGCCCTTAGTTTAATTAGCTTAATTATTAGTGCTTATGACTTGAAAAAGTTTGTAAATAATATTTTAAGTACCTACTACCTAATTAATATTTTAATGACAACTTTATTTTAACCACAGAATAGAGAATAAATTCTGGGATTTTAATTGTCATTTCAATAGAATTCATCGAAAAGATTCAAAACCTTTGAGGTATTGCGTAGAAAATAATTATCGATCATCACACACCACCAGTGGCGGATTAACCTTAAGGCAAACAATTCCTTAATTCTATAGAGATGTTTAAGGTTGACATCTAAGATTTATCATAGGTACCGCAGGCGACTCAGGCGCCGGAGGTCGCAGAATGACCTCCGTCCTCCATAAGCGCAGCCCTGGGGGTGACAGGTGAGGCCATCTGTCACCCTAGCAGAAGCAGGCCGGGATGGCGGCGAGCGCGTTGCGAAGCGCGCTCGCTTCCAGGGAGCAGAGGCAGCACACGGGGGGGGCGTCTACTCGTCTGTAGATGGCCCGAGGTATGTCGGGGCACCAGGGACAGGGCAAAAAAAGGTACGTGATTGGCACTACTTCTTTGTTTTCATTTTCAGATACTTTCGAAGATTGATGCTAGTGCATGTACAGAAAAGTGCAATTGCTACGACTGCAGCTGTAGAAAAGATTACTTTATATGTTGTAGAAATAGACCAGGGTTGTCCAGCCAATGGCACTATACTAGAATAAGGCGTACCTCTAGCACCCTTAGAGGGTGGTGGCGGATCTCCCATGGGATTTAGAGGCGGAAATGAATGGCTAAAGGCCGCTGGCCGAGCCACGATGACTCGTTGGTCGTCCCGGCTGGTAGCCGACTAAGGGAGCAAAGTACGCAGGACCAAAGCACTGCAAAGAGAAGGAAAACTTGAAATAAACCCTATATCAACCCGTCTGGCCAGCGTGGTATAATAGGCCAAAACCTCCTTTCTAAGGACAGGCCTATGTCCAGCAGTGGATTGTTATATGCTGTTGATGTGATGTGCTGATAAACTATACTATAAATAGCCATGAAAATAAATGATAATATTAATAAATTCCATAATTTACAAGTTGTTTAAAATGTTTGTATAATATAAAGGCGCAACTACACATTGTTCTCTATAATACAAAAAGTTTAGAACAAAACTTACCTGTTTTTTTGCACAACCACGAATAGAACAAAGTTTTGACGGTTCGCTTTCGGCAAATATGGACACGTTACTGCTTGTGACCTTGTAGCACTAAAACGGGCAAAGAGCGGGGAGAGGCACAAATATATTTACCGAGTCATTATTATCCTTTTCTTTTCTGTCAGTGCTAACCGGTAGAGAATTTAATTTTGTGGCCTTAGCATTTAAAAGCACATTTCACCAGAATTATGACTTGAACCCTTATATTACTGAGGGTACGATTTCAACCGTTACACGCTCCGAGGCTGGGACTCGAGGTTTCTCTGTACAAATCTGAAGCCTTGTTCTTTCATGAGCCTAGGAGGGGGCCACCTGCGGGATCCAGTCTTATAGTAGGAGGCACTCGCATCGACATATAGCCCTCGATGAAGTATCTGGGGCTCGTACTAGGTCGGGATCGTGGAACTCGAGAAATCGAGGACCAGAAATTCCAACTCTACCGGGTGCTCTTGGAGGAGTGGAGTGAAAAGATTTAGGCAACCAAGCGCCTGGCAGGCCATTATATCAGCAGTAAGACTCGTTATGGATTCGCTCAAGAGGAAACACGGGACCCTCTCATACCGGCTGACGCAGGAGATCACCTGTGTCTGATCCGCAAGGAACCAAAATTTCGTTGCCACTATTGCGGTTGGCAGAGCGTGGATACGGCGCTCCAAACGCTGCTAGAATGCCCGGCGTGGCGTGGCCCCGTGACGGCCATCAGATTGAGGATTCTTTAGCTCTGTACCATTATTGCGGTCATGGTACGGAGCAATGGCGCGATGAACTGCGTCACCTTCGTCTGCGAACAAGTTATGATCGAGAGGGAGAGGCTTGAGCGGGACCTGAAGAGGCCTAGAACCAGGGTTTCCACACGTAAAAAAATAAAAGTTCTGGAAAATCTCTCACACATTTAGTAACTATCATGTAATCGGCTGATGGGCCGCCATTTGTACTTGTCTAACCTAATTTAAGTTAATTATTGTATATTAATACCTGGTGTACATTGAAGCGATATATTATTATTATTACATAAAAAACTGAACAAAAACACATTTTAACCAAATCACGTTCCCTGATATTATTATGGTCTCAGCAGTAATACAATAGTACAGTGCGTATTCAAGTAATTAAAATTCAACACTGCGATGCCCTGGCTCACTTAAGACATGATGTCTGATTTACAAACATTAAATAATCCAAAGAGGGCGCTGAGATCTTGCCTTTGCAGCCACTTTTTATCTAAAGAATAAAATGAATAAAGCTATATAATTGTCTCGTATCAAAAATATAGCATAATACTTGTTGATTTCTGATCAGCCCAGTTAGTCAGAGCTCTAAATTAGGCATTGTTGTACACATTGTACATACGTATGGCAAATAAAGTGTTGCTCAAAAGAAGTATTAAAATGTGAAATAAAACCATTGCGTAATTAATTATGATCGATAAATTCTTAAACAAAATATGTTTGGAGATATCGTTCTAATAATTGTATACGTGTAAGTGGAACAAAGAATAATATTTATTGAGTAAACAGTAGGCACGGTCGTAAGTCACGCTGTATGGCGCTTAAAACGAATCACTTTTCGTCGGAGCGGTTAAATTCAATGCTTTGATATCCACCACCTGGACGACGAGACGCGACGTGGCTAGGGTTGCTACATTTACACATGAGATTTAAATATAATAATTAGGTAGTTGTTAAAGTATTAAATCAGTGTTTCAGAGCGAAAATTAAAATAACTTTCTTCTAAAAAGATATTTGTTTATTTGCTATAGTCAATAAGTTTCTGCTTTACCTTGTGTAGTATTATTTGGAAATAAGATTTGATTGTTTATTAAGACTTCCAGACTCAATATCGTGATTTTTGCATCGGGTTTATCAGGTTGTATAGTTGTTATATGGCAGCTTTTACTCGCTGTATATAGTATGTTAAGCGTGCCGCATAAAATTCCTTTAAAAAAGTAACCAGACATTTACTCCTTTAAATAATCCCAGGAACAACCCTAATCACATCCTATTTGCAGCAATTCGTCTAACACCTCTCTGTGGGATCCCGTGCCGCTCGTTGAACCGGTCACCTCCACAATTAGGGATGGCATGCTCTAAAGAAAATGAATGTTAAATATTTGATAAGACATAACGAGAATAATAGATGGTCCTTGATATGTAGAGTTTTGAATTTAACTACGGTGGCACATGGTGCCGCCACACGTTGGATGTGGCGGAACTATGTATGCATATGCATGCATACATAGTTATAACTACAGTCGCTAGCGCATGCTAGCGACTGTAGTTGTAACAGCAGATTTGTCTAATTGATCTTATCATTGGTCATGTTATGTGTGGTGAAAGATTTTCCCTAATAGGAAGGATGCAATTCGAGTCGCAATCTTATATGTTTATTAGTTTAAATTGATACAGTTATTAAAACACCCAGTTCAAAATTATTATAAGCCAATGACTACACAGAAAAACAGAATAGGTAACATGGTCTAGTATTCCTATACTTTTAATTTAAGGTATTACCTAGGTACTTATACTTCAATCAGCTACAAATTCGGTTCGAGAGCTTAACTTAAAAAATCAAACAAGTGCGTGTTTTACTCACGCACCAAGGGTTCCGTGCAAACTTGCATTTCCCCGATTTCTATGATCGGAAAGAGCTGAGTATGTTAAATAAATGAACTTACTTTCCGATCTAAACACGTTAACCCGTACATTGATGTAAATCTTCGTAAATTTTTAAGCACCTAATGTAGTTTACTACATTTAATTTTTATATAACACTAGCTATTTTCCACGTGATTATTTCATGTTCGTCCCTTATTTTACGCCCTTAAGAGTGAGAATTACAAAAATCCTTTCTTAGTCGGTGCTTGCAACATAAAAACACCGTCTGCCAAAATTACAAGTTTGTAGCCCCAGTGGTTTAGGCTCTGCGTTGATGAATCAGTCAGTCAGTCAGAGCAAATAATTTTATATGTATAGATAACAATAAACAAACGTTTTTGATTTTTTGTGCTTGTACTGTAAAAATATCCTTCCCACCAAATTCCGTGATTCTAGATGAAATGAGTTAAGACATGTTTTAACTGTGCCTATATTTTTATTGCGTTGATTTTACAAACTTGAGTTCTTTTAAGCTTTTAGGGACCGCAGACACAACTATTTGGTAACTTGGAGTTTATAAAAAAAAAAGGATCTTGACAGACAGTGAAGTGAAGAAAGTGACCCCACCTCTTATATAGAGTTCCTTCCTCCTCAAAGGGAAGAGCCCTAAAAGTAAAAAAGCTGTATTTCATGGAATAAATTTTGAATATTCTCAGCGATGGGAGTCCCCACTGGGGTGCATGCACATGTTGTTGTTTCCTAGGAAAGTATTAAATGTCGCGGAAGCGTGATCCTTAGCGGCGTCTGTCAACTTTTTGTGACGCTCACTTATGACAGCGCTAATTGCTTCACACTTTTCAATGATTCAGTTACGGTATTTACTGGTGATTACTGAGACTGAAAGTACAGTCAATAAATGATAGGGCTTTAATTTATTTTATTTTATATAAATATTATATAAAAAAAGCTAAATAGCTTAAGTTACCAGAAAGTAAAAGTACTAGAACTACTAGAATATTCCATTATATTAAAATTTCCAGTGGAAGGGATAAAAATAACTAAGCCATAATTGAAACCTGGTTTTTTAAGTCATATTCCGATACAAAAAAATAAGTATAGGCTTTGTTATTACTTGTTTTTAAAACAAACTATGTAATTGTAATGCTTGATTCATACTAACACAGAAAGTTAAAAAAACTTGTGAAATTCAATTATACTTATTTTATTACAAATTTATTTTTCAGGAAAAACCTATCTAATCCATAGTTTATTTAAACATTTAAAACATGCGTCAAAACACGTTAGCTATGTATTTAATTCTGTAAACCATCGTTCATTAGTCGAGAAGTAATCCTACGGTTTGTTCGGGTGGGGCGTGCGCGGGCGCCGCCCAATGGTATATGCCGCCCGCCTTGCGCCGGCGCATCTCAAATTATACACGTCACGGAACAGTAGACAAGCGCACAACAAACCAACCCCTACTTAAGAATAAAAATGTATATTTCTTAGAGAAATTACGTGATAGTGTTGTGTTTTTTGAGATGAAATTAGTGCAATATCAAAATGCCTAGAAAACGTGTTAATAAATCGCCTCCTGTTGAAAAGCGTACAGATGATGCTGACGACGATGATTTCTTTTTCGATGATAGTCAATCAAACTCAGGTATGCCAAGTTCTTTTTTTATTATAATGACTGAATTAAACCGACTATGGTATTTTTTTAGAACTAGGGAAACGCAAACATAATATTCAGGCCAATATTCTTTACTTCTGACCGTAAAAAGTACATAGGAACTGATATAAATACTGAAATTTTCCACTTGGCACTTATTAAACAGGTAAGTTGCTATTCTAATAAAATCACCAATAGTTAGGAACGTTAGTTAAAATAATTATCTGCTTAGCCTAAATTTATGTTGTTAAACCATTTAACCATTAAAAAAAAAATATTTCATTTATTAAATGCTTTATTCCCATAGAAGATGTACAAATGCCGTAGGCATTCTCAGCTAGTCTACCTCGGGGTGGTGTAGAGGTGCACTAAAATTAAATAAAAAGTTTCAATAACAAGACTTAACTAAGAAATACATTCACATGAAAAGAAAAGCGAAAAAATGAGGATAGAAAAAGGGATAAATATATATTCATATTAATTGAAACTTTCCTACATACATAAGTATAGCTACACATGCATATATATATCACACGTACAAACATATAAAAAGTTTGATTAATGATGTTTTTCATAATTGTAAAAACATTTGATTTTTTAGCCAGTAATGAAAAGAGCATACCTACTTACGATTAATCGTGAAAACTAATAAACTAAATTTGAAGTTATTTAAGTCGCTCACAGTGCAGCGTTCAATACTTTATAAATTATACATTTTATTTTTGTAATGATCGAAACAAACCAATTTAAAAGAAAAAATGTAATAATACCAATGACCCGTGTAATCTATACGTACTGTACTTTAGTGACATTTCACTGATTTGGCAAAAAATAGTAAAACTGCCATATTCTCTTTATCTCTGTTTTATTTAGGTACATATGTGCTGGACAGTGCTCTCTACTCTAACTTTACTCAAAATATATTATATAATATTTTGAGAAACTATCGAAAAAAACAATTGTTGTTTGCTTGATTCTGTTCGAGAAACGATGATTGAGATATTAAGTAGTCGATTGTTGTTGGTAGTTCTGTTTCGACTTTGTTTTAATTGATTACCTATTAGAGCTTTCTCCTACCGTGTTATCGTAAAGGGTGAATCATCAAAACATGACTTTCAAGTATGAATGATGATGCATGTCTAAAACGGAAAGGAAAATCCAAAAATACAACTTTTTTTTTCTTTATTCATAGGTCGCAGTTCTCAAGAACCACAACATAGAAATGCGGCCAATGCACGGGAGCGAGCTAGAATGAGGGTGCTCTCCAAAGCATTTTGCAGGTAACAACAAGGAACAGGTAACGATATATGGATGTAAGATTGAAAGTTATAATAAACTAAAAAATGCCAAAAATGTATCAATTATTGTCTTGAAATGCCTACAATTCATTATATATAAAGGTTAGGTTTAGGTTTGTGTGAAATTCCTGTCAGCACGAGAAAAAGTCTATTTTTTCATTTATTTTTTACCTTATGGAACGGCGCTTAAGCCTTTTAAGGCATAGTGGCATTATTTACCAAAAAGGTAAAAGGCATTACTACTAAAGCGTTGTTATTTGTATTATTATTAATTACCTTCCTCTTATTTATATAATACTTACTTATGCCTAAAGTTACAATTTACATCTTTTTTACATTAGCTACATTTTTTGATTTAATTATCTGGTTATACAGCACTAATTACTGTAGTTGTACATTCACATCTCGTTGATATTTCGACCACATTATAACATATTTAAAATTAATTTTACAATTTCTTTGTACTACTAGTTGTATAAGAAAATAATATTATGTCCATTTGCAACTTTTTGAAACCTATTCCTGAAAATATTTAAACATTTAGATTTGAGGACGAAGATTTTTAATTTGTTTAAAAATTTAAATAAATCAAAATGCCTATATAAATAAATCAAAATGGTCAAAACAAAAACTCGTTTTTGTATCTGTTATATTTGCAAAGATGAAACCGCTAATATAACCGCTTATCATCAGACGGATTGTGTTCTTTGTTTTTAGCTCAAACATTATATTTTGTGTTTTATTTTAATTAGATTGAAGACTACACTGCCGTGGGTGCCAGCAGACACAAAGCTATCTAAACTGGATACGCTGCGTCTGGCGTCATCGTACATAGCACACTTGCGCGCATTGCTGCACGAGCCGAGATCTGCGCACACACCGCCACATCCACTGAGCCTGGTCAGTAGTCATTAAAAGTTTTTATTTATTTGATGATTGCTTAAGTTCTGTAAATTTACTATGTATATGCAAGTACCCTAATTTTGTTACTAAGCGCCTTGCTATCAATACAGGATGTCATAGAAAAGTGTGATTATTTTTGAAGTCGTACAGGAGACCCGTGTTAAAAAAAATCGTGTTTTATCATACAGTCATCTTTTAAAACTGACAAATTTATCTTGAAAATTTACCGATAAATATAGTATATAGCTATGTAACTAAGGATGTTGATAGAAGTCCTGTTTTTATTATCTTCATTAAATTAAAAAAAAAAACAAAATCATTGTAACCATTAAATGTACAATATGTGCTGCAAAATGATCAGCTTTTAAGACAGTGGACAGATCTAATCCAAAAATGGCATTTCTCCTGTTGTTCTTTATGTAAATATTTAATTAAACTGTATGCTATGTAGCAGAAACTAACATCTTCATTGAACGTTATAATGTTGTTTTCTGCGCCTCTACACGCCCAGACGATAGCAATGCCGAAGAAAGGCAGCAATTCTATCTAATTTTTTTTGTGTAAACCTCTTGTTCTACTTGACTACGAGAATACCTTTTATGAGATTTCTGAGTACATCAAAACTGAATTTTAAACGATTTTTTTACGAGAATTAACTTTCTGAACATAAATCTTATAAGTATCGCATTAGTTTTATTATTTGTAACAGTTACATGTATACCTAACTATATGTTGAGATTTATAGCGTAATTGTGCAACCTAATCGTTGCCGTTGGTTATAGACAAGACTGAAGAAAACCACAAAACCCCTAAGCATTTATTCCTCAAAAAAAAATCTTTAGAAAAGCATGAATCACATAATTGTTGACTATAAATCCCCTGTCACGGTTGTCATCCACTTAATTAGTTTGGGGCGTAGCACGAGTCCTCAAACCGAATTGTTCTTGTGCCGAAAGTACCCGAAGTGTGCCCACAATAATTTAGTTGACATCTCTAAGCATATTTGCTAAACGCCAGCTCTCGGTCGCGCTGTCATCGGAGGATTAGTGAACACGTTCCACGAAGATCCTTCCGACGTGATCGATGGCAAGATTAAGCGATGGCAAACGAATTGTTAGTCATTGATCACTTTTGTAACAAGAGCTAAAATAAAAGCGTATCTCAATATTTATTGAGCTTTTAAAAGACTGCTAGAAGTATACATTTAGAAATGTTCTATAGTATTTTTATAAACATTTTACCTACTTGTAGAATATTTTATAGTACAAATACTTCTTAGAAATATATTTTGGACAAATGGTAAGACTATAAATTAATAATTAATCAAATCATTATGCGTTACTTTAGTTTTTAATAGGAGTCAAAAACATATTTTTTTTGTAGACCACCAACATAGATTAGTTGATTATTTAATTTTAAATCCTTTACGACGTTCTCAGACAGCGCGTTTTGCGACTCTTCATCGTGTGTGTTCTGAAAAAAAAATATTTGTCATAAAAAATCGAGAGTCACTTTCCGACCCTTCCGTCGGAATACAAACAAAAATGTAAATCGGTACAAGTGGAGCGAAGAAACATAGAAACAAAAAGGTTACAACAATAAACAAGAGAGTTTTACGCTCTGCGCGCACTGACCAAAAGTTTGCAGCTGTTACGAGTATAAATAAAGTTTATCTCCGGACGTTAAAGAGATGCTCCTGTTTTATTGTTCATATGCTTGTTCCTTTGTCTTATTCAGTACTTGATTATTAAATACCATGATTAAATTGCAAACAATCTTATTGCCTCATGTAAATTGACAACCCATCGCATTGTTGTCGATTAAAAAAATGACATCCTACTTGAAAATACTAACAGTAAATTTATTTTTATTTTGTTCTCAGCCATAATTACTTTCATAACTCACTTAGCCTAAATCTCTTTCAATTAAAAGGGAAAATTAGTTTGTAACTAGATCCTTCTAACTTGAACTTTGCATAAATTGCATTTGTCTCTACAGAATCTCACTTATTTTGAGCTCTGAAAATCGGGACTTAATCAGGATAATATCTTATATTACGTCCCGAAAGTTTGAAAACGACTGTTTTAAGTTCTGTTCACAATGCATTCTAAGTTTAAATGCATATTAAAAGAAAACTGGGAGCCGAGTGGGTGCGGCCCATTTTATCCAACTGAAAAAAAAACTAATCAAATCGCTTAACTAAATTAAAGGCAATAGCTTTCATTGTTTTAAACATTGTTTTTTTTTACTTCCATCCTTCATCTTCATTGTGCTTTGGATCCCTTAAATTAGTGAAGTTTGAGCGATGCTTCGTAGCGGACTTGGTAATCTCTCGTCTTAGCAATATATTTACTATAGACTAGGTAGACTATGTAACATCAAGCTATAACACTTACACTTAACCATAAACGGGGTGAAACTAATAAATAAATAAAATGAAGAATGACTAATAAATTAAATACTAATGTTTTATGTATTTATTTGTATATGGTCATTACCGAAGTATTACATAGAATAAAAAGTGCACGTTGCGCAAAAGATAGTCTTTAAATTCGCTATGACAAAACCCTTTAAAAAAAAGTTAAACCGACTTCAAACAATACTGACAAATAGCTCAAAAAAAATCTATCTAAGTAAAAAAACTATAATAAGTACCCTCAATATAACAGGTTAAAACACTTTGTACTGTAATGTATAGTACCAAACTGTAGTATGTTAGATTACATTAAATATAGTTTAATAAGTCCATTACTTTATTTAGATAATGTAGAAAGATGTTACATTTGAACCTTAAAAAATATACTGTTTTCCACATTACTTAATTTTAAATAACTAGGTGTGGTATTTTACCCTTCCAAATAAAAAAAATGGTTTAATTAAAAAAAAATGCTTGACATATAAAAGAGTTTGGAGGTAACGAACATGAAAATAATTGCGTAACAATTTTTTTTGTCTAAATGTTTTGTAATCTCATTTATTACTCTCTTGTACACATATCTCTGTAACCCCATACAAACACCTAACAAATATCTTGAAAGAATAAAACAAGGTCAATATATGATATATGATTTTTGAAAGAGTTATCCTGTAACTCCTAAAGGTCAAGGATCCTTCCATCACCAGCTCAGCAACATGGCATAACGACTACTAAACGCAAATACCTATAAAGCTAAAACACGATGTCGGGGCTAAAAAATTTGAAGGTTTCCCTCGATTTCCATCATCAAATCCTGATTTGGAGGTAATGGGACCACCTGGGGAGCATACCCTTTCGATCAAAAAAGAATTATGAAAATCTGTCCACAATTAACGATAATATCGGGTAACAAACATACAAAAAAATACAGACGAATTGATAACCTCCTCTTTTGTGTTTTTAAAGTCGGTTAAAAATATAGGTTACAATTTTCCAAGTCCCTGTATATAGAGAACGTGTACCTATGTTATTTCCGTAGCGTTAAGCGAGCAATTTACTTGTACTTTTAAGTTTTTAACAGTTACACTAATTGACAATTTGGGATCAGCTATGCCTATTATGCTTTTACTTTCACTGAACTGAATGTAGGTAACATAACAAAAACAGTATAAGTAGCCATTTAATTTTTTTAACTGTTTCTTAAATAATTGTGGATTTTTTTATTTTATAATTTAGAAAGTATCTCTTTGGTAATAATTTCTTTAATTTTAAAGTACGCTCATAGTTAGTCGCTTGTCGTCGCTTGTCGCGAGATTTAAGTACTCGTATTCACTTAGTTTGAAAATTTTAAAAATAAGAATCCTTTAGATTAAGGTATTTAATTATATTTGTTCAATTACACAGTTAAATCTCGCGACATGCTTTTATATCATATAAATTGTGTAATGACGTTATAACTTGTTAGTAAAAGTTTTAAAGGCAAAGTTCATGGCAAGTTATTTCATTATTTTTAGTGCATTTAAATAAAACAAAATTTCAGCTTAATTGGTTAAAGATATCTGCTACAAAATTGAGTTGCAAGATTCTACCCGAACAAACATAGTTACATTACATACATACTACATTCATTGCAAGTTGAATAAAATTGTAAAAGATCTCTTGTAAAAGAGGCATATAGTTTAATAAACATGATCTCTATTCGCAGCATCACTTGTTATGTATCAGATATTTGTAATTTTTGAGGTGTGTAGAAGACCGGTATTATAATGGTCTGCATAAGTGTGTTAACTTAAAAAATGTAAGTTTATTAGCTTCTGAGTCTCTTGACTTGTGCTATGTAATTTTTTAATATTTACAAAGGAGTTTTTCCAATAATTCCATTACTTTTTTTTATTTTTAAATACGCATCACTCATTAAGGGTAGTCCGAAATCATAGTTTGTTATATTTTAATAAATATAACATATATATTACGAAATTGGTCCTATTTACATAATAATATTTTTCAATCTTAATGAGAACTTTTAACTTAAAAGAAGACTTCTTTAAAAAAAAATGTTGTTGAAAAAAAAACAATGAACAGTTAAAAATTGTTGTTTTACAATTTTTCTTGGGAGACTTTTGTAAGAAAACCATTCGTCTTGTAGAGGTTGAGATTAAATTCAAGTAAGAGTTGGGATGAAAAGAAATAACAATATTTATTACAGCCATGTAACAAATAATAATTTCAAGTTCAAAGTTACGCAACAATATGTTTGTGGTATACATACCTAACTATATGTTGCATAGGCATTATATTATTTTCAGATTCACAGATTTTCAGAATTCATTTTAATTTTGATCAGATTTTAATTTTATTTTGTTTTAATATCCGCATGTTCTCTATTTATTGCATAATTTAATTGTAAGGAATTGACTCTTTTTATTTAGCTATTACTGCGATGTCCTATTTGTCTTTTTAGTAATTTAATCATGATTTGTTAAAACGTACAGATAAGACGACTGCTTTTTTTGAATTATAACATTGTTTTTTTTTCCATATCAATAGATGATTAAGTTTCTAAATTTTCGATAAGTCTTTTAAATTGTGTTTTACTAAATTAAATTCAAGATATAAATACACATGCGTGTAATGTAATCTAATAACTGAAAATGTATATTTATAAGTTTACTTAAATTGTCCTTATACATATTTAATTCGTTTATAATTTTTCTAGGCATGGCCATTCGCGTTCCAACATGGAGGAACGCTTAGTTGCGCGATATCGCAAAGATGGAACATAAATCCTTCAGTGAACGACTCGTCAGGGTGTCGGAATAATATTCAACCTCCCCGAAGTAACACCCAGGATGTCAACTGCAGCGAAGCTTACAGTCAAGAATATCCAGAGAATGAATACGAGGATCGATGCTACGATGATATGACGACGAACGAATCGATGCAATACTGCAATTATGGTTATAAAGAAAATTTTTATGACGTCAGAAATGGATACTCTTCTGATAGTTTGATTAATAATGGATAATCAGTTCTTGATTATGCGTTTTTTTAAGTTTGTGAGATTAAATAGAATTTAAAACAGCTAAATTATACCTAACAAATATCATATCGTCGAGGGAACAGCGACATGAAAAATATCTAAATTTTGAAAATTAAAATAGGTCTATGGAAAACGCTAAGTTCTACCAAGAAGTGCTTACCACACTTTATAGAGTTAAAGTATCTTTTTCGAAATATTTTATGTATATAGTACCTAATTGATTATATATGGTTGTATTGTAATTGAAGATATAAATACCTGCAAGTACTTTCAGCAAAATATTATTTAATTACGATAGCGACGCGCATCAAGCGTGTGAGCATTGCCTATTTACACTGCGTGTTGATTTAAATAATTGGACATTTAAAATTCTTAATTTTGTTCTGATATTTAAAATAAATTGGTTTTCTGAACCTTCATTTCATTTCAAATTAATAATAAACATCTATTTATAAAGCCATCGTTACTTATAATCCTTAAACGCATGATATTTCTACCTACTTACATAATATATGAATCGTCAGCGTAATCTTGAACTCATCATGCGACTTAATCAGTAAAATTAATATTAAATTCTTAGATGTCGTCCTCTAAATTAATGAATGTGAAAATACTTTGCGAACTTCAAAGTAAATTTAAAACGATTAGATGTCACAAGCGTATCATATTACTTTGTTCTGACTTGAAGAATCAGACTTTTTGTATTTGACTTTATTATGAAATTCCAGTAGCCTCCGTAACAATGTTCTCGTCAATTAGAGCATTTTAATATTCATGTCAACTGTCTAAAAGATGAGGATGACTTCTTATAAATCAAAACATCTCGTGATGCTATGCCGTGCTTCAAAGACTAGTCAGTCAGAGACGTCTTTAATTTTCATATGTATAAAACTTATGGTAGGTAGGAAAGGTAGGTACATTAAGTACCTACCTTTCCTACCTACCATAAGTTTTAGTCGTATCTACTGAAGTATTCAGTTAACATTTATAATTTAAATGCTCACAAAGAGAACCTTGGCAATTATTTAAAATCATGGATATGTAGATGTATTTTTGTGAACTAGAATTTTTATCAGAAATGAGTAAAGTGCAATTAATAAAAATTAATCACTAATTGCATATTATAATATAGTTAAGAAAACTAAAAATCATCTTTTAAAACCTAACCGTATTGAAAAGGAAAAAAGACAGACCTTTATCCAGTTGCCGGTTTCATCAAGTTTATCATCATTACAATCTAAATATTCAATACAATCTGGAATGGACACGACAAAATAAAATTAATGAATAATATTGAAAAAAAAGACAACTCCCACAATAGAAATATATTCTGTGTTGCTTTTCGTGGACTTTACAAACATACATGAAACGGACATAAAGAACACCTCAGAAGAACAATTCGTGGATCACACAAAGTCGTGTCCCATCTCGGGATCGAACCCACAACACTCATCGCAGTCGGCATGGCGACCTCTTAAACAAGTCTTTCGATACGACAATTTTATTTCAACTATCTTAATATTTTAACTTTCAAAATAGTTACAAGTTTAGCTAATATAAAAGCGCGGTAAAATAATTAGTCAAGATTAGATTACACTTAAGTAAGTAACTATTTTATAATAATACTGATAATTGTGAATCGAGGAGTAGGTTATTATAGATTTTGCATCTGCCGATTTGGTGGTGTTTCAGTTTACTCTTGCAATTGACTTTTAATGAAAGGAATGTGTTCTACCTCATGCCCTTAATGATTCACTGCATCACTTACAATTCTGATTAACCGCAAAGACATTTTAGTCATCCGAAGTAAAGTGGTAACCTGATATTTAACTAAGTAGACGTCGTCGTAAGCGACAGCGCGCCGAACCTGACAAAACAAACACAAAAATAGATTACGTCAGAAAAAAATATTTCCCTACGGAAACTACAAACCAATATAATTTTTTGGGTTCCGTATTTGATATTCTAGTAAAATTACAAACCCTGTCATATTCCGTCTATGAGAAAACTTTTAGCATTTGCACACACCGTATAGAATTTAAAAGGTTTTAAGTCCTAACAAGTTACATTTATAGTTTCGTAAAGAGACGGCCCTGTGTCTGTCCGTCCGCGGCTTAGGTTCGAGGCTGTTCGTACTGAAAAGTTGTAATGTTACTTTGGGAAAGTGATAAAATTTATTATTTTAAGGTACCTCAAAATATTTGTTGTGGGGACAACTAGATAGGTACTGTATGTTTTTATGTAATAATGACTTTATGCAATTACAGTACTAATGCCAAAGGCAATATCTGCCCGTATACCTTTAGGTATTAATTACATCACAACACTATCAAGTTTTATTTTTAGTTCTATTATATTGCCTAATCCTCCAATATTCTTCTGACTATATATATTTCGTTGTTTGTTTAAAGACTACTTAACTTTTCCTACGACTTCCCGAATGTCAAAACTCGGTGTGTTCGTGGGTCACTGCTGTACAGGACAGTGGTGGAAGGGATTAGTCCCATACACACATTAGAAACATACTTACCTACACATGCAGATATATGTATATACGCGTGTATCAATACGTATTAAAAAAAAATGAACACTCTTATATATATCAACAAATGAATAACCTATGAGCCTCTCTTTAGAAAGCACGTTCTGGCCTACTATACCACGCAGAGGCAGATTAAGTATCTAGAGCGCCTTAGGCAAACATCTCATCGGCGTCCCCACATCTCTCTCGGATGCGTCGGATTTGGGATTTCTGGTCCTCGATTTCTCTAGTCCCAGGATCCCGAACCCAGATATCTCAACGAGGACTCGGTGTCAATGCGAGTGCCTCCTACTGTGGTGCTGGCTCTCTTAGGTCAGGTCATCATACGAGGCTCATGGAAGAACAAAGTCTCAGATTTATGCCGAGACACCTCGGGATCCAACCGCCGGATCCTCACGGTGCGCCTTACCGAACGCCGCGTCGCCGTCGCCGTGTCGTCCGCGTAGCACGTGACGGCGACACCATCCAAGAAGGCGTAGCCGATGTTCCACAGAAGCGGCCCTAACTCCTACCCCTGCGGATTACCGTACGACATTTGATGCCGACCGAGTCAGAGCCCTACTTGAGTAGATGACGGTTCCAGATGCTTCCTTTCAAAAGTGCGGGCACCACTTCTTTGAAAAACTCTCAATTAGAAGACGTCCTTCCCACGAGGACGTCACCTCCTTAAGGTTGGCCTTCGTGGCGAGTGGAGGGGAAAACCCGTCAACCTGAGACCACACACAGGGTGGCATGAGGCGCTAGTAGGCGCGCCAGCCGTGGAGTGTGTAACGGCTGGTCGCGAGAAATCTTCTTGACAAGTGTTTTGACACGTGACAAGTGACAAGTGTGTGCTGAGTCAAGTTCTCACTGCAGTCGCAATGGTGACAGGCGCAACTAAGTTCACTCAATCGATTGCTGGTACTTACTTTAGCAGACGTGCCTAGAAAAAACCTGTGCCAGTCGGAAGGAAAAGGTCCTGTGCTGCCACCATGCCCACTCCACGATGACCGGCTGGAATGACCCCACGGGGCCAAAGCCAGTAGGTGAAGTCTCCAGCCGCGATGATCAACGAGTCAACGTGATAGGCTCGGCGAGTGGCCTTACGATACTCATTTCCGCCTCTAAATCCTATGGGGCAGTTCCACCACCAGTCGTAGTCACGCCTTATTCTTGGCAGTCAGAGCTTGCGCCTAAACCGGTACACCAATAGTGCCATTGACTGTACAACCTTGGTCTATTACTACAACTCATAGAGTAATTCAAACTACAGCTGCAGTTGTAGCAATTGCATTTTTGTGTACACGCACTTGCCTCAATCTTCCTAGGTATCTGAAAACGAAAGCATAGAAGTAGGCCCAATTACGTAATGATGTCAACCTTAAACATCTTTATAGAATTAAAGAATTGTTTATATCGTGTATCTGCATACTTAGCGCGCGCGCCCCTTTGTAACCTCGCGTCCATACCACCCCGACGGCCGGATTCAGGCGCCGCAAATTACTACGAGGAGGACCCGGATCATGTTATTTCAGGTCCCCACCGGATCGACGCTTAGCCTGGTAAAGCCCTATCCCGGGAAAGCTAGGCACGTGCCTACTTTGCCTTACGGATAATCCGCCAGTGATACCACGCTGGCCAGACAGGTTGCTATAGAGTTCGTTTCAAGTTTTCCTTCTCTCTGCACTGCTGTTGTACTTGTATGTGGTTATACCACATACAAGAATACTAAAATCATTAGCACATACGTATACAAAGCACATACGTATTCGACGACCGGATGGCGTGGTGGTTTGTGTAACGGACTGCTATTCCAAAGGTCGCGGGTTCAATTCCCGCTCAAGTCAAACGTTTGTGTGCATGAACATTTAATGTTTGATTTGGTCTGGGTGTTTCTATGTATAATATGTATGTATTTACAAAAAAAAAGTATATATGTATTTATATCAGTTGTCTAGTACCCATAGTACAAACTCTGCTTAGTTTAAAAAAAAAAAAAAAAAAAAGGTAGGTAACAATATTAGATGTTTATTGTTAAATGCTCTCTTAATTTGACATTAAATGAGTTACGAAATAGAATGACAATAGAGGGACAAAAATAAGGAAGATTACTTAAAGAACGAAGGCTTCTGTCGAAATTGCTACTCATTAATTGAAAATAAGAAGTTAAACATGTTAAGGAAAAATAGAAAATAGGACTGTGAGAACTCACAATTTACGGCGCTGACACATGTGCGACCACTTCATTCAGCAGAGAACAATAAGAGGACACGTAGTCATTCTCGTCTATCTAATAGTGTATCGTCACGTAGGTCTATCAAAATTATTCAGGGAGTGTGAAGATAATTATTGTTTGTTCAGTTTCAGTCAAAATTGTAGTATTGAAACTTACGACGAATAGGTATAGTACATAATATGTTAACTTTAAAGCAATTAATATATCAAACAAATTGCAATAAAGCTAAAGAACAAAGTTTCACTAAACATTGTGGACTACAAAGTATTGTATTGCTCTGTAAAGTCATTGCAGGCTTTAGTGCAGCCTTGACTGCGCGTCAGATCAAAACGCACGTTATCTATATATTAAGGCGTGAATAAAGTTATTTATACCCATTTTGAAACGCCCTTTGTACCCCTTTCTAGAGTCGGATTCAACATAATGATGTGAACTTGGCTCAATGATACAAGTCACTCAATGTAGCTTTACTCTTTGAAATATTTTGTTTTCATCCCACAAGGCCACAAATTAAATTTAATAATAGGAGTAATTGGAGTTTCAGAGCATCTTTGCAAACTTTTGAAGTACGGACACAGAAAACTCAAATTTGACCACTATAGGTAGGTATTTGTGATTCAGTCAATTTAAATTTCAATTAGAACATTGTGGGCTAAGTGGCAAGTGAGTAGGTTAACACTAACTAACCTAGCCAGGTCAGTCTATAGATGGTTGACCATTTTTAACACATTGAGACCCTTCCGTGCCTCAGAGAGCACGTTAAACATTCGGTCGTGGTTGCTATATATCGGCAATCGATAAAGGTAGTTGGAGTCCTAAAGTCCAACAAGTCTTTCTTCAGAACTTCTATATCGCATAGTACTATGGTTGTATGCAGGTGACATCTGGGGCGGTATACTATGGGGATCTTGTGTCAACTAGGGTGAATTTCCGTGCGTTTAGGCGATTCTGCCATACATATTATAGAAATCAAATATAGCTCACGTAGGACCCGTAATATTTTGTGGCCGTGGTGCTTCCCTGTTCAAAAGGGTGTATGCCCATTTTACTTCATTTTGTCTCCCGCTTTGCTAAGGAGGGAAGTGGATTTACTGTATTTCCAACTCCTCCAATTTTCTTCTGATTAATTTCGTTGCGGGTTCCAAGACAGTTTAATTTCTTCCTGGGACTTCCCGAGTGTCATAACTCGGTGTGTTCGTGGGTCACTGCTGTGGATCCTGGTGTACAGGAGTTACAGTGGTGGGTGTGTGGGTGGGATTAGTCCCAGTATAAAAAGTACTATGGTTGTGGGGGTCTGATGGCAGTCGCTCTTCGTAAAAAATTAAAGTTTCACAGTATCGTAGTAGATTTAAAGCCATCGTAATCTAGTTTGGGAAAAAGGCCCAGAGAAAATGAACATTGTCGTTCGTGTATGCTTGAAATCACCTAAGAGAGCAGGAATATTGCGAATACGTCTTTCACTCTTTCCCCCAGATCGATCGAGCACACAGAATAGGAAATCAAAACTCAGTATTAGCAGGTGAAAAGTTTATTTTGTAAGTATTCATAGGTAAGTATGTATTATGCCAAAGCACACTACAAATTATAGTTTAACTTACTAACAACAAAATAAATGTAAAACTTAAGCGAGGCATGTTTTGGTAAAATTTGTTGAAATAATTACACTAAACTTACAACTAAAGCAAAAGGTATTAACTGATTTCAAACGGTCTCATTATAAAATAAAATATTGTATTCATTATACATGGGTTAGCGGCAGTACCACATTCATCGTCTTACTAAGCTAAAACATACTAAATTAAAATTGTACATTACATAGGAAACATTAAAATTGCTTGTTGTGGCTTATTATTTCCTAAATTGTTTTAAGAGATTTACATTGTCTCTAAATTATTACTAAAGGTATAGCTATCATGATAAGAAATCGTTACATGTATAAATTTCAATTTTGAACGTAGTCTAAGTTATTTGCTCATTAAATTAATGATTTGGACATTAGCTTACGTGTCAATATAATTAAGAAACACGATTACATGATAGTGATACTCCGATAGGTAGCTATTTGTATGTAGTACAATGCACTCACACTCCAATCCACACGCTTTACAATGAATTTTATTCATTCCTTAACTAATTATACTAAAGCATTTTGCCTGTAATTATATCTAGGTATAGTATACATTACAATAAAATATTATCTCTACCACATTTTTGGTAGCTTCCTAGCTTGAATTCATACTAATTTAAACTAAAAACTTTTCAAGTTTCTTTTCCATAACACATCAACTACTAATTTTCTTTCAAAAATATTAATATTTCACTATTTTTTCCGAAACTTTTTTAATAGGTAAAGTAACAAGACTTTGACATAAGAGTCCTCGAGTACTCGTCTTCCATCTTCTAACCGATACCAAAGAAATGCATAGTTTTTTTTTTAAATGAGAACGTATAGTGACTCTGAAATATGTGTAACTCCATTAGCTCTGTGGTCTGTTGATTGAGACTGTTCTACAAAATGGGTATAAAGTATAATTTTATTTTAACAGTGACTTGATGTCGGTTGAAAATAGTTATCGATCGATAATGCTGACGAAATCATTCAACTTGATAACAAAAGAAGTACAGATAAATTTATATCATTTCCTTTTTTCAACTAGATCGTCGTCTTCGTTAGATTTTATTTTTGACTTTAATGACAGCAACAGATCACGTGATGTAAAGTACATAAATACACAAATTCAGTCACTCGTTTATAAACTATTCACTCCTTGTTAATTCACATCATATAACTTTTCGAAATAATATTTCACTTGTAAAATGTGTCTACTATCTCAATAATTACCTGTTTTTTTTTCTCCTTCAAGCGGCAGAAATATTCCACTAAACATTTTATAAGATATGTCTAAACATACATATTATAATGTAAAAATAAACAGTGTCATAATACACACAGTGTTATTAAAACATTATTTTTCGTATCAATAAACAGGCATAGCTTACTTATTAATTAACGCAAATACATTCAAACTGCACTATAACATTCACAACTTCGCTCAAAGCCTGTGTGTTCGCGAAACTACCGTATAAAAGAACATACAGAGTATTCTTTTGAACCCTAAATACCTAGTATTTTTATTACTTTATTGCATTGCTAGTTGCATACATTATAATAAGTAGGTATATTGCATGTTAAACTCTAAGAAATGCTATGTCAAATAGGCAAGTAATATTTTACAACCCTATACCAAATAAAAGTGAGTTAACATTTCATTTTCTTTTGTATATTGATACATGGACTGCGTTCAAATAGATATGTAGTAGGTATATACCGGTTAAAAAATGTGCATAGGTAGGTAGGTGCATATCAAAAATAAAATAATTAGTAATGTGTACCTCAGAATAGTTATATAAAACGAAGACCATCTCTTTAGTACAAAAATATATTTAAAACATAATTTAAAATTATTGAAATGTGCAGTCCATTTCATATTTTTTATTTAATATAATATGACGATATAGTGTGAATATTATAGAAAAATATTATTACGTGTTGCATTGCCATTATTCTTACAGCGAACAAACTGAGTACCTTTTTTTTTTTTTTTTTTTTTTTTTTTCCGTGCGGAAATCCCCTCGGATACCACCTGTCGGTGGCATGTCGGACTCGAACCGACTAAAACCGCACGCCTTCGCCGGGTACTAATAGCCGGGGAACCAGGTATACCCTAGAAAGGAAGGCCCTGGTGCCCCGACATACCTCGGGTCATCTACAGACGAGTAGACGACCCCCGCCCCGTGTGGGAACCCCATGTTCCCTGTGCTCCCTGGAAGCGAGCGCGCTTCGCAACGCGCTCGCCGCCACCCCGGCCTGCTTCTGCTAGGGTGACAGATGGCCTCACCTGTCACCCCCAGGCCTGCGCTTATGGAGGACGGAGGTCGTTCTGCGACCTCCGGCGCCTGAGTCGCCTGCGCTGCCTGGCCCGTGCCCGGGCCTGGCGGGCCGGGAGAGTTCTAAACCTCTCCCGGTCCCGCTCCGCCGTCTCCTTCGCGAGCATAACTTGCTCGCAGAAGGAGACGGCAGAGTTCCACGCACTCTCGCTCCGCACGATAGCCGCAATCAGGCTATCGAGCGAGAGAACTCTCACTCCGATGGCCGCCACGAGGTCTCGCCTCTGCTCAACCCACGCCGGGCACTCTGCCAGCGTGTGGAGAGCCGTGTCCACGGTCTGGCCATCGCAGTGGTGGCACTCAGGCGTTGGCTCCTTGCGGATCAGACACAGGTGATCTCCGAAACATCCCTTCCCAGTGATCACCTGCGTCAATCGGTATGAGAGGGTCCCGTGACGCCTCTCGAGCCAATCCTCCATAACGGGTCTTACCGCCGCAATGACGGCGTGCCCGGCGCTCGGTTGCCCGAGTCGTTCCCTCCACTCCCCTATGATGACCTGGCGGAGTTGGGATTTCCGGTCATCGATTTCTCGAATCTCGGGGTATCGACCCAACTCCTGCGCCTCCTTGCGCCACTGATACAGTGCTGCAAGGGCTCTCGCCTCCAGGTCCCACGGTGGAGTTCCGGCCAGGAGACTCGCCGCCTCGAAGGAGATCGTGCGGTACCCCCTTATGATCCTGATGGCCAGCATTCGCTGCGGTCGCCGCAGTATCGCGACGTTGCTGGCCTTCAGGGCCCCCGCCCATACTGGGCACCCGTAAAGGGCCATGGACCGCACAACCCCCGAGTAGAGTCTCCGGCAGGAGTCATCGGGTCCCTTCATGTTGGGCAGCAGCCGCGCCAACGCACGCGCTGCCCCAACCAACTTGGGGACCAGACCTCGGAAATGATATCCGAAGTCCCATCGGCCATCGAGTACGAGCCCCAGATACCTGATCGAGGGCTCGATGCCGATGCGAGTGCCTCCTACCGTGAGGCTAGATCCCTCAGGCGGCTTCCTCCGAAGCCCGTGAAAGAACAGGGCCTCGGACTTGTGCAGAGCCACCTCGAGACCCAGCCGCCGGATACGCTCAACGACTTGGGCAACCCCGGCCGTGGCCCTCAGGGTTGCCTCGTGGTGCGTCTTGCCGCGCGCCGTCACGAGTGTGTCGTCCGCGTAGCACACGACGGCGACACCATCCAAGAAGGCACCACGAAGCACCCAGTCGTAGCCGATGTTCCACAAGAGTGGCCCTAACACCGACCCCTGCGGAACACCGCACGACATTTCACGCCTACCGAGACCGGTCCTACTGGGGTAGACGACGGCTCTCTCCGACAAATATGCCCCGACTATGCGGCGGAGGTAGAGAGGCACTTCGTGATACACGAGCGCCTCCCTGATGCAGCTCCAGGGCATAGTGTTGAACGCGTTGGCGATGTCCAAGGACACCGCCAACACCACTTCGCCCCGGGAGACTGCTTCCTCCGCCAGAGCCTTCACGCGCATGATCGCATCCACGGTGGAGCGCCCCTGACGGAAACCGTACTGGTTGTCCGCCAGATCCGGCCCAACCATCACGAGATGCTTGACGAGGCGCCTTGCAATCACTCTTTCAAAGAGCTTGCACACCTCGTCAAGCAACACTATGGGCCGGTAGGCGGACGGTGAGTCCGCCGGGCGCCCCTCCTTTCGGATGAGGACCAGTTTCCCCGTCCTCCACAATTTTGGAAACTGGCCCCGCTCGAGGCATGCGCTGAAGAACCCTCGCAGTCGGGGCTCGAGAGCCTCGTCGACTAAGGCCAGGACCCACGCTCGGCCAGGAATGCCATCGGGTCCCGGGGCGGTGTTTTTGGCTTTAAGCCGTAACACCGCCGCCCTTAGTTCCACCCCAGTGACCTCAGGCACGTCGTCGTCATAAACTGAGTACCTACTTATGACATACCTACATTATATATTTATACATAATTGCAATACACGATGCGAGTCATATCTACGTTCCTTATACAAGTCTATGTAACGAGAATACCACAACGAACAATTGTTAGTCCTCTTAATTCCAATTAGCAAACTGATGTAGTAAAATTAAAGTATTTTGTGAAATGTACTGTATTTTTCTTTTAATTATGAATTGCCAGGGATTATCGATTAAATAATTTTTTGAGTACAGTCAACAACAGATGACAAGTAAAATATTGTTTTAGATTATAGATTTGTATTTTATTACTGTTAGTAACATTAAATTGTTACAATTGAGCTTTAGTATGAGAGCGAAAGCCTAAAATAAGGTGACAAACCTTATTTTTAAAAGAATCATTGAACTCGAACAGGAGTTTTTTGGTTTTAAATTAAATCAATAATAAAAAGAGAAATAAAGTTACTTACGTTGTTACGAATATTTCAATAGAAGACAAAATACTTTATTTTTACAAGTCAAATATAATAGCCTAATAGATGGATAGGGGAACATTTACGTGATACGTTTGTAATACTGATGCCTCCGCCTGGAATAATGATGTCCCAGACTATAAAAAAATAACGATGTTTAAATAAGATAATTATTTAGTTCGTTGTGGTATTCCATAACAATACTTTTTTATACTTATACACCACATAGAAAGTCCCTGTAAAATGTCTTTTTACCATGAATAAGAGAGCTTTGTTGTGATTTATGTTATACTAGAATGAATTACAAATGTACTGATATATTTATTTTACAAGCTATAATAATTATGTTATAGGTTATTACATTGATATATTGTGCGTACCGCCATGATGTAAAAGAACGATAATTAAAATAACACACTTCATTTTATTCAAATTAACATAAATTAATAATTTAATATGACTTAAAAGTCGATTCAAATCCGTCATTGCATTAAATAAAATAAATTAAAATAATGGTATTTATTTTAGATTACAATGGTCATCAGTAGTCTTAGAAATAAAACAAATTCATTACATTAATAACTTTAAATAATGATTAAAATAATCGCAAATCATTTAATCAAAAATATTATATGTACAGTCGTCATCATAATAAAAGTCATAATAAAAATAATTATGTTACTAAAATATTTCGGTAAGAATAATAATTTAATTTAGCAGTTGTGTCCGTGTCTTAAACTTACTGTTACGTCGAAGCATCTTAGTGCTTCATTGACCTTAAATCTTCATCCAACTACCTTCCGGAGAATATGCTGATTGAGTTTGATGCTGTCCGTTTGCGAACAAGTGTTGCTTCGACTGGAAAACAAAACAAAAGTAATTAATGTTTTAAGTTCAAAACTTTTAACGCTCCATTCATTGATATATTTATTGACTGATTGTTTGAAATAAAATTGTCCTATACAAAAGTTATGAAACTACTTTTTTCACTTTCTAGACTTGTACAATGTTTCATTACATTAAGGTTTGTCAGACCATTCTCATCAACAACAGATATTGTAAAGACCTTCGACTTATGTGTGTCAACCGCAATACGTCAATGGAACTTTGCTAGTTAGATGATAACACTCTGTATTACTACAGAGCGACACAACAATTTGCTGCGAGCAACAACGTGATTAGACTGGCAAGTAGTACTGCATCATAAATTATTCTCCTAGTAAGATATTACATTGCGTTAATGTATATCGATTTACAGAGACTTAGTTCAAGTTGATAGTCTAGGTATTTTGCTATCTACAGCTTGTTGAAGTATTATATTATCCTTTCGCTAAGAAAGATGATTTGTTCTCATTAGTTCGATCGTCCAACTAGTGAGATTTTTTTTCTCATTAGTTCCGAGTGTCGAACTAGTGAGAATTAAAAATCTCTCGCTAGTTCTGCATTTAATTCGGAATAAAACATAAATCAAAATAACATACATTAAAAAAAAAAGTTTATTCATTGAAAATCAAATCACATCCTTTATCAAACACATAATTAAAAAACTATTCTGTGTTGCTTATCTCAACAAGCTTAACCAGAAAATTATGTGTAATAAATGATCATTAGTCAAAGATCATATTGGAAACGTCAAAATTACAAATATACCTACATAATAAGAATCTCAGAAAAAAACAATCTTTATTTTATTTTATGTTTCATTCCAAATTAAATGCAGTAGGACTAGTAAGACATTTTTAATTCTCACTAGATCGACCGTTGAACTAATGAGAAAAAATATTCACACTAGTTCAACGATCGAACTAATGAGAACAAATCAGATAGACTATACCCCCAGTATATAACGCAGGAAGGAATTGCGCTCCGGTAACTTACCTGACTCACTCGGTGAGAAGCAATGAAACATAGCCTTCCTACTATGATGGTTAACGAGAAATTTCATTTGCTACAAATACTTACTGGTAGAGTCTTGAGGTGTGAGCGGTCTCTTGATCGTCTGCTGTAAGACCGCGAGCCATCCGTCACGATCTTCGTGTGTGGTGGCTGCGAAGCAGTACGTCCTGTCAGGAGTCACTAACTGGAAGGGGAACCGAGCGTCTTTACAACCGTTGCCTGTGTTCGATACTTTGATGCAGTACCCGTTCGATTCGTGCCCTGGAAATTATTTATGTATATAAATGTAAAGGTTTATGCTTCAGAGTAGTTCACAAATGATAATAATAAACACTGAATGAATTTATTATTATGTCCGTTTGGTGATGGTGTCCGTGTGGTGACGGATTAAGAATGCAGAGTGTCACCACCCCTATTCATCCCGAGGGTGTCGTAAGAGGCGACTAAGGGAGCAAACTACGCTGGACAACAGCACTGCAAAGAGAAGGAAAACTTGACGCAAACCCTTTTTTTTTTTTTTTTTTTTTTTTTTTTAACGTGTGGAAATCCCCTCGGACCGTCACCCCTCCGGGGTTTGCGGCGGGGTGGTGTGTCGGACTCGGACCGACTAAAACCACACGGTGTGCCACTCTGCGCCTGTAACAGGAGGGATCCGGGAACAGCTGTTGTTAAGACATCCGGACCCCTCCTAGCGCCAGCCCGCTCCTGGTGCGGGCTCCGTCTCAATGTAGATGTTCCTCTCTTTAGGCGACGTCCGGCACACGCGGACGCCGCCCCCTCGCGGCTGGCCAACTAATGCGGGTGGAGGGGAAACCCACCCCGTCCACCCGCGGCCACACTCAGGGCGGCATGAGGCTGTGGTAGGCGGGCCTCCGCCGCCCGGTTCGCCGGCGGCGGATCGGGTCCGAGTGGAGGTCGTCCTCCCGGGCCCTCTCCGCCGCCTCCTTCCGCGAGATTACTACCTCGCAGAAGGTTGCGACCGCGGTAAAACAACTGTCGCTACCGGCCATGGAGCGTACTACGGCCGGTAGCGAGAAATCCACTCCGATGACTGCAGTGAGGGCCCGGCGCTGCGCCGCCCATGCGGGGCAGACCGCCAGCGTGTGCTGGGCCGAGTCCTCACTGCAGTCGCAGTGGTGGCAGGCGGGACTCAGTTCCCTCCTAGCGACCGTGTGCAGGTACTTTCCGAAGCAACCGTGCCCGGAAAGCACCTGCGTCAGTCGGAAGGAAAGGGTCCCGTGCTGCCGCCCTGCCCACTCGGCGATGACCGGCTGAAGAGCCTCCACGGCGGCGAAGCCAGCGCGTGGAGTCTCCAGCCGGAACGACCAACGAGCCATCGTGGCTCGGCGAGCGGCTTCGCGCCACTCGCGCACATCCTCGGGCGGAGGGCGAAATCCGCTCTCCGCCCGGGAGTCAGCCACTCGCCGATAAACTTCGGCGAGCACTTCCGCCTCCAAATCCCACGGGGGAGTTCCGGCCAACGCGCATGCCACCTCCGTAGAAACGGTGCGGTAACCGCGTATGGCTCTGACCGCCATTACCCTCTGAGGGCGCCAGAGGCGTACCCTATTCTGGGCGGTCAGAGCCGCCGCCCACACCGGTGCACCGTACAGTGCCATTGACCGGACAACCCCCGTGTACAGCCGTCTTGTCGCGACGCTGGGTCCACCCATATTGGGCAAAAGTCGCCCTAGGGCAGACGCAGCGCCGACCAGCTTTGGAGCAAGCTGTCGGAAGTGCTCGTCGAAGAGCCACCTCCCGTCGAGGATCAGGCCCAGATATTTCATCTGGGCCCGAACCGGTACGAGGACCGAGTTGACCACGATTGAGGCGCCAGGGGGTGGACCACGACGGGGCCCATGAAATAACAGGGCCTCCGTCTTATCTAGGGCCACCCGTAAGCCCAGCGCCTCAATGCGCCCGACCACCAGGGAGACTCCCCCTGTGGCCAGGCGCGCCGCCTCTTGGAAGTTTGCCCCCCGGGCTGTCACCAGTGTATCGTCTGCGTAACAGATTACACCCAGCCCGGGGGGGAAATCGGCGCGAAGGGCCCAGTCGTACCCTATGTTCCACAAGAGGGGTCCAAGAACAGACCCCTGTGGAACACCGCACGACATGGGCCGACTCCTCAAATTACCTTCTCGGTCCTCGTACACGACGGTACGCTCCTCTAAATAGTCTGCCACCAGCCGCCTCAGGTACTTTGGCACCCCATGATAGTGGAGTGCTTCCCTGATGCAGCTGAATGGCAGACTATTGAATGCGTTGGCGATGTCCAATGACACCGCCAACAGCACGCCGCCACAGCTCACGGCCTCTTCGGTCACGGCCCTCAGGCGCAACACACGTCCGACAGATCGGGGCCCACCTCGCAGAGGTGCCGGACGATGCGGGCAGAAAGAACCCTCTCAAACAATTTGCCCGCCTCGTCCAGCAGCACGATGGGCCTATAGGCCGCGACCGAATCAGCAGGCCGTCCCGGTTTCCTCAATAGGACCAGCTTCCCGCTCTTCCAGCACTCAGGGAAGCGTCCCGACGCCAAGCTAGCGTCGAACACCTCCCCGAGGCGGTCTGCCAAGTGGTTGAGGGCCAGGGCCAGCACTCGGGCCGGTACCCCGTCTGGCCCAGGGGCGGTGTTCTTGAAACCCTATACCAACCCGTCTGGCCAGCGTGGTATAGTGGACCAAAACCTCCTTTCTAAGGAGAGGCCTATGTCCAGCAGTGGACTACTAAAGGCTGTTGATATGATGTGATGTGAATTTATTAGAAGTCATCATCAGCTCCATTATACACTCACTCCTGTGACGAGCCTGTTGGTTTAGTGATTAGTGACCCCGACTACTAAACCGTAGGTTTTGGGTTCAATTACTATTGGGAGAAGTAGTGTGTGATGAGCACGGTCATTTGTTCTGTGTCTGGGTGTAATTTATTGATACGCCTGTCTACCCCTTTGGTGGTAAAATAATAATGTACCTCACACATCTCACACACGGCCGTCTAATCCCAAACTAGGCAGAGCCTGTGCTATGGTAACCAGACTGCTGATAAACATGTTTTTAAATACATACATTAATATGTAAAAAACCGAACGAACGAACGAGAACGAGAACGAGGTCCGATTGTGGTGTGGAAGGAAATGCAACCTGGAGTAAGTGGAGCTGGGCGCAACGGATTGCAGTATACCTGTAATAGGAAATAATATTAACACTAGTCGGTCACCGCCTTCTAGGAGTCGCAGCGTGATATTAAAGAACGTATCGTCTCTCAGGAATCTTCGAATGAAAAAAGGTTTTTTACATATTAATGTATGTATTTAAAAACATGTTTATCAGCAGTCTGGTTACCATAGCACAGGCTCTGCCTAGTTTGGGATTAGACGGCCGTGTGTGAGATGTGTGAGGTACATTATTATTTTACCACCAAAGGGGTAGACAGGCGTATCAATAGCCCGCCGAATAAATTTTAGTATACAAAAAGTTTGTCCTTATTATTACCATATTATGTGTAATTTACACATATGTTATTACATACAGACAATAATAGGGATAAGCCTCTTGCTGTCAATCGGACAAACATATTTGTAAATAAACATAAGTAGGTAAATTAAAAACTATATATGGTATGTGGTTAGGTAGAGCGGGGAATTCAGTAGACAGTAAAGCTGATCGCTGACGAGTCTTAAGGAGTACTCCCAAGCTTACAACTGGGTCGTAGGTCCTAGTTACCGTCGCGGTATTCCCCCATCTATCAAATGGACCCGGCTATTGAAATAGTTAGACCACGACCCTTAGTAAAGACCCGTAGTCCAACTAGTTGAACAAGCAGCTGGACCACTGCCCCGTTGAGTCATCTTATATAGTCATCAGTAAGTATAGTTCTTTGTTATAGGTGGATAGATGGTCGGACTTTCGTAGCGAAAACTCATCCGTGGACGTAGAAATACTTTTCGCTGTGAATTTATTTATAAAAAAGGAGCTTTAATTGCAATAAACTCATCTTAACAAAAATATTAGCTAACACACAATTTCTATATAAAAGATTTTAACAGCTCATAATAACTTACCAACAAAGATTTCTCCTTTAGGATACGCATCCAAAGGCTCATCATGATACATCAGCTTCCTGTTATCCAACGTGAACCATCTACGTCGATGGGCATCTGAAGGTCTCGGTCCTGTCTTCCAGAGCCAGCCTTCACGAGTGAAGTCTTTAGGAAGACGGAGAACGAGGTCCGATTGTGGTGTGGAAGGAAATGCAACCTGGAGTAAGTGGAGCTGGGCGCAACGGATTGCAGTATACCTGTAATAGGAAATAATATTAACACTAGTCGGTCACCGCCTTCTAGGAGTCGCAGCGTGATATTAAAGAACGTATCGTCTCTCAGGAATCTTCGAATGAAAAAAGGTTTTTTCAAATACGAGTACGAAGATATCGAGTTTAACCAAAGTGCACCACACCACCACACCAACAGCCTGTAATAGTCCACTGCTGGACATAAGCCTCTCCTGAGAAAGGAGGTTTAAAGTAGTTCGTATTCTTAATCCGTGCAAAGTCTCATTATTCTTCGATCAAATATAATCGAACTATGCATTAGTCTTATTCAGATTCACAATCATACTACAAACTACTTGAAGAAGGAATTATTTTAATTGCGATAAATTTTAATTGATAAACAAATGCGACAATGTAGAATTTTAATTTATAAAATTTAAAATTCTACATTGTCGCATTTGTTCTTACTTAATAGTATTTTTTTATTTTATCCTCTAAAATTTATATCGACATATATGCTAGTTGGGCTAGTCATTTCTGTCTCACTAAGTATAGTAGTGATGTCAGGGATTGTTTTGAACATTTAATTATATGTGAGGAAAATCTTACAAGACCACTTACATTTAATTTCAACTAGGTACTAAACAACATAACCATGAATCATAACAAAACAAAATAACTAAAGAATGTCCTTGGACTTTCTTACTTGATCTTCTTCATAGGTTATACCTAGGATCAGCTTACCAGTTAGTTTAATGACTGATTTTAAACTGACTTATTCCTACTTCAGACCAAAATAACTACAAATTATAATAAATATGTTTGATTTAATGGTACAAAGCAGAGTGTCTGATGTATGTAATTTCCGTTCTTGCCAATACAGATACAGTGTTTTTCCACATCCATATAAACCATTTCATCTAATTATATTATAAATAAATAATAATAACTTGTACAAATAGAACACGTAGTGGTATTATTTTATTTTGAGCATAAGTGCTCCGTTTCCTACACAATAGGTATATACAAAAAGCTAACTAAACATACAAAATACGGGTAATGTTATGTTTAGTTCATTATCATATCGCGATCGTAAAATTTTATACAAATTCCTTAAAAGAATCTCTCAAGGTTTGTGGGACGGATTTCCATATTGTGTTTTTAACTAGGCCTTTTAATTTATTTGTGAACCCGTAGATGTTGATAAGTATGGCATTTAATACGGATTTCTAATCTTTACTTGATATGCGAATGGCAATGAGTGTAGAATGAATAATACGTAGGTCTTCGCTGTTATCAGCAAAATAGTTAGAAAGTAATTAAATTTTTAAAAAAATATTTTGTTGTTGTTGGTTCGCCTAAGCTAACGAATATCTGACTATTTACTTCATTTTTATTTTATTTATCTATTATAACAAAAATTTTTTTTTTTACAATTTGATAACTGTTTGTTTTACTTATATTTTGTTATATTGTAGTTCCTTCTAATAATACTTCTGTGATTTTATACTGTTATTGAAATAGGAAATACTTTAAATCTAAATTTAAAATTAGTTTTTTAACTATAAAAGATTTCAGTTTTTAAATAACACAATACTCGTATTACGCACACATTTCGTAATATTTAACTAACTGTTAAGGCATTCTCGATTCTATTTATCTTGGCTAACTTTTTATTACGTCCAATGTCGAGTTTGTTACAATACCGAACAATATTATTATGTTTGATTCACAGGTAGTTTTTTTTGTTTTTGTAATATTTAGACATTATTAACGGACTTCAAAAAGGTAGACACGCGGTATTAAACTCACTCAAATAATTTTTACTACGATTACAATATAATAATCACATTTAAAAAATCGAAACAATAAAAAATGATAAGGGGATTATAAAGCTATGCAGGTACGAAACACGCCCCACCAGAAAACGCCCATAGTTTTAATAGGATTTTTTGTTTGGTTTTGCTTGCGCTTTCCTTAAATAAGTAATCATAGATCATAATGAACCCTAACTTAAAATCAAAAGTGAAAAGGTACCCTATGCCTTTTTGTAAAGATGTTATTTCCGAAGGATTGAAAAATAACTTGTATGCGAGTGAAGCCAACTATTTGAATGGTATTATTAGTATTGCAACTAACTGAATTGATTTTTTATTTAACTAATTGAGTGGGTAAACAAGCACCAAACCTGATTATCAAGCAAAAGCAAGCGGTACTTTTTTGTAATTGTAATTATATTTTATACTAACATTAGTATGTAATGTTTAAAACAAATGATTACTAACATAATATGGATTTTTTTCGGAAATAACTTATTATTATTATTAAACTTATACTAGTAACATTCCTTAGTTACACTAAAGCCTTGGAGCACTGATTGAAGCTATGGCATTATTGCCAAAAAAACAGCATTATGCTTGCAGTAAGCTCTGTAATTCTCTGCTCTGTAGCTCTGTAACTAATTACTATTCTCCGTAAGAGTCAGGGCAGTTGTTGTTTCGTTATAAAACTATGGTAATTGCGCTCACCAGTTACTAATAACTTCGGGATCCTCGTGGTATACGTAGATATGCCTGGTGGAACCGTCTTTCATGAAGGTCAGTTGCATGGAGTTCATGTGTCCAATCTTGGCAGGCGCGAACGCAACGTTCAGCTCGGACAGCTTGAGTACACCCTTAGGTTCTTTATGCTCTCTCACGTGGTATCTGTCAAAATAAACAAATATGTTATTTTTGCTCAAGTAAAAACTTTTTTTCAGTAGTGATGTATTTTTTGTTAAAGAACCCCTTTATAGAGACAATAGGAACAAAGTAGTTTTAACATATGTTTAAGTGTAGGAGAGTAAGTAAAACCTTCTATCTCAAATTCCTAAAGGAATGGTGCGACAGTATGCTCTCAGGTATGTATTAAATATCTACTCTGATTTAAATAATATCCATAAGTTCATGAGGAAACTTTTAAGTGTGTCAAAATAATAAGAATAATATTTTCGGACATTGACACAAAACGCCATCTAGTTTCAAACTAAGCAGAGCTTGTAATATGAAAGCTAGATGGACTGAAAATATTTATAATATAGATATCAATCTCCTGAAAGAAACCTGCTTGTTGTTTTAGTATTATTTAAATAAATATCTAATAATCAAGGTATTCCTAAATGTATTCAATATTTAGTTAAACTTAGGAATTACCAAATGATCGAATAATAACATGTTGAGGGACGTGAAATAGTATTTAAGTAACATTTATTAGGTACTAATTTTATTTTATATAACTCAATAAAAATGTTTTAACGAACTGTAAAACACTTTTCGTTGCAAACGTTACAAACTCGAAAATAACTGAAATAAGTTCGAGCGTAAAAAGACTTGAAATAACTTTCATTGCTAATATTTTACCGTAGGAACGACGGTTGTAGGAAGGTTGTAGGTGAAGATCGCACTCTAGTCTCTATGGTACCTTTAGTTGTATGGATATAAATTAACTGAATGAGACGTATCAAATGAAATTATTATTAGCCTGAAAGTAATTACAACAGTTCTGCAGAAAAGTATTAAGTTATTAAGCAAGAACACTGATTAGGAAAAAGTAATTTGAAACTGAAATGACCTTCCTTCTGAATGACAGTATTTGTGTTGTTGTTGAAATAAATTAATATGAAATGATCGATGTGAAGTACAACTTGAAACTACTATCCCTAATAGGCTTTGCTAAAATAATTAATCATATACTTTAGTGGAACCACACTCACGATGTGCTGCATATTCTTTAACCAGCACCTCTCAATCTAAATAGTTTATGACTAACCACAGATAAAAAATATATTTATATGACGTCTTTGGAGAATAGTTGTTGATGTGAATTAAACTTAGGTAGGTGATAAACGAATTCATGGGAATTTTAAAAGTATGTTACGTTATCAATAATATTTATCTACTACACTATCTATAAATTTGATTTTTTTTTTAATTTTCTGTCATTACAGAATCCATAACCTACTAAAATAATCAAATAATAGGCTATCTAGGAGTAATTAAAATGTTATTGGGTTCCTGTTATAGACAAATAAACGTTATTTTTATTTATTTATTAAACTGTCTTTATCTACAACTTATATTTGTTGTTAACATAACCAGTAAGCGATGCTGATATAGTACAATTTAATTTATTTAAACATTACTTAAATAGGGTTCTTTACATGTAAAGGGTATTGTAGCAAATAGGAGCTTAACTTGCTATTTAATCAAACGACGCGACGTAGCGGTGACGTGTGTATAGAGAATGATTGCATTCGGCCGATAAGAACTGATACGAATCTTGTTCCGTCGCGTCGCTGCCGTCATAAGCAGATAAGAGCATACCAAACAAAACACCGCTAAAGGAATTACGATTAAGTCCCATTTATACTGTTAACTATATACCTACGAGTACGTATAGTAAGAATGTAACATTAAAATCGTTTTCTGGGTCTCTAAATTATGGATTAACTAAATACACTATAATAATAGCATCCATACGTGAAGAGACTATTTTGATCGCCAAACTAGTAAATAATGCTATTATTTTGGCGTTTTAGAAAACGATTTTTTTAAAACCTACCTAGAGAACGCCTTTTTTCTACAAATGTGGGATAAGTAATAATTAAAATTTCAATAACTTATATTTCAAAAAAATGTACAGAAGTCTGCTTTTTGGGAATGGTACATTTTTTAGTGTTTTTTTTCGAATAATTTCAGTTCCATTACAAAATCAGCTACTTCAACAAAAACAATTGGTTTGACCTTGCTACTGCTATGGTTAAATATTTGTATAAAGAACACTCATAATGTAAGTACTTATATGTATATCATCTAAAAATGTTTCTTAACAGTTTTGTTAAATAGCACATAACGTTATTAACACAAACATAAATATACATGCCAGTATGAAATAACGTGCTTATAGCAATGATTCTGTTTAAAAAAAGTATAAAATAAATATTACACCGATTATCATATTAATGAAACCATTAAGAAATGAAACTAAAGAATGGGGTCCTTTTAAGGTTCAAATCAATACAAAAACAGAACATGACTATATGCAACGCGGTGCAGATGACATTATAAAGAGAATAATAAATAACAGACCATTGAATTACAGCACATGATAATGACGTATGATGACACCAACATATATGTTTATTACCTAGCCTAGTTTTTCAAACTACCGTAAATTTTTAATGTTGGAATTCCGTTAAAATTCCGCTTTCGTTCTTACCTCAAGGGACCAAAGTTTTTGACGCGGAGGCGACCGATCAACCGATCGAGACAACCAGTTGTACGGCCACAGCCGTCAGTAGCGGGATGATACCTAAGAACCAGTCCGGATATGTTTAAGCTAAATTACTACGACATAATTAGCTTCATTATTTGAAATCACACGTAAAAAAGGTATTCTACGCATCGAATCAATTTAGTTCTATTTCTTTTTTTAAGTTTGAACCGAGTTTTGCCATGATCACGTGATTTGGTTGTAAACGCAAGTAAAACCTCTATAAATGACTTGTTGACTGAGCTCCTCTTATCTAGTTGTTCACTATTTGACAATGTAAACATGGTGCAGGGGGATTACTCACTATTGATTGCAGGAAAAGAATTTTAAAACGTCAGCATGACTATAGTGTATGTTAAATGTAAACAATGTTGTTATAATGTATTTTGTTTTCGTCTATGGTTTTCCTATGTATTACTATAAATACACTTCATGTATTATTATGTTTCCTAAGCTCGAATCCGATTACGTAAATAACTGTACCTAAATGACTGTACACTTGACTGTGTAATTCTATAGTTCTGTTTTTATACAAGTGCAAAATGTATAATATACCTACTTACGACTATATCACCCATAATTGAACATTATTGTATGTACAAAGTATAAAATACTTTAAACATATTCATGTTTGCTAACAACGACGGGACGTCGTCGCGACACAACGAAACATTACCTAACAATACTCGTACAAGGTGAAGGATGTCTTTCATCACAATATCATCGTATAAGTAGTTTATATGTGTAGTCTAAGCATGACATAGTAACTGTCTATTATAATACATGAGCTGTTGACTACGTCAGAGAATTTGTAATCGTAACAAAGCACAATAATGTGTGCCTAAAAAATTAGATCAAAAGTGTCAAAAATATTAGATATAGCTTAGTTACCGTGGCAAACTGTCTAATGCGGTTAATAATTAGGTAGTCAGTCAATATTTATGAAAGGCTTGATATCAAAAAGAGGTGTGGAACTTTTCGTAGTATGTACCTACGTCACAAACTTAGCAACAATTTTTCTACGAAATCTATTTTATCATGATTTCGCCATTTCAAGATAAACACAAAGCGTGCCATCACTGAGTTGGTACATTGTCTTTAACAGTGACAGTTTTATTGTTTTATTTAACTAGTTCAGCACGTTACCAAATAACGTAAAGGATTCGTGTTAAAAAAATATATCAAACTATTATTTCACAATATTGGGCAATTTTAAACTTTGTGTTTATGAAAACGACAAAAAGAACGATCTCTGAGGTCACTCAGTTTTTTAAATTCTTTTTAACCGTGACAGTCTTATTTGATATTTAATACTAGCTTATCATGTTCTCAAAAAACGTATACGGCTTGTCCGAGAATAAAAGATCAAATTATTATTTTACAATATTAGGCAATTTTAAAACTGTGTGGGAAGTAAAAAAGATTCGGTTCCTTTACTTTACGTTTTTGGAACAACTGTCTACCCGTGTCTACCAGTTCTTCATAGCCATTCAATATTATTGTGTGTTTTGCATTTAAATAAACTATAATATTGTTGGTGAATGTTATGAGTGAAGTAGTGATTTGATTAATAATATCTCATGATCACCAGCTACCATTAAATAGTAAAATTAGCATTTTCTAAGTACTAATGATCTATGAATTGTATAGTGAAACGGCTCAATATAGAATGTTATGTACAAGCACATGTACATGTACATGACGAATGAGAAACTACTTGTTATTTACAAATTTAAGTGATCAAGCACACAAACTATTGAAACAAAATCTGATGTGTTGCTTGGTTTTATGAACCACGAGCCAGACATTAGTTACAAAAATACTATTTAGCTTGGTTATACACATAAAGCTTTTTATAAAAAAGGTACTTGATCATATTGACCGCATTCGTCCGATATGTATATTAAAACACACATGTGTTATCGAACATAACATCGAATTCGTCCTTATTCGCCGATAGGGAATGCGAGCGACCAAGGGTTAAGTGTTTCGGTGAATTGGTGGTCGAATGCGGACAACGACCAAATATAATAGTGTCATTATGTTCAGTTAACGATACATTTTGACTCACTTAAGCGTGTCCTCGTTCTCACTTAAGATGAACTTTCTCAATTGATATCGGCTATCTTCTTTGCCTCGCTTCATCAGGAACCCTTCCATAGTTCCTGAGAGATAGCTTTGCCGCTCTGGATGGCAAAATTCTTCACGTTCATATTTCGCACGGATCCACTGTTCAATGAGGACTCTGCAAATAATCAGATAACCATATAATGTACATTATTTTGACTGAAACAATTATTGAGAAAATAATTAAATTCAAATAGGAAGGTAACTTCCGAACTCCCCTGTGACACCCTCTAGCATAGGCATTGATGATGTGGAAAACTTAACGAACGACGTGAAAGTACATTAGTACATTTTCTTCAAATACTCGTGTATTTGAGGAATGATGGTGATTTTTTTTTAATTTTCTTTATTTGGCTATTGAGCGCTTAGGGCTATTTCACAAAAAAATAATCGGGAATGTCTTTTTTCATTGTAGTAACCATGATACTGAGGGCAGGAGAAGCATTTTCTCTGTCAACAGTTCAAGACAACAGATTCAAGTCTGCATTATAAGACAGTTTCAGAACAACAGATTCAAGTCTGCATTATAAGTTTGTCAAAGTTTATGCATTCTAAATTAGTGCCTGATTTAGTATCCTCTATCCTGGGCCTCAATTTTGCTATTTTATGTTAACGTACAAGTCACTGTCATTTAATTGACACGCTATTGAGATACCATTGATTTCGGTCAAAAGATCGGTATTCTACTAACACGTAGTGGCCATGGCTCATTAATAGTGATATTACCAATATTGCATTATCTGGAAAATTAAATTTATCATTTCCTTACAAATTTAAAATGTACCGTTTACAAAGACATCGACGACATAAGTATCAGTGGCAGTTCAGTGACAATTTATCGGGAAGCCATTGGTCTTACATAGTTAGAGAATACGAAAAGTTCTAAACTTTTCCAACGACAGTCTTTTGATACAGTATTTATATAGCAGAATTGAGGCCCTGGATACTTGCTTACTATTCGGGATTCGCCTGGATACTTCCTTATTATTCGGTATACAATCGAACAGCTGGATAGTTGCCGGATATCGTTATATCAAAGGTCCTTATCCTTTTATGTGAGTAAGGCACATGTTCCCGAGTATGAGGAGAGCTGAGTTAAATATTGTTATTTTTTTACAGATAGACTATTTTTTCCTTGAAGAAAATAGTCTTAATAGAAAATTTGGGTTATAGGAATGTGTGTAAGTAGTCCTATATGTGTAGTTTAGTCGAGAACATCTAAAACACTAGATGACTAGGTTTTAACGGATATCGCATTTTGTGATAATTGATATTGTCATAAAGCGAATGTCTGAGCGAGTTACTCAGTAGATTTGTAATACCTTTGCGTTGAAACTACTAGACAAATGTAGATAAAAAAATAATTTAAAAAAATAACTTGTTTTCCAAATAAATTGTTGAACCAAGGAGAATGCAAAAAATAATGATTGTAAAATAGTGTGATAAATTTAAATTATCGGTTAATTATCTACATGAATCGATAAAATTCAATAACAATGAATAATGGATACCGATTATCATGTTATACAAGTCATTTAATAATTACTTTACAAGTGATATTTAATTCCACTTTTAAGGTATTCCTTGAGTGCAAACCACATGACGGTGATGTGACTTTTGATTAGGTTATAACTTTATTATCTACTAGAAAGAATATTGTAGCTTGGCAATCAAAAGGGAGTGGGCGATGATTTTTATTATCGTACTAGCTTTTATCCGCGGCTCCGCCCGTGTGTATGGCGGTTATCGTAATAAAAAGTATCTAATGTTACTCGCTGATAATGTAGCTTTCTATTGGTGAAATAATGTTTAAATTCGGTTTAGTGGTTTAGGCGCGAAAGCGTTACCAACAAACAAACAAATTCACTTTCACATTCATAATATATGTAAGTATGGATTACTAGCGTTTAGTCCACAACTTTAGAGGTGTGCTAGTGTTTAGTTTCCACAACTACTCTATACTTACTGTGGATCATTTTTATTAGGTCTTCTGTAACATGGCGGGACTCTTTCTTCGTATTTGTTCTTGGCTGCGTTGTTGCCCACCTCCTTCATTCTTTGCACCTGCGAGTCCTCCCAGCGATCAAGTTTTAGGTGTTTCACTTTGCTTATGTGTGCTCCCATGCCGCGGTGAATGCTCGCACACCGCATGCAGATAAATATGCCGAGATTGTATGACGCCCAGTCCGGTTCTGCAAAAGATGACGGAGAAAGGTTAAGATTAACATAAATAAATAGGTTCTCAGGGTACTACCATGCTTCGGCCCTAGGCAGCGAAGTAGTGGCCACATATAAAATTATGCTGATCGACCAAATAAATGGGAAGTCACATATAACTTTTTAAGGAGATTGGAAGGATGTGTTGACTAAAGATAAACATTCGATCAAATGCCTATTGTGTTGATAAATTTATTTCATTGTCGGCTCGAAGGTGGCTTGCCAACATTGCATAAATTAAATACACGCGTTACGTTACCCCGTACTATTGTTTTAAGTACATATGTACTCAACTATTGAATGGTATTTTAATCCCGCGATACGATTACGCTACAACAAAATGTTACTACTGCCATAGAGTAAGTTACTATTTTATAGTACTCCGACTCACGTATTAACGCAGACACTACTAGAAATTCAGAGTTCTTTCAAAGAAGTTAAAAGATTGTTAATATTAGTACTTAATGTTATAAAAAATTGGTCAATTAAGATGGGTACACTTTAAAGTTTCGATTGTACGATTTTCATTAATATTCGTCAAGTTGACTTTCTCTGGTATATGGTATATATTCAACAAACTTTCTCTGGTATATTTTCAACAATAATGAAGCAGATCTAATAAGTTTTACAAGTCCAATAAAGACTTATACGCTTTAATTGTATAATTCCTTAAGTCATCGAATAATGTAGACTCTTCTTACTTTTTATTGAAGAGGAAAGTCTGTCTCAGACTCAGTGGGTCTGACATGTAATAAGGAATTTAGAAAGTGTTTCTAAGTATTTATTGAATACTATTTATTTGACGTTTGAACTCGATCGCTTTAGTTCGAGCCGTAATAAATGTGATTTATACGATTATAAAGTACATAAAGCTAAAAATGTTTGCGTCATGCATTGAAAACTAAAATATTACTTGAACATATTTTTGTCGTTATCAAAACCACGGTACTATTATAATACAGTACTCCAACTTCATACAAACGGACGAAACGTGAGCTATACCTACGCGCCTCGATCTCGGGGTGCGCTCGGGGCGCAGACAGTCACGGCTGTGCCGCAGTGTCGAATGGACGGTGTGTTGTTTTTTTAACAATAACCGCGCGATTTTTTCTCTAAAAATCAGTTAATATGCCGAGTAGGAAATATTGTGCTGTTTTTGGATGTATGAATTCGTCAATAACGCATCCAGACATAAGTTTTTTTAAATTACCTAGAAACTCTGAAAGGTAAGACTATAAAATAATTTTACTTACTAGTAGGTACGTACATGTGTGTCTTTTTAATGGATAAGTATTTCCTTTTATCTCACGAAAAAAAAGGTGTTTGGATTAATAAATAAAGCGAATAGAGTAACGGAAAGTTATTGAGACGAGTGAAATAGGTAGTTATATGCGGTTCTGAACATTGATATAATACTTGTGTTGTTTTAACTCAATGGTTCTGAATGAATCATGATACGGTAGGTACCTACCTACTTACGCTTGTGTTTAAACTTCGGTGCATAATTCGGTGTTTGCATAATTCAAAGTAAAGACGTTGTATTTTATTATTAATAATATTTGTTTATTATCTGTGTGTATGAATAACACTAGATTTTTTTTTTACCGTCTGTGTGTCATTAGATAGTTTTCGAAATTTTCACAAAGTGTTTCTGCTGCTACTATAACAACATATACCACTAAAAACTGGTTTTATTTTCTCGGTATTAACAACAACAGCTAGACTAATGTATAATATTTAGATGTTTGAGGGTTGTGATTTTAAAACATTCGTAGTCAGCTGTTCAGCTTTTTAATAATTAATTAATTTTTTAGGTACCTAATTTATAGAGACGTTAATAAGCTGAGATAAAAAGTTACTTACTCGTCAGCTGTTTCTTGCATTCTAATTGAGTAGGTAGGTAGGTGTTGGAGTTTCTAAGGATTGGAGTTTTGTAACGCGTAAGGAGAAAGCACATTTTTTTTATTCTAAAGAAGGATTTTTAAGCTATTGAATCAAGAAATTCTCAAAACCTGACGAAAAATACCTGTCACCACGCAGATTTTTTTCTTTAAAAAAAAAAATGTTATGCAATAGCTTTACCGCGGCAGTCTCCGAGAGTGCCACATGTATTTTTTTTTCAGACATCTTCAATGGTTGCAACTGATCCGGCGAGATGATTTGGAAAACAAACCTAACTTTAGTTCCTACCAAGTTTGTGAAAAACATTTTAATTTGGAGGATGTATTACATTCATCAAATAGAAAACTTTTAAAAAAGAATGCCCTAAAATTGTTGATGCTGCCAAGCTAAGCTAGTACTGATCCAGGAGTCCCCCTTAAAGAAGATAAACAAACCCAAACTGCTCCGTTGGTAGGAAATGAAAATAGTACACAGACTGAAAATGCAACAAATAAAATCTTTGCTCAAACCTCAACGAGTCTCTCTAGCAACACTCCAAGAAAAAGAAAATTGAAACTTGAACTCCTCCAAAAAAAAATAAAATAATTAAATCTATCAATCAAAAAACAACACGCATTTTTATTGAACACTTCCTATTCAATATACAAAGTATTTCATTTATTTATATAAAAAGGATATTTACAATCACAAATCTAAATAGAAACAGAAAGTAGGCAAATATAATTAAAATACTGGCAACGGGCAGCCCTAACGCATGTTTACGTACCGCGCGGCAGTAGGCATTTATTTCTATCATGCGGCCGAGTTACAATACTGTATTATAATTATACCGTGTCAAAACATTATACGTAGGTGCCGATACGATAAGAGTGCTGCAAATCGTCACACTACTATGACGTAGAGTGTATGTACATAACTGATCAACGTCATAAGCGAAAATTCGAATTTACATCTAGGTATTTTTCCAATAACCAGGATATTAGTATTTTGTTCATCATCGTTAGTTAAGTACATATGTTTTGTATTTGTGCATGTGTTTCATGCAGTATATGAATGGATTAAGAATACCTCTTTCTGTGAACTGTTTGTTACTACTAAAAACGTACTTCGCGATGGTCGAACTTAAAATAGAACTGGGTCCCCGCTAAGTTGGCCGATGTGCAGTCTATCAAACTTAAATTCTAATTGTTGGTTGCTGAAAAGATTTATAATAGATAGTGTTTTCAATTTTTTACGTTTCACACAACATCCGTGTTTATAAGCATACACAACACACCGACACGACGTCACAGTGCCTCACGCAAACAGTCGCATTTGGCCTCTGCCATTCGTAAATAACAAAACATCACGTCACGAGACTAGGGTAGGTACCTGCTACATGCCAATTTCCTTTTCAATTGCTATTTTAACCTAACATAAGAACTGGCTAAATCGTCGTTTACGTCGTTGAAACATAATGTAATTAACCGTTATGACTTATAAAGAATCTAGGCTAAGACTATAAAAACCCTTAAGAAATTATCACCTTAGTTAGATTTATTTAGGTACATTTTAAGTTAAACAGCGTTGCACTATTTTTAGAGATTTTGTTGCTCTTCCTTTGTTTGCAAAATAATCTGCTTTTTATTTGAAGATCAAATAAAAAAAATCAAGAGAAATCACCATTCATTCTTAAGAAAGTTGGTTCATTAAATTCAACCAATAACTTTATTAAAGAGTTATTTAATGAAGGTTACCAGTGCTTGTTTATTATTATTCTCACCGTGATATCGCCATTGTATATAATCAACCTGTTTGTAAAAAATACTATTAAAAAGTTAATTTTAAAAAACATTAAAATGGAAGAAACAATGTTACCTAAATAGACGACTGTACTTATGCGAAGCTGGAATGGGAATTTATCCGAATGTACTTAGTATTTACTTTAATCACTGAAGGTTATCGGTTTTTATTACTTTAGTAACAAGTTGATAATTATGCTAAATTTAGCGTAAACTTATTTGCTAAGTAAATTTTTATAATATTTGTTCAGTAATTTTCGTTGAATAACCTTTAACTAAGTAAATAGAAAATATAAAAAATACGCATTTAATCGCATGACCGCCTTGTTGGTATGGTAATCAAGTCACTTTTTACTATCGTGTCAATAGTTCAAAGCGGTATGACTTCATATCTAACGATTGACTAAACTCTTACTTTCGTGGTAGATTTGTACTTTAATAATTATCTTTGAAAACTATCACCACCTTCAATCGTCAACAACATGAAGAGTTGTAATACGCTGTACTCCTCATTCCTGAATTTTCTATCAATAAGGGTGGTATTCATTCGGTGTTAATGACAGAGTTCTGAGGTAAAACCGTAAAAAATACAATCGAATTAAAAACTTCCCCGTTTTATTTTTGAAGTCGGTTAAAAATATTAAAACGAGTACATAAGAACGCATGCAAAAACGCATTTTTTTAGATATAATAAAAAAAACGATTCCTGTTAAAGAAAGAACAGTCATGCAATTAAGAGTGTATTGATAGGCCAACCTTTTTAGGATACCACATTCTCCGGCTTTCAGGTAATTTTGTACCAACGTCAGGAAGAAGCATGAAACAGAACCCTGAGATAACCCTGACCGTCAACAAACAGAAACTATGATTCTTTGAGGCTGCAAGCATGTTTACAACCTGATATTGCCCAGCCGAGTCACTTTTTGACTCGGCTGGGCAATATCAGGTTGTAAACATTTATGGTTTCGACTTTACGCAGACAGCAGATAGCGACAGCTAGGGTAACCTCTCATAAATAAGTTTTCTTCCATTAACTTTTGCACACTAATATGTAATGGCACACCAATTCAGCGAATGAGAACACAGAGACAGAATTTTATTCTCGCCGAGGATTTAGCCGCCAAAAATGGTGCCTAAAATGAAATGTGCCAAACGTATGCTTATAATGGTTGATACCGCATAACCGCTCTAACATGGTGGTGTAACATGGGAAAGATATATGGTGCTTCTGGTGTAACTCCCGCATGGTCACCTTTATAACAGTCTATTCAGCAGCAGACATAGAACACCACCCTGCAGTACTGCTCCAAAAAGCGTTGCTCCTTTTCTTTTAGCACTAACTTTTTGTTCACATTCTAAATAAGCCTCTACGACCTATCTTGTAGCTTATCTTGGAGCTCTCTATTTTTGCACTGATCCAGTGTCTCCTTTAGAACGGGCGCTCTACGTCATTTAAAGGGATGGGTAACCCAGAAATGGTATCTGAAATCTTACATTAGTCGGTTTAGAGTTATGGACAACTCTTAAAGGGGTTTATTTATTATGTATGTGAGTATGAGTAAATTATTGTCGTTTTCCTTTATATACACTGTACTGTAGACGTAGGTTTATAGGCGTGTTTAATGCTCTGGTTTCTTTTTCATATTCTGTGTTTGGGAAATTATAAACTAACAAGACTCACTTATTAGTCTTGTTAGTTTATAAGTTTTTAATTCTTAATAGGTGTTAGTAAAAAAATGAATATTCCCCTTTAGTTTGGACGGTCGGTAATCTATTCCTGACACAAATCTAAAAAAGCATAAATCTACTTCTACCCCTGAAACTGTAAAAACTAAAAGTATAGGCCGCCTTAATGGATTGAAATTGGTGTTTTTTTATTATTTACATGTATCAATTCTGCCGTTACATCTACGAGTATCAAAATAACAATATAACATAAAAGACGAGACTATTGTTATGAGTAAAGCAAAAACATAGTTACTTATTATTTACACTATCATAAAGCAAGAACAACATGTTATAATCTATTTCACTGTGTACTAGGTATAACAGTGTTGTTAGCGAGGAAAACCATAAATCTACCTATTCAGTTCGAATACGTAACATGGATTTGAACCAACGCCATCCAGTAGGTAGGTATCTATCTAGACTGAAGTTAAAATTAGGTCACACTCACACGGGCGCAGATGCTCACATCCTATTTTTTTTTATTAGATTGAATTATACTAGGATGTCATAAGCCCGACATATATGTGTTAATTTATTGTTCCAAACAGGAATGAGAAAGCAAAAAGAGACCCTTATAAGATCACTCTTTCGTCTGTCTGTACGTCTGTTGTTACAGGTAACAACCAATTTGCGCCGGATTTACTAGTACAATTAAGTTGTAATTTGATACACATTATATAGGTAAGGTACATTAATAGGCAAACCAACAAAATATAGGGGTCGCTTGTTATTTATTGTTATAAGTCTCACAGGTACGTATTTTTTATTTATTTAAGTAAAAACATGAAAATTAACGATTCCCTCCGATTTATCTTCGAAACTACTAAGCCAAAAAGTATGAAAAAAATACAGAAAACAGACCTCTACTTCATGATTACAGGAAAACCCACATTTCAAGACTAGAAACTATGGTACTGTAACATGTTAAATCTCACAATATTGCGGACAAACTTACATTTGCAATTCATCATACGAAAGCCTTGCCACGCGAGTTCTACTCGTGCTTGACTGTTTTTTTAATATTAAAAACAGTTGTGTGTTGTTATCCTTAACTTCTTAGAAATTCTAGAAATATACACTTAAAAACCACAGCAAAACGACAAGACAGAGAAAGGTGTGTATGGCAAGGATAACTGAATATTACTCAGATAGTTGCGTACCTACTATCCTACTTCATATGAGTCATACGAGTTAGGTTTACAAATAGGTATTTGTATATTAAGTCTCTACGAAAAACAAATTACGTACCTACTGCTGAACGATTGGGGACCCGAGTCATCGAGGGTGTGTAGTATTGTAATGTGAAAATGTGCAAACACTCAAAGGAATAGACTAGGTACATTGTTATTATTTTGTAGTATCAATAACTAGTGAAAATTAGAGCCTACTCAAACATATACACAACAGATTGTTATCTACACAGTAATAAGATATCAGAAAAGATTTTGAAACATCATATTTAGTTGGTAAACTGTGGTCACATGTAATTAATTTATGTAAGTATGGGATAGATTATGATCACAAACACTCAACCATACTGATGTATCGTTGCTACTGACTTATCTGAATGTTTTTAATCATCGTATCATTGCACTAGTGGGTGATTTGTTTTCATTGAATGCATTTTACGTCGAGGTCACTGAACTTCAAAGCATGGACGCATTTACGCCCCCCGCCTATTCACCACCCCATGAAAATACCACGCACAAGGAAAACACTATCACTAAAATTGTTACGAATCACTAAAATAATAACATACCCGAACTTCCACAATCGGCACAAACATTATTGCCACTTTTCTTTTGCAACTCCTGTAATAATTTCTGGTTATGATCTACCATCGTGGAACTTTTGCATCAATAATGAAGACATACACGCTAGCGTACGTCGCTGTCCGAAAGTCGAACACCTCGAACGAACGCGTTCTTTGCCACTGCGCGAGGGAGCCGAGGGAGCGAGCGAGACTTCGACCGACGCGCGGCGAATCGGTTCAACAAACGCCATTTCGTAGGTAAGGAACGCCATTTCATTCACACACATTCGTGTTCGGTAGGCATGAATGAGATAGAAAGAGATGTCTAGTTTCGGTATATGAATGAAACCAGTGTGTAGTGGATGGTAGTGGATACTCGTAAAATCCGTTTGTGTATGTGTGTGATATCGTAGTAAGTACGTGATGCGATCATGCTACGCGAATACAAGCAGCACCCGTCTGGTGTACCTACATGACAATGTACGTTTCAATACTACGTAGGCATATAGGTAATACGAGTTCGTCTACAGATCGTTCTCACCCTAGTCAATAAGATATCTTATGTAGGTAGGATAGACGAATGTACAAATGTATTTAACGTATTCTACTATTGGGAAACAGGAACCGTTGCAGTCAATGAGATTAAATGTGTCAATTAAAATGCGTTATTTTTTATCACCTATTATTCTGCCGACTTCGATCGCAGACTGACTAAACCGTTGGCATGCACACAATTTCCGGTTGAGTTTTGGTGACTATTTTAGTGCGGTATGGTAATTTCATGCGATGTTATTCAATGTGTAGTAGGTAGGTTATGGTCGTGTCATTGTATTATGCAAAATACACTAATGGTTTATAAGTCTTAATACCACATACTATTACAAATAAGTCATGGTAATGGCAGATAATAGTCGGTAGATACTAATATTAGTCTATCACTAACAAAAATGTAGAACGAGACATGGAAATTATTGCTATTTTTAAATCCTAATCATATAATGAAATGATTGGTTTTAGTCATTGCGATTTCACCTGTAGTGAATTGGTCATAGACAAAGATATTAATGACATCAAAATTTATCAAAATTCTTTTTATCAAAGATTACGACCCTTTTTCTTTTCTTTTATTAGTCACAGGTGTGATTATTTGATTTTTGACAGGGAATTGTGGTTTTATTCCATCTGAAAATCCAATTTGAAATCGTCTCCTGTGGTTTACATCGTGCCGCCGCGTGGTATTTTCATAGGACGGTAAAGAGATAAGGACAAGGGGCTCTTGCACTTGTGTGCATCTTTGTGAGCCGGAGTGTATCTTGAAAAAAAAGAGAGAAAAAAGGTTAAAAGCGCCCTCTGGTATAAATAAATTTTAGAATTGAACATTTCTCAGCGCTTCGCCGTTTCTTTTGTTTAAATAATGCCATGATTAATAGTAATGCTCCTTGATTAGGCTTTTTGAAATAATAACATTGTTTTATAACTTATCATTAGATTAAAACTTTTTTTATTAAATAGGTATCTACACTACCATATATTATATCTGTGCAATAATCCATAGTTAAAAAAGACAATTGTTTTAATTTTATGTGAAAATTAATTAGGCACCTAGTTATAATTATCTATATCTATACAAATAAATAAAATTGGAGTGTCTGTTTGTAATATTAAAATAACCGCTTTTTACTAAATGCATATGTATGTTTACACGGTACATATGCCAAAATAACATTTTTTACAATTTTTGTCTGTCTGTTTGTTGCGGGTAATCTCTGGAACGGTTGGACCGATTTCGACGGGACTTTAACTGGCAGATAGCTGATGACATAATGAGTAATTTAGGCTACTTTTTTTTAAACTAGCTTCGCCCCGCGGCGTTGCCCGCGGTTATAACAACAAACGCGGGTAACACTGCGGGTCTCAGCTAGTAATTAATAAGATTATACGAATGTTTTACTTGTAAGGTCCCTCGAATGTGTTACCATGTTTTACAAACTACGGTATTCTTACATTTTTATATAGTCAATATATTATTCGGTTTTGGCACGTAAATGATACTTTTACTTATTTGTTGTACTGGGATTGCCCTATTATCACTGAAAGGATTCTTGTTGCCAATAAACCTGATATGGTGGTAATAGGCCGATTAGAGTTCCGAGCAATGATTGTTGACATTACTTTTTCACATGACGACAATCTCTCATACTCAAAGCTGAAAAAGATAAACAAGTAAAGTATTTGGTTTTGGCCCATGGATTAATTGCTAAGAGCCTCGACCAAACTACGCAACTTCGAAAAAACTTCGAAAAAACTACGCAGAACAACAGCACTGTAGAGAAAAGGAAACCTATACAAACCCTGTACCAAGCCGTCTGGCCAGCGTGGTATAGTAGGCCAAAACTTCCTTTCTAAGGAGAGGCTCATGTCCAGCAGTGGACTATTAAAGGCTGTTGATAATGCATAATTTTAATCACTCAAGACGCGGCCGCGGGTGTCCCAAATATCCTATAACGGGGGATAGTTTTACGTTCGGTAGTGAAACTCATTACGGAGGATTGGCTCGAGAGGAAAGACGGGACCCCATGACACACGCTGATGCAAAGGATGCTTTAGGGATCACATCCACAAAGAGCCTGCGCCTGTGTACCACCATTGCGATAGCCAGAGAAACGGATGCTTTGGTAACAAGCAGCAAGCCGCGTCACGTCTTGTCATCCCGCAGAAAGCAAAGCCGTCAATAAGGCCGGCGCTGACTGACGTCCCTGGCGATCTCTTTCTGATCAAGTTCTTTTTATCGTTATTTCAATGCGTTTAGACGTTGGTAGACTCTTATCATCAGGCGACTCATCAGTTCGTTTGTCTCCTATGCCATTAAAAAATTATCGTGCAAATGCAAAAAAGCCAATGGAAGCATTAAAGGAGAAAAGAGAAAGGAAAGCTACGAGTGTGTCAAAATTAAAGAACACTCAATGCACAAACATGATGAACAAATATTTTCATTACGGTTTGTTAAAATAAGCTATTTTCCAAAGAAGTTAAGAATTAGCAGCTTTTCTGCCGTGTTACTTTTTATGGTATAAGGATCAAAATCGACTTTTTTGTATAATATGTTGAAATCTTTGCTCGCTCGTACCATATAAGAATTCCTTCTGTAATTTTAAAATGCTGAGGAGATTGAAATTGGAGGATTATGCCTAACATATCTGGAAGGAAAATTAAATTCAAGCGCCTGCAATAGTTCAGGCCTAATGATAAAATCGTGCAAATGCAAGATTTTATCATTAGCTGCGTGAGGTGATGACATGACCCTATAATATTTTCTTTTTATGCAATAACTGCACCTGCCTGCTATTTGACGTTATACGTTTGACTTATTATTATTGTGCAGTTTATCGAACTTCGTATTAGTTCTCACTTCGAGATATAAAAATATAAACGTTTCGCCTTTATAAGCAAAGTATTTTGGCATACTCGCCTCAATTTTAAGAGTAGTGGGGTATATGGAGTATTCGTTCTAGTCCAGTTCTTGCCATGAGTACAGTCTTGTTTTTGTTGTCACTATTCTTACAAAGAGTAAGCACTTTTTTCTTTTTCTATAAAACTGTGTTCCACTATGATGCCAGGAGTCTTGGTAAGGTGCGGTGAACTCCCCAGGAGACACGTGCTTCTGTTACGCGGACCTGCACCCACGGTCCGCATAACAGGAAGACGCGCGTTTGCTGTAACTGCATGATGATGAATCCTTAAGGGTGACCAGGCCGTAGCACCCAGCTTTGGAATCTAGTGACTAATCGAATATTTGGCCAAATCTTCGGTCAAATCTTTTTAGAAAAATCGTAAACTAGACGATCTCTAATAATTTACGACGTAAGAATGCTCAATCACTAAGTCTAAATATTATTTTAGTCTACGTTTTCTGATCAGTCAGAAAACGTAGACTAATCTGGTAATCTCTCATTCTACACTGGAAGTAAGTTGGATTTTTCCCAGGAACTGCGCCATTAGGGTTACTTTTTTCAATTGTTTGTATGTAGGTATCTATATTTCTTTGGCACTCTTTTTTGGTTAGGCAGGTGTTGTTACCATTTGTTTTAATTTGTTAGTGACACAAATACACATTTGAAAATTATATAAATGTTGTTTGTATTATAATATTGGTTTTGCTTTTTTCAATAATTTACTAGTTTGACAAAAAACTCTCAATTTGAAACCATCATTGTGAGAAATTGATGACGAGAACGGTAAACCGATTTATGAACTCGCAAAGGTGAGATGAAGGTATTACTGTGAGAAACTCTATGGAGATCATTTGAGCTGGTTTAGACCCTAATGGAATAACTAGCCATCATGAAATATATAACCAGTCACTGGCCATCCGACTGGGTACATTCGTCAATTATTGTTTTACATAAAAAGGGTACGTAACTGCAATAACTATAGAACAATAAACCTAACATCACACGCTAGCAAAATTCTACTCCACATTATCAATTCAAGACTGCGATCATTTATTGATAAGCAGATTCCAGAATAGCAGGGGGGTTTGGAGGGTTAAGGGTCTCTACCCTTAACCAAACCGCCAAACCCCCTAAGGTTAAAATCTGATTTTAACCTTAGGCCATTATCCATAATAGAAAAATGTGAAGAATACTATACTATACCATTGATAATATAACATCGAGCCGATTCAACCTCCAAAAGGGCGTTCGACAGGGATGCGGGATATCTCCCATTTCATTTAATAAATGGTGAGCACATATTGCATCGAACACTTGAAAACTGTGGCAGAGATAACAAAATAGGTAGGTCACCATATCTAACCTCTGTTACGCAGATGATATCATCCTCTTCACCTCATCCGAAATAGCAATGGCCGAGAAGCTGAATAGACTGAAAACTATTAGCCTAGAAATGGGTCTTGCCTTTAACAAATCGAAGACCAGACTGATGCTTATCGACCGTTGCGCATCAGTTCAGCAAACCAACCTTCTACAAGAAAAGGAGACGGTAGACCAGTTTCAGTGTCTTGGTTCTGTCATTACCCGTGGTGGCAGCTGTGATACTGAAATACGCAGACGGATCGACATAGCGAAGACAGCAAGAACCCAACTGAACAAACTATGAAGGGACAGGAATGTCACAAACAAAAATAAAGTACATCTTGTACCCAAATTTGTCTTCTCCATTGCTCTTTATGGCGCAGTGACATGGTATATCAAAACCTATAATAGACAGTGAATTGATGCGTTTGAAATGTTGTGTTGGCGCCATATTGAAACAATTGAAAATAGAGAATATTCAGTGTCTGTCTTCAATTTGCAAACAACGTATTGTCAAATCTTTCGGACAAGTTCCTAGCCGAAATGATGACCACCTGGGGCGATTAATAGTGACTGGAAAGGGAAGAGACCCAAAGGCCCCCGAAAAGGGTCAGACCAGATCATTGAGACGCAAAAAGAACATTATACCATAAAAAAGCGTAGATGCTAACGTGCTAAAATTTGTTAAAAAGAACCCTACGCTTTTTTACAATAAAAAATATATTATTTTAATCACTAGTTTTCTTTTTGAACTACCTAATTGAAAAGGATTTTCTACTTTTAAGTTAGGCTAGTTACAAAGGCTAGTTTTTAAACTTTTATTTATTTTGGCTTTTTTAGTCTTTAATGATTAATATTTTCTCATTAAATACTATAATAGTAACAATTAAGTAAATCATAAATATTTCAGTAAATGCCTTTGTACGTGTCAAAACAGTACCGTATATTTAGATATGGAAAAAGTCGTTTATTATAAAGATTGCGATCAGAAAAATTGGACAAAGTTATTATGTTATGGTATTGTCTTTTAACACCATAACATAATAACTTTGTCCGATTGGTCATGTGGTCCGTGTGGTGACGGATTAAGAATACAAATTGTCACCATCCCAATTCATCCCGTGGGTGTCGTAAGAGCCGACTAAGGGAGCAAACTAAGCAGGACAACAGCACTGCAAAGAGAAGGAAAACTTGAAACAAACCCTATACCAACCCGTCTGGCCAGCGTGGTATAGTAGGCCAAAACCTCCTTTCTAAGGAGAGGTCTATGTCCAGCAGTGCACTAGTATAGGCTGTTGATGTGATTGTCATTTAAAGTTTGCGAAGTTTCAATTCAATACGACGTTTTTATCATCATCATCATCAACAGCCTATAACAGTCCACTGCTGGACATAGGCCTCTCCTTAGAAAGTTTTAGAATGGGTGAAAATTACGATCAAAGATTTTGTTACATAGAAACATCCATACCTAGCCAATAAAAGCGTGTTACAAATAAGTAATACCTACTTAAGTTTTTTACTTTTTTTTTGTATGTTTGTTACGCGGTATCTCCGTCAATGGTGGACAGATTTTCAAAATTCTTTTTCTAAACGAAAGGGTATGCTCCCGAGGTGGTCGCATTACCACCAAATCAGGATCTGATGATTGGATCCTAGAGAAATCGAGAGAAACCCTCAAATTTTACAGGCCCAACCCACAAATTGAATTCTTAATTTTTCATTGTGCCAATATAACGCTTGATATAGACCAGTTTTACTTATTGTGCATCAGACTTGGCACCGACTTCAAACAGACTATTGCTATTATAATGTTACCTGTTTTATTGAGGGTACCTACTTATTATAGTTTTTTACTCAGATTTATTAAATATTGTAATTAATTTTTAGTACTCTTTGTCAGTATTGTTTGAAGTCGATTCAACTTTTTTGTAAAAGGATTTATTTTTAATAAAGAAGCTACTACAATTGCAAAAATTAGTAATATTTTATTTGACAGTAATGAAATTTGGAAATAAAGAGAAAACTAATTTAAAATAATTATTATTAATAAATTTTCATCGATTTTATTTCATTATCGCTGAGGTGACCTTTAGACAAATAACTAATGTTGCAATATAGGCAACGAGACAGACGGATAATAGGTAGTTATCTCCAACTCTTTCTAGTCGTGCTCTGTGGTTGGCTGGGGAATATGAAGGGAAAATAAGTAGCCAATGGAAGCTTAGCTAAACAGAGACAGAGGGAAATATCGTGCATTCATTTCTCTCGTTGCCTGTATCACTTCCACATACAGGTAGCCGTAACCCATGTTCTCTCTATGCTTATATCTCTATGATTTTAACGCGACAACTTACCAAATGTCATTTTAGTATTTCTAATCACGTAATCCTGTTTGTAAAATTACAAAGAACTGGAATTCATGAGAATTTACTAAGATGGGTGAAGTCGTATTTATTGACTGACTGACAGACTAAGTTGTTGGTGGTTTTAGATCTTACTTCATAAGTATCTCTTCTGGTGTTGCCCAGGGATCCTTGTTAGGACCGTTCTTCTACTGTGCCAATGTGTATTATATCTAGACATGTTTCAAATACGCGGATCACCTCCTATACGCGGATGGCATTAAAATCTACTTGCATGTTCGATCAAGACTGGATTGTGAACTTATTGAACGCCTATCTCGGTGGGGCTCCCAGAAGTCAGTCTGACGCTGGTCTCTGGGAGCCGAAGAGCATCATATCGGCTGCGCTCCGGATCCGCCGTTTCGTCGGATGGCGTGGAGGCCATGGAGGCGGAGCGAAGCGACAGCCGGAAACGAGGACGCTCCAGGGACGAGGAAACCGACACGTCCCAGGAGATGATGCCACCAAAGGTGGCAAGCAGCCGCCGAGGGAGGGCACGCAAACCGGCCTCGGCCTCGGTCTCGACCCCGTCAGGCTCCGCGTTCTCAAACGCGGAGTCGTACAGAAACGTACGAGTGGACGGCGAGGCCGCAGCGGAGGAGGAGATCGCGGATCTCCTGCTCAAGGTTCGGGAGCCGGTGGGGGGAAATGCCCCCCAGGCTGCCGTGTCCGTGCAGGAGAGGGCGAAAGCGGCGGTGGCCGTCATCCACAAGGTGGCCACCAAGTCCGTGAACCTTAAGCGCTCATTTGTGAGGGCCCTCAAGGACTCCTCCTCCGCTTTGTTGGAGGTCGTGGAGGGCCTAGTGGGCGATGTGTCGCGCCTGCAGCTGGCCAACGAGAGGCTGACGGAGCGGGTGAACGAGCTGAGCGCTCAGTTCGCCCGCTTCCAGGCGAACCTCCCCGAGCGGGAAGCCCCGTCCGCGTCCCAGCCTGCCCCTACCACCAACTCAGGGGCATTTGACTCCCAACTGCGTGAAATCCTCATCGCAGTTGGGAATATGCTGGACGGACGCCTGGCTGGCCTGGAGGCGAGACTGCCCCCTGCGCCGGTTGTGCGCCCCCCGCTCGCGTCGGCACAGCGGCCTAAGGCCGCCGCTCCGACCGCGCTCCCCGTAGTGGGAGGCCGCGTCTCCTACGCGGCGGCGGCGTCTGCCCCGACTCCATCGGCTCCCCAAAAGCCGAGGAGGGGGGCCAAGGCACCGGCCCAGGCGCCGGCCAAGGCACCGTCCCAGGCGCCGGCCAAGGCGCAGGCCAAAGTGCCGGCCAAGACGGGGCCTAAAACGGCGCCGAGGAGCGGAGTGGCATTCCCTCCGCTCCCCACTCCGACACCCCTGCCGGGCCCCTCCGCACCTGCCCCCTCCAACGAGGGCTGGCAGGAGGCGAGGGGCTCCAAGAAGTCCCGAAGGCGGGCCAGAAGGGCTGCCCAAAAAGCAGCCCAAGCCCAGCCTTCGCCACCGGTGGCAACGGCCTCTGCAAAGAGGCCGCGGAAGCTGCAGCCGCCCAAAACCGCGGCTGTAGTGGTGACCGTATCCCCGGAGGCGGCTGACGGCGGGTTGTCCTACGCGGCCGTTTTTAAAAAGGCCCGGGACAGCCTCGCCAACGACTTTGGGACGGTGGGGGTCAAGATGCCCCTCGCCCAAACGGGAGCTCGAGTTCTCGAGTTCCCAGGTACTGAAGGCGCCAAGACGGCGGACACTTTCGCTGAGAGGCTGCGGGGTTTATTCGCGACCACAGATGGTGTCAAGATCGCCAGGCCTACCAAGTGCGCGGAGCTGCGCATCTCGGGCCTGGACGACTCTGTGACGGCCGAAGATGTCCGCGCTGTAATCCGGGAGAAGACGGGGTGCAGCGCGGACAACGTCAGGGTCGGCACCATCCGCCCCGGTCCAGGGGGGCTTGGCGCCGTGTGGGTCAGCTGTCCCGTAGCGTCGGCCAAAGTATTGGCCGACGCCGGCAGGCTGCTCATCGGTTTCGTGAGCGCTAGGATCACAGTCCTGGCGGCGAGACCGATGAGGTGTTACAAATGCCTAGCATCGGGGCACACGCGCGTCAAGTGCCAAAGCTGCTTCGACTGCAGCGGACTATGTTTCCGCTGTGGTCGACCGGGGCATGTGGCGGTGGAATGCTCTGCCGCCCCTCACTGCCCGGTGTGTGCGGCGGGTAACAAGCCCGCCAATCACCAGATGGGGCAGGGGGGCTGCAAGCCTCCCCGCAACTCTCAGCAAGCATCGGGGGCTAGCCAGTCGACCCAGGCTGCCTCCGATGTAGTTCGTGCGTCGACGTCGTCGCCCATGGAGGAGGCTGTAGAGACGATCCAGTAATGCATCGGGTCTCCAGCCTCCTGGTCCAGACGAACCTGAACCACTGTGCCGCGGCGCAGGATCTCTTCCTGCAAACCATTACACAGTGGTCGATAGGTGTTGCCGTAGTCGCGGAGCCCTATTCTGTCCCTCCCCGTCCAAATTGGATGGGTGACTGGGACGGCTCCGTGGCAGTCGTCGGTTCCACGACGGCTCATTCCCCGCCCTTGTCGCTAAGAGACAAGGGCACTGGATATGTTGCCGTCGAGTTGGGGGGGATCACCATATATGGTGTTTATTTCTCCCCCAACCGGAGTTTGAACGACTTCGAGGTTTTCCTAACCAGCTTGGAGACCTCGATACGGCGACTAGCGTCTGGGCACGTCCTTGTGCTGGGGGACTTCAACGCAAAGTCCATTGCGTGGGGTTCCCCCAGGACGGACGCAAGGGGCGAGGCCGTAGAGGAGTGGGCGGCCTCGGTGGGCCTCTGTCTTCTCAACAGAGGCTCCACCAACACGTGCGTGCGACAGCAGGGGGGTCGATAGTGGACCTTTCGTTCGCTACCCCTGCCCTCGCCGCACGAGTAAGGAACTGGCGTGTCCTGGAAGAGGTTGAGACGCTCTCGGATCATCTGTATATCCGATTTGAGCTCTCCCGGACCCAGGACTCCAGTAGGGGTCACGTGGCGCGGCGTTTATCCCGCTTTCCGCGGTGGGCTGTTGCCAGACTGAACCGGGACCTACTAGAGGAGGCAGCCATAATTCACTCGTGGCTGTCTCCTCAAGCTCCGACCGAGGAGGTCGACGTGGGGGCTGGTCGCTTTCGCGATGCGATTACGCATATCTGCGATGCGGCCATGCCAAGCATTCGAGGTCGTCGGCCTCCAAGGAAGGAAGTCTACTGGTGGTCCCAGGAGCTGGCGGACCTCCGTGCGGCCTGTACACGTGCCCGGAGGTCCTACACGCGCAGTTGGCGGCGTCACCGTGGAGACGGTGAGGAGGACCGGCTTCATGAGGAGTACCGACAGGCGCGGAAAACTCTGAAGCTGGCCATTAGCCGCGCCAAAGAAGAAAAGAGACAGGAGATGCTGGAGGGTATTAATCGTGACCCCTGGGGTCGCCCTTACCGCGCGGTGCGACAAAAGCTCCGCGCGTCGGCCCCCCCCCTTACGGAGACTCTCCAGCCCAGCTTCCTGCGAGAAGTGGTTGAGGGCCTTTTCCCACAACGAGCGGAACACACTCCCCTGTCGATGGCCTCCTTGGCCGGCGACAACGGGGAGCACGGGGAGGATAATGTTCCGCCCGTCCGGGATTCGGAGGTAGGGGCGGCTGTTCTACGGATCCGTTCCAAGAACACCGCCCCTGGGCCAGACGGGGTACCGGCCCGAGTGCTGGCCCTGGCCCTCAACCACATGGCAGACCGCCTCGGGGAGGTGTTCGACGCTAGCTTGGCGTCGGGACGCTTCCCTGAGTGCTGGAAGAGCGGCAAGCTGGTCCTATTAAGGAAGCCGGGACGGCCTGCCGATTCGGTCGCGGCCTATAGGCCCATCGTGCTGCTGGACGAGGCGGGTAAATTGTTTGAGAGGGTTCTTTCTGCCCGCATCGTCCGGCACCTCTGCGAGGTGGGCCCCGACCTGTCGGACGCCCAATTTGGTTTTCAGGCGGGGCGTTCGACAGTCGACGCCGTGTTGCGCCTGAGGGCCGTGACCGAAGAGGCCGTGAGCTGTGGCGGCGTGCTGTTGGCGGTGTCATTAGACATCGCCAACGCATTCAATAGTCTGCCATTCAGCTGCATCAGGGAAGCACTCCACTATCATGGGGTGCCAAAGTACCTGAGGCGGCTAGTGGCAGACTATTTAGAAGAGCGTACCGTCGTGTACGAGGACCGAGAAGGTAATCTGAGGTGTCGGCCCATGTCGTGCGGTGTTCCACAGGGGTCTGTTCTTGGACCCCTCTTGTGGAACATAGGGTACGACTGGGCCCTTCGCGCCGATTTCCCCCCCGGGCTGGGTGTAATCTGTTACGCAGACGATACCCTGGTGACAGCCCGCGGGGCAAACTTTCAAGAGGCGGCGCGCCTGGCCACAGGGGGAGTCTCCCTGGTGGTCGGGCGCATTGAGGCGCTGGGCTTACGGGTGGCCCTAGATAAGACGGAGGCCCTGTTATTTCATGGGCCCCGTCGTGGTCCACCCCCTGGCGCCTCAATCGTGGTCAACTCGGTCCTCGTACCGGTTCGGGCCCAGATGAAATATCTGGGCCTGATCCTCGACGGGAGGTGGCTCTTCGACGAGCACTTCTGACAGCTTGCTCCAAAGCTGGTCGGCGCTGCGTCTGCTCTAGGGCGACTTTTGCCCAATATGGGTGGACCCAGCGTCGCGACAAGACGGCTGTACACGGGGGTTGTCCGGTCAATGGCACTGTACGGTGCACCGGTGTGGGCGGCGGCTCTGACCGCCCAGAATAGGGTACGCCTCTGGCGCCCTCAGAGGGTAATGGCGGTCAGAGCCATACGCGGTTACCGCACCGTTTCGACGGAGGTGGCATGCGCGTTGGCCGGAACTCCCCCGTGGGATTTGGAGGCGGAAGTGCTCTCCGAAGTTTATCGGCGAGTGGCTGACTCCCGGGTGGAGAGCGGATTTCGCCCTCCGCCCGAGGATGTGCGCGAGTGGCGCGAAGCCGCTCGCCGAGCCACGATGGCTCGTTGGTCGTTCCGTTCCTCCACGCGCTGGCTTCGCCGCCGTGGAGGCTCTCCAGCCGGTCATCGCCGAGTGGGCAGGGCGGCAGCACGGGACCCTTTCCTTCCGGCTGACGCAGGTGCTTTCCGGGCACGGTTGCTTCGGAAAGTACCTGCACTCGGTCGCTAGGAGGGAACTGAGTCCCGCCTGCCACCACTGCGACTGCAGTGAGGACTCGGCCCAGAACACGCTGGCGGTCTGCCCCGCATGGGCGGCGCAGCGCCGGGCCCTCACTGCAGTACGTACTGCCGTAGTACGCTCCATGACCGGTAGCGACAGTTGTTTTACCGCGGTCGCAACCTTCTGCGAGGTAGTAATCTCGGCGAACCGGGCGGCGGAGGCCCGCCTATCACAGCCTCATGCCGCCCTGAGTGTGGCCGCGGGTGGACGGGGTGTGTTTCCCCTCCACCCGCATTAGTTTGGCGAGCCGCGAGGGGGCGGCGTCCGCGTGTGCCGGACGTCGCCTAAAGAGAGGAAAAAAAAAATAAAAAAAAAATTATTGAGACGGAGCCCGCACATGGAGCGGGCTGGCGCTAGGAGGGGTCCGGATGTCTTAACAACAGTTGTTCCCGGATCCCTCCTGTTACAGGCTCAGAGTGGCACACCGTGTGGTTTTAGTCGGTCCGAGTCCGACACACCACCCCGCCGCAAACCCCGGAGGGGTGACGGTCCGAGGGGATTTCCACACGTTAAAAAAAAAAAAAAAAAGTTAGAGATGTTGGTGTAATCCTATATTCAACAATGCTGTTTTCCGAGCACATTGATAACATCAGTAATAAGGCATCACGAAATCTTGGCTTTATAATGCGTACCTGTAAACCCTTCAGAAACTGTCACAGTCTGAAAATTGTGTATAACTCCTATGTCCGTACCGTTTTGGAGTATTGCTGTCCTGTCTGGTCACCGCAATATACGTTTATATTACAAGAATAGAGAGTTTACAGAAGAGGTTCGTAAGATTCCTTAACTTTAAATGTCAGAAGCGCCATGATTCCTACTCCATTAACAGTAAACATAATCACCTACTTTCCCTTAATGACAGGCGTATGTTGCTACTTTCTGAGGTTCTGCGTGGTAGACTTGACTGTTGTGAGCTACTTTCAGCTGTCGAATTCAGTACGCGGAAATCACGGACTAGACATACGCATTTCTTTAACGTAGCTTTTCATCACACCAGCTATGGTAGAAATGCTGTTATGACTCGGCTAGTTCGCACATACACTGCGAGTCTCGAAAGTATAGACATATTTATATTGTTAAAGAAATCGTGAAGATACTCACCGGTAATTAAGTATTTGGTTTAGAATTTATTTTTCTTTTTTCCTTTTCGTGAAGATTTTTTCTACTAGCTATCTCTACTTCTTAGTTGAAGTGCCAACAAAATGTCTTGAAACTCTGTAATTAGCTTAAGTTTACTATATAAGTGTCACAAGAATCATATGTGTAATGTAAACAAGCTGTTGAGTTTCTTATCAATAAATAAATTAATTAATAAAAATCAAACTTTACTTTAAATGCATGGAATGAAATGCCTTCGGGCAACTCCCATAGGCATTATTTTTATTTTCTTTACAGAGATTCTGAATGTCATTTGAAAATGGCCTTGGCCGATTATCGCATAAATTTAAAATTTGCTTTTTTTAAGCATTAACCACTCTATTTCTTCAACCATTATAGGGTTCTTTTAAGTTTTTGGGAGATTCTATAAAGCTTGTATGTTACGAAAATAAAGTTATGAAATGATTTGATTTGTTTATTTCATTATGTCAAAATCCAGTGTGACAGCGCAGTTTTAAGAAACCTACTAATTTTTCACGCTGGCTGCACTGAATAATATTTGTCAGTTTATAGATGTCAAAAAATATCAAAATCGACAAGCTTGCTTTTAACTTGTCGCATTTTTTTAATTTTCAGGGTTATTATACGACTAATAATTGTACATGAAAATTCTTTCAAAGTTGTAGTTTTCTTAACACTCACACGATGGGTCGCCGATCAATAAATACCACTAAAAGTGGTAAATATATGAACCCTACGGATCAAGCCAGTAAGTATTGATTGAGTAATACACTAATTTCTGCCGGTCTATTTGTTTTAGAAATAATTAAAAATGCTAATCCATCGCTTTAAGAGACGAGGATGCAATTTCGAACCTAAGTCAGGGTATAAATCCAGTTCATTAAAAGCAATTATGAATAAACTAAGCTGTACCATGCCACGCTTCGTACATTGTAATTGTATTTATGCGAAATGGGGAACCAAACTGAAACTAAAAATAGATATAAACAAACTTTGAATCGTGTTGTATATCGTGTCAAAATTCGAGCTCAATTGATGCAGAACTTCTTGAGTTTTTTAAAGCGTATACAAATCAACTTAACATTGTTATATTTATAGCATTCGCATAATTATAACACTTTAAATATTTATAACTTTGGAATATACTTTGCAGATTGAATCAATATCTTTATTTGTATTAAGGAAGTAACTAGGGATGTTGCCCCTTAACTAACTAGTAATCTTATAAGTCATGCCAACTATATATCTGTCAATGTTTTATTGCTTTTTGTCAGTTTCTTTAATAGATTAATATGTTTATGATTTAATACTCAATATCAAATATTTTTTTAAAACAAATTAGGATTGAATGTTAATGTTACAAAAAACTCAAGAGAAGATGCCACTGTATGCTTTCATTTAATCAATACTGATTACTACATCATATTGATTTCATTAAGCATATTGATGCTCTTTATAGTTAATACAGCTATTCATAAGTATAGATCAAAGGTTTTTATAATGATTCATAGACATACATAATTGTTTATAATATGTAAAAAAAATGAATAAATACTACAGGAAATTACGGTATCAGTATGCCTACAAAGGTAAAAAAGAGTAAAATAAAATGAAAATAAAAAAGTGTAAGAGACAGAAACCTCCTTTCTAAGTTGAGGCCCATGTTGAGCAGTGGACTATTTAAGCCCGTTGATGTGATGTGATGTGATGATGTAAGAGACATCCTTCTTTTTCAAAAGTATTAAATTTTTTACCATTCACAACTTTTCTTTTTGAAAAGTATTTAAAACTTTATTGAAGATGAGCATATATAATGATAGTGCAAATGAACAGTCATAAGAATTTGTTATTTTAATCAACAGGGAAAGAGGCAAGAAAAAAGGAATTGAAAAAAAATAAACGGCAAAGACAGATGGTGCGTGCCGCTGTACTGAAAATGAAAGATCCAACACAAATCTTGGAAGAGCTGCAGAAAATAGATGAAATGGGTAAACAGTTTTTTCTATTAGTTATGTGATCTCGGGTTTATTGTTCTTTTATTAAGCACACGAAACATGTAATAACAATAAAATTATGATTTTATAATGTATTTAATAGAGAAGTGTAGTTCTGGTTAATTAATAATAATATTCTACCACATTTACACAACATCATCTAGTCCCAAACTAAGCAGATACTATAAGTACTAGACAACTGACATAAATACATATTATTCTTTTTTTTTTTTGTAAATACATACATTGAAAATACACACGTTATACATAGAAACATCAAGACTAAATCAAACATTAAATGTTTATGCACACAAATGTTTGACTTAAGCGGGAATCGAACCAGCAACCTTTGGAATACACAAACCACTACGCCACCCAGTCATAAATTAAACCTGTATGAAACAGGGATTGGTCAAAATTAAGGCATAATAAATAGGAAGACACGTTTAAACATTTACAGTGCTACAAGAAAGCATTTTAGTATTATATTGTAGTTTTAGTGTATGTATTTTTCTATTTATTTCTGTGATCCAATTTTTGTTTGTGTTCATTTATTTATATAGCTAATGAAGAGTTTTAAACAATTAATTTTTTCAAACAATTCACAATTTTTTATTATTCTTAGCTATGCTTGAATTCACAGAATAATTTTAACTTTTAAAACCTAAAATATCTGGTTATATTCATTACAGAATACAATGTACTACAACCATCCCCTTTAAACGAAAAGGTTTTAAGAGAAAAGAGGAAAAAATTGAGAGAGACATATGACAGAGTCCTCAAGATGTATGTAAGTATATTTTGTAGATAAAGTAACATGGCAAATTCATGTGTTATATTTTTTAATTATTATATTTTTAATACTTTCAATCATTTTAAAGAATAGTTTCTTGAAATGGTTGTTATTGTCAGAAATAATCAGGTATGACCACCTGATTGTGATGGATGAATTTCCATACTAATTATGAAACTTTGAAGTTCCATGATGTATGATATAATCATAACTTCGGTAATTAACGTGATTATTAAGTCAAACTCAAACTCAAAAAAGTCAAACTCATCCCTTATATTTCAAATTTGTTGCCCCAGCAGTTCCCAAACAAACTTTAAATATATAAGTAAATAAAATACTGACTGATTTATAAATGCAATAACAAAACTACTATACAGATTATGTACAACCTGGTCCAAATATCAGGCAATTTAAATCTCTATAATTTAGAATTTCCATTTAATGTATACATCTGATTTAATGAAATACTAAGCAACACACATCACTTAAACAGGGTAATTTATTTGCTCCATTCTGCACTTCACTAATAGTACTTGTGCTATGTTTCAGGACAAAGATGATCCAGAAAAATGGGTGGAATTGAAACGTCAGGAAATGGAATATGAGAAAGGGAGGACACATTTAATATCTTTTTATGAATCTGTGAAGCATGCCCAATCTGTGCAAGTTGACGATATTCCTTTGCCTACATTACAAGTGAGTAGTTTATTTGTTAACTTGTTTGGCCGGCTCGACCAGAGTGATATCTTGGCCTCATAGGAAACCAGTGTTAAGCTAATATTTCTTTCCTATCTTCCGTATATCATTAATTAAATCATTTTAATGAAACCTACCTTTGTAATTACTGATAAATATACTGATACATTATATATTCAACCATTTTTTTCTATATGCACATACAGGTACTTATAGTAATAAGATATACGAAAGTGAGATACTGGGTTGGTAAGATCATTATATCAATTATTTCATAAAAAAGCTTTATGAGTAAAATCAGTGAAATTTCTTAAGATAATCACAATTTCAACAAAAAAAAAAACGTGTTGTGTCGCTACGCAATCACTAATGAAACAAAAGCGCCTACGGCGTCGTCATCACAGCTACTTTAGTGATGCAGGTTTAAACTTGTCACCCGCGAAAGGTACCAAGTGCAGCCTAATATTCGGTATTGGGTGTTTCTCATTTTTCGTGCAAATTAGGCGTCCATTGCAAAAATCTTAATTTTTTCAATAAATATCTATGATTCTTTTAAATCAAATCATATGTTATAAAATTGTGCTTATATGCATGTAACATTTACTGTTCCACATAGCTTATTTAATGTGTTATACGTAAAAAACTTTGCTAAATCTCATTTACTTCGGTGTCCACTTGCTATTCTCCTTATTAAATTTGTATTTAAACCTAAAATATAAATATCAAACCTTAACAAAGTAATAAATTTAAGAAACTGTATTAACAAGAGCAACGTTTGAACTTAAAATAATTAATATTAACTCAACAATACAATGAAATTTTATTTTATATATGTTTAGCACATTTTTTTTCTGATAACCATCGGTTCGTAAGAAAGTGTAAATTGCATTCTGGGTTTGCTCTTAAATGCTTCTTTGCTGTTACCATACCCCGCGCACATCTCTCATTTGGCTGGCAAACATCGTAGCAGGTGCATGCTTGTTCGTGGAAAAGAAATATTTTCGTTTAGAGTTTTGCGGGAGGTGATTATTCTGGAATCGTACTCTTTCCTATCGTCCACACTATTAAGTGAGTACTTATGATTTTATTCAGTGTGCAGCTAATTTTAAATTTTAATAGATACCTTTGTCGTTTAAAATATGCATTAGGTCCGTTACTTTGATATTTTTTGGGAAACTATGGATAAAGTATTCAAACCTCATTACCTTCTTTCTCAGTGCCTTCGTTTACCGTCGTTTTTTTGAGCGATGGTGATGAGATTAATACGATGGCAATTAGAATGTATTTTATGTTAGTTCATTTTTAGTTGCTTTTTTCTTTTTGCAAAATTATGTTTGCCAACTGTGACGATAACTGGCTAAGCAAAAAATACGATTATTATAATTAAAAAAAATAAAGCATGTTAAAAATAAATAAAGCAAATAAAACATTACTTCTATAGATCGCTAAGGATGCCAAAGAAAACCAAACAAATATTGGAGCAGAAACGAGAGCAAGATCGACTACAAAAAAAGTAAATATGCAGAAATAAATAAAGACCCCGAAAAGTATGCAAAAGAGAAAGCAAAAGAACGGGTAAGATATCTTAAAAGAAAAGAACAGAAAATATAAAAAGCGCAGCAGATATGACACCGAGACAATTTAGAGTCCAAAGAAAAACATGGAGAGTTAATTCGAAACGTCACTACTCTCTCGTTGGCTATATGAAACACTGCACTAATACCGATACCGACTATTGCGTATGTGAAGGAGCTTTCAAGCCAGATTGACACAGTACATTTTGTTTCCGATAGTCCAACAAGTCAATATCGAAATCGTTTTATTTTTTATATGATCAGCCAGCTGTATCGCGATTTTCCGCAACTAAAATCTGTGACCTGGAACTTCTTTGAAGCTGGACATGGAAAAGGAGCACTAGACGGAGTTGGTGCTGTTCTCAAAAGAACAGCAGATCAAGTACTTCGTTTTGGCAGTGGCGTGAACTCCTTAGAAACATTCCTAGCCTGTCTTATACCTAGAGTAAAGATTGAGATACGTATTGTAACAAGATATGACATTGAAACAATAAATTTTCCAACAAACTTAAAAGCCGCCAAAGGTACAATGATGGTACACTAAGCTCTTTGGATGGATGTTGGATGGATGTTCTAAAATTACTTTAAGAAAATTAAGTTGTTTTCTGTGTGACAAAGAAGTTACTTGCATTCACGGCAAACATATTGGATACTATGGAAATAAACATATTGGAAACTGGCTAGAATTGACGTCATCATGAAAAGGAATACTTTTCATGATGACGTCAATTCTAGCCAGTTTCAGAGTTTTATTGATGAAAATACAACACCAGAACTCATAAAAGAAATAAGCAACCCAGATTTTTCAATTACTCGTTCTGAACCATCAATCAGATTCGAAGATAAATTGTCAAATAGACCCTACTCACCAAAGGTTAAAATACTGTCGGATATAAATTTGACTGATTGGGAAAATATAAATTTTTACATTAAAAAAGTTAGTTTGGGACTAGATGGCGTTGTGTGAATGTGGTAGAATTTTATTAATATGTTGAGTTCAACATCTCGACTTTTGTCGGTTTTATAAATACCCCGTCCCGTAACACACGGGAAAAAAGATATCTATGTCCCCAAAAACTTCAAATTGATAAAGTTAGATATGAATTATGAGAATTATTTACTGTAATTTAATTTTTAATGTGTAGTTTCATTGTATGAGAGGAACCTAACTAGTGTGTCTGTCGTGTGGTGCGTGTTATTTGCGGCCCTTCTCCTTCCTCGTCCTCGTCCTCTCCCTCTTACCCGTCGTATGCTTAATGTATGTTGTGTGTCCAGTGTATGTGCTATGTTGAGTGGGTCTAGAGTGTCTGAGGATTGCGGTATGTCTGGCGATTGTTGCGAGTCCTGTGGTTGTGGGTCCTGTGACTGATGCATGTTTTGCGATTCCTGGGTGTTTTGTGTATGTTGATCCTGTGTGCTGTGTATGAATACCGTTTCTCCCAAAACTTTACTGAGTATGGTCACTGTGTGTATGGCTGCTTGTTTTTGAAGGATGGTTATGTCGATGTTGGCTCCTAATTTATCTATGTATTTATTTATGTTTTTAGCGACTATTCCAGTTGCGCCTATAACTATCAGAATGACAGTCGTTTGTGTATTCCACAGGCGGGTGACTTCAGTTTTCAACAGGTGGTATTTGCTCAATTTCTCAATCTCCTTAGCGCCTATATTGTAATCGGATGGTACGGTAATGTCTATTAAATATGTTTTATTGCTAGTTTTGTCGATATATATAAGGTCAGGTCTATTGTGCGTTACGGTGATATCTGTTTGTACGGGCATTTCCCAAAGGATTTTAGTGGATTCATTTTCTTTGACTTGTGGTTGTATGAGTGTTTCTTTCCACCAAAGATCAGATATTTCTATTTTGTGTTTTTTGGCCAGACACCAGTAGACGTATTGGACAAGGTTATTATGTCGTTCAACATAATAGGTCCCCGCCAGTTTTTCGCATCCTGATATGATGTGCTGAGTGGTCTTTAATATAAATATTTAGATAATTAGATTTTGATTGGATTAATAAAGAATTTTTTTAAGGAAGGCATGGAGAAATGGCCCATATTATGTTATGATCATTATTTCTATAGCAATTAGATTCTTGAATCATAAATATTAAAAATGCATCTTTGTATAACAAAATTTTGTGTCATTCCCTTCTGTGTATCTCAATTACCTTCGCACCCCTATTTCCCACAGCTAACGGCTCAAAATCATTCCCCTCCTTAACATTCTCATTACTATCTCATCCCAATTTTTGATATGCTAATAATTTCATTGTTTTTCACAAAATTAAGGTAGAAACAATAAAAGGTTGAAGAATTAACTATATAGTAATGAAATAGGAAAAAAAAATTAAGTTTTTTGACAATAATTTGGAATTTAGAATTTTCACTGAATTTGCACGAACTAGGCGAAACACCCTATTCGGCCAATCACTATTCGTGGAATCTAATAACCGAAAAATTCATGATATATTGCAATATGTGTTTTACATAATGCTTTCTTTCAGATACCAGAGAATTTAATATACAGCAGTGTACCTTCACAAATACCCTTACCCTTGGACTCGGCGCACCCTAATGTACCCCCGCCAACTGCAGTCAAGCCTATATTGAAAAAGGATTCAGCTTATAAAGTAGGTTATTTATTTAATTGTTTCATATGAACTTATGTCTGCCTACCCAGGCGCCATCCACGTTGGGTTTTAATGACACGAACGGGTACGGGTATCTTTAAAATAAGTTACGTAAACATATTGATTTTTGTTATAGCTAGAGACAAGACTTCATGTTATTAGATTTACTCAAAGAGCGTAAACTGACAACTGCCTACAGTTGTAGTTTGTCTAACCTGAAATTTGTAGTTGCGTACAGTACCTATACAAATGTCAGGTTACGCCGAAATGTGATGAGCTGTGTTTGAAATTTGATGTTTTAACTCAAAGAAATGGTTTTGACTATATTTTATGCTTTGCTGGACATAGCCGGCATTAACAGCAGAATATACAGATAATCACGGTAAATGTCAGTTTCATCGAATCTAAATCTCATAAGCGAACATTAGTTTTAAAAAAGTTTTTTAAAATTACCATGTAACATGAGGATCAGGGAATTCAGAGGTGAAAGTCTTGACGGACCACCAACCAAGATTCCAGGTATTCGCAGAGAGTGCCAAAAATGTCAAGGGAAAAAGTACAGAAAGACTTCTCATCCCTACCATGACTGGCAGAAGTTTATATGGCCTCAACACATAATTCCCTTCAGCGCACAATTTGATTACCTTTTGAAGATGACCATTGTTAGGTTCATGCTGACGTCATAATTATAATATTTATGATTATTTATTCAAGAACATAGTCTTATTTAGTCTTATTTATATTCCTGAACTTTATTAAAAGCAAAATGTTTTATATTTTTTATTATATTTTTAAATTATCGATAAAATACAAGCAATAAATGTTTTTAGTTCACATTTTTTGTTATTTTGTTTTTGTATGTATTACGATTTTGAATTAGTTTGGAAAATAAGCTATTTTCTAAACAGGCATAATTTTGGCCCAACGTGGATGTTAGTGTAACAATCTTCCACATGGATGCCGCCAGGTTACCCTCGGGAAAACTACTTTCTTCACGTGTTTTTCTGTACTCATTTATCATCAGCCTGCTTTATCTAAAAGTGCTGTCCGAGAGCACATGCACGAGCATATCTGAATTGCAGTACGTTTTTCCATAATATTGGAAGACTTTTCTGGTTTTCTCCAAGATATCGTTATAAAATCTTAACCTGATTGAAAGTTATATTTTTTTTATTTATTCTCTTTCTCTTACAAGGTTGCCTTAGAAGTACAACGACCAACATGTACAGATACATTATATATTCTATCAAACCAGTTTTTGAAAAATCATGAAAAATTGTAACAAACTTAAGTATAATCGGAAAAGTTTTAATTTTTTTTTTAAATAAAGATAAATATTTCAGAGCTTTGATCTTTATTTATCAGGAGAAACCATCTGGTGCTGAACCTCCAGGCGTCCCACCGGGACCACCTGTGAACTATCAGTTGTTGTTAGCTCAGGAACCCACTAATGATCATCATAAAGAAAAGAAGAGCCTCAGGTTTTCTGACATGCCAGATGAAGGGCCGCCAGGAGATTACGTAAGTATTATAAACTTTTTTCTTATAAATCTCTGATACCATGATAATATCTTAAGAGAAACAAACACCTGTCTCTGCAAGAGGTAGGGAGAGGCGTATTTTGCCGTGTATATACGTATAACTGTAATTTGAACTGGCTGTTGCCTGGAAGTTCGACCCATATTACCATAAGACTCAAACAGCTCAAGATTTAAACGGATTTTAAATATTTTCATAAGTAATTCGATCTTTTTTAACGAAAATTTGATGTTTAAACATACAAAAAATGTAGGAAACTAGACATTTTGACACTACTGTGACGTCACACTATAGGCCTCATTAGACTTAATATCTTCTTAACAGTTATTGACAGGCCTGCGAGATGCCCCTTTGTCAAAGTAACTTAAATAGATTTTGTTATTCTCTAATGATAACAGACAAATTGGAACGAAAAGCGCGGTACTTACTTCCGCCTTTTAAGTTTTTTTTCGTTTTTTTTGTCCTGATTTTTGGGACATTTAATCAATATGTTTATCATAATTGTTTATAGTTCCTATAGGTTTTTTAACACTTACAAAACTAAAGGGTAGAAATTCTGTTCTGCTTAAACACCATTCTACTCACATTTTAAGAAGCGATTTTTTGACATGTGTTAAAAGACTGGTAGGTACTTAAAATTATACCCACATATTATGCTTAGATTAAACTAAAGCATTATATGTGGGTATAATTTCCTATTATTTGTAATCCCAACATACTAATAATTAAATGTTTTAATGTTATAATTTTAACCCAATTTATTTAATTGGGTTAAAATTACACCGTGTTAATAAATAGAGATCTGAAATATAATTTCATTATTTATTTGTATTGCAGGAAATACCGCCTATTCAAATAAAACCTCCACCTCCAGTGCTCCCTTCAGTGCACCCTTCAGTACTCCCTCAAGTACATCCACCAGTACACCCACCAGTGCACCCGCCTGTACCAGAGAACATTGACGGTGAAGTCGTGGAAGAACCAGAGAGTTCTGGAGTACATAACAACGGTACAACCAACGGTGCTCATTCTGCGACTCCAGCTACAGCTCCCAAACCTACGTCGTTACAGCAGCGTATGTTGGCATTATCCGGTCAGAATATCGACGACTTCATGAAGGAGATGGAAGAGGTGCACAGAAAGAGAGAAAGAGATAGAGCTGCGGATTTGAATGCGAGGTACATATTGTTTATTAAATATATTCTAAAGATATTAATATGTACAGCTAGTGTCGTCTTCTTCTTGCAAAGTTCTCGTGGTGGTTCCATCATACTAGGTTCTGGCGTTGCTTCTTTTTTTAAACTTGAACACTAGAGGACCTCGATAAACAACTGTCAAATAAAGGTATAAAATTTCGCCAAAATATTATATTGTCTATAACCAATCTATCAACACTTTCTATTTATATAATGTCTGATGTTCAAACTATCTACATAATGTCGAAAATCTGACGATTTGGACGAATCATGAATTCTTTAAAACCAACATACAAAACCAAGTAGCGATATTTAAACTATTACAACTGTCATAATTAACTCCTAATCAGTCACATCTAAACAAATAAACTATTATTACAATTAACAACAATATATTTGTAATGACTAGAATAAGCCCGGCCATAGCTTTAATCGGCTGTTGTCCGTATCGATCATAAGATTAAAAAAATGTTGAACATTGTTGGAGCTGTTAATACGTTTTTCGCAACATTTAATGTTGAAGTTAGTTTATAGTTAAAGTTAGGTAAAAAATACCAATGTTGTTGTTATGAGCGTTTATTGAACACTAAAAGTCTATGTATAAATTAAAACCTTATAAACTACGTTTTCGCTGTCTTAGATAAGTACGAGTTCTTTTATGCTCCCGACTTAAGATAAGAAAGGGGGGCAAACATTTTGTATAACATCAACTAAAATAAACTGTATAATTATGTATAATATATGCAAAAATTAAAAAACACTATATCTAATTTCTGCGGCTTGTGAAAGGTGAGCTCTCCCTATCCACGGCAGTATGTTACTTCCAGGTGTATGTTCGTTGAGATGCGACGTTGGTGCTGGGTTGCTCTCGGGTACCTTAAACTTGAGAACACAGCAAGCCCCACAATAGTACCTAGTGCTAAAATAGCATACACGGCGTAATGATGTTTATCAGGAGTTTCAGCCCTTTCTTTCAAAGCTTCCTGTTGATTTTTGACCACCTCCAGCTTCTCCTTCAGGTAGCTTAGATGCTGCGAGTGGTTCTCGGACTCGAAAGTAAAAGCTCTGGTGTTGATGATCTGATTGATTTCTGACTCCGGTATGTACTGTGTATCTCGGTTGATATTTACGGTATTCTGAAAGTTCCTGTGGGCGTGACTGAATATCTAATCTCCCTTCAGAATGATTGTAATGATTCCGGTATAGCGTAATGTTTGGTTATTCCAGACAATCAAAATACGTGCACTAGGCGCTCCTCAAAACACGAGAATAGCCACGCGTCGCGGCTTGTTATCTTGATCCATTCGTCATAACAATCGGTAGACACCGTTTTGCAACTCGATACCCCTTTGTTGTTTATAATTTGCGCCTCGCACCTTGATGAGGTGTATTTAATGTTATAAGTGGGTGAGGTCAGGTCACAATGTAATTGCTATTTGTTTATGTGTTCGCATGACATCAGATCGTTGTATGTTAAAGGTTGTTGTTAATAATAAATCTTTTTAGAGATTTACTACCAAATAACTTGAAGACGGCAATATCCTTCTGGCAGATTGGTTTCGTTTTTGAGGTACAGGTAACATTCGTTAACCGCATGGTTTAGTTCGTATTGTTCGTTGGATATTAGTGGTAATTAAACTTCAAATATCAAAAAACCTTCAATAAACCTCATGTGAACATGTGACAACTTTTACATTTGTTGAATACACCTATGGTTGCCGATACACGGTACTGAGAGTTTGGTATCTGCCGTGAAATTATGTTCAGCTGTTGTTGAAACTCCCTAGGGTGCAATGAGTGTGTGTCCAATCGTCCATTTCGTATATCCGTAACTAGGTCGAGCAAAACTTGTTGAATACGATGCAAGCTTGCAATAATCATGTTTGCGGCAAGCGCGTTAGTTGCCAGGTACAATACTTTCGTGGGTTGATTTCTCGCGATTGTCTATTTGCTATATATAAGGTATAAGGTGTTGACTAATTGCAGAAAACTGTTTATTCATAGTTAAAACGGTGTATTTTAGGTTGAGTGCGCTGAAGCGTACGGGCGGAGCGCGCGACAGCGACTCGGACAGCGACTCGGAGGCGCACCACGCGCACTCCGCGCACGGACACGCCGACTTCGGCCTCGAGCCGCCCGGCGCAGAGATCAGGCAAATGCCGCCGCCCTTACTGCCTCCAGGTAATGCCACAGAAAACCACGTCGAGCCAGGTAGGTAGGTAGAGGTCGTGGGTTCGATTCCCATCCAGGACAAATAATTGTGTTTTGTGTCAGGGTGTAGTTTATCTAAATAATAATAATCATTTATAGCCAGTAAACTCATAGGAATTTTATTTTTTTTAGATAGCAAAATTACAGTAAATTACTTAGTAATAATAATATAATTTTAATACAGTTGAAACCTTTAAAACTAGCCTTAAGTTGAGAAAAATAAACATTCGAATAACAATCATTATAAAAATATAATTTAATAATAATAAGATACTAATCACTTTCTCATGCAAGTAAATTCTAAATTATAATAATTTTAGAGTGAAACCACCGCAGTCCACCGCTGTTTAGGAGAAATTAGATAGTCCATATCTATATTATCGTCCTCGTTAGTACTCATTTTACAAAATTACTATTGATATAAAATTACGGGAAAACACCCGCACCGCACCGTGTGGTATACCATGGACATTTGTATGTATTACGCCGCAGCGGCACCGCTCAGGCGCCGCGCCGGAGCCGCACCGCATCGTGTGGCTTCTCCCTTAAGCAATCGTAGCGACATTATACACAGCTTGAACCACAGATTTTCTAGTGTTTCTCATTTGATCCATGAAAGAGGCGGCCCTTTTTCTCATCACCACATAGACATCACCCACCCTATTCGCGGTGAACGTTCCAGACGCGCTACATCGCCACGGTAGGTTTAGCATGGCCCTGAAGGCGTTGTTGTCCTGCACGCGTAGTGCGCTGTAGGTACGCTAAGTGTAGTTCTACCATAAGTAGCAATTATAGAATGCCTGATAGTACGCCGTGAATTGGGTGGAATTTAGCTTGGTATGTCTGCAGGTATGTATGTAACGGGGTCTTCGAACGTGAATTAGTCCACTTCAAAACGTCGAATTAAATTGAAACGTGGCACACTTATCAAGGACCGATGACAATGCAATAAGTTAAATAGTCTGTCCCACTATCCTGACCAGGACCTTCACGATTAACGGCTTCTTATGGTAGGTTCTTAGGTATGAACCTAAAAATACGGTAGTATCTTTTGCCACGTACTAAGGCGTGTACTAAAGCATATGTGATAAACTTACTTGTTACTTTTTTAGTCTTGATAAGATAACAATGAAACTTTTTAGGTCTTCGTCCACCTCCACTACGAGCGCCGATAGCTCCGCCGATGCGGCTAGTACCTCCAGGACCTCCAGGACCCCCAGGCCCGCCCCCAGGCCACCCTGGGCCCCCACCAGGACCGCCGGGACCTCCTCTGGGTCCCCCAGGCCTCGCAGCCGCTCGTGCTATGGTGAGACCTCCTGGCCCTCCTCCAGGAGCGCCTCCCCGACTGTTAAGACCGATAGTACCTCCGCCGCCGCCTAAACCAATCCAACCTCAAGTATCTGTGCTGACGGCAGCTCCTCAGCTCATAACCAAGAAGGATGCTCCTCAAGGTACGAATATTTAAATCTTCGTTTTAGTGTATTTCAAGAATGCAAAAAAAAAATACTTTAAGGAAAGAGCATTTTAGTTGTGGTATGGCGCCATTAGTTTAACTACTCTGTAACAACAATCTGATTGTCGTAACATAAAAATAGTTATTTTTTTGTAAATAATCTATAAAAGCTAATAAAATATTTTTGTTACTCTTACACGATAGTACAAAATTAAACAATGCTTAACCTATTTGATCATATCGATGTAATACTGAACTACAATTAGCGACTTATTTTTATTTCGCATTCTGTTTTTCTGTGTCTAAAACGTTTACTTATAAACTGAACGACACGACACAAAGAATCTATTTTAAAATGCAGATTTAATGACATACATATATCATGTAAATGTAATATGTTACATATGTGTATGTAACTTTTTACTGTAATGCGTCCTTAACGCACACGGAGCGCTTAACTTAAATTGATTTATTTATTGCATTCTGCCTTACATCTGAATGTTCATATAAATTGTATCTTAACATGCAAATATATGTACTCACGCCTCAATCGTAGGTGGGCGGCACTTACCCGGTGGAGACGATAGAAATAATATAAAGACTATTATTTCATGCGATATAAACTCGTTAGTTAAATAAAACTTTCTAACCATGGCTACCATTTTTTAGGTGCAACTATAAGTGCCAAGCCACAAATACGGAATCTCTCCGCGGACGTCACAAGATTCGTGCCATCAGCGTTGCGAGTCAAAAGAGAAGACAAAAAGTCTAAACCGGGAATCAAAACTGGGACTATACAAAGGCCGGCTGATGTTCCTAAACAAACACCCAGCAAGGACGACGCTTATATGCAGTTTATGAAAGAAATGGAAGGACTGTTATAGATAAAGTTAGAAAAAAATGTGTATTATCGTTGGTGTCCATTCAACACTTTAATATGGTAGTAGGCCTGTCAATGAAAAGCTTTTTTATTAACAGTCAAAACACCACCCACCCTTAGATACACTAGGAGGTAATGCCTGTGGCATTAAGTTCGCTTTGTACACAATGGTGAAACACACTCCAAAGTATTTCGTAGTTTCGCTTAAGTTCTTGTAAATACTTGTAATATGGTAAGAATGGAACAATAAAATGTTAAAATTAAATTTTAATGCCTTGTCATTGTAATAATAGTTATAAATATAATTTCAAACCACACATTAGTTAACCAAGTTTAAACGCGTGGTATGACATGCGTATGTTTTCGTTGACGTAACTTATCAGTTAGATAATAATAATTGCAGTAGGCATGTTTTCGGTAGTTCAAAACTAATATTATCCTTTCAAACTGATAAAAATACTCCGGTGAAAACAAAGTTATGTAATATTTGTTTAGATTGTACCGCTAGATACAGTTGGCTATAAGCGTAGTTGTGGAAAGTAGTTACGTTTTACACGACTGCGTCAGGAGAGTTATGATTTTCTAGTGTAAGTATGTATGTATGTATGCATATTTGTTTTGCACACTTTATTGCCTAAATGGGTTGATGGATTTTGATGTTTCAGGTGTCGTGACGTGTCTGATTAAATCAAAATTTTAAATGGCGGCTTTTGACCCCAATTCTTTGTCTTCAAATCTATCGAGTGGGGTACCAAAGGAAAGGGTTTTGAAGGATGTCTTACAAAAATATATACAACTTACCTATATATTTAAATGTAATCTGCAATGAGAAATGCTAAAAAAGAGTGAATAACGAAACGAAACGTGAAAAACGTTAAAATCATAGACTTTAATCTATGATTTTAACGAAGCTTTGTTTTTGTTTTTTTTTTAAATTTAACAAAAGCTATGTGAAAGATACTAATCTTTTATCGCGAAATGAAAGTTTCAGCGCTAGTTAGCATACAATTCAACATTCCAACATGGTTTTCTTCCGTTTACGCAAAAACACATACACTACACGACTACGACTCACAGAGGTTTACCTACCCAGCACAATATCACCGCAACTCTAAAACACCTACTTGCTATCTCAACACATGGAGCCTTGAATCAGTCAGAAGAACACATTTCCGACTTCAATGCATGCATTCCCCTAGTAGCCGACTCACTGGAGCTAGCGGCGCTCAGTACCAATTAACTACACCAATTACAATTCTCAAACTCCATAATAATTAATAGCCATAATAACTCATAAGTTGTACAGCCTAAGGCCCGGTATCCACCAAAGCAGAGAGGAGACGAGAGATGTGTTCGTTATTTCCACATCTCCTCTGCGCTTAGCTGCGGTGGACATGGATCAAGCGGAGAGGAGAGGAGATGTCTCATTTTTCTGTAGAATTTTGTGCCGCGAGCGAGCAAGTAGTGCGACCGATCGGAGAAATGTGTAGTTGACGGCCGGGCGGCGCAGCGACGCCCGCGCTCGCGCGCCTCGTTCCCCGCTGCTTCTGCAACAAACTCTTGAAATTGTGTGACATACTCGCCATGACTGCGACATTTTATATGGTTTCTTATCCAGAATCTATGTTGCCGTCGATAATTTAAATATTGAAGAATTAATCGTATTCCTTCAACCTCTAATTAATCTACCTCAAGCAAATTAGGATATAACTATCGTAACGGTAACGACATGACGTTGTCCTTTCGTAGCTACAGTGTCTTGACTGACTAGACTTGACAGTACAGTACAGTTCTTGACTGGTTTCGAGCTCTCTCAGTTTACGTCGCTTACGCTACGCACAGCTTACCTCCCTCCCTCACCTCTACGCGTCACCTCTTCGTTACGGTGGAAATAGCCAGCTTCGCAGTCCATCTCCTCTCGTCTCGTTTCCTCTCTGCTTTGGTGGAAACCGGGCTTTATGGCTTATTGCTGTTTTATCCGGCATTTTTTAAATATGTTATTAGTGTTCAGTCCCCTATCATCCTTTAGTAGTCTTAGTAGACTTTAGTAGTTTACTGCTGGACATAGGTCTCTCCTTAAAGAGGAGATTTTGACCTACTATACCACGCCGGCCAGATGTATTGGCATAGGGTTTGTTTCAAGATTTCCATCTGTTTGCAATGGTGTTGTCATGCGTAGTTTGTACCCTTAGTCGGCTCTTGCGACTCCCACGGGACCGTCATCATACGGAATAACTTATTCATTCGTATAAACAAAATGCCATATAAAAACATTTTTTCTACTCTCACCCAGAACCACAAACGGGTAAAATCACAACAATTCCCTCAGTCTTAAAAATATTTTTAACCGAATAACTAATAAATTTACCTCCACCTTGACGTTGGCAAAATCATCGATAACCGATGGAGCCATTGAATTAAACGAAAGAAGAAAGAAGAAGAATTCCCCTTAAAAGGACTCGATTTGTAATCTCAAGGATTTTACGATAAGTTTCTATTATACATTTGTTTTACATAATTTAATGTATCGTTATGATAAAAAGTGCCAATCAGGTTATCAACTAGAAAAATACGTTTTAACTTGTACCATACGCATAACAAGGTCAAGTGCTAAATACATAACGTATGTCAAATAAATACATTATGTAGGTAGGTCTCTAGTAACATGACAATGTGTTTTGAAAACCACCCCAGATACTCAATTACTTTCCCCAGGGAAACAAGTAGGTATTGTAAGCATTTTATCTAAATTTCACTTTAGTTACTAGTTCAGACTTAAACTCTGGCACTGTATCGGACTTCCTAAAATCCAATTCATCACTGATCGGTCGATCCTGGAAGTGAACCGACTGCACATCATTTCTGATGTCCTATTCAGGTTTAAAATCATCCATACTTTCATACTTATTTATAAAAATAAATAAAATAAAATATTTATTATCTGCCTGTCTGTTTGTTCCGAGTAATGTTCAGAACGTCTGAACCGATTTTGATAATATTTTACTGCTAGGTAGCTGTCTATAGCTTTCTATAACGACGAGATTGGCCTATTTAAACATTGTAGTCTTACCCATCATCATCATCATCATCATCAACAGCCTTTACTAGTCCACTGCTGGACATAGGCCTCTCCTTAGAAAGGAGGTTTTGGCCTACTATACCACGCTGGCCAGACGGGTTGGTATAGGGTTTGTGTCAAGTTTTCCTTCTCTCAGCACTGTTGTTGTCCTGCTTAATTTGGTCCCTTAGTCCTAAGTCTTACCCGTTCATACTAAATTTAACTGTATTATTTTAAAAGAAAACTTTTTTAATAGCAAATTAAAAAAAGTCAAACAACAGCCTGTGTATATTAGAGCGGCAGTGCAAAACCGGTTATGCACACTGCGCGCAAACAACACGCACGGCGAAAGAACCACTGCCTACATATTTCCTCGACTGATAAACAAGGTACCCCCGGATTTAGTTAATAAAATTACAGAGGGTAACTTAAAATTAAAACTTAATAGCTTATTTCTCTAGCTTTATAGATATTTGCGTTCAGTAGTCGAAATGTCATGTTGCTGAGCTGATGATAGAAGGGTCCTTGACCTTTAGGAGTTAGAAGATAACTCTCAAAAATCTAATCATGTATTGACATTGTTTTATTCTTCCAAGATATTTGTTAGGTGTTTGTGTTGGGTTACAGAGATATGTGCACAAAAGATTAGTGATGACTTCAAACAGACTAGATGTTACTTGCTGCTTAATATTGCTATTATAATGTTACCTGTTATATTGAGGGTACTTATAATAGTTTTTTTACTTAGATTTGTAATTATTTCTTAATTTTTAGTGCTCTTTGTCACTATTGTTTGAAGTCGGTTCAACTTTTTTTTAAAAGGATTTATACACTTCAGTCTAGATACCTATTGGGTGGCATTAGTTCAAATCCATGTTACCTACTCGTACACTGAATAGGTAGATTGATGGTTTTCTTCGCCAACAACACTGTTATACCTTATACACAGTGAAATAAATCATAACATGTTGTTCTTGCTTTATGATGGTGTAAATAATAAGTACCTAACTATATTTTTGCTTTACTCATAACAATAGTCTCGTCTTTTATGATATATTGTTATTTATATTGTTATTCTAAAAGATGAAACGGTAGAATTGATCATCTAAATAAAAAAAAAATTACAAACACCAATTTGAATCCATTCGGCGGCCTATACTTTTGGTTTTTACAGTTTCAGGGGTAGAGTGATAGTTTTTCAAAGATAATTATTAAAGTACGAGGGCGGGTCAATAAGTCCGTGACTTTTTGAATTTCTGACCTCTTTACTGAAAAAGCAACACTACTCCTGTCAACAGGCATCTGTCAGTTGACTCCTGTCAAAATTTGAACTTGCTGCGTCAGTTAGTTTGTGTTTGACAGCTATCTTTATCAGACTACCCAGTAATTTGAGGAAAAAATGGAAAAAAGTGAATTTCGTGTGCTTATTAAGCATTATTTTTTGCGAAAAAAAAAACATTACCGACACCAAGGCTAAGCTTGATAAATACTATGGGGACTCTGAACCATCGATTTCAATGGTAAAAAAGGAGGAGTTTTTGCGCCGTTTTGTAACCGTGGACGAAACATGGATCCATCACAACACACCAGAGACCAAACAACAGTCAAAACAGTGGGTTTCTAAGGGTGAATCGGCGCCAAAGAAGGCCAAGGTTGGTTTGTCAGCCAATAAAGTTATGGCGACTGTCTTTTGGGATGCACGCGGGATAATTCACATTGACTACCTTCAAAAGGGAAGAACAATCAATGGGGAATATTAAGCCAACTTATTGGACCGATTCAATGACGATTTGAAAAAAAACTGACCTCATTTGGCTAAGAAAAAAGTTCTTTTCCACCAAGACAATGCAGGGGTGCACACATGTGCAGTTGCCATGGCAAAAATCCATGAATTGGGCTATGAATTGCTCCCTCATCCGCCCTATTCTCCAGATTTAGCTCCGAGTGATTACTTCTTGTTCCCAAACCTGAAGAAATGGCTTGGTGGAAAAAGATTTGACTCCAATGATGAGTCATCTCGCAAACAAAGGCCTATTTTGAGGACCTCGACAAATCATATTTTTTGGAAGGGATAAAAAAATTGGAGAAGCGTTGGACAAAGTGTATAGAGCTCAAGGGAGACTACGTTAAAAAATAAAATGATTTATTTATCAAAAAATCTGTGTTTCATTCTAAAAGTCACGGACTTATTGACCCGCCCTCGTACAAATCTACCACGAATAGTGAGAGTTTAGTCAATCGTTAGATATGAAGTCATACCGCTTTGAACTATTGACACTATAGTAAAAAGTGACTTGATTACCATACCAACAAGGCGCTCATGAGATTAAATGCGTATTTTTATATTTTCTAGTTACTTAGTTAAAGGTTATTCAATGAAAATTACTAAATAAATATAAAAACTTACTTAGCAAATAATTATACGCTAAATTAAATATAATTATCAACTTGTTACTAAAGTAATAAAAACCGATAACCTTCAGTGATTAAAGTAAATACTAATTACATCCGGATGAAGAACATAATAATAATAATAACGTACAGACGAATGGATAACCTCCTCTTTTGTATTTTTGAAGTCGGTTAACAATATGGATCAAAACAAAATGTGATTCCTTCAGTATCATGATATTACTCCTTATATAAATAAACGAAATAGTAATTTAGGTTATATATTTAGATGCAAATTACTTTTTGATTTGTTCAAATCGGTCAATTTGTTTTGAAGTCATGATGAGCACTAAATAGCAAAGTAAAAATCATCGTAATATTGCAAACCGCTACGGAACAATGCATGTACGAGTATCTAGTCTAGTATAAATTGAAGTCGCTGGATGTTTCAAAGTATGGTTGTATGATGGTTTTCATCAATATACAGACTGATTCAAGAGGAAGGATATATGTATAATACATGCATATTATAGTAGAGAAACAACGAGAATTTCTAAATGTATTATACGGTGTCGTAAAAAATATTTTTTGTGTTTATAAAATATTATTTGCAAACGCTGCTGCCTAAACCTTTGGGGATATATCAAAATTATGAACTATGGAATTGTATACCTATTATAAAAAATAATAATATAGAAAAGTCAAAGATAGTATTTATGTATCTTCTAAGGAACCATTTATGTCTTTCATATTACAAAAATAATGAGTTTTTTAGAAGATTTTTAAATCATACAGTCTTATTATTTATCTAATTATACATTAGATGCGTTGTTCATTGAATGTAAATCAAAACCTTGCCTTTAAAGAATATCATTAAAATAAATATCTTAAAAGAAATCAGAGATTTAGAATGCTTAAGTAGAGCGGCCGTGAGGCCGTACGTCCGTGCCAGGCGCGGCTCTTACCAGAGTAACCTCTAAAGAAAGAATTTGTATTGTCTTATGATAACAGCTGTAAATGAAGATATTCTGTAGTATAATAATAATCAGGATGTCCGCTAACCGCTTTAGATTCAAGAAAAGAGTATAAGGTCTTCTTCAAAATGAGCTGGCAGAAAGGTCATTTATAAATTTATGTATGTATATGTTTATGTGTTGTACGTGTACACTTGGGAATAACATTTTGTTTTCTCTTGCACCTTTCTGTGCATTAGGTTATTCTTAATAAAAAATATTAAAATGGTGTGATGGTTTATGGATAAACGTATGCTTTTCAAAACAAGTTGTGTTGTCTTCAACCCACGATAGGTTATCGATACAAGCGCGTAAGAATTTACTATATATTTTTATTTGTACAAGATCTCACGTTGTTCTATATCTGACCATCATTCAGTAAGTTTAGACTATTGCCATTTTTTAATTAATTATTGTAACTTGGACTAGATTCCTTTTCTACATTTTCCGTACAGGACAGATCAGTATATACTAGACTTGCAACGAATATTCGGTTACTATTCGGTATTCGGCATATTCGGCTGCTTTTATTATATTCGGCCGAATACCGAATATCTACATATTATTCGGCCGAATACCGAATACTTAAATAATATATTTTGTCATTGAGAAATAATTGGTAAAATGAAAAATTAAAATCGATTGATTACGTATATATTCATATTTTCATTTCTGTTATAATCATTTAAGTAGTCATTGGTGCATAACACAGGTACATAATCATCTTCTGAATTGGAAAAATGGAGGATTCTATGTATTTGAATTATTGTGGTAATCAAAATTTAGAAGGGTAAGGTTCTCATTTCTTTTATAATCATTTATTAAGTAGTCATTGGTACATAAAACAGGTACATAATTTAATTCACGTCTGTACAAGTTTTTGGCGCTAAAATCCAGCCGAATACTTTTGCCTAATATTCGGCTATTCGGTCAGGGGCCTCGCCGAATATTCGGTATTCGGTATACTGCCGAATATACTATTCGTTGCAAGTCTAGTATATACCTATATGGATACCATCAAGTTTTTGTAGTCCTTTTCATATAATTTTTTTGAAAAAAAATGCGTTATGCGTTAAAAAAAATGTTAATATTATTAGAACGCTAAATAAAACAAAAATTATTTAAATGGAGTGACAATTGACAGCCTCATGGCGTAGTGGCTGTAACGGACTTCTATGTCAAAGGTCGCGGGTTCGATCCCGCCTTAGAGCATTAAGCCAATTTGATTTTAATGCTCCAAGATTTCCGCTCAAGTCTAACACTTGTGTGCATGAACATTTAATATTTTATGTGGGTGTTACTGTGTATAGTAAAATGTATTTATATCAGTTGTCTAGTACCCACAGTACAAGCTCCGCTCAGTTTGGTCTAGATGGCGTTGTCTCAATGTAGTAAAATATTGTTATTTTAAAAAAACAATACACTGAGTGCCACTTCGTCACTAGTTTCTCCAACTTTAAGACACAATCTTCCATTACATTTTCCATTCATATATCATTAATACTCCAGTTTTTGGACATGTTATTCGAAATTTGCCCAGTTTTCTACCAAACTTCTTTCAGTTTTAGCAAACACAAATCGCTCTTTATGCTGTGTCCCCTGTTCCCCCTGTTTCGAAGCGTTTAATTGCGGCCCAGGCTAATTTAATAGAATTTAAATCGCACATAATATATGAAGGTCGTCTTATAATGTCATAGCAATGTCGTATTTTTTTTATTATATTGTCAATTTTATAATTGATATCAACGGGTCTGTATTGCTCTATAATTTTAAATTACAATAATTAATCAAAACAATAATTGATTTTCCTTATTATTATTATTATTATCATCTGAATAGTAGTACACTAGTGGAATAAAGCGCTATTCTATTACACTACTTGTTCCACCACTTAAAAGTACTGCTCTATGGTCACGATTGTGGAAATCAATTAAGGGGTATAGTAATAAAATTGATTTTCACTTTGACTCTGTGGCAAAAGTTCAAAAATCAATCTGTTGAACTTTAGTTTTAAGAATGAATAATTGCTAGTTACATTATATTAGCTTACTGTCTGTATTTTCTGTAATATTTTAAATGCAGTGTTCACCTTCAAGTAATTGTAACATTAAGTTTTGTATTTTCGCATGCAACTTAGAATAAGTTTAAATGTTAACAATTGTTGGTAGACTTTAACTAATAAATAAATAAAGATCATCCAGTTATTAAAATTTGCAGATATTCGAATATCTAGATATCATGGGATAAGTACAGTTTTTTTTGTTTTAATTTGTACTTTACGTGTATTTCTGCCACTAAAAGATAAGAAACATAATTATGTCTATCACTGTTGTTTTGCGTGTTGGCTAAATGTTAGGGGCAGTCGTATTCACAAAACTTAAATAGGTATTTATTTGTTACATTTTTTTGTCAACAAATTAGGGAAATAAAAACACACAGTTTTCGAATTTCTTTGGTAGTATTTGTTGGTTATCAGTAATTACTAATCTAATTACACCACTAATACTAAATTTACACACTTACACGCTAAAAGTAATATAATTTAATATAATATAAATATAATGTAATTGGTGGGAAATGAATTTAAAGCACTATCTCCATGTTTCTTCTTATGACAAATATATATTATGTATCTTCCGAAAAAAAATGATATTAAATTGTATTCAGATTTAGAAGGGACCAAGTCATGACTCTTCTTACTTGTTTAGGTCTAACTATCCAATAGAAGTAAATAATGTTACTAAAATAAGTTTATATAAAAACATTTTCGTGTTTTAATTATACAATTTTAAAATGTTTTGCAGATTTTTCTTCCATAATTTTCGACAAAGTCAAACTCGTCTCAATGGTAGCATCCATGTAACCAGTAGCAATGGATGTGTAGAAAAAATATTAATTGTTAATTATAAAATATCAATAATACTAAGTACAGTCGATTTACTTTAACAACAAAAAACTACATTTAGGTGGCAGGTACATTAACGAGTCTATTGAGCTTTTTGTAGATACCGGTGATGCCACAATTAAAAGGAATGACATTTTTTTAAATATGTTAATCTATTCTTGTAATAAAAACTGTTAATCATGTTGTCAAAAAATTGTCTACATTAAATATTAACCCGTAATATTTTAGTCCTATGTGACTAGATATCATTTACGAATAAATTTTTTACCACGGTGACTACGTTAACAGATTGCAATTAATTCAGTCAGAGTGCAAGGATTTGTACAACATTTCTTTATGATATTTTCTTTGTATTCCTCTTGTAGTTCTAGCGCCATAGGTGGCATATAGTCTGAAAAGAAAACACATTATTTAATAGCGATGATGGTAGTAATTATAAGTCAATTGGTAACTTAACTACAGAAAACGTTTATTAAGGCCTGTGTTAGCCTTTTAAACGTTTTTAGATTATAGGTACAAATTAGGCTAATAATATAACAGTTGTTGGTATTTGTTTTTTTATGTTAGAGGGAGCAGACGAGCAGACGGGTCAACTGATGAAAAGTGACCATCGCCGCCCATGAACGTACGGAAGAAGTACGTTTTTTTCTTTACCTTTTGAAGGTTTGAAGGGCGTATCGGTCCGGAAATACCGCAGACAATAACCCGTTCCACAGATTGGTTGGTGTGGTGGATATTAATATACGAAAGAAATAAGATGCAATACATTTAAATATTTTTTTGTACTGTCATTACAGAACTCAGCTTGTGAATGCAAACAATGATGAAATCGTGGTTTCTTAAATTTACGCTATGTTAATTGAATAAAATTTAGTAAATTTTCTGCTTGATGGCATCAAATAAAAACACTTTTAAAAAAAGGGTACGATCCCCTATTATCAAAATGACCACTAATCTAATAAATATAGTGCTAAACTGTTTTAATGTTCTATAAACCTGCTATAAATATAGTGTAAGAAAGCTATACCCATCAAAAAGTTCGTGTAAACAATATTTGTGATACGACATTTCCCTGACCAACATAATATAACGTCAATGGACTGTCTTAAACTAAGTCTATTGCAATACAAATAAGACTGACTCCTCTGTGAACACCTTTTTATAAGAGTATTATTAAGTACATCAGAAGTAATTACTTACCGGAAGAATAATCTCCATATGTAGGGCACAAATCGTTCATCACAGCAAATGTTAGCAATCTCTTGCACGCCGGTAGAGACATATCGAGATACGCTGATGTCAATATGTGGGATGAAGCAATCTTCTGGCTGTACACGACCATTAGGACGAGAAGGAAGTATTTGATTTGCATTTTCGCTTAATCTGTAAATGGAGAAAAGGAATGAAAAGTTAAGAATAATGATGGCTACAAAAGTGATAAAACAAAAGAATTTAAATCTATTCCAAAAGTGTATAATAAGTAAAGAGTAATAGTTTACCTCTTTAGAATTTTCCGGTGATAAAGAAAAGCACGTTAATTCACTTCGGAGATGTTCCCGCATCTAATGGTCGGAAAATAGATAGCACCAGTCTTTATATACTCAAACCATTCAAGGTAAACAAGTCCCTAATAATATTCTAGGTGCGTAAACAATTTTCTTGCGCGAGAACTTATAAACTGATTTCTTTTCTAATAAAATTTTGGTTATATTCAGGAGTAACTAATTTAATTCCGTCACGGGCGAAGGGCTGAACAAACTTGAATGAGTCTGTGAGCAGCGTACCGAAATTGAATGGTAAACATGTTATTATACATAACCCGAACACAGTTTATCAAAAATGACCTATGTATCAGTATTTAAATTTGTTGTAACTTAAGGTTAGTTGCTGTTTTTATCCACGTGGCTCGAATAGGTTTGATTCGAAAGCATTTTGCAGGTCTCTTCTTTTATATTTATTAAATTTTAATTCAAACATGTTCACTATGTAATCTAGGCTTTATTGTTCAATTGTTGTATACTTATCTGTAATTTAAAAGTGTTATTGATTAAGTTGTTATTTCGATGTTAATTAGATAGGTGATTGGGTACATATTTCAACATTAAGTAGATCACATAAACAAGTCAACCACCTATAAATTGATAATTGTATCTCTTTATTTTTTTTAGATTTGACTAATTTTACATTTTTTACCGACATGAAAGATATCTATGTCATAAAACTTAAATATTTTAAAGCTAAGGGCTTAAAGCTGTAAAGTTATGGTCCGACATAAGTACCTATTTATTTTAGTGAATAGTTATGAAGTTAGTAAACATGGATTTGTAAAAATAGTGTTATCCGATTGTATTTTAAAAGCAAACAAAGTTTTATTGATTTATGTTATTGTGGCTTTGATTAAGACCTTGCTTTTATATCCGAAATGATTTTTTTTGGTGCAGACTAATTTAGTCCTAATTTTTTGTGAATTAATTAGCTTAAATGTTTTTTGCTTACGATTCTGCTATGTTATATTTAAACATCTTGTTGCTGCCCGCTTTTATCAGATGTTAGACCCTCAAACAACATTTATCTGTGAGTGAACCTAAATAAAGCATTATAGGTCAAATCAAAGAAGGTAAACAGTTTATTTTTAACTTGATGTCGAGGCCCAATGTTTGCGGATGTGTGGCTAATCGCAGTGCAAGTCGACGTTCTACTTTATTGAAGTCAAAACATTAGGGGCAGAATAATATTCGTATTTTGTTGTCGTAATGGGAAGTGGCAGTCAGAAGGCCAATTCTCGTAATAAAAGTTCGGTTTCAATTCAGTTCCGATCAACTTTCGATCTCACAACTGTCAAAAAAGGTATTTTCGGTTGAGACCGAACTTTTATTACGAGAATTGGCCTTCTGTAAGTTTTTTTTGCTTTAAAATTCCTTTGCCTGTCAGTGCTCAACGTATTACCGTACACCACAGGTGGATTTTTTTGTTACGATATAGGGATGGATGATTGATGGAAAGTGACTACCGCCGCCCATGAACACCATCAACTCAGGAGTCATAAATCCACTGCTGGTATTGAAAGTGCGAGTACAATCTTTTCTTAAAGGTTCGGAGATCGTTTTGGTCTAGAAATACCGCAGACGACAAATTTGTTTAATATTTTTATAGTAGGAGAGCCATGCTTCGATACAAATGGGCCGGCTCGACCGAAGTCGATGCAAAAAAACCGGTGTTAAGAAACTCTTTCGGTGCTATTAACAGAATAAATGAGTTTATCCAAGCCTCAAACCGTCCCTACCGTTTTTGCGGTTGCTCAATTTGGGGACGTTTACCTAAGGGCCTGTCCTAATGCTCTTAAACTCTTTCTATTTACTCTATTTTCTCTTCTTACTAATTGTTAAAGGCAGTCATCATTTAATAAGACAGTTTTTTCAAATAGACACCGACTCTACCCATGATCGTCGTTATAGGTTAATGACGTATCTGGTTGTTGTAAGCCATTATAAGTTACTTTTTAAGGCTTTCTAGAACAATTTTGATATGAGTATTTCTACATCTTCTTCACCTTGTAACTTCAATATAAGAATTTCTACATCTTCTTTATCTTGTAAGTTAATATGGACTTCCATAAAATGTTTCCGAGATAACATGGGAGGCAAACCAAGTGTCCTAGCTAGATATTTACCTACGCTGAAGAGTTTTGTCGCCTCGCATACTATTATTAATATTCTTTTAGAAGAGTATGAATTATTATATATTTAATCAATACAAAATATAACTTCCTTGTTTATGATACTTTACCCTTTTGCTATAACCCAGGCAATCAAAATTGAACGTAAATAGAATCTTGATATAATTATTAAATAAGAGAAAAATATTCAGTGGCTATTTTCCCATTTTATATTAGGCAGATTTCTGTGACATAAGCGACTAAATTTTTATAGGCACACGGACCACACACATCGGACCTTTGAAAGCTTATATCTATATCCAAAAAAATATGTTATATTGCAGTTGAGTAGAATTGATAATGATACGAGTAATCTAGCTTATTGTTTTTTCTTCCTGCGAGCGGCCCTAGACAAAAATGTAGACCCTACAATTGTGGGGCGCAATCAACAGTTCGAAAACTACTGAATTTGGTGTTTTTTAAAAAGTTTTCTTTTGTTTTTCCGAATTATTTAGAGTTCACTGAAAATTTCTTGCAGACGAATTCTTAAATAATTTTAGGTAGGTTGCAAGTTAGTCTAGGTTTGTGAAACAATTTTTCGACGGTTTTAGAAGAGCCGTCGATCAATTTACAAAAGAGATATTTTATTTTCTGAGGGTGCTATTGGCAGAAGATTTAAGTGTCATCTCTATCTCAATATGTTAAACAATATGGCGCAATGGGTTCAATTTGGGTTCAATTCCCACATGAGATAAATATTTTTACGAGTATGTTGTTATTTTCCAACTTTGCCGACTTATTCGCTACGTACATTTTTTGGGTTCGCCGACAAAAAGTGCTGTTTTAATTATTATCGTGATTTACACATGTAAAATCTAATTGATCCGTTGTCTCTAGTCTAAATTGTCCGTTATATGCACAGAACAGTGAATAAACTAGTAATGCAATGTAGGCGGGGCAGGCGCGCCGCAGTTACGAGCAAACGTGCATAAATCTCTGAAAACATTAGTACCCGCGTATTACTTTCGCCGCTTACTCTATAAAAAAATATCGCTATGCTGAATTGCGCGATAATTGCCTGTCGAAAATAAAGCCAGGACTAGAATTTGTCCAAAGCCAACATATCATATTATCGGTAGGTCTAAAAACCTTTCTTTTTAAGTAATATTGATAAAAATTACAAAGTAATATGTAATACAAGATTAAAAATCGTTATGATCTAATCTATTTAAGCAATCATACACTGCGTATCGAGTTCTAACTACATTGTAACCAAGAGAGCATTCAATGAACTGCATTCATGCAGGAAAATTTCGATACATTTTGCGCGAAAGTATTTAGTAAAGTCACAGTTGGACGTAGTTACACAAAAAGGATCCAATCCACAAAACTACCAAAATTGAGTTAAGTATGCCAAAAAGTCCGTGAAGGTCGATACTTTAATGCAGTAAAAAGAAAGAAGAGTGTCATTGTTATCAACACAAGGTACCAGTCCACATGTATGGCGGGCATTTGTTTTGAAGCAACTAAAACAATCCAATCTTCATGGATCATTAATAAGAAAAAGTGTTTATTGGTACTTATTTAAAATATATAATCTTAAAAGAGATCCAATTCACGTGGATCATTTCTGATAATTATAATTATTAATAAAATCTATACATAGTAAATCACACAAACGATCCAAAACACTTGGAACCTTTCTGATGAACATTATCAATAACTCATAAAATAGTTTGAAAAACATAAAAAGAATCCAAGCCACAAGAGTTAAAAAATTGACAAAGAATTGATAATGACATACCACGCATACTCACGACCATTAATACCAATGCTGAAGTTATAAATAACAGTGATATTATAGAATGTAAATCGAATAATGAAACTCGAAATGATGCTACTACACAACAAGAAATAGAGAATTTATCTTCAGAAGGTCGATCAAAAAAGGGTAGAAAACGAATATATCTAAATCACACTGTTGCTAAAACTAAACAACGGAGATATTAAAACTTACCATATTATTCAAAGAAAAAATATATTCCGCCAAAAAAATTTCAAGATTTTACCTGTAATTGTATCAAACCGTAAATGTAACCAGTTAAAACTAGAAAAAAGAGTAGAAGAATTCCAAAAATTTGTTTTATTGGGCTCTTATGAAGCCCAATTATTATATATAGTAAATAATGTAGAAGAAAGACCCAAAACAAGATCTTATACAGTCACTAAAGAAAATAAAACAAATAAGAAAAGATCCAGAGAATACTCAAGAAAATACACTATATGTGGGGTTGAAGTTTGTAAACCCATGTTTTTGAAAAATTTTCAAATAACAACTAAAAAATTGATGTTTCTCTACGAAAAAATCGAAATGGGTACATGATTAAAGACAGAAGAGGACTTTCAGAAGGACTCAGCCAATAGATATTGAGTTCGTTAAGGATATCATAAGCTCATTACCGAATTATCAATCGCATTATAGAAGAGAACAAAGTAATGGTGTTATGTATTTGGAATTAAGAATGGCGATACAAAAAATATATGATTTATACTTGGAAAAATTTGGGAATGTATACGGCAGTTCGAAGAGTCCATTGTCATTGGATACAGTAAAACGCATATTTTATAAATATTTTAATTTACGCTGCAAGAAACTAAAAAAAGAAACTTGCACAAGGTGTGATACTTTCACTAATAAAAAAAAAAAAACTTTGTTAGATGAAGAGAAAGAAAAGTTACAACATGAAAAAGAAATTCACCTAAAAAAAGCAGAAGATTTGAGAAAATATATGAACGAAGATATAGCACAGACAAAAACTGACTGACATTCGATTTAGAAAAAACACTTCCACGTATACCAACCAGCATTATTTTTTATAAAAGGCAATTGTGGTTATATAACTGTGGCATCCACGCCGGCTCTAATAATACTGGTTATTGCTATATATGAATCGAAGGAGAAGCTGGTCGAGGGGCCCAAGAAGTCGGGTCATGTTTGATCAATTTCATAAAGAACAAACTTGACCCAAAAGTAAAACACTTGAGTGATTGCTGTGGATTGATGTTGAAGGTAGTGTAGGTAGGTAGGTAGGTAGTTTACACTGCTGACGAGTATATGCAAGTCATTAGGATCTCCAAAAGAAAGAATCTCGCTCGAAGTTAAAAAAAATGGTTAAAGAGGACTTCCTGAGCTCAAAAAATATTGAAAAAAATATAGTAAACAGAAAAACTTTTACAAACAAGCAGAAAACTAATTGGTTACAAACAAAAGTGATTTCATTAAAGAAAGAAGAGAAATATATTATTGTTATGAAGAGTGAAATAAATAATGACCAGTATTATGAACTTAATATACAGAATAAAGTAAAAGGAAAATCTTTAGATTTTTCTGAAAACGACTTTATCATGTTGTGGCCTACAGGCAAAAAAATCGCTCAACCTAAACTGGATGATCTGAAGTCAATGTTCCACTTAATTCCGAAAGACTGTTTAGACTTTTACAAGTCTCTTCAGGGGGATAAAAATATAGAGGATGATCTTGAAGGATTCAGCGGTCAGCTTGATTTTCAGATTGAAAATGAAAGTCAGGCAGAATGAGCATTATAATGACTATGCAGAGTTTTGTTTTGATTACAGTTTAATTATGTTATCAACAGTATTAATCTCATTTTTTATCTATTGTTTTTTTTAAATTGATAGGTATGTTATAAGAATAGTTCATTTTGTTATTTATTAGTTATTTTAGTTATTTTTAAAGATTTCGTTAGCAGTTGATGAAGTGGAGCTTTACTGCGAAACTATCATTTTATGCTGGTCTTATTGAGAATACTATATATCAAAAAGGATCCAAGCCCTTATTTTCTTGAATATTATTGAAAATATGAAATTAAACTTAGTGAATTTGATTTATAGTTAAAATATAACAAGATTTCCTGCTAATTTTAATAAAACCCAGAAATTTATGGTACCGCATCATAGAAGAATTACGACTTAAACTTTAAAGCTAAATATCTCAAAACTAGCTTCATGTGGATTGGATCCCTATCGTGTAACTACGTCCAGTTCATATTTGGTTTCTTCTCTTTAGTCATTGTTAATTGTAGACAAAAATAATAAATATTACTGTTTTAAAATATATGTTTATTTAATTAATTTTAAAATCGATTTTATTTTTTAGATGAAGGTCGGTAAAAACAAACGAAAATCGAGTCGGAATTACCTTGCGCCTATTTTAATGGTTCAAAAACGTCATACAGATAAGAAAAAAAACAGTTACAAGTAATTTTTGACTGTGTTTTTAGGGGTCTATAAATGATGCTGAACACGAAAAAAAACGAAATTAAAATTGTGAAAGTTCATAAGTCAATTGCACCTATTTTTTACAATAGTTGTGACATATAGATGATAAAAAATAGGTGCAAGCAATTTTCGATCTCATGAAGTTTTCATTTGTTTTTACCTATCAAAAACAGTATTAAACAACCTGTCAATATTAGTAATATCGATAACTGACTCAATCTCTACTTATTTACTTTTTTTGTAAATACCTATTTACATTATACATAGAAGACACCCAAACTCCGTCCCAAATATTTGCAGATCATACAAACATTTGGTCCGACCCGGGAATCGAACTCGAGACTTCAGCACAGCACGACTGCTGTCGTGCTGTGCTGTGATACGCTTCCACTGCACCACCGAGGCAATCGATTAATTGATTACTGATGTTCTAAATTTTACCGTTCTATCTATGAACATGTGAATGTGCACCTAGCGTCATTTAAATGGCGGAATACATTCTTAAGAGTGGGTGGGTAAGTGGGTGTCGTAAGAGCCGACTAAGGGAGCAAACTAAGCAGGACAACAGCACTGCAAAGAGAAGGAAAACTTGAAACAAACCCTATACCAACCCGTCTGGCCAGCGTTGTATAGTAGGCCAAAACCTCCTTTCTAAGGAGAGGCCTATGTCCAGCAGTGGACTAGTATAGGCTGTTGATGATTCTTAAGAGACAGTTACGTAATATCGTTAGAATCTATAGCTCTGCCCTATTTTGTTTTTGTTTTTGGTGATACGGTATGGTATTGGTATTTTTTGGTATGCTATTGGAGGCAAGTGAGCAAATGGGTCGACATGATGGTAAGCTAGTACCGTTGCTAGTGGACACCACTCAATAGACACAAGTACGTTGCCGACATGAGGGCCTCCCCTCTCCCTGGTCTATAGCAAACTGACTGAGTAGCATAATGATTGTTTAGAGCATACTGAGGTAAACAAAACTGCTGTTGAAATATGTTACAAGAATTTCCATAAAGTTTTTTTTATTTCATTTTCAATAAATTCTACTACTTTTGTTTATATGTCGTGTGCACCTCTGCACGTGAAAAATACAAATACAGCTTCCTTACTATGCCTACACCCCATAATTTGAGCCTAATGGGGAAGTGATTACTTGATTACCATAACCTATGAACACTAGTATTGCATAGTAGTTTCATTTGAGCCTTTTTTTATGTTAGAGGGGGCAGACGAGACGGATCACCTGATGGAAAGTGACTACCCATGAACGCTTGCAACTTAACTTAACTTAACTTTGCGGTAGGAGTACGCTCTTTTCTTGAAGGCTTGAAGGTCGATAGATATATCGTATAGATAGTATACGATAGAGAATGCAGAGTGATGCTCTAGGTAACGCCAAGGGATCGACCCGGTCGGAGATCATGTGGCGACTTTATATGTATGCATGTTTATGTTTCATTGTATGTGGGAGTCGCGCTGTAGCGCCGTCTAACGGAGACACACCGAACTACGGCATAACTACTGGATGAGAATTGCTAATCCTGTATCGCGATATGAAGAATTCTCACACCGATCAGCATATATCATACAACAATATACAATTTCCCAACATCAACCGTTGGGCCGCGGCCCGCCAGGCATTATCATCTCGCCTGGTCGGAGCATCCAACCTTTATGCTGGAGGGACATGACACTCGTTCCTTCACAAGTATACCTATAGATTAGTCTAGTATCTCATTTGCATGATAAAGATTTCTATCAATCTCTGAATTCCATAAATACAAAAAATAGTAATCAATTTCGTCAATAACAGTTATCAAAATTGGCATACCAATACACCTAATTCTTTATTTTTATCATTTCTGTAATTGCTGAACTTTGATCCGTGACTATAAAAGATGCTATAAAAGAGTGTGACTCTAGTACTCTAGTAATCTCAATATTTAGTGAGAATAATTTGAAAACGCGTACGTACTTGTAGCGAAATTATTTCTAATCATCAATGAGATGGGCATATAAATCGCTACTAATCATTGATATTTTAACAGAGTAAATTTTTTATGTTACCTAATACACCTAATCTAATATATGTCAGCGTCATCTAGCGTAGATAAACCGAACTTTGCAGTAACGACTCTGAATCATGCGTAACGTATCTGCATGTTAACTTTTTCGCTTTGACTAATAGGTACATACGCACTCAAGTTATTTTTTATTGTAAGGCATCGACTAAATATTTTTCTTGCTACAGACTCATTCTTAGCCGTCATACCCATTGGGAAGATACAAATTTTGGCAGTACTGACAAATCGATATTCGTCAGTACGGGGTCCGTAAGGAATTTGAGACAAAAAGGATCCTGAGACTCGAAAGTCAGATGTTTAGTAGGGTAAGGTATAATTTTCTTGATTTTCATCATATCCCTGTGACCAAAACTCACAAGGCTATCTTATAGACAGCTTCGGTGGGGCACTGGTAGCTTATGCGACTGCTGTGCTAAGGTCTCTGGTTCGATTCCCGGGTCGGACCAAATGTATATTTGTTTCGGAGCTTGGGTGTTTTCTATGTATAATATGTATGTATTTACAAAATAAAAAGATATAAGTATTCTATCAGTCAATCTAGTTTTTTAGTACACACTCTGCTTGGCTAGAAAAAAGATGGCGTTGTGTGTCAGATGTCCGAAATGTTATTGTTATATCTTTCTGAAATATGTACGTGAATATGGCGGGAAATAGGCTGTTTCATTTCGATTCAGTACTTGCGTCAGTGTGTCAGAATAAAAAATGAAAATTCATTTGCTTAATTGATTAAGCACTACTCCTCGGGTCTTGTTGTTAGGAGTATCACTATCTACGGGTTACTTTTAAATGGGTTGTACTCTTTCTTTGAGTCAATTGTGTAAAACGTTACATATGAATGAAACCCTAAAATTACAAGCAGAGCAAAAGTAAATTTTCGTGAAAAAATTTTGTTTGATAATGTTATTCGAGTAGATACTGTATGAGATAATTCAAAATGTAAATAAATCAAATCTCGGGTTTCGTTTTATTGATTCATTCTTCATCTCTTTTTGTATAATATTTTGGTTAGCCTCAGAAAAATTCTCAAAGCAATTTTATCCAAAACAATAAACAATATCAACTTTTCACAATCTGTTATAATCTTGTGTTTTACAGATATGTGCCTTCTCATTTTCATTGTCTCATTAAAAATAACTAAGGTAGTTAAAATGGTAGATTACATCAAACAGATTAAAGGGTTTGCTTTGGTGCCATGCCTGCGCCTGCGTTTCACTATCTTCCTAACCATTCATTCTCACCTTTTTCTAATTTTATTCATCTAGCTTGACAGTAATGAGAGACAATTCACTATATCAACAATTAGAAGCAACGGACGCACGTGTTGACCTAGTGCCAATCGCTAACAGATTACATTGTCATTTGGGGATCGAGGGACGTTTACTCATTGACCGCGTGAGGTTCACTGGTTGACATCGTGTTCATGATGATTATTGGTTATAATGCGGCCCAATGAACCACCTGTAGAGAACGAGTAGACAGCGAAGACATTGTTACCAGTGAATACAATGTCTCCGTTCGGTTACTTGCTACTCCCCATTAAATCCACGTACGGGGCAAACTTTTTCTTGTGGCAATAGGACTTAAGTACTCTCTTAGGTAAATAATAATAAATTCTAAGGTTAATTCTTGTGGGTCATCAGTCTACATCTGGAGATGGTGCTGCATACCACAGCAGGCGACCCAACGGTGGCCCGAAACTAACAAAACAGGTCATAAAAATCTACGTAATGAATTTGTTCTTACTTAGCCATATTTATGAACTAAGAACATCTGATTAAAATTAGTTTATTACAAAATAGTTATTTTTGAACGCGGGAAATGCTTTTCGCACCATATCCTCCAATGGAGGGTATGGTGCGAAAAGCATTTCGAAAAGCATGTGTGGGACTCGCGGAGAACCGGTCTACCCACTAAACTTCATTAACTAAAATTCACTAATTCACTAAAATTTGTAAGTACCAAAATTTATCTTAATTTTCAACTTTTTTATTTTTTGGAATTATTCCTTCCTTCAAGGGTACTTCCGGTTGACCTAGAGTTGACAATTTTATTTAACAGTAAGGTGTTATAGCACAAGTAAAGAGAAAACTCTGAATAATAAAAAAAGTTGAAAATTAAGGTAAATTTTCATACTTTCGTTTTCGCGAAAATCTAAATTTGCCTATATCTTTTTATCGTGTTGACTCAGGACCTTGATTTTTATACACCTCATAGGGACCATAGACCTTAGTATCTGGTATAAATTTCAATTTGCTAGGTCTACCCGTTCCTGAGAAAAATGGTGGTGACACACGGACAGACGGACAAGAAAGTGATCTTATAAGGGTTCCTTTTTTACCTTTTGAGGTACGGAACCCTAAAAATGGTACTAACATCAAGGCAGCGCAAAAATTATTTTATAAGTTTCACACATCACAACGCAGTTTAAATTATACTACAAAAACAGATGAAGGAAACCTTGCCATAATTGTTAAATAATTATTATCCTAACTAAAAACGCTATTATATACTCGTACAGACTGATTTACAAATTTGTACCCGGAAGTAATATGTAAAATCATTATTGCAAATGACTCTAATTGTGTCTGTCTTACGTTAAAAGTTTACAGCAGTTAAAAACTGTGTCAAAAATTAATTAGTTTTAAAATGAAATAAATCGTTTTAGTAACATAAATAAAATTATTATAGAGCTATCCATACATTTATTTTAAATGTGAAAGTGAGTTTGTTTGTAGGTATGCTTGTTTGTTACGCTTTCACGCCGCCGTGATAACCGACATTCACGCGGGCGGAGCCGCGGACATAAGCTAGTAAGTAATATTTGCACGCGTCGTTCAGTTACGTATAGGGTTGCCAGATTTTTTTTCAATGTATAAAAATTGCCAAATTCGGTCTTTCAATTTGAACCCCGAGGCAAATAAGAGAAAGTTAATTGGTGTAATTTTTTTGATAAATTATATAATCGCGTCAGTGTTAACATATTTAATATAAAACATATAGTACATATAAACATATAGTTCATATAGCATCGTGTCGCATTTTTGCGGCCCGGCCCCCATCCTATCGACCACTTAATCTGCCACCAGAGGTCCCTACTCTCTGGCAACCTGTGGCCCCGTCAACTGCTAGTATCGCCGCCGACGCGTGACGTACTCTGCGCTCGGGATCGGCCCTCTTCCGATCCCGTTCAGCGGATTCTTTCTGGAGCATTACAGCTTCACAGAACGAGACAACTGCGCCCCAGCCCTCCTCACCCACCAGAATGACAGTAATAATTGCCGGCGGGGCAGGCTTCCAGCGTGTACTGAGCGAAGTCCCTAATTGTGCTATCAATTCTACCTGAATCGAAGCAGCCATGCCATGTAAGTACCTGCGTCAGTCGGTAGGTGACAAGACCTACCTGCCTACCTACCTAAACTTCAAGGTTAGGCAGAACGGCACCGTCAGCGCGTGAGCGCGCATTACATTAATCACCCCAGACTATATTAATAACGTTAAAATTAATTTTAATTTTTTGTCAAGGTTTTGATGTAAAATTACATTTTTTGAGTTCATATGGTTTTTGTAACATTACAAATTTATGGTGTCATGATTAAATTTAGTAGTGTGGTATAAGATATAGGTAGGTATAAGGAATATGTTTCTTTAATCAAACCTAAGCAAAACTGAGGGTTGCGTTTCGTAATTCTCGAAGATTTTTGACTGTTTATTTTCTACCTTAAAAAGAAAAATATTTATTGTAATAAATAAAAATTCAGGCTATTAATATATAATAATAATAAAAATAATATAGCCTTTTATTCAGATCGCTTAACTAGTTACAATGGGCTTAAACTTATAGCAACACTGGACTCTTAAACTATTTAAGCTAATATCTGTTGCTTGGTTATCATTCCTAGATCTGTTTGCCAATCGGCAAAGGCCTCCTCCAGCCTTTTCCATTCTTTCCTTTCCTGTGTCACCCTGTTCCACATGACTCCGGCCACTTGTCTAATGTCATCGTCCCATCTTTTTTGCGGCCTACCTCTCCTCCTCTTGCCTTCTCTGGGATACCACTGGGTCACCCTTTGACTCCATCTGTCGCATCCTCTTATCACGTGGCCAGCCCATCTCCATTTCAGTCTTTTGATTTTCGTTGTAACATCTGTAGTTTTTGTTTTGCTTCTGGTGACAAAGTTTTTCAGTCTGTCAGAGTTTCTGATATTTAGCATACTCCTTTCCATTGCGTACTGACAAGTTGCTAGTTTGTATAATGTTTCATGATTTAGCACCCATGATTGACATCCGTACGTCAGAACAGGGCCTCAATTCTGCTATTTTATGTTTACGCTAAGCCAGTGTCATACCACAGAACGCTATTGAGATGCCATCGAGTAGCCATTGGCATCGGTATAAATATCGGTAGTTGAAAATATGTTACGTTTTTTGAGGCAATGATTTATTTGTTTTTATTATAATAAATTATTACTACCGATATTTATACCGATGCCAATGGTCACTCGATGGCATCTCAATAGGGTGTCAGTAGTATGACACTGGCTTGGCGTAATAGCAGAATTGAGGCCCAGGTAGTGTTAAACAGTTTACTTTTTGAGTTTATATGGAGTTTTTTGTCTTTCATAGCCTCCCTCAGGCTCCAGTATCTCTTCCAGCCATTCGTAATTCTTCTCTCCACTTCCTTACGCATGGGTTCTTTTTGCGTTATAAGCTGACCTAGATAGATGTACTCGTCAGTGTAGTCTATTTCGGTGTTCCCTAATTTAATAGTGTGATTGTTTCCGTTTGTCATCACTCTAGTCTTATCCGGATTCAGTGCCAGTCCCACTTTCGCACTTTCTGTCGCAAGTTCACCAAGCATTTTATTTAAGTCTTCTGGTGTTTTGGCAAATAGCACTATATCGTCAGCGAACCTCAAGTGTGACAGTAATATATAATAATCATTTAATACAAATATTTGTATAAATGATTACTAGTTAACAATAAATACTTTGTTTCTTGTTTAGCATTTCTCGTTACAAATTCCATTTAAATGTACACAGGGTGTCAGGGAAACGCTCTGGAAAACGAAGACAGACAGACGAAAACTTTTTTTCCAACGTTTGATTAACACTGTTCACGTTCCAACAATATGTTATTACAACTAAATAAAAAAAACATATAATACGATTTCATAAAAATGCTCCACTGAGACTGCACAAACATCGTTTTGACTAATTACTTAAAAACAGAAACGTCTGTAGCCGTATTCACGAATCTAGATAAAAATAATTTGTATTCGCATCCGTATCCCTGCATTCCGAACAATCTGGAAGATTCCTTATAAAAACTTTGGGTGATTATGTGATCTGTTTATTTAAGGAATGTTCCAGATTGTGATTGATTGAGATACGAATGCACCGGGCACGCCGTCATCGCGGCGGTAAGACCCGTTATTAAAGATAAGCGTAAGGATTGGCTAAGTAATACAAAAAAATGTTTTCTTTATTCATTGACAGTGACATTTATAATTGAAAAAATCTTAAAACAATAACCCTTTTGGAACGGTTCATTAATGCTTTTACTTCCTTACGGTGTTTAACATTTCCTCATTGCCCATTGTGGAAAGTTCACCATCCATTATTGTTCTGATAGGACTGTTTAAGTTGTCCTTTATTCGAAATGGTATCTGAAGCAATTAACACACAGACACAAGTGTCCGTCACATTTGGTGTAAGTTTATGCTATATGTTTAATTTATTGTTGACGTGTCATTCTGCTATCATTAAAAAATAATAAGATTAAAGATAATAACGAAGAAGTAGAATTTGTTTTCTAACAACTTTTCCTTTACTTAGTTATTTTTGTCAGCAAACAATAAAAATGATTAAAGATTTAATCTTCGGCCAAAACGTTTAAAAAGTGGCACAAAAACAATTGTCCAGGTCAGCAAAACGTGTGACTGTTCAGTAAGTATGTGAAAAAACTTGTTCAAAAAGTAACCCTTGTGAACATGCATATTAAATTATTTTGGATTATTTTATCCAAAGAATTATAGTAGTTATAGTTAGCGGTACGTATCTTGTAAGTAAATAGGTAAGCCATGTTAAACAAAATTTTATAATTATATAATTATATAGGTAGTATACCGGGTAGATACATTCGACAACTTACATAGGTATATTTAAAAAGGTATTTCAAAGTAATAAAATGGCACCTAGGCCTGGGTTTTACGAGTTTTTCTTACGAGTTTTTACAATTTAAATAGTATAGTTGTCTTTTGACTAACATACAACAAAAAAACCGGTTACATTGAAGGAAAAAATTAATACGATCATGCTAATTATTTTCTGTGATTTATTATACAACTAGTATAGTTATGAACTTGGAAAGGTTTTTTATATTTGATGTTAACTTTTTGTAGATAAAAAACTTTGACAGCCTTTTCACCGGTTTTCCCAAACCCTTAGCTGTTTTTTTGTTACGAATCCGTAATATTTATTATTAAAATATATTAACTGATTAATGTTACATCTGAAACTGGTTTTCGGTTATTGCCAAAGTTATTAAGTTTTATAGTAAATGTCAAGAATTTTAATTTTTATGTCTCGTATTCCAGAATAGTTGTACTTACTTTAAGTTTTATATTTAAAAAAAACTATAATAAATGAAACTAAACGTAAAAATATTGGTTTAGAGCTAATACTGAAGTCACGATTAGTGTAACCTATGACGCCGCAATGTTAAGGTTACCTAGTCAAGTATATACCTATGCCACATTCGCAATACTCATGGTTCCTGCAAACTTTGGTCTTTGATGATGATTGCAACGGCTTTTTGTTTCAAATTTTTACGCCGTCTATAACCCCAGATGTATCACAATGTTCTTCATAAATCATTTTACATGTACAAAATAACTTATACGTACATTGAATTATATTATACATAGCATTATACGTATATTATGTAAATATTTATATTTATACATAATACGATGCAGTGCAGTAAGGCCGCTGGTGTAGATTTCAGTGCGGACTAACCGAACGCGATCACCGTGACGATCGAGTTTATTTGCGGCGCTTGCTGTCGAGAGCAAGTTGATGTGACATAAACTTGCACTAGGCCCTAAGGCTGCGCACCGGGAGAAGTTTAGAAGTCTCCCGGCCCGCCAGGCCTGGGAACGGGCCAAGTACGGCAGACGACTCGAGCGCTGGAGATCGCAGAACGACCTCCGCCCTCCATGACCGCAGGCCTGAGGGTGACAGATAAGGCCATCTGTCACCCTAGCAGAAGCAAAGAAAGAAGCAGTTGCGGTGAGACGCGGTGCGCGCGCTCTTTTGGGAGCACAAAGGTAACATGGAGTTTCACACACAGGAGGGGGTCATATACACGCCGTGGATAGCCCGAGGAACGTCGGGGTACCTACAGGTGCGGTTTTTGGTGGGTTAGAGTCCGACATAATCTCACCATCGGTGGGTGATATCCGAGGGGATTTCGGCACAGAAAAAAAGGCCCTCAGGCTGCACTAACTGTGGTCATAGGTTGACAGGAGTCAGGGTCCCAGTCACGCTATCACGATCGGTCGGTAGCATACAATACATAATTTATGTATAAACCAAAAATTTTGTATTGGTTTGTGTACTGTAAGGAGGTTTTAACACGCTTTTATTATTTTGTATCTATGTAACGGAATCTTTGAACGTGTTTTTACCCATTCTAAAACGTGGGCTTGAATTGAGACATCGTGCACTTATCGATTGTCCTGATCAGGATCTTCAGGATTAACGGCTTTTTCCACATTTAAAAATATGGTAGTGTGTATGTGTGTATGTGAAGCATATGTGACTTACTTACCTGTTACTTGCTTAGTCTTAATAAGAATTTTTTTTCGATTCGACATAAATATTGTACGTATATACACATCATCATCATCAACAGCCTGTAATAGTCTTCTGCTGGACATAGGCCTCTACTTACAAAGGAGGTTTATACACAATATATGTTTATATTATATATAGCTATATTATCAATGTATTTCAACCCAAAATCAATGCTCGTGCAAACGAGGCCAACATATGTAGATACTTATATACAGATGTGTCGGTAACGGCAACAGTGTCGCGAGTTCAATGGTTTTTGCCCATTTAAAAAAAAATCTATTTGTGTTGGTTGTTCAAAAATGCCCAACGCGCCTAAAGATGGTATGTTAGATAATAACACATTCATAATTATATCGTTTAAAACTGTCGTTATAATGTAAAAGCCTTGACAAAAGTTCCAATATTAGCATGATGGTGTCTGTAAAGTGCAATGAACTTCTTAAACTTCAATAAATTTTCTTAAATCAGTAAACCTTGAAGAAATTTGAATTAAATGAGAATACTATGTAAATGAGAATACAGTGCATTGAGTTTTGTGATGTTATGTACAGTATATCTATAAACATTTATAAATATATTTGGTTTTATGAATTGCACTATAAAGAAAAGTGAGTTTACTGAACTATTGAACTATTTTTGTCAATTATGTTCGGAGACTCAATCCCCAGTTAGACCATCAACCTGGTTTTGGGGGCCAAAGAAAGTAATTATATGTTTACAAAATAATGTTGAAGATAGAATAATAAAAAAAAAGTCACGATAGTATTCCCATTAGAGTTAAGAGCTATGTTCACAAAAGAAACGTAATATTAGTATATTTATTATGACTGAATTTTAAGGTTTACCCACCTTAAAATTCACAAAAGTAATGATAATTTTGAAAATACAGGGGGCCATTCACCTGTAATCATTAAAAAAATACGTTTCTATGGTATACAATTTGTACAGACGAAATAAACAGCTGATTCATTGTGTTGCTTTTGTTCTAGATCACTATGGTAACGTTTAAACAGTTCACTCGCTGTTTACATGCGTTGTCTATGTTTAGATGTTGAAGGGGAACGCATGCGCCCTATATGCGCCGTTTCCGCGCATGAGTAGACAGCAGCAGATGTCAAAAACCTTTTATGAACAGGATATTGACGGATGGTTCCGTACCAAAACATGTATAGTGTTTAATGTTATTCTTTCAGCATTTTATGTTTTATTTATGGTGTTATACGCGGCATGTAATACAGTCATAGGCAGGACTTCTACAAGTATTATTAGGAAAATTATTTATTAAGCAATATTTCACAATGCAGCGTAGTCAATTATTTGTTATATATTAGGGAAACACTAGTTTTGGAACACTTTGTTCTATGCAACAATATTTTTGTATCCGATATTTTAATTTTAGATTGCCGATTCAAAATGATGTTTTAAACTGTGATGAGTAATAGTTATTGCTTAAAAAGAATGATTGGCCGATTAATTTATCTAGGTATCCCACCACTAAAAAACTTAACATTTAGGAAATGCATGTGCAGTTTTACTACCACAACTAATTTGTTAACTAACAACATATTCCTTGTGGTGACTGATTAAGAATACGGTTGTCACCACCGCTATCCATCCCGTGGGTGTTGTAAGAACCGTCTAAGGGAGCAAACAACACAGAATAACTGCACTGCAAAGAGAAGGAAAACTTGAAACAAACCCTATACCAACTATTCTTTCCAACATGAAATGGTAGACCAAAACCACCTTCATAAGGAGATGCATACGTCCAGCAGTTCACTATTAAGTTAAAGACTGTTCATGATGATCATGATAGATGTTTAACATTCATTCAGTCACGACATGATGAAAACTACACAACATGATAAAAATATGATATTTGTACTGTTAAGATTGGAAGCCTGATTTGGTTTATACAATTTTGTATGGTGTAAAAGGAGATAGGCTGCTAGTGTTCCAATCCTGGGCGAGGATTTGACTGACTAGGTGTGCAAATTGATAACGTGTATACATGGCCTTTATTGGTATTGGTTAGTTGTCCCAGCTTGCAAGGCATTGCTTTCCAAGATTTAACAAGTTATTTTTATAACATAACACATAACACCATAACATAACATAACAAAAACAGTAAAAATGCAAATAAATTCGAAACCACCGTTTAAAAATAACTCCACTATCAATAGAATAAAAATAATGACATGAGCTGCTTTCTCAAGTCCATAAAATACTAATTTATGGAAAGTGGTTATACCAGTCCTTGCCATGTTGCATAATTATTAATATTTTGTAGTGACTATTAGAATATAGCAATTTCTAGAAAACACGTATACTTGCTTTACATTTCTATAAGGCGTACATCTACAAAATACTTTATATTTATCCTAATATTTGTTTCAATTATTTCTGTTACAATTTATAACTACATACAATTTTAAATACATAATATAAAAGCTATTACGACACCCACGGGATGAATGGGGTGGTGACAATCAGTATTCTTAATCCGTTACCACACGGATATTATTATTATAAATTCGGATTATAAAAATTAAATCATAACAGATAAATTTATATACCTGTAAATGCTATCTATCTAGGAAAGCTTAATACAAAATATGTCATCAATAAGGCAGTCAGTATTTATTTACAAAAACATTCACGAAGTGCTAATGTTTAAAAGGTTGTATGTATGTATTAATGAGTATATTGTTATGTATATTTTTCAAATTATAGTTCAAAATATTTCTTCGCTTAATATTGTAAGTAATTAATTAAAAATTATTATTTGGCAAAACATCTCCTTGTCAGATTCTAAATTTACATTAATGAGTTGAATGAATTCACCAAATACGGTAATTGTTACGGTACGGATCCCTAAAATTATTTCAGCGTTGACAGCTGACGATTTGGTGAGCGCTCCTGAGTCCGCAGCGGTGTTGTTCCACGGTTCGAGTGTCAGTACAACGTTGCGCGCCAACAAGCGCCGGGTGTGCGCGATACTTAGCGATAATACTGCAGTTCGAACGCGAAACAGTCAATGAAAATTCAAAATATTATTGATATATTATTGAATGTCATTGTTCTGAGCGTTTAAAAAAATATATTTTTGCGTTCCAAATTGAATTGAATTTGAATTATAATTTGAGAATCGTAGTGATATTGTACAGCATTTTATTAGTACGCAGTTTGTGTCGTCTTTTCATCCGCTGAAAATTATTGGTTGATTGTTTTTCAAGTTGCGCTAAGGTAAGAATATGTTATTCAGTAATTGTATAAATATTCGTATATTGTTTAAATTGAGGGGATACTTACATATGCTTATTTGAATATTGAAAACTATAGCGTTTAGGCCGTGTCACGTTAGGACTACTGTTAAGCTATTTTGTATAGTAGATGCCTACAATTTCTACTTTCTCCGTACACTGAAGCGTTAACAATAGTATTCTGTTTTAAATGAGTTATAAATATTTATTTATTATATTTACGCGTGACTATAAAATATTGTCGAATATACACATGAATTTAAAGATGCTTTATCGTATGGTAGTTGAATTGCAATAGTTAAATATTCCATAGTTGAACCCGATGAATATAGGTTACGGCGGGTTGGTGTTAGGAGGGGGGAGAGGTTTATTAGGTTTACAGCTGTACAAGTATCCATGAACCCGAATAAAATACGTCTGCAATGACGCTGAGGAGTTTGAAAAGCAAATTAAACAATGTTTGTTATTTTAAAGATTAATGTTAACGTGTTTACTGCAATGATCAATTTCCTTACAAACTATACAATAAGGGTCATTTAAGTTCATCCAATTAAGTCATCCTCATTCCGACAATTTCAACTGCCTGCATATTGTATATGGCACTTTTGCGTTTCCACGACAATTGATTTTTATACGTATGGTGTCATTCCCCTTGCTATAGATTTCCATTACTAGGTACAGTAGATATTTACTTAGTCGCATAGAATAATTAATATGTATATACTTCGTGGTAAATTAGGTACTTTTGCGATGTTTTCGACCCTTTTGTAAATAATTGCAAATATACATCGATTTATTGAGAACGTCTATATGTATATACCTAAACCCATTAAAGATACCTACCACGTATATCGTAAAATTCAAATTCGGTTGTTACTTTTTATGTTTGTTACCTCAGAAATCAGTTATTAATGTCCTTTTTTAGGGAATGTATATTCGATTTGGTCCTATTCAATGCAAAATCTTAAGGAATGAAGAACACAGTTTATTGTGATGTCTTCTTGCAAGTAACGTTAATATACTTTATAAGCTACCTTTAAAAGTTAATTAAGTTTTTAGCTATTAAATACCTATTCGTATGACTTTTTTGCATATTTGAATATCGTAAAATGTTTCACAATTTTCAATTAAATGTTGTTTATGAAGTTAAGTTATTGATGATATCAACGTTACAAGACGCCTCGTACGCACTGCGAATTAAATCTATATCTATACAAATAAATAAAATTGGAGTGTCTGTTTGTAATATTAAAATAACCGCTTTTTACTAAATGCATATGTATGTTTACACGGTACATATGCCAAACTAACATTTTTTACAATTTCTGTCTGTCTGTCTGTTTGTTGCGGGTAATCTCTGGAACGGCTGGGCCGATTTCGACGGGACTTTCACTGGCAGATAGCTGATGACATAAGGAGTAACTTAGGCTACATTTTTTAGACTATATAATATATAACGCGCGGTTATAACAACAAACGCGGGTCTCAGCTAGTTTGTTATAATTTTTGTTTACGCGATTTTTGTTATAATAGTTTAATACAGTTCATGGCTGAGACACCCATCTAAATAGATAACAGAACTAAAATTTTAATTTATCTAATATCATAATTATACGACGGCGTAACTGACGTAACAAAAGATGTTTAGAACATTGAATTTACCAATTTAGGGCATTGGGACCCATGAAAGGCTTTTTCTACATAAAAACTGGTCAGTGCGGCCATAGCCTTATTTATCTACTTCGTACAGCACAAAATATTCGCGTGGAAATAAATCGACAAATCACAGATTTTTTGAATTGCGAATGCGGATCCGCCAGTGCGGATAGTCAAGTTTGATGATGGAGCGGCCTGAATAGTAAATAATTTCTATGAAATGTTTAGTATAACATTAATTATTTATGAACGTTTATTAAGTGACACATGGCCACATTACAGTCATCGCCTTGTTTTCTCTCTTGTAAAATACAGTGGCCTTCTGATTCATGCTGATTGCAAATTGCTATCGGACTTTGTTATGAACATTTGTGATAAACTAATTTAGTTAAATGATTTAAAAGTAATAGTATTGGCACAAGTTTATTGTATGTGAATTTTGTCTCTCGTGGGTCATAGCTCATAGGTCGGACGGACCAAGTTTGATGTAGGTTTTTTTTTGTTTTGTAGCCAACTAAATCGAGTGTTAAAATTCAAGGAAATCTATGCATATTAATAAATTCGAAGAACTTTTTCGAAGGTCTTTTTTAATCTTTGAAGGAATGTTCAAGATTCGTTATTAAATTATTTATTTCATTTATGGATTTTGTTTATCTCTTTTTGTTTGTTTATTCAAACTTCATTGATTAGATTAAACAAATTCATTATTATATTAGATTAAATAGAGAGATAGACCGCTAGGAAAATATTAGTAAAATTATTACAGTTGTAACTGGTTAGGTATGCATATTATATAAAAGTTGTACATAAATAGAAAATTTAACTGAAAGTTTGTTAGTTTATTATTTAATTATCTGAATATTTCTACTGGTTATGTATTAAGTATTCATTTACTTTTATTATATCTCTGTACTAGAATAGGAAATGTTCTGAGTATTGGTCATTGATCTATTACAACCCTCGTTCATTAGGCATTTATAGTTTATTTCTGTAAATCGTTTATAGTAATCATGATCAATACTAGTTTGGACTCTCTCGTGAACTTAAAGTTATAGTAACTATAACTTTAAGTCCATGTTGTTTAACTCAATGGTATTGAATATTCTATAATCTATTATACATAATAAGCTAATTTTTCAAGAGTTTATTTATGTGACTCGAGTCATTGCTCTCGCGTGTATGAGAATAACTTTCTAATTATTTGCAAATGTAAGTAGCTAGGTACCTACTTCAAGTTAAAATGTGAACTAGTTAAGGGCAAAATACGAATGCAGTTAGTATGAGATAAAAAGTTTAATTAAGGGCGTTTTTATAACTTCATATCATTAATTGGATTTTCATGAATGTTATAAGTTCATGACTGTGTGAGGAATGGATATCAAATAATTGTCATTAACCAAAAACAGCCTTTAATAGTTCACTGCTAGACATAGCTCTCTTCTTAGAAAGGAGGTTTTGGCCTCTTGGAACACACTGGCGAGACGGGTTGGTAGGTGTCGGGTTTGTTTCAAGTTTTTCTTCTGTTTGCACTGCTGTCATCCTGCGAAGTTTACTTCCTTAGTCGACGGTCCAATTCTACTCAGTAAGTCATTATTTGGGGGCTGGTCATAATTCCCCGTCGTCTCATGTATTTATACAACACTTCATCTTTCTATATGTGTTCGTAATCACCCGTATATATATTTAAAAAAACTGGCTCTAATATATAGTTTTATAAAAAATACATCACTTTACTAAAAAAAACTTCGCAATATATGTTACAAAAATTAATATCATCAGCTGTATTCGATTAACACTCGGCAAGGTTCGGCGACTGCGTACGCCTCTCGTGATCGATTATTTTTCTGATCCATGATCAAATACATTAGTACCATATCGTCTGTTTTCTTGTTTTTGGGTACGATTCCTTAACACTCTGTATACCTACCTTATTTATTGTAATAGAACCTAAATAAGATTATAATTATACTATAAATGAGTATTAGGTAGACATGAAAAAATATTGCTACTTTTAAATCGTATTCTTTTGATGAAATGATTGGCTTTAGTCACAGCGATTTCACATGTGAATGTGATTTCGTCATAGACAAAAATAAAAGGCATTAAAATCAATCAAAATTCTTGTTATCAAAGATTACGACCTTTTTTTTAGATTTAGACCCTTCGCGATTCTTGCGTAATAATAATAAGTAAGTAGAAATGATATTGTACCTAAAACAATAGCTGTATAAATTCAATACCTATCATTCTCATTGTGGTGGAGTTTTACCTAAGTAAGTTTTTAAACTTAACCATTCCCACTACAAATACCTTTTCAAGCAAGCATTATTTTTCAATTATCTTGTTTTATTTTGCGTGCCTTTTATAGCCTGTCACGAATCTTCTTAACTTGGAAGCGAATTTTGTATAATGGTAGACAATTACAGTGAATATGACATGTACAATTAGAAAGTGCCTATTTTTATCCGAGAGTTGAGCATGTCTTTGAATCTATTGAGGTCATTACCTACGCATAATAATGAATACTATAAAAACTTGTAGTAATATTGTATTTCCATTGATAATGCTGAGTTTGCCTTTATATTCTTTTCACTATACTTCAAATATAGTAAACTAGCTGACCCTGCAAACGTTGTTTTGCTATTTACATTATTTAAAAAAAAATTTTTGAATTTCTTAAAATCCGTTCTTAGCTGACCTCTACTCGGTGAAAAGAATATTCCTACCAAATTTCAAGTCTTTAGCTCTAATGGTTCCAGAGATATCGTGATGAGTGACTATATACGTGGAAATCTCTTATATATATATAGATAATCTTTATGACAGTGTATTTTTATCGCATATGAAAATTTATTTCACAAAGAAACTGTCAGCATCATCTAGGCTAGTAGTTTGGTTAGTGATCCTGTCTGCTAAGCTAGACGTCATGGATTCGATTCAGGCCTAATAATTGTGTGATGATCAACATCGTTTGTTCTGTGTCAGTAAATAAAAAAATAAAAATAATAATATCATAATCAATAAAAAATTTAAACGATTGTGTTTTTGTGATATAAAAATTCGGTCAATATATGTAACTCACGGTTGATTTTTATCTTATTTTTTTTCAAATTATGTGTAGACATTTATAAGATCTAATAATTAAAACGTCAACGAATAATGAGATTTTTTTTACTGAGAATATTTTTAGTTATAAAACTAATAATGCATATTAATTTATTTAAAACTATTATTGCTAATTTTGTATCAGGTGTTTTTTTTTCAAATATTTCTTCAAGAAGTTCTTAGATAATTAAAAATTTCATTTAAAAGAACATACAAAATAAACTATTTTTTATTATTACAACGTTATTGTGATTTTACCAACTTTTTTTTGAAACACCAGCTTTTAGAACCTTTTAGCAACATCTGTACCAGCTTTGGCTCACCACAATCTAACATCCCTGGCGGTCTGTTTGTTATAGAGCAGGCTTTACCTAGAATGGAATCAGACGGCCGTATGAGCGATATGTGATGGTAATATTATTGAAGTTATTATGTTACATTTTCTTAATTTTACTTAAAGTCGGTGCAATTTGGAATATTACAAGGGGTTTCAGGTTTCGCCTTTTATCTTTTGTGGACGGCTGCCTGCCTGACGGCAATGGTCTTTGGGAATGTGATTTTTTAGGCGGAATAAAGGAAGAAATTAAACTGTGGTATGGTGGGGTGAGTGAGCTTGGATAGGCAACGATATTGAGATTTCAGTAGCTCTAAGAATTCTGATTCGTATAACCGTATTAGTATATTCGTATATATATATACAACAGGGCCACAAAGGGTGGAACCGACTAGGATTTCTTTAGTTGCAGGTATCCATGAGTGGCGGTAGTCACTTACCGTCAGGTTCTTGTTTCTATTGCAAAAGGAAAGAAAAAGTTCTAATAAAATAAAAGAGTGTTCCTTTTAATAAGTGTGCATTTTTTTTAAAGACATCTCCCGCATTAAGAATATATTTTTATTACAAACATACATGAAACGGACACAAAGAACACCAAGACTCAGAACAACAATTTGTAGATCACACAAAGTGTCGTTCCATGTGGGAATCGAACCCACAACACTCAGCGTAGTAGGAAGCTGCGTGACGACCGCTTAAACCATTACGCCATTCGTGCAGCCCACCATTTAGATGTAAGCCAGTACATACCAAGATATAATAGGTGTATTGAGCACACTGGGCTTTGTATAAACAAGGTCATCGACGACCGTAATTGTATCAATCTAGTCTTTAGTTAATTGTCGAACATGTGTCTATGAGCATTAAGATGAAGGCTAGTAGTAATTATGTAATAGCGAAGGTAAAACTATGAAATTAACGATAGTCTATGAAAATGACAGACTGATAACGTTTCGATGTTTACACTTAAAAGTAGTAAAAAAAATATTTAAAGTATTTCTTTTTATTTCCTTTTTTTTCAATACTTCAAAATACTTCAAAACTTTGACTGTAATAAGATGTTACCGTGGGAGAGCCATGCTTCGGCACGAATGGGCCGGCTCGACCGGAGTGATACCACGGCTTCACAGAAAACAATTTCTTTCGTTGCCTTTCACTGAGTGAGTGAGGTTACCAGAGCCCAAATCCCCCCTCCCACTGACTCAAGCGGGAGGGTCTCCGAGCTCAGCAACGCACTTGTTACTTTTGAGTTGCAGGTTGCTTACATCAGGTAAGCATCAGGTGACCCGTCTGCTCGTTTGCCCCATGATACCATATAAACAAAAAGATGTCAGCATTACTTGTTTGCTCGGCTTAATTACAGGTATTAGTGATGTTCCGTCACAACTAAACCAAAACAAAAACCAAAGCACTAAAAGAATTTAGAGATATTATATTATAATATAATAACTGATCAGTTGACCTCAAAGAGTCAAAGATATTTGACACTTTGAAAGACAAAGGGTCGTGACTCGTGATGATTTGATAATTTTAAGTCATCACGACCGAAATAATTACGGTACGAAAAGTAGTAGTAGTAGTTAGTCAGTTAAAAATTACAAAGTGCATATTTATTATGAGTTCGAAAGTTAAAACTTAGTAGTAAAATAAACAAAAATTCTAAATAAACAAAAATGGTAATAGTAGTAAAATAAACAAATCTTAAAAAATAATAAAAATGGATCATTGAATAAACATTGAGCAGTAAAATAACTATACCGGAAATCTCATTCTATGCTGTTTTATAAATAATGAGGTGGTAAAATGTATTCCTCGTATAGCAAGCTCTTATAAGTCGTTTCTTTCTTTTAAAGTCAACTCCCGAATTAGGAATATATCCTGTGTCGCGGGGGACTTTACAAACACGCATGAAACGGACACACTTTGTGTGATCCACAAACTGGGCCTCAATTCTGCTATTACGCCAAGCCAGTGTCATACCACTGACACGCTATTGAGATGCCATCGAGTGGCCATTGGCATCGGTATAAATATCGGTAGTTAAAATATATTACGTTTTTTGAGGAAATGATTTATTTGTTATTATTGTAATAAATTATTAAAAGAAATAAATAAATTAAAATAACATTAAAAAAAAAAAATACATATTAAAATAAATTATTAAAGAATAAAATATAAAAATTATAAAAAAGGAAATAAATAAATTAAATAAATTATTAAAAAAAAAAATTATAAAAAAAGATAAATAATTCATTAAAAAAAAGAACTAAATAAATTATTAAAATAAAAAAATAAAAACAAAAAATCATTTCCTCAAAAAACGTAATATATTTTCAACTACCGATATTTATACCGATGCCAATGGCTACTCGATGGCATCTCAATAGCGTGTCAGTGGTATGACACTGGCTTGGCGTAAACATAAAATAGCAGAATTGATCTCCTGTTGTTCTGAGACCAGACTCAGAACAACAATTTGTGGCTCACACATAGTGTCGTCCCATGTGGGGATCGAACCACAACACTCAGCTTAGTAGTAAGTGGCGTGACGACCGCTTAAACCATTACGTCATCCGTGCAGTCAATCATGTAGCTGACTTAATTAATATACATGGAATTTATCGGCAATGCATTCCACAAGCGTACAGCTTCAACAGTAAAAGATGAATCACAAAATTTTGTAGAATGCAGAGGCATCTCAAGTCTCAAATTTTCGGATGACCTTAGACATTTTTCATGTGTGTCATGAAGGAACTTGAACCTTGATGTTATAGAGAAATATGAGTATTCCGGCGAGAGCGAATCGGAAGCCACTTTGACTTTTGACGGAATTCAGAAATGTTAATACACGAATTAGATACACGAAATAAGAAATAATCAATCGAGGGCTGCCGCCGACAATAGATTGTATTATTGTAACTTTTTGATAAGCGGCGCGGTAGTATTGTTACGTATTAGGGTTCGTTGATTTGGAATAATAAGCCTTCTGACGACTAAAGAGACTTTATTATCACTACACTTAAAAACGTTTACACAATACTCAAGAATAGTCCGGAATGATCGCCGAGGTTGCTGCTTCACACTTCTATTCACTTCGATCGCTTCGATGTTTATGACACTGAAGCTCGAACTGAAGTGACTCCAAAGAAGACGTGTCCGTATTTATAATACTCATAAAGAATCATTCTAGCAATTTCCAATCCTGACGAGAACCGTCCGTTTCTGAGAAATACAAATCCGTTTCGAATGTAAACAAGATAATCGCGTGACAATCTATTTTCGATTCCGATTATTGTTCCGTGCCAACCTGCATTATTATTAAACTTTTGACGGTTCATCGAACTCTCGTTGAACGTCGTTGAACTTGCAATTGACTAGTTGATGGTTCGAACCTAACGCAGTACCGTGCACTATAATACTGTCCGACATAAACCTGCTGCTAATACAAGCTTTAAGCTTAGATAAAACGGTTAACAAGAACATTAGTAATGTACATTGTTACCCACTTTTCTAATAATTTAACTTTTTCTTTATATAGGTACCCAGGAATAAAGACTTGTTTAAAATTTTGACACTTGACATTCGTAACTTCTTGATCACGTGTAAAATTCTTCAGAGTGATATAAGATGAACAAATACATTTGTTTAAAAAAGAACAATAATAGGTTACGATGCAATCCAGAGTTGCACCAATTATATTCAATATACACAAACTATTACTCAACGAGTCTAAAGTACATTACACTATTTTATTGAATCACAACATGCTCTTTACCAACTTGAAATGTACGCGTTATTTGTTCGTCATGTTAGTTATAGTACATTTAACGCTGAACGTCCTCCTATTGAGACTTCAAAAAAGATCCATTATCCATATTTATCCATTTATCGATATATAGCACAAATAGATTTTAATAGTTCACAAATGGTTCAATGAGTTGTATACATATAATTGTACTGGTCACTCGTAAATCAACGTCTTCACAAATCAATATATCACAAAAACATTATTTTAAAACTACACAATAATGGAGCAGGAAAAGTTCTGGCACAGACATATAATCAACAAATAGTAATTATGGTTAATTACGCATAAATAAAATTATTTAGTCATGGACATATGTTACAATGTCACGTGTTCTTATTAAATCTAACAATGTACGAAGATGACTCAATTTCAATTATTTATAATGATATAAACATAAATCTTTAGTAATAATAATTAAATACTACGAGTAATAATATAGATGAGGAATTTCTGTTTGTGCCCAAAGGCACTACTGTCTGGAAGTACAACTAGAATTTGAAATGTCTTTTGACAGACTAGTTCTTAAACATACTTATATATTTCTAAATACACACGTGTTATAAATAAATTAAACTTAGCAACAGAACACATTATCGTGCTCATCACACAATTTAGTTGTCCTATCTGGATGGGAATCGAACCCAGCAGTCAGAATACCAACAGACCAGTCAATTTTGTATTTAATATTTTCTGTATTTTGATTTTTACATTTCTATACTAAATTATTTTACTTTTTTCGCCTGTTTCGTTTTTTTACACAAATTTATTATTACACAAATGTGTCATTCCAAAATAAAGAGTGATAATAAATAGGCCAAGGTTACACTTATCGACAAGGAAGTCTTATCGTGTTTAATTATGTGTTTGTGTCTAGTTGTGACATACGTACTTTTTCTTCAATCCGGGTATTCTTTTAATGAGGTCATATTCACTTTCGGTATTGTAGATTTTATCATTCAGTTCGGGTATTCTACTTTTTTCAGGATAAAAGCTACCTCTTAACAATTTCCTTTAGAAGAGTAGTTAAGGTGTGAAAGAGCCACGAACAAACAAACAATCTCTTTCTCTAGCGTAATCATCATGCATATAGGTTAAGGTGCAAGTTCCAAAAAACCTTGAGGCTTGCTCAACACCTGAACACATTTTTTGCCTTTTCTATTGTAACATAGTACCTATTAAGAACAAGAATCTTTTCACGTTGTATTTACGCAAAGAGACATTGAAATTGATTTATTGATACGATTGACTGCACGGATGGCGGAGTGGTTTAAACGGTGAGCTGAGTGTTGTGGGTTCGATCCCCACATGGGACAACACTTTGTGTGTCCACAAATTGTTGTACTGAGTCTGGGTGTCCTTTGTGTTGATTTAATGTATGGTTGTAAAGACACATGATTTATTCCTAGTGCGGGAGTTGTCTTTTAAAAGAAAAAAAAATATGCGTGTCTGAAAAATGGAAGAATTAAATAAAAAACACACTAGCCCACTCTACATTTGCACTTAAGAAATAGCCTTCTGCTGAAGTAATCTCAAGCATTCTTGTCTTCTATGTAATTCACTGATCCAGTAGGCTTTCTGACAACATTTTATTTATTAGTGACACTAAAAAGATATTATGTTTGATTAGATAATTACTTAGGCCGTACCACAGAAAGTTTCTCAAAACTCAAGAAACGCTTAAGTTTAGTTTTATAAGGCGAAAATTAACCGAGTTTTGAGTATAATTTTGTAATACGACCCTTAGATTTATTTGTTTGTAAATACTTTATTGTTTTTGATTTACATTCTATATTTTACCCACACAAAAAACTTATACTACGTGTAATTTTCAGTTGCTGAACTTTAACTATGCGAAAACTCGTATAGTCCGTTCAAATTACATAGTCAGGTTCTAATTAATTCAGACAGGTGAATTTCTAGTAAATACCTAAACAAATATAGGACATAGGCCTCTCCTTAGAATGGAGGTTTTGGCCTATTATACCACGCTGGCCAGACGGGTTGATATAGGGTTTCTGGGAAGACATTGTTCTTAAATATTCTCAGCATTTTCCTTACCTATTATAAAAAAATGATGTCTTGAAAGCACAATGCAAAAAAATAAACGTACACAATAAAATACCGTATTAAACTAAGATCTAACTTCCACTGTAGTAGGTATTTACTTTATCGCGATATTTTTAGTATAAATTTTCCGTGATTAAGATTAAGAAAATATTGCATGCGTTCGACCTACTTTATTATGTATCAAATAGTTCCAAATATTAATGTGATAACACCAATTATATATGTGTAATTTTTGTACATTTAAGTTTTAATCAGTAGCAGCATATAGTTTGTAGTTGTCCGTGTGGTGACGGATTAAGAATACGGAGTGTTCTTGCCCCTATTAATCCCGTGGGTGTCGCAAGAGCCGACTAAGGGAGCAAACTACGCAAGACGACAGCACTGCAAAAAGTAGGAAAACTTGAAACAAACTCTATACTATAACAACCAGTCAGTCCAGCGTGGTATAGTAGGCCAAAACCTCCTTTCTAACGAGAGGCCTATGTCCAGCAGTGGACTGTTAAATGCTGTCGATGATGATAAGGGAAAGGTAGGTTAGCAAGGTATGCAGTGGTAAGAAAAGGGATATCGCTTCTACGCATGGATTAGGTTATGCAAAATTCAAGCAATAGCGATCAGGTCAGGGTCGCTTGACTGTACCTCGAATTGGCTAATGCGCCGGAAGGTCCGGAAGGATGACTAAAGCTCTGCTGTGAAAAAACGTGTAGCGATTATAGCAATATTACCCATATTTTCTTATCATAAAAATAATTTATTTATTGAGAAGTATTTATCGAAAATAGTGACTAACAACCACGGAGGACTTTAAATTTGCCGTCCATATTGACACAGAAGAATCTTTAGTAAAATGTATGAGAAACCTGCATTTTAGTTCAGTATCACATGGTACAAAAATATTGAGTAATTAGCATCACAAAGTTGTCTCAAGAACTCGCAATTTGTAGACACACTGCAATCGGTAGGCGCGCAAGTGTCAATGACCTCTCGATCGGTATCACATACTTTACTTACCATACTATTTAAATAAATGTTCAAAATGTAGTCTTCTAGATATCTAGATTCAAAATATAGTCTAGATCTTGTCTAACGACGTATGGGTTGTGATATGACCGTTATGTTGGTTGTACAAACCCACACGAGTAAACAAGGCCTCGTCTGTCCACAAAACATTGGCACCGAGGTGTGCGATAAGCCACTCGCAGATTGTCGACGAGGTAAGGCGTCTGTTTCTTGTAAGTCTTGGACTTTTTAATAACGGTAAGGGTGTAAGCCAGCGGTGTTTATTAGCTTCTATACTACGTATTGGCTTACGCGGAAGCGTTGCTCTGCGGCCCCGTGTGCTTGCTAAAGGATCCCGTTCAAAGAAGTCTTCGATTTCTATTGCAAGTCTTGAACTTGCAGCAACCCCTTGCGTATAACGGGGTTATAAACTGTCCGTAGTCTAACAGCCTCTGATTTGCGAAACAAATCGTGTGGCGGTTAGGCACCGATGGATTTAGTATACCTTGTCTTCGGAGTCGTGGTATACTTTCTGACCGTACAAGCGCTGTGCACAATTTTGGCTTTCACCACTACGAATGTATCAACGCACCATTTCGTGATACTCGTGATTAGAGCCTGTCCAGATGAGGTGTTTTACGCGCGAGTCGACTCGCGCGTAGTCACTCGCGCGTTCCCGAGATACTAGAGCTACATATATTCCGTCCAGATGATGACGCGCGTATCCTCACTCGCGCGTAAAACGCTGGTAATGAGCGAGACTCTCGACTCGCGCGTTCTACGCGACAGCTCCGCGCGAGTCGTGATACTCGGGCGCCATTAATGCGTCCAGTACTACGCGCGAATCCGTAGCGAGTGGACGTATTAAAAAAATTTTTCTTACGTCAAAGGTACAAAAGTTAGGTTGATATTAAAATAATAAAAAGTACAAAACCATTTTAATAAAAATTATTACTTACCTTAAAGTAATCACGAGTTTTTCTTCTGCACAAACAGTATCCTGTACCACATAATTTTGGCATGGAGTTAAATCTTCTTGAATAATTTCTAGTAAGTCATCAAACGATGTTACTGACATCTCTGAGCTTTGGGTATAATGTTTTAAACATACTATTCGTCATCATGTCACGTATAATTGGATGCACGTTAAATCGTCGACTTTCTCTTCGTTTACGACGTTTCCATCGACGGTATGCAAGCCACAACACAACCGCTGTCTCCGAGTCCATGTTTATAACTGAATCCCTCCCTGCGTAGCAACGCGCGTAAAACGTTTCATCTGGACGCAATATGAATTGAAACGCGCGCGTCGACTCGCGCGTAAAACGCCTCATCTGGACAGGCTCTTAGACACAGAAAACATTGTTTGCACTGTTGACGTCACGGAAGAATGAACGGTAAACACAAAGGATGCACCGACGCCGACGCGACAAGACGCGGCCGACTGACCTATTATTTATTAATTATTTCTTTGTTGGTTTTGAACCGGGCGGCCGGCCGGCGGCGGCCAGGTTTCGCACACGCCTCACCTGTTTGAATTAGTGACCACGCTGCTAAATATTTTCTTCGGGATGAAATGTTTTATGTTGAAAATTTAACCCACCATTTTTTTTTGAAAACTGGGGTCCTCAAATAATGTCTAGTGCCTAAAAAAAATTTGGATGAAAACTACGATTTCACGGTGTATATTATGTAAACCACATAAATAATTGATTTTATCTGGAGGGGACGAACTACACTAGGCCTTAAAGTAGCTAAGCTATGCTGGAGATGGAAGTGGACTACCAAATCAGTTTCATTCATACTAAAGAAGTCTTTACTTAGTAACTAACCAAATGTTGTAGTGATGTCTTTCTTTATTCTGTACCAGCTGACCCGCACAGCTTCATCTGTGTCTCACAAAAGGAATAAATTGCCCCGTTTTTGCAATATTTTTCATGCTCCTATAGATCATACCGTAATATATGATAGGCTATCCGACAGTGAGAAAATGTTCAATTCAAACCTGTAGTTCCTGAGAATAGAGCGTTCAACCAAGCAAATAAAACCTCCAGCTTTATAGGTAATATTAGTGTAGACAACAACAAAGTGACCAAAAGTTTTTGTGATCAAAAGGATTTTCTCGCCCATCAAAATTTAATTTAACTAAGAAATATATCCAGTTCTGTATATCTTGCCTTTCCAATTAAGTAACCTTGTTTCAGGTCGTTTTTTTTTATTTCACAGGTTTAAATAACTTGAATAAGTGAAAGGAAATAATTGGTATAACGGTAGGCAGATAATGAGTTACTTTGGGAAAAAATATTCGTATACCTAGATATAATGTTGTTGTTACTTTATTTTTTCTTTTCATCCTTTTAATTAGGTGTACATTTAACGATGGTCTTAAAAGCTACATATTTTATGCATTTCAAATAAGATCGACAAGAAAATGAGTTAATGACTGACCTTGAATGGAGTTTTTTTTGATTAGAGTAGGGTAGTACAATACTTTCCGCATAAATGCAGTGTTTTGCACACTAACAGTTATGCGGAAAGTATTATCATATTCTGTATCATTGTATGTTTGTTTCTAATGTTTTTTCAGAGGTTTCTTGATTGGGCAACGGGTGTTTATAAATCGACAATGACAGCGGTAAATACGGTGGACTTTCTTTAAATAAACTTTAAACTTTTGAAAAATCATCCAACTATGGAGATTATTCTATCCACATAATATAGATCTGATGAAATTTTCTATCCATAATTTAAATGTAATAGTTTGGACCCATCCCATGCTCTAGTCGTTTACTACAATAGTAGCCAAAAATCTCTAATTATCTATGGGTATATGTTTAAAAATATATAATAAGCGCGTATATTTAATGACTCCACATGTACTTGTCTCGGCCAAGGTAACGATAATAATCGCGCTCGTAGTTTCTTTTCTGTGAACAAACTGTGACCTTGATAATTTGCGGCACTCACTTATCAATGCACTCACTCACTGCCTTTTGTTTTCGAACTTTTACTCGTGAAACCCGAAATTTTACGAGAAGTTTCCATCTTTTTAACGGTGGTTTTAAATTTTATTGATATACGTGTCTTTATAGAGTGTCAAATGAAGTCGTATACTTGTACACTCAGGTCTTTCAAACTACGCAACGTATTTTAATGCTAGTTTCACCAATAAAGAGAGTGATTTAAGAGGCTTGTTTATATGTATAATACATGCATATTGTAATTGAGGAAATCCGAGAATTTCTAAGATTTGTAATGTGATAGCGTAAAAACATGTTTTTGTGCCTCGTAATTAGCAATCGTTTGCAATGTAAGCGACATTACAAACGATCGCTAGTTACGAGATAGATCAAAATAATGTACTACGAAATTGTATATCTTAAAAAGATCTACAAAAAATAGTATGTCCGCGATGGTATATGTCTATTTCCTAAGGACAACCTACACTGACCATTTTTATCTCTTAAATATTACAAGAAATAATGGGGAATTTACGAAGGTAGGTATTTTGAACAATGCGGTATTATTCCTTATCCAAATAAATAGTCCGACCGGGTCCGGCGCAGCACATGCTGGGAGACTGCCCTGCATGGGAGTTCGAGCATCGAGTTCTGGTCGGACAGATCTAACGAAACCGAGTGTTTCCGAGTTGCGAGGGATTGGCAGCCGCGGTCTCCTTTTGCAAGGACATTATGTTCTAGAAGGAGGCCGCAGAGCGGGATCGGAGAGGGCCGATCCTACTCGAAGGAGCGACGGATGTGGACGTTACAAATGATCGGAGACGGGTGACACTCCATTGCGGCCGGGGAGTGTCGTCTAAGGGGGGGGGGGGCCGGAAGTGATTATGGTCACCCCGGGATGTGCCTCAGTGATGGGGTATAGCAGGGAGGACACCAGAAGGCGTCGATAAGTTCCTGAAGCTCTCCCCAATTGCCGATACCGAGGCCGCCGCGGGGTTAAGGGGGCATATGGGTGGGGTATGAGTCCCGCACATGTCCTCGTCGTCCAAAAAGGAAACCCTATCCCTATTAGAAGCGATATCCCTTTTCTTTCCACTGCCGTCCTTACTAACCTACCTTTCCCCTATATCATCATCATCAACAGCCTTTAACATTCCACTGCCGGACATAGGCCTCTCCTTAGAAACGAGGTTTTGGCCTACTATACCACGCTGGACTGACGGGTTGGTATAGTTATGGTTTTTGACAAGTTTTCCTTCTCTTTGCAGTGGTGTTTTCTGCGTAAGTTGTTCTCTTAGTCGGTTCTTATGACACCCACGGGATAAATAAAGGTGGTGACACTTTCTTACCTCTTTCAAACATTTTTAATCTGTCACACACGGAGTATTGACACTTCTTATTACAAGAGATTTATCGAAAAATCCTTGCTAAAGGACTTGAAATATTTGATTATGATGGTTAAGAATTGAATTCAAATGAATTAAATAATAAAATAATTATTTAAAATAATTAAATAATTATAATACTCATTTATTCCAGTACTTACATTATGGTGTTTTTAATAATGATTTGTCAGTTAATGATAACTATCTCCATCTTTATGTGAACTGTGATGAATAGGGGTGGTGACACCCCGTATTCTTAATCCGTCACCACACCGTTAGTGTCCCTTATTTAACCAACAGATATTTAGTTAAGGTAGACCATTGGCACATCTGTAATCACGTACGGACAGAAAAAAAATAGGTGCAGTCCCGCTTCACTGTCCTTCGTTCAAACACTAAAGGGCTAGCAAACCTGTCTTGTCCATACAACTTATGGCCCGTCTTTTATGTAGCATGAATTTATTCAACATTTTGATTTCTTCATTCCTCTAAGTTGTAAATCTGAGATTATCAACGCAAATCGTTGATTTTACAGTAAGCGCTTGTGCGCAACAAATCATTGTTGCTATTGTAATAATTGTAAAATCCATTTAATTATTTTATAAAGGCAACTCCCGCATTAGGAATATAAACCAGTAAGAACACCCATACTCAGAACCCATGTGGGGATTGAACCGTAGCGTAGGACCTCTTAGACCACTACGCCATTCGTCTGCCGTGCCAATCCAAAAATTACAGTCGACAAAAACTCGACTTACAGTGTTTTGCCTTAACAACGCTCACTCAGTTTGTAACAGTTTTTTTTTTGTACATTTGTAATGCGTACGGTCTTGTTAAAAGCTACATCTATTGGCCGCGTTGCATTGTTGTTGATTTATCTAAGGTAGTTTATAACTACAGTATTGATCTTCTGTTTTCACTGATGTTAAATGTCAAAGTAAAATGTTGAGTAGGGATAAAGTCTGGAAGCTTCCTGAACCTAGGATATATAAGTCCGGCTTTCTGCCACGGGAGACACTCTGCTATCTCGTGTCTTCCAATCTTAAATAGTGTTCTGATTGTTGTGTAATTTGAATTTCGTAATATGTAGTCTGTCAAATCTACCCACTAAAGTGGTAAGTATTGTCTAAATTCTTCTTTAACCTATTTGTTTCTGGAACCTGTTTAATTATATGAGTGCTAATCCATTCGTAGGGTCCCAGATTTCGGGGTCAAGACGGTCAGTCTCAGACGGCGTGCTTGCTCTTTTGTGACCTTCTGGTTCAGACTCAAGTTTCTCGGTACCCTCTATCAAAGCTGGTGATTGCGCGGCTCATGACGCAAGCGGACAGCCGTACCCAAGAGTTACGTACTTAACTTATAATTGCAAATTGTTAAACTTTTATCCATATCTAATATAAATAGCCGACTCGGGCGGAAGAGGAAGTAACCTCCTGGAGGGACGACGAGGAGGCACCGAGCACCATCAGCTCGGCTCTAACGCGCTCCGCTGCAGTTTTTTTTTTCTTTTTCTTGTACCCACACTGATTAATTTATTTAATTTCTTATTGTAAATTTGATCTACTTTTTTTTGAAATATACATGTATGCATAACTGAGGTGTGAGTTATTTTCCTCTAGTGAGTCCCGTAGGTTTCCCACACGCACACACATCTGTTTTCTTATAAAGGCGCCCTGAGGTTATCTCATCAATCTCTCCACTGGGTCAGCCGGTGAGTAGTCCGCCAGAGAGGAAAAGCGGATACAAGTTTCTTTACGTCGGTTTAGTACCTGATCAAAACCTTTATTATTCTAAATTCTTGTTTTTTAGAAGAGACAATAATCTAAAAAATACTGTATTGTATTGCAATTAGGGTTTTAACATGGTAAAAACTGTAACAAAGCTTTCAAGGTCAAAACGCATTTTCAAAAGTCACAGTGTTCTGGATTGGTGCAGTCAATTATTATTTATCTAAAAGGAAACTTGGAAAAATAATGAAAATAAAAACAATTAATACCTTGCATATCTATTATACGAGTGTATGCATGTAAATATATGTATATAGGTAGTTATAGTGCTTAATATAACATAACACAATACAATTCAATTTATAAAATACGTACAGGCAGCACGGATGAGCGTTGAAGCTCCTTTGTTAAAACACTAGCGCCAGCAATTGGGGGATATTGTTGGTACGATGAGTACCGAATCTTATTTTTAAATCTTATTGAATTCTACATACTTATAAGCAAAAGCTTGATAACTATTAAACTTAAATATCCTCATTGTTACTCTAGTATACATATATTTGCAATCAAGAATCAAGTAATGATTGTTGGCAATGTCAAAAATTTATATATAAAGTTTGTTCTTGCTTATTATGTGAATTACCTAATAAAAAACGTTTGTTTTGATTTTACCTCTACAATGGGGTCGTCTAGTTAATACTTTAGTATTAACTAGATGACCTCCTTTTTTTATTTTTTCCGTGCGGAAATCCCCTCGGATACCACCTGTCGGTGGCATGTCGGACTCGAACCGACTAAAACCGCACGCCGTCTCGGGTACTAATAGCCGGGGAACCAGGTATACCCTAGAAAGGAAGTCCCTCTAGATGACCTCCTAAAAGGACAGAGGGCCTTCTAAAACGATCGCTTATAAATTTTAAGGTTTTAGCTATATCTTTGACCAACAATGTATTTTGCGTGTGTGCTAGTGATTTTGTCAAGTTGTCACACAATTTTGCACGACAATTTATTTATAGAACAACTCGATGGTACCGATATTTCCTATGAATATTTCCTAATACAATTATAATATTTTGTTGTCATTTTTATTTTTAGTTCCAATTGTGAAATTATTATACTATTCACGTGATAATTAATTTTATCAGTGTTAAGACTGTTTCAAAGGCAATATGATGCAGAATATTTTCAATAACATGTTGTTTGCTCTTTGTTGACGTGTACTAGAATTGACCACAGATAGTAGGTATAATTATTTATAGAAGACTATTGCATTATGTAGGAAAAACAATACTTATAATATGTATATTATGTTAGGGTTTATGTATATTTGTTTTATTAATCACAACCTATTGTTTTTTACATCTGATTGAAAATTATCGAATCAAAAACTGATTTTTAAGTAAGCGAGTGTTAAAAGGTAGCAAAGTTATTATGTGAAATAATTTTTATTTCACTAAACTTACTGTAGCAGCGAAGCACTGCTAGCAAAATTGACTTGATATATACATATAACACTATTCCGTGTCAGTCTTTATTATTGGACTATCTGGTACCTGGTAATTTAAAAAGCGCTGTCTTTGCGCCATGTCCATGAGGCCTCGGGTTCGATTCCTGGACCGGGCAAAATCTTAAAGGGTTTTCTGAGAGCAAAAAATAACCTAAGTTACTCCTTATATCCTATGACTTGAGTTCCCATCCATTCGTGTCTATGGGTAGTCACATACCATCCAGCGACCTGTTTGCCCCTATATATCATTCAAAAAATTAAAATATGTACTTAATTAAAAAAAGAAATAAGAAACTAAATTTTAACAAAATTCTAAATCGTGTCTATCTATTTATTCTTTGGACAGCAAAATAGTAAAACAGCTACCTACCTAAAATGGGTCGAGCCGTTTTGAAGATTAGCCGGAACAAACAGACAGACAACAATAATTTAAGTGGTTTTCAGGCACAGGTGTCTTGCAAAAAACCGTGTGAGCATGAAAAAACCTATTATTTTGACATTACAAACAGATACTGCAATTTTATTTATTTGTATAGATTAAAAAAAACATTGTATTGACACAAAAAATATTTTTTTATAAAGACCAATTCAATAATGTATTTTGCACGCACAATGTTTCTGGAATAATTCAATGGCGCTGATATTTTCCATGACTAGCCTTGAGACAAAAGGCCAATCAAGGGCCAGGCCAGAGTTAGTTTTTAGGCTGTACAAAACTAGGAAAGTAAATAATTTTCACCAAAATACTTTTCATAAAAAAATTGTACGTAATTATTTTCTGGTATATATTAAAGATTCTGGTTTAATCTTTTACTCCTCCTTCCTCCTTGCTTTTTTTTCCAGTGTGAATTGTGTCGTTTCATTGTTATATGTATGTAACTGATTAGTCGGTACCTTAACGCTCAGTATTTGTTAGGCTAAATAACGGCAAAAAAATCAATTCCATTTGTACGAAACACTTGCGTTGTGTGCTTTAAAAATTTAATTGGCAAACAGACCGCATGAGGCGCGCCTGGTGTCTATGGCGAGCTGACTTTGTACTTAACGTAATTTTGAATAACTCATAATATTCCGTAACCGATTATCCAGAGTTGGGTAAATGCCCACCCTGCCCTGCCCAATGGAGTCACCTAGTGAGGATAGCAGTCACTGCGTAGAAGACTGCAGTTAAACAAAAGAATAGAAATAACAGCAGTTAAACGGCGCTAATGCAGATGAAATACTGCTTTAAGCACTGCTATACTTTGGTAAAACATAATGTTATTCCTTTAAGTGAGAAGAGTGGCTGATTTTTGCAACAGATAAATTGATAAAATCTTTTGAAATGACTTTCAACTTCATTGACATTTAGATTTCTTCACCGAGCCATAGATCGTCTCCATTCTTTGGATAGAAAATAAATTGCACAGAGGGCCAAGTGCGAGTTTATTTCACATCAACTCGCTGGTTAGTGACCGCGTTCGGCTTTGCGATTGGCCATCACTTCACTTTGTATGTAGTTTGTATAAAAGTTTAGTTTTTCTATTTCTCTCAAACCCAAATTAAAATCATGAAATATATCCCACAATATTCGATTTTGTACTTTAGTGTTTTTGCTTTAACACTGAAAAGGTTGCATCACATTAGTTTAATTATGTACCCATTCCAAATCGTGATGTGAGTGAATTATCAACTTCACATGTGATATATTACACTTTTTTGTACACGTGATTTGTTGTTCATATCCTTGTATGGATTATCGAATATTATTAATGGTGATGATGACTAAGACTGATGATGGCCTATTTGACGTAAATGATGGGAAAAAACAATATCTATTGAAATGAGACTTATTAGTTGTTCGTGCTCTGTTTATATGTATATTATGCTTATATATTTTGCTTTTTTACGTTACTTTTTGGGCTGTTATCCCTTGGCAATGTCTTTTACGAAGTCACCGACTATCTTTCTTCCAAGAAATTGAAAAGGGCACGGTTTCTGATATTATTTAGTTTTGTCTTCAATCCCTCCGTCTAGGTACAGAAGTCATCTACCTTACGCAGTAGTTCTTGGCCAGTGCCAAGAACTACTGCGTAAGGTAACCCGAAGCAGACTTCGGGTTACGTGTGAGGATCGCAAGGTCGTCTGCGAATGCTAAGATAGATTCCGTATATTTTTCATAGACTTTAAACTGCTAGTCCCACCTCTTTTCGTTATGTTGCGATATTTTTTTAAATTAATATCTGTTACTTGAAAAAAAATGAGGTACACAGTACACAGGATCCTTATTTTCAGGGTTGAATCAAATTTATAAATAACATAGATAGAGTTCCGGGAGTCGAAGTTTAAGGATCTATTTTCAAAATTTCTTAAATGTTAATAATTTTTGAGTTATTAACAAAAAGAAAATGCTATCTTTTTTCATCTTAATTTGTCAATAAATAAGAAAAGAAATAAATGAAATAGAATTCTTAACCGCCGTGCTATCATAACTTCACACAGGAAATTCACCTTTTTATTCTGGTCACGTACAAATGTGATATGAGTACAGGTGCGTCATTTAAATATTTTTATTTGTTTGTTTTTAAGTCAATAGGTCTTGTTTTCTGCGTAATTTAATTTTAGGTGTAACTGTACGTGACTATTTACGTACAGTAACACAGTGGAACATAGGAACTGTGTTCCAGCAATTTATGAAATAGGAGGCTTAGTAGCACGTAGTCCGGCCAATCACACATATTTTAGACCAGCTGGTACCCGCGACTTCGATCGCGTGGAATTTGAAAAAGCGCTGCCTTAGGGTAGCACGGTACGCGACTGCAGTCTATGAGGCCTCGGGTTCGATGCCCGAAGCGTGCAAAATTTTATAGGTTTTTCTGAGAAAAAAATAGCCACTACCAAGTTACTTATATTGACAGCTACCTGGTAGAGAAATATTACCAAAATCGATCCAGCCGTCTTGTAGATTACCCGGAACAGACAATAATTTTTAAACTGGTTTTTGGTAACCATGTGAGCATGAAATAAACCTATTATTTTGACATTGCAAACAGTGACTTCAATTTGATTTATTTGTATAGATCACAGTACTGTATAGCAAAATAATTTATTTCACAAGTATGACCAACTGACCAAATAACGTGTCAGTTTTGTGAGTACAGTAGTTTTTTAATATGACTATGAAATAATTTTATAATAATTTTTAATTCGCGAAACAAAAGGAATCCTAGAGTCTTTAATTTATTTTCGTCATTCTCAATCTAAATACGGCCCTGTAAGCATAACTTTCGAACCTTGTAATACATATTTGTACTAACATATGTGTACATTATATTACAGTAGTTTATCAAATACATTTTTTTCTTTGATAAACAGTATTAGGCAATTATATTAGGCAATGTATAATACACAGTATAGTAGAACTGCCTAATCTAAAAAAAAACCTAATCTTCATGCCAAGGTTTTGAGGACATTATCACAGGACAAAACTAAGTCGCGAAGACAACACTTTAACCGTACTAAAAATAATAATAAACTTCTTAAAATTTATCACTAACAATATTTATTACTTAACGGTGAAATTTTATTTTATTTAATTATTTTTTTTTTTCTTCGCAATGTGCATTACCTAGCTTAAATGTCTTCGTAGATAATTATTTTTTTAACATATAAACTATCATCAGCCTATCGAAGTCAACTGCTGGACATAGGTCTCTCACATTGCACTGCCAGCCATCTTGCGCAAATCGTCACTCCACCTGACCTGTGGGCGTCCTACACTACTCATCTCGTGAAATATTCGATTACACCGCCCGGTTGTATATCGATTAATGCCCACCAACTTATATGTGGCAACTCTAACTCACGTTACTAGTACGAAATTTTATCTTAAAATAATAGTGCACGTTTTACATAGAGTATCTATACATTGCTTGTTGTGTACTTATTTGATAACTAAAAGTAATCAATACTCAGAAGAAAACAACAAAGGAAATTTTATTCAACTTTTGCATTATTCATAATTAAATAAACAGTTTTGCCGAATAACAACATTAATTGGAGTTAAAGTAAAGTAAGAAGTATTGATCTATACTCCTGCTTCTTTACCATTAAAAAGTAAAAGTTCTGACTGTTAAGTCTTTCTTACTTTAAATATTATATTATATTGCGAGGATTTTTTTCTTTGAAATTATCTAAATTTCATTGCCAGAAATGCATATTATTAGAGCTATCAAATTTCACTATGACCTGTTTTCAAACGGAGATTGGCCATTTTTACTTATAACCTTAGATGTACATGGACCTTTCATTTTGTTCTGAGGCATAACTGTGAGTGCGAATGTTTAAAATTACAATTAGATAAGCCTTGTAATTAGGAGCTATAAAATGTAGCATTGCACGGGTAGTATCAGTTTGCTGCCATGTCAGTGCTTTTATATTACCCAATTAACTTTTTAATTAGCCGTTCAGCCATTATAAATCCAAAAAGATTAGTGTATGTTATGAATTACCTTCTGTCGTTTCAGTTTGAATTCATTCTTAAGTGTCGGTTCAATTCCGATAACAGACAATCTTCCTGATTAACATGGCTTGGTTATGACAGATTCTGTAGTTACGGCCCTAATCGAGGGAAGATCTTGACATAAATAGTAGACTCGAAACTTTACATACGACACCATAATATTTTCTTCTAAAATAACCTTTTATAAGCTAAACCTGTAGAAGGTTGTTAAAAAAATATGAAGAAAAAAGTGTAAATATCAGCTTTATAAATTTCAATACCTTGTTTTATCCAAGGGTTTCGTAACTGGCTGCTGTATTGCAATTGGACTCACTTATTGTGGCAAATTAGGCAATGTTTGCCAAGTGTTACTCAAAAACTGCGGTACAGCAACCTCTCTTGCGCTAGGCCTTCGACACGGTGTTACGCTAATTTACAAGTACGTTCAAATTATTTGATAATACTCTAAGTATTTTATTAATAAATATTTACCCATTTCCAAAAAGATAAATAAAACTTACTTTGTGATAACTGGTAGTTCAGAAGCATTCAGGATGCAAACGTGCCCGAATCCTATTCGTACATATTCGTAAATGGCAAGTCACAACATGCAAGTCATTCTTATAAATGAGTTTCTTGTAGAGTAACTCAATCGATCGAACCAAGTACCAAAAACTCTTATAGATACTACAATTTAATCGTTCCACGATACATCAGGCCAAAAAATCTATTATGCAAAAAAAGCATATGTATAATGTAGTATCTGTTTGGATTGTTAAATATATTGAATATAAATATTAAATGTTAATAAATTACCTAAAGACTGGAAGAGGTTAAATAATATTGCATTCAAAAATCGCCTTAAAGACTTTCTAATACAAAAGACTATACTATAGTGTCACAGATTTTTTGGCAGATTGCATTCAGTAAATACTTAAATAATGTAATATATTAATATGTATGTTTGCAAAACATGCTTTGTTTATTTTTTTCTTTGTACGCCGTAAAAGAAACGGCTAAACACGTTGGAACAAATTTCATTTTTAATACCTTGCATGCCCATTGCGTACACGTGTTTTTTTTTTTTTTTTTTTTATGAAATTACTTGTAAAAATAAAAATGAAATAAAAATGTTTGTTGGGATCAGTCGGTTAGGGCTAACCGACTGATCCCAACAAACATTTTCATGTAAAATGTTGCCAAGACGAGATCATGTGGCTAGTACAGTCAAAAAGTCAGTCAGATCTCATGTAGAGCCAAGCTTCTGAGTCTACACGACCTTCACAAACTCTACACCATAGTCAAAATGTGATGGGTTGTGTACTAATACTAGCTTACATAACAAATTTCAGCTTTCTAGGACTTCAAGAAGTACCCTTATTTATTTATTTTCTGTGCGAAAATCCTCTGGTATACACCACCGGTGGGGTGGTTCCCTAAGCATTTTGATCATCATCAGTGAGTCAGTGAGGAAATCGGAGTTTTATAGATATTAATACAATCTAAAGTATAAGAGCTATGCAATTGAAACTTTGTATGTTTAATAAGTGTACTATTGACATCAAATCCCGAGCATTTAGTTTATCTGGTATAATCCAAACCCAAGTTATAACCAAAAACCCAAGTCTCTCAGCTCGTGCTCCACCTACTCAGGCGTCGTGTTGCTGGGCAGGCCGCGAATGGCCACCTTCACGCTCCGTTAATCCGGGAGGGAGAGGGAGCACCAGGAGATACCTTCGTTCTTCTCCAGCGCCGTGAGGCAGCGCTGGACGAGTCGGTACTCCTGGTCGTCTCGCGGGGAGAAGCGTAAGCCCCTGCCAAAGGGGCGGGCGTTTGCGGCCCTGCCAAGGCTTCGCTTGAGTTCCCTCAAGTGCGTGGGTTAGCGGCGCTTGGGCACCTGGTTCGTGGTGGCAGTGGTCGTTGCGGTACCAGTAGTGGGGGCGGCGGGGGTGTGGACCTTACAGCCTGCGCGTAGGTGTCCACTTGCCGTACCTCGGCAGGGGCGCTTATTGTCATCGCAGTCCTCACTGCGCTGTCTCCAGCGCGATGGTGGACGACGTCCGCCTCAGTGTGGGCTGCAGATTAAGCGGTGGTTGATTTGCGAACCACCATACTATTTGCTGCTTCTTTTCGGCGCATGGCGCGGCGGAGCGCCTCCATGATGGTAGGAGGTGGGAGTGCGCGGCGTCATGTGCTCACCAGAGGTCGTCGACCCCAACAACCTAGTGATGCGACTCGCAGCGCGCGGGAGCAGCCGTTTGTCGGGGGCGACGCATGATCGCTTCCGATTGGGGTGTGGGTGCTCGCTCTCACGCTCGATGCTGGCGAGTGTAGGGGGATTGTGCCTGCGAGAGGAGCTCGCGTTTCCCTGCTGGGGGTTGGTGGGTCGTTTCCTGGGCATGGCTCTCGGTCAGAGGAACGCGCGGCCTGTCCTAGGATGGTTGGTGGTTGTCGCTCGGCCGAAGCCGAGCGGGTCGGAAGTGTTACAGGTGCAAACAAACACAACAGGTTCGCTGCTGAAAACCAACTTCAGGGAGTTGGGCTGTGGTCGGCCCACAATTATGTCAGCACTGTTAAGTTTGTTTGCCACTGCATAGGTACGCGCCGTCGGTCCCCCGGCCGGTACCGCCGCAACCGCTATGTCCCTGCATTTTAAATCTGTAATATCTTAGAAAATATTCATTTGAATTACATACTGTGGGCCATGGGCATTACATAAGGGCCATATTGATATATATTAAATGCACAATGTATTTAAGGTACTTAATTGGATAAGGATTAATGCTGTATTACTTAAAATCGCTTCGTAAATAAGCCATTAGTTATCGTAAAACGTAAAGGATAAAAAAAATGGATATTGTGAGTTAACCTTTTTTGTGTACAATACTGTACTACATTATTTTGATCTATCTCGTTCGGTTCAGCCAGCGTTTGCAATGTAAGCGCAAAAAAATGTGTTTATTTACGATATCACATTAAAAACCTCTAAAATTATCAGTGTTTCTCTACTATATTTTGCATGTATTTTACATAAAAACTTTCCTCTTGAATCACTTTTTTTTTTTAAAACCACTTCAAAATCTTTGATAATCCTTGCTTTTAATCGCTTTTAATAATCTGAGCGATACATAGGGACAGATAGACAGCGAGAAGCGACTTTTATACTACATATGTAGTAAAGCAAAAATTCCCAAAAATCCTTTCTGAAGTGGGTTCAGAAAGGATTTTTGGGAATTTTACCCCAAAGGGGTAAAATAAAGATGAACGTTGGTATTGAAGTTCATCATTTTTAAGGTTAAAAACACAAAATAAGAAATAATCAAGATAAATAGTAATCCACCGCAAGTTGTGTATAGTGTATATTTAAATTTAGGTAAACTTAATAGTTTAAATTTTTACCTCAAGAACCTGCCAATTCTTTTTTTTTAAATGCGAATGGGAGTTTGTTTGTTGTATTGATGAAAGGTCATAATTTAAGTCGGAAAGGAGTACTGTTATAGGGATGACCGCTTTTTTATGTGCATGTCGGAGAAATCTAACTAAATAGTTTTAAGCTTGACGTGGTATAAAGAGTGAGACATGGCATCCTCAATTACTGTGAATACTATTGTTACGTGTTAGGGTTCGTTGATTCGGAATAATAAGCCTTCTGAAGACTAAAGAGACTTTATTACTACTACACTTTAAGACGTTCACACAATACTGAAGATTAGTCCGGCATGATCGCCGAGGTCGCTGGGTTACACTTATATTCACTTCGCTCACTTCGATGTTTATCGCACTGTAGCTCGAACTGAACTGACTCAAACGAAGACGTGTCCGTATTTATAATACTCATAAAGGAACATTCCAGCAATTTCCAATCCAGAAAACCGTCCGCTTCTGAGAAATACAACTTCGTTTCGAATGTAAACAAGATAATCGTGCGACAATCTATTTTCGATCTTATGCGTATTGACATAAACTTATTGTTCCGTCCCAAACTTCATTATTATTAAACGATTCCCGGAATTGTGCCGTTAAAAGAATTTGCTTGAATGTCTGTGATGTTTTGTGACACTATTGACGAAGGGTTTATGCGAAATCTACAGTAACTATTACTGTTGTTGAATGTCATGTTAATGGTATTCAGTGGTGTTATGATTGCCTTAGGTGGTATGATTGTGTGCACACTGGCTATACTTGTATTTACTTGACTGTGAAAGCGTAGAATTCGAGAGAGATCGCCAAAGCGGTTTTCTCGACAAGTTCTGCGTTCTTAGACTTTATATACGAGTACTTTAATTGCACGCGATTATTAAAAAATATCTATAATATCTAAAATATATAAAATTTTATTTTATAAAATATTGACTTTATAATATTTTATGGGCTACTGTCGGCTAAGCGCATTTTCATAAATGCCTGATTAATGACCACTTTGATAAAGTGCGCCTGTAATCAAATTTATTTGTCTTTGTCTTCTTTTCTGAATCTGATCGGGTTAAGAAAAGCATATGTTCATTATATACGTTAAATTAACAAATAAAGGCAAACATTTGTTCGTTAGATACATTAAATTAACAAAATAAAGAAGAGTATTTAAAAAGTAATGAATTTATACATGAAATTCATGAATTTATGAATTTATGTATACTTTAAAAAGACGCCAATCTTGAAAAAAGCTGAAGTCCTAATTTAAAATTACTTTTGAGTTTGATGGACCTCTAGAACTTGTAGGTAATGTCTGTTATTGCGTAACCACCAATTTACCTACAAATCCTTCAACGCACTGTGATTACGATTTTGATTTATGAATTTGATTTATACCTTGCTGTTATAACTACACTGAAATAATTGCGGTTTATGAGGATAAATATTTAAAAAAAGAACTTGTAGTAAGCTTTATAATTAGAACGGACTACAATTTCGTGTTGTTAATTTTCCTGAGAGTAATCTAGGTAGATACTACTTTTTACAGTTAAAAAATATTGTCAGATCACAAACCCTTTATTTATTTATTCAGTAAAAGTAAAGTAAAAAAGTAGCATTTACGATTATAATTATTAAGACTGAGGGCCGTATCGCAGCCAGAGTCAGGGGCATGGTTACATGCACTCCCATCGCCTCACTTGGGTACCTTGCTAGACGGCGACTCTTTGCGTGTGGCAGTGGCTCTCCGCCTGGGCTGCAGGGTGTGCGAACCACATAGATGCACCTGCGGTTCCATGGTGGGGGCCGATGGTCTTCATGCACTGAGTTGTCGTCGCTGCGCAGGTAGATTTTCGCGATTTTAGACCATGCCCTAAATGACATAGTCCGAAGGGCTCTTATATCCGCCAATGTACCCTGCGTGCTGGAGCCATCGGGTCTTAGCAGATCTGACGGGAAGCGGCCGGATGGCTTGACTTTGGTGCCGTGGAAAAACGGCAAGTGCTTGGTATGGGACGCCACATGCGTTAGCACAGTCGCGGCCTCACATCTGAGTCGCACCGTCCAAGCCCCGGCGGCGGCGGCGGAGGATGCCGCTAGTAGGAAGCGATCAAAATACGCCGCAATGGAGACGCACTATTATTTTGTGCCTATTGCGGTGGAGACTTTGGGCAGTTGGGGGTCAGAAGCTAAAAAGTTAATTGCGGAGATTGGTCGCCGAGTTAGGGAAAAAAGTGGTGACTCCCGCTCCGGCTCGTTTCTGGTGCAAAGAATGTCCGTTGCAATTCAGCGAGGCAATGCTGCCAGTATCATGGGCACCTTTGCACCGGGAGCGACGCGGGGCGGGTTATATGATCTGACTTAAAAAAAAAAAATATAATTGTAACTTAAATGTACCTATGTATTTTAAATATTAATTAATTTTCAATTGCATTTACATTTAATTGCAATAATATATTATATAATATACATGGCTAAAAGTAAATCTTAAGACTGTTCATAAGAATTTTGTCAATTGTCAGATTAAATTATTAATTATTAATTCAATATACATAATATGTATATTGAATTAATAATCGTGCGTTGCTTATTCAAATTCGTTTATTCGTCTTTACGACCTTTTCACATTCCTTTGAATGTGAAAATTTTGTAAGTATAAATATGTTTAATTCGAATAGTTGTTCCTAATAATTAATTGGCAAAAGAATTTGCTTTTCCGCATCATTATTTTAGCATTATCGTTATTTGACTTTCAACTTCACCGATAAGTAAAAGATGCCAACAAACTCTGTTTGACCCCGAAATGCTCAAACAAACAATTCAATTGTAGTTGTTGTCTAGTTTTTTTCCTGTTGACAGATACTGTTAGTGTTTAAAGGTTGAAAATACTTGTAAAGGCTTATAATATATTAAAAGGGGATTAGTGTTACAACAATGTGAAACACAAATTATGATTTCATACTATCTACAAAATGTTTTGAGGGGTTTGTCCTGAATCACAAAATAATATTTAAGAAATCTTAATAATAAGACACAAGATAAGTGTCTTATTATAACGATTTCTATGGTGCCCACTCAATGATAACTTTAACATGATTGGGCAGGTGCACATAAGTATTGGCATACTAGTAGGTAAATATTATCATCAAACCCTAGCAGGTCAAAATTGGTACAAATATACGTATTTTAATGTATTTTCTGATTGTATTAATTTTAGTTAAAAGTTATTAGTTTGTGTCATCATAGCTCCCGAAGGAATGAACCGATTATGATGTGGTTTTTTGTTTGAAAGCTGACGTGGTCACGTCATTTCTTAGTTGACGAAGGATCTTACTAACTTACGCAACTCCGATTGGTTTGAGGTGTACTTTAGTAGTATTTCCATGACATGATGATGGAGCCAAACCTTTGGATGGTGTTGGTGTCGGGGGCTTAAGGCTAACTTAAGGTCGAGGAGGAGGTGCGAGGAGCCTCCATAAAAGGGGGCGGGGGAGGGTTGTCAAGATCCTGTCACCTCACTCACTCAGTAAAAACAGCGAAACAATTGCTTATTCAAATTCGTTTATTTGCCAGGATGTAGTATATACAACAGATATTAATAATTATAGTATTGGCTCAGTATAATCAACCATAGCAATGGTGTTCAAAAGGTCATAAGATGCTGCACTAACAGCTTACAGTTCAGGCAAAAAGATCAGAAATTTTTAGTTTCAAAAATGTTCTTTTCATACCATTATATAAATACAAGTTTCATTATCATCATCAGCCTATCGCAGTCTACTGCTGGACATAGGTCTCTCCCATTGCACGCCAGTAAATACAAGTTTATGAAATTATATTAAATGAGATAAAAATTGTTAATAATTATGTCAGCTTTGGATATTATTAACATGCATTTACGTATGTTTAACATTTAACAGCTAGATACGTGTCACTATGTAGTTAAATTGTGAAGTTACGTTCATTGTAGACAAAAATATTACATTGGTCGTAAAATAAGAATCTTGTTTTAATTAAACTTGTTGCATTTTACAGACAATTTAATAACTAGTTTTGTTTTATTTGTATATGTTTTTGCATAAGAAAACCAGTTCCATGGTGCTACTTTACAGATTTAGTAAAAAGCTTTGCTACACACTTCCTTTGATTTAGTTATGGAACACTAGTGAGTGCATTACAATCATTTAACTAGTAAAATCACGTTTTAATAAAAATAAAAGAAAATGTCTATCTACCGATTCTTTATCGGAAAAGATTTACTAACCGTATACATTGATGACATAATATATGATGTCCATTTGCCAAACATTTCATTAAATAAATCTATGAATGAATAATAATCTATACAAATAAATAAAATTGGAGTGTCTGTTTGTAATATTAAAATAACCGCTTTTTACTAAATGCATATGTATGTTTACACGGTACATATGCCAAAATAACATTTTCACCATTTTTGTCTGTCTGTCTGTTTGTTCCGGGTAATCTCTGGAACGGCTGGACCGATTCCGACGGGACTTTCACTGGCAGATAGCTGATGACATAAGAAGTAACTTAGGCTACTTTTTTCAGACTAGCTTCGCCCCGCGGCGTTGCCCGCGGTTATAACAACAAACGCGGGTAACACCGCGGGTCTCAGCTAGTCATCAATATATCTATATATACTCTAAACATCTATACAAAAAAATAAAATTGGAGTGTCTGTTTGTAATATCAAAATAACCGCTTTTTACTAAATGCATATGTATGTTTACACGGTACATATTATGCCAAAATAACATTTTTTACAATTTCTGTCTGTCTGTTCCGGGTAATCTCTGGAACGGCTGGACCGATTTCGACGGGACTTTCACTGGTAGATAGCTGATGACATAAGGAGTAACTTAGGCTACTTTTTTTAGACTAACTTCACCCCGCGGCGTTGGCCGCGGTTATAACAACAAACGCGGGTAACACCGCGGGTCTCAGCTAGTTTAATTATATGATCAACTAGCTGGTGCCCGCGACTTCGTTCGCGAGGAATTTGCAAAACGCTGCCTTAGTGAGTTCGATTCCTGGACCAGGCAAAATTTTATAGGGGTTTTTTGAGAGAAAAAATAGCCTAAGTTACTACTTATATAGACAGCTACTCGGTAGTAAAATATTATCAAAATTGGTCTAGCCGTTTTGAAGATTACCCGGAACAAACAGACAGACAAAAATATTTTAAACTGGTTTTTAGGCATAGGTAAATAAGCGTGTAAGCATGAAAAAAACCTTTTTTTTTATAGTACAAACATGCACTTCAATTTAATTTATTTGTATAGATGTATAGATTATTTATAAATTATGCCTTTTGCATAATCGATATCGATGTCAATCTTTTTCTAAGCTTGGCATAGCGACCTCTGAGAATATACAAAAAAAACTATTAGATGTACCATTTACCTCCTGCTGTTTTTCTCTATGTAAAAGCAATTAACTTCCTATACGTAGATAATTGTGATACAGTCAAGATAATTGCATAATTTTCATGAACGAGTCTGTAATAACTTTTTTATTATTCCGTTAAACAAGCTTTAATTAGTAGTTCAACATAATTATAAAGTGAACTAAGTTTTTCTTAAATTGCGGTACTCAATATAATAGGTATTATATACTTAGTGCATGTTTCGCCGGTGCCTTGTGACTACTGGAGTGAAAGTTGTACATCGCTCGCAGCACGACTTGCTAATACACTCAGTTCAAGATCACTATCAAAATAAAGTATGTGGTGTATTATATTAACTGAAAAATATGTTTGTAATGGGAACTTTGCGTGGTGGTGGACATAAGACATCGTATAGGACACGCTACTACCAAAAATAACGAAGTTTCATATAATTTTCCAACCCCCATTTTGCACCATTTTTAAAAATCCTTTCTTAGTGCACAATTAAGTCACCTAAGGAACATATGTGCAAAATTTCATGCTTCAGGGTGCGTTGATCGATCAGTCAGTGAATCAGTCTTTCAGTTTCTTCTTTTATATATAATATAAAAAATAAAATAAATGTGTCAAGTGCCACGTTATTCAGACTCAGTACTAGAACATTAAACATCATTACGTAAAAATCGCGTTTCCCTCTGATGCCGTACTTATTTCTGTTAATACTGATTAACGGAATAACGTAGAAGACAATATAGAATGATATTTGATATTTTCAAAATATAAATAAATGAATGTTTATTCTAACGTTCCTTTGTTTTAATATTTTTAAACAAATAATACTTAAAGATTGGTATTTACTATATTAATAGAGTTTTTTAAATCAAATTTACAAGGTATAACCGCAGTTACAATTCCTTGTGGCCTTGTATGGAATTTTAAAAATAAATACTTTAAATGTAAATACTGAACAAGAACAGGTATAAAAAAAGGAGGCCAGGTCACTAACGATACGATCATTACATGATCTGCCACTTTTATCAGATTAATAGTTTCTATCATTACAATTGCCTGTTTTAAACAAGTTTAATATTTGCCATTACAAAAAGCTTTAAATTTTTTTTCACACAACATCATAGTAGGTAGGTTTTTATTATACATTAACTTTTTTGGTTTCCTTTTCCTAAATTGCCTATTATAAATTATTCAGTAACTGTAAAATGAACGTGCAAAACATGGACAAAGTCTGAAATAAATTTTTATTATTATTTATTTCATTAAATATACATTTAATTATATTTTTAAATATATTTATGTACAAAAAAAAACATGAGATACATTTAAAACTTAAAAAAATAGCATACCATCGGTATCGGTATTATTATTATTAAACACTAAGAACTTAAAGTGTAATTGGGTTAAACTGCTAAGCCAGAGGTCGTGGGTTCTATTCCCACAAATAATTGTGTGCTCACGATCATATATTCTGTGTCTCGATGTAATTTAGCTGTAATATGTATGTACTTAAATTGTATAAGTGTATTTATCAGCAGTCTGGTTATCATAGTACAGGCTCTGCCTAGTTTGGGATCAGACGACCGTGAGTGTGATTAGTGAGGTTATTATTTATTTATTACTTGTCGTATATACATACGAGTATGTAGAATAGTATGCACCATACAGTATTAAAATCAATGATATTTTAAGAAAGATATCTTATATTTATACTGCACGCACAAAATATTTCTTTAAAATACACATAGTTATTCAGAAAGTTACAGAGTTATAGAAAAAGTTATAAAAAAAATATATAAGTTATAGAAAATGTTATTCTCTAGTAAATTACTTTGTAATATAAATAATCTATTTCAATAAAAAAGTATTATTGTAATAACCTGTATTTTTCACTCCTATAATTAAATGTTCCACCCATACGGATTGTATTTATTCTTATCAGATCAAACGGGAAGTGCACCTACGAAAGTGACAAGTCTACTAAATTAAAAAAATTAAAAACCCGACTGCAAAAAGACAATTTAAAAGTAATGAACTAATTAAAATATGGTCATGATATATGTACTATTTTAAAATCCTCATAATGAGCCCTTTAATTTGATACCCATGTCGCAGTATCCAAAAAAAAAATTTTTTACTTTACTTTAACCTATAGCGTCTCACAGTCGTCATGTTAGTTTTTCTTGCGCGTCACCTATCTAAGAACACTTGGGTTACCAAGACGAATCTAATGATTATAATTCGTGATATGATACGTTCGTTAATAAATCCGTGCAGCGGTTTGGAAGATATGAGGTGGTAATAAATAATATTACATGCCTACAAGATACGCGCGAAAAACATAACCCTTCCTTGTTAGTCGGGTAAAAAACAATCCATTTTTTTCTTAGATTGACGGATTTCTGATGGTAACAAACTTAAAAAAGTACTATAAAATTACTAAAAACTACTATACTACTACTACTATAAATAAAAAAACCAACTCACCTCTCCATTTTTTAAGTTGGTTAAGAATAGACATTGTTCTCCAAAGCAACAAGTTCCGACCGCTTAATCACAGTAATTATAAAGTGTAGGTAAATTGCAATAATAAATTGTTGGACGTAGCATTATGTGCTAATAGTCTTGGAACAAAACCTGTTGGTGCCGCCAGTGCGTGGGTCAAGATCGGCCATTGAACGCAGCTCTCGCTTTTACTTCCTTCCCGAGCACTTTCTGACATTGGCCTTTATTACTTTCATTGAATTTTCTCTTTTATAGCTTAAAAGCAGAAGGTACGTTTTCAACTAACGTATCTTCTGCTTTTATTGTTCGAGACCAATTATTATTAAGTTCTTTAATTTCAAGCAATTCTCTCGTTGCTTTTCATCTAATCATTGTGGTTACAGAATCCCAGATACCCCCGCACCCTGATTCTGCGAGACGGACTCAAATAATGGCAATGCACTTGTGACTCTTTATCACTCCCACATAAAAAAAAATAAACCGGACAGGCACGAGTCGAACTCGTGCGCCGAGGGTTCCGTGCCTACCCAGATTTTACGTAGATTTTTGCGAAAATTTGTAAGTACCAAAATTTATCTTAATTTTCAATTTTTTTATTTTTTGGAATTATTCCTTTATTTGTGCTGTAAGACGTTTCTTTCTGCCTAATTTCTTGATTCTAGATGATCTGATCTTGATTCTTGATTTCGACCTAAAACCTATAGGGTACTTCCGGTTGACCTGGAATTGTCAATTTTGGTTAAAAGCAAGGTCTTACAGCACAAGCAAAGAGAAAATTCTGAAAAATAAAAAAAGTTCAAAATTAAGGTAAATTAAGGTAAATTGGAAATTTGCCCATATCTTTTTATCGTGTTGACTCAGGACCTTGATTTTTATACGGGCCTGTTGGTTTAATGGTTAGTGACCCTCACTGCTAAGCCGGAGGTCGTGGGTTCGATACCCACCCAGGATAAATATTGTGTGATGAGCACGGTCATTTGTTCTGTGTCTGGGTGCAATTTATCTATAATATGTATCTATTTAAAAATATATGAGTATGTTTATCAGCAGTCTGGTTACCATAGTACAGGCTCTGCCTAGTTAGAGATCAGACGACCGTGTGTGAAATGTGTAAAAAAAAAACACCTAATAGGGACCATGGACCTCAGTATCTGGTATAAATTTCAACTTGCTAGGTCTACCCGTTCCTGAGAAAATCAGTGGTGACACACGGACAGACGGACATACGGACAAGAAAGTGATCTTATAAGGGTTACTTTTTACCTTTTGAGGAACGGAACCCTAAAAACAAGCAAAATACTACAGCGCCATCTAACGAAGACACACCGAACTACGGAGTAACTCCTGAATGAGGATTGCTAATCCGATATCAAGAATTCTCTCGCCCATTAGCATATATACAACTTCCCAACATCAACCGTTGGGCCGCGGCCCGCCAACCAGGATCACCTCGCCTGGTGGTTGTGTTGGAGTGACATGACACCCGTTCCTCCTTCCTTGATCATTAAGAAAAGATCAGTTACCTTTCCTTATAATGTTTTCTCATAGCAAGCAACTCACGTGTAGTGAACACATGACCTTATTATGTATAAAATATTCGTCCGACTGGCACAACAATATTTACACCTTGATGAGAAACTATTGAGGTTTTAATATTTTATGTTCTAATATATCCTGGGGTCCGCAACTACTAGAAGTCAGTAAGAAACTGTTTGCTTCTGCCAGATCTCTGAGAAGGCTGCGTAACTTCTTACCAATTACGACCAAAATTGGCTAGTTTTATAAAATTGCAGAAGGAGCATTTCCGAAATTGGTGAGCGAGGGTTCCCTCGCTCTGTCTGGAATCTTGTTTTTTTTTTTTTTTTCTGTCTCTAGTCCCTTTTCAATGTATATTTTGTATAGTGATGTGTCTGTGTTTGGTGCATATATTTAAAAAAGTTTGTATAATCCAATAGTCTGAAGTCTTAATTTACAAAATACTCAGAAAACGCTGATCTACAAAGTGCAACTTCCCATCTCATTCCTATTCTCCTTCTCCATCCATTGGTTGCCCGGAACAGATCGCAAATCGCCGCCAATTGTACAACTTTTGATATTTTACTTTCTATGTTTCATTAATATAACTTTAGACTCATACCAATGTATACAAGCTGTATTTTTACTATGTTTTATTGTACAATAAAGAGTTATCTATGTATCTTAAAACAATGCGTTCCTATCAGACGAAGTTTAACCCTTACATGCATCTTATATACTTATTATTATCTAGTAAAATGCACTGCGCGTGCCGAACCCTGTGATAAAGACGTTACGAGTTTCTTATACTCGTATCGTGACACGTTGTCATAGTAAATTTCTTGAGTCTCTAGGTTCATGGTGAAAATATAGCTATTTTATAACTACGATGATAAAATAAACTAGTGTCTGTGAAACATTACATCGGAGATATTTGAATCTAGAAAATGTGACTCACAAACTTGTACCTTTTTTTTTTTTTTTTTTTTTTTTTTTTTTTTTTCCCGTGCGGAAATCCCCTCGGATACCACCTGTCGGTGGCATGTCGGACTCGAACCGACTAAAACCGCACGCCTTCGCCGGGTACTAATAGCCGGGGAACCAGGTATACCCTAGAAAGGAAGGCCCTGGTGCCCCGACATACCTCGGGTCATCTACAGACGAGTAGACGACCCCCGCCCCGTGTGGGAACCCCATGTTCCCTGTGCTCCCTGGAAGCGAGCGCGCTTCGCAACGCGCTCGCCGCCACCCCGGCCTGCTTCTGCTAGGGTGACAGATGGCCTCACCTGTCACCCCCAGGCCTGCGCTTATGGAGGACGGAGGTCGTTCTGCGACCTCCGGCGCCTGAGTGACCTGCGCTGCCTGGCCCGTGCCCGGGCTTGGCGGGCCGGGAGAGTTCTAAACCTCTCCCGGTCCCGCTCCGCCGTCTCCTTCGCGAGCATAACTTGCTCGCAGAAGGAGACGGCAGAGTTCCACGCACTCTCGCTCCGCACGATAGCTGCAATCAGGCTATCGAGCGAGAGAACTCCCACTCCGATGGCCGCCACGAGGTCTCGCCTCTGCTCAACCCACGCCGGGCACTCTGCCAGCGTGTGGAGAGCCGTGTCCACGGTCTGGCCATCGCAGTGGTGGCACTCAGGCGTTGGCTCCTTGCGGATCAGACACAGGTGATCTCCGAAACATCCCTTCCCAGTGATCACCTGCGTCAATCGGTATGAGAGGGTCCCGTGACGCCTCTCGAGCCAATCCTCCATAACGGGTCTTACCGCCGCAATGACGGCGTGCCCAGCGCTCGGTTGCCCGAGTCGTTCCCTCCACTCCCCTATGATGACCTGGCGGAGTTGGGATTTCCGGTCATCGATTTCTCGAATCTCGGGGCATCGACCCAACTCCTGCGCCTCCTTGCGCCACTGATACAGTGCCGCAAGGGCTCTCGCCTCCAGGTCCCACGGTGGAGTTCCGGCCAGGAGACTCGCTGCCTCAAAGGAGATCGTGCGGTACCCCCTTATGATCCTGATGGCCAGCATTCGCTGCGGTCGTCGCAGTATCGCGACGTTGCTGGCCTTCAGGGCCCCCGCCCATACCGGGCACCCGTAAAGGGCCATGGACCGCACAACCCCCGAGTAGAGTCTCCTGCAGGAGTCATCGGGTCCCTTCATGTTGGGCAGCAGCCGCGCCAACGCACGCGCTGCCCCAACCAACTTAGGGACCAGACCTCGGAAATGATATCCGAAGTCCCATCGGCCATCGAGTACGAGCCCCAGATACCTGATCGAGGGCTCGATGCCGATGCGAGTGCCTCCTACCGTGAGGCTAGATCCCTCAGGCGGCTTCCTCCGAAGCCCGTGGAAGAACAGGGCCTCGGACTTGTGCAGAGCCACCTCGAGACCCAGCCGCCGGATACGCTCAACGACTTGGGCAACCCCGGCCGTGGCCCTCAGGGTTGCCTCGTGGTGCGTCTTGCCGCGCGCCGTCACGAGTGTGTCGTCCGCGTAGCACACGACGGCGACACCATCCAAGAAGGCACCACGAAGCACCCAGTCGTAGCCGATGTTCCACAAGAGTGGCCCTAACACCGACCCCTGCGGAACACCGCACGACATTTCACGCCTACCGAGACCGGTCCTACTGGGGTAGACGACGGCTCTCTCCGACAAATATGCCCCGACTATGCGGCGGAGGTAGAGAGGCACTTCGTGATACACGAGCGCCTCCCTGATGCAGCTCCAGGGCATAGTGTTGAACGCGTTGGCGATGTCCAAGGACACCGCCAACACCACTTCACCCCGGGAGACTGCTTCCTCCGCCAGAGCCTTCACGCGCATGATCGCATCCACGGTGGAGCGCCCCTGACGGAAACCGTACTGGTTGTCCGCCAGATCCGGCCCAACCATCACGAGATGCTTGACGAGGCGCCTTGCAATCACTCTTTCAAAGAGCTTGCACACCTCGTCAAGCAACACTATGGGCCGGTAGGCGGACGGTGAGTCCGCCGGGCGCCCCTCCTTTCGGATGAGGACCAGTTTCCCCGTCCTCCACAATTTTGGAAACTGGCCCCGCTCGAGGCATGCGCTGAAGAACCCTCGCAGTCGGGGCTCGAGAGCCTCGTCGACTAAGGCCAGGACCCACGCTCGGCCAGGAATGCCATCGGGTCCCGGGGCGGTGTTTTTGGCTTTAAGCCGTAACACCGCCGCCCTTAGTTCCACCCCAGTGACCTCAGGCACGTCGTCGTCATCCACGTTAGGCGCCTCAAGCGCCGGAGGCGGAGCCATCTGTGGCGGAGTATGCTCCACCACTCGCGTTGGGAACAGGGAGCCAACGACCCTCTCAAGCAGCTCTGGCTGAAGACACCGTGTGAGCGGCGGGGCCCATGGGCGCATCTTGCCCCTAACCATACGGTAGGGGCGTCCCCACGGATCCCGCTCCAGTGTCTCCAGCATCTCGCGGCGGGCCTCGCTCTTGGCCCGCTTTATCGCTGCCTGAAGGGTCCTCTTGGCAACCCTGTAACCCGCTGACAGCTCCGCCTCTCTCGCTGCCGCATCTTCGGGGCGGCGACGCCTCCTGCGGAACCTGGACCACTGGCGGCGCGCGGTCACGCAGGCTTGACGCAGCCGTGCGATCTCCGGCGACCACCAGTAGACCTGGCGCCTTGCAGTATTGGGCTGAGCCCTAGGCATCGCCGCATCGCAGACGCGGGTCATGGCCTCCCGGAACCACTGTGCTTCAGCATCGACGTCGACAGGCCTGTCCGGCGCAGGAGCCCAGGCCTGTACGATGGCGGCTTCCAGGAGGAGGTCGCGATCTAAGCGCTTGAGCGCCCAACGTGGTTCAGGTGGTGCCGGTCTGACCGGCGCGCCATCTGCAGGGGCGGAGACGTCAAACCGAATATATCGGTGATCCGAACCTGTCTCCTCCCCGACAACGACGCGCCAGCCTTGGACACGACGCGCTAGCGAGGGGCATGCGAACGAGATGTCCACGATCGAACTACCCCTCGCCGTCACGAACGTGGCCACGGCCCCCCGGTTTAGGAGAACTAGGCCGAATCTTTCAGCCCAGTTCTCCAATGCCCTGCCCCTTGGGTTCGTGCGCAGGGAACCCCAAGCCTGCGACCAGGCGTTGAAGTCCCCCAGCACAAGAACCGGGTGGGGGCGACAGGCATCGACGACGACGGCCAGCTGAGCGAGCCATTGCTCGTACTCAGTTAGGTTTCGGTTCGGCGTGAAATAAGCGGCCACGACCGCTATATCTCCAACTATCGCCGCTACACAGCCCCGTCCCCTTGCAACTACTGCAAGAGGTGGAGTGCCGGCTGCGGTACCGTGCACCAGGGCCGCCGTGCCGTCCAAGTCGGTCTCCCAGGCAGGCCCGAGAAACCGATGGACATATGGCTCGGCGATAGCGGCGATGTTGATGGACCACTGTGCCATGCTCTGGAGCAGAAGATCCTGAGCATCGGCACCGTGGCCTACGTTCACCTGGAGGATGCGGAGATGTGGATCCATCACTGGACTTCCATCCCCGCATCCCGCAGCGAGCTTTGCGGCTGTCCAGCGGCACTCTCCGTCTGGATCAGCGGCTCGGAGGCGGAAGGTCGGCCTCCCGGCTTCGGTCGCGATAGGGCACAGGCCTTACCACCAACCCGGTGGTCGGCAGGCTTGCCCCCCGCTGCGCACCTAAAGCAACGCAGCGGGGCGTTGCAGCCACCCGCCTTGTGACCGGGCTGGCCACAGCGGAAGCATCGGTCACCTACGGTGGCCTCCGCCGTGCAGTGCACCCCTACGTGACCCACCGACAGGCACCTGAAGCACCTTGCCGGTCGGGCCTGCAGGAGTCGTGCCTGCGCCCTCAGGAAACCTCCGACCAGGAGGCTCCGTCCATCGGCGACCTTCTGGGCCGCCGCAATGGGGCAGCTGACAACCGCTGCCCCCTGTCCACCGGGGCCGAAGCGTATTGCTCCGGCCTTCACGCTGTCCAGAGGGCAGCTTCCCGTCTCCGCCACGGCGAGTCTGAGCCCGTCCGCCGTGACAGAGTCGTCCAGGCCCGTAATGCGCACTTCTGCGCATTTAGTGGGTCTGGACACTCGGACGTCAGCTGCATCCAGTGCCTCCCTCAGCTTAGCCGCTAGGGCGTCGGCTTTGGGGCCACTGGTAGCGCCGGCGACCTCGAGGAGCCGGGCTCCCGTCCGTGTGTTTTTACACCGGACGCCCGGAATCTCGAGGGCTTTGAGGTCCACGTTGGCCTTGACTTTCGTCAAGACCTCGGCGTACCCCACGCCCCTCTCCGCTGCCTCCGCCGTCAAAGTGATAACGACGGCCGAGGAGCGAGGGGCGCGGAGCTTCCTCGGCGCTCCCTTCGCGGCGGCGGCGGCGTCCCTCCTCGCCTTCTTGGCCGCTTTTTTGGCGGCCTTCCGCCTCTTTTTGTTGTCCCCGGCCACCGTCCAGCCCCGCTCCAACGAGCGCTGTGCGGTGTCAGCCGGGGCCGAGACTGGGGCTTGGGTTGGGGCCACCTTCCCCCTCCCTTTGCCCTTTCCGGTCTTCTGGGGCGGGGGCGCTGATGACGGCCCAGCCACCCTAGCTGCTGGCTGGGCTGTTAGGCCCGCCTTGGCAGCGGCCGCATATGTCGCCTTTGGCGGAGCCAGAGGTGGGCGACAACGGGCGCTCTCTATTGCAGAGATGCGCCTCATAATTCGCTCCTCCATCTCCGCCACGAGTCGGACTAAGTCCGGCTCCTTAGGGGCGGACAACGCCACAGGTGCCGAAGACGCTGGTGTGGCACCAGCGTGGGCACGAGCCTTGGCGAGATCCGCCTCGAGGCGGGCTCTCTCCCTAGCGTGGGCCTTGCTCTCGGCCACGAGGAGTCGTCCCGCCTCGATGATGGAGCGCACGACCGCTACCAACGCCTCCTGTTCGGGACCCCTGGCTACCCCGGACGTCTGGAGCAGGCAATCGGCCACGCCGATTGCCTCCTCGATCTGGTCCACGGGGTTGCCGGTTTTGCCTCGTAGCTCAACGAGGCCAGCACCCCCACCCCCGCTCCCCACATCAGTGGTCGACATCTCGGACGCGACCCCCTCCTGTTTACTCCGTCCAAGACCCCCATCTTCGGCTCCTCCCAGAGCCGCGGACTGGACCGCCACCTTTTTTCGGGCCACCATGGCCTTGGGGAGTCGGCCTCCGCCGCGAGCGCCTCTGCGGCTTGTGCCGACTTTGGGAGCCGAGGCCTCATCGCTAGAGGCCGACTCCAATTGCCTCTTCAGGCCCAGGCGAAGCGAGCGCCTTTTGCGCTTTGGAGTACCCTTCTGGTGCTGCTCCACAGCTGAGACCATAGGGGTACTCGCTCCGCTCCTCTCCGAGGCAGTGTCGGTGTTCGACACTACCTCCACGTTTCTCGCGTCCTCCGCGATAACGTCGCCGGATTTACTGCTCGGCGACGGGCAGGTTTGACATTTGGTGCTCCCCCCAGAATACGAGTGGGAGCTGCCGGAGCCGTTTGACTCCGGGAGGGATTCCCCAGACACTGTGTGCCCGGTACCCTCCTGGGTAGATTTCTCTATGGTTGGCCTCATGTCATTTTTTAAGTTTTACGTCCTTCGACGGGGACGCCTTCGGCACTGGACTCCCTCCAGCGACTCAGCCCCTTGCCAGGCGTCAGAACGTGGGCTTAGAGCATTTTTTATAGAGGTTTACGTCCTCGCGGATCCGAAGATCCACCGGTCCTGTCCATTCAGGATTACGGCTGGGCCGGACGGGGTCTGCACCAGACCGGGTCCGTCCGCCCCAGGGTTTTTTATAGAGGTTGCCTTCCTCGTAGCCCTCGAAGAGCCGTCATTCCTGACTGTTGCCAGTCAGGGTTACGACATGGCCGGACGGTGGTCTGCGTCAGACCAGTGTCCACCACCTCTGGACAGAGCCAGCGGCAGTGGACCCGTCCGCCCCCAGCCCGCTCTCCCCTATGCCCTCTGCCAAACAGAGGGACATGCGGAAAGCAGCCCTCCGAACAACCCTTGACGGGCCGTTCCCACCTCGGCCGGAATTGGCCGCAGGCGGCAGCGCCTCCCCCACCTAGGGAGAGAGGCGCTGCCGTCTCCGTTGCCCAGGGTGCACCACAAGGAGGTTCCGGACCACGCACCCCACAAACTTGTACCTGTAATTGCCTACTTGTACTCGTAGTATCAATAACAATGGTTACTAACAATGAATGGCAATTATAATAAATCGTTGTAAGCTGACGCTATGGTTCATCGTTTTGTGTTAGTAACAGCAAATGGAAGCTAATTACTACACGTCTCAAATATTTAAATACAACACGTTTTCAATTAAAAAGCGAAAAGAAAAACAGCAAGAACTTTGTTCGCGTTATAGTTTTTGCTATTTAAATTTTTAATATTCATAAATTAATATTCATTATCTTAACATTCGTTAATGAATTCCATGGTTTTGTAAGCAAACTATGGGCAAATTACTGTGAGAATGTTAAAATTTACATTTCCCCATGTTTTAAATTATCGCACGATCACCATCGTTTAGATAATTATAAGGACTTGGATGGTGTTCTGGTAATTTAAGTACGAATTAAATTTCCTTCCTTGTTTACCTTGAACCTACCATAAAATAGGTATATCAAATATATACTAATATTAAAAACTGTATCTGTCTGTTCATGGTTAAACTGCTGAACAGATTTACATGAAATTTGGTATGGAGATAGTTTAAGTTCCGGGAAAGGACATAGGATAGTTTTTTTCCAGAAAACGTCCTTATAGGGAGTGAAAAGAGGGGTGGAAGTTTATATGGGGAATCACTATCCGCTGAACCAATTCAGATTAAATTTAATATGGAGATAGTTTGATTCTTGAGAAAATACTACTTTTTAAGGCTACTTTTTTAAAAGGCTACTTTTTACCGTGATAACCGACATACGGCCGGAGCAGTGGGTAAAAGCTGGTATCGTATATCGTTAATAATAATTGTCGTATCGATCTTTGCACCTACCATCTGGCGGTCAATGGTATCGCGTGTGCTTATTGGGCAATCCTTTCGACGTACCTCGAGCCATCTACGGCGGGTAGACGACCCCCCCTGTGTGGGAACCCTCATGTTCCCTCTGTGCTTCCGGCAGGCCGGGAGAGTTCTAAACCTCTCCCGGTCCCGCTCCGCCATCTCCTTAGCAAGCATAACTTGCTCGCAGAAGGAGACGGCAGAGTTCCACGCACTCTCGCTCCTCACGATAGCCGCAATTAGGTTATCGAGCGATACAAGATCCCCATAGTATTTCACCGGTTTTCTTTGAGGCCATGGTATCACTTCGACCGAGCCTGGCCTATTTGTACCGAAGCATGTTTCTCCCATGAAAGATACTGCGCGCTGTGTCCGTAAAAGATAAATAAGTAAAGATACTTGTGTCCGTAACACTTCTCTCCGTTTTCACGAAATCGCACCCACATATTGCAGGTAAGCGAGAGGAAACACGTTGGCCATGTTGCTGTTGTCAATTTTTTTCTTAAATTTCAGTCAATATGATTGATCATCTTTTCAATCGACTTCAAAATAAGGGGAAGGTTTTTATTTCGACGGAATATTACATTCGCTACGGAACGAAGTTTTTGAAAATAAAATATTTGTCCAATCTGTTACTTGGCTAATTTTTCATTACTGGCTTTGTTTGGTTGATTTGTTTACAATTTCACAGTTGTTTACGCTTATTCGCGTGATATTTCTCTAAGTAATATCAGTCCATATTTTTCTATTCTACTGTCGTCATTAAAAATATAAAATATAAGCCTACTGGTATCTTGAGAGAATGACGAATTTACCCACCTCGTTTCGTTGCGGTCAGAAAACGGCGTGTCTATACGTTTTTACTACCGAAACAGCGATAAAACATCGGTCGAGGTGTGCCAACTGGGTCGTGCTGTTCTGTTTTATTTTTGTTATGTTTTTTTTTTATTGAAATACAGCATTAGTATAGCTAGTATATTCGAAATTTGAAATTTAAGAGAGCCAACTTAGCGCTTCGGTTATTTAACCTTAACATTCAGGACCACATTCTGAATAGCATATGAAACTAGTCTCATTATTGGCTACGGGCTTTTTCTTTTGTAACTTTGGTTAGGTAATAAATCACCTACTGTCCTAGTGCTGGTTGACAATTATCAAAAGTATTCGGGAATGTCATGTCGTGCCAGGGTTAAGGGATCTGACGGATTCAAATAAACGATTTCGAATTTATAGTTAGTATAATTATAAGCGACTTTTAATACTTAAAACTTTTTAATGGAAGAGGCTTAAAGTGTTTTTTTCTTTGTTTCAGCTGATCCAAAATGGATTTGGAGTTTCGGAACTTAACATATACCGTACAAAAACGCATTCCCAGAGGTAGAGTATATTTATAAATTATACTATGTGTGTAACAGTTAAAAATTACGTCTCTACTGCTTTCGCGAATATGTCTATTATTAACACTTTTTGAAAAGCAAACTAGCAAACTTTTTATTTAAACATCACGTAAACGCATAAAAGATAATAGGATCAGTGAGTAGGTATAATGGAGCAATAAAATTATATGTACTTATGTTTTAAGGTCTGACGTGCCCTGTAACAACAACAGCGTATCATCAAGTGTTATTTTATTGTTTGATTTTTTAATAAATATTTGACAATAAAGTTTCGGTGTGTGTTATCGTTTCCTAAATATAATTGTTAATTCATTTATAAAAACGGTATACTCGTCTCGGTTTATTATATTATTATGCATTTAAGGTTTTCGCTATTTATCCCGTGCGTATCGTAACAGCCGAATAAGGAAGCAAATTACAAGGACAAGAGCACTGCAAACAGAACAAAAGAGAATTAAAACTTGACACACACCCTAAACCAACCCGTCTGGCCAGCGTGGTATAGTTAGGACAATACCTCCTTTCTAAGGTAAGGCCTATATCCAACAGTGGACTATTTTAGACGTTTATTTATAAAATAATAGTTATAAAATAAATGTGCCCTTTTAAGTAAAGTAAATAGTTATTTTATATTATAGATTATCATAGCGGCTAAAAGGAAATTTCAGTTGGTTTTTTTCGAGTTTTAGTTGTTCAATCCCTATAATACAAATCTATTTCGTTTCCATATTTCTATTACAATACCATTGTTGTATGTGAATAAATTACGTGCCTACGTATTTGTTTTGTACATACTTAACCCATTAGCGTCTTCTAACGCATCAGTCATATTAATAATTAACAATTTTAATGGAACGTTGTTTGCCTACAGAATCACAGAATGTATATTATGATGGACTGCTAAATATTTAACTAATATTAAAATTTTGAGTTGAGTTCTTGTTGTATTGTGTATAAAATAATGAAGTGCTTTGCAAATCATGACCGCAAAAAATAACTTATGTAAGACGTAATAAAATTTGTTTCACTTGGTTATTTCAGACTAGAATTATCGTATATTCTTAGTTGTAAATGTTTGAAACAAAACTTTAAACAAAAGTAGCTTAGTGCACTCGTATCATACATGCTCTGTGTCAAGAAGATCCTTAAAAACAAATGCATAGTACATATTTACAAGATGGTACTCGCGACTTCGTTCGCGTTGAATTTAAAAAGCGCTCCATTAGAGGTGTAATAGTATGAGGTTTCGGGTTCGATGTCCGACCCGGTCAAAATTTTATAGGAAAAAAGCCTAAGTTACTCCTTATATAGACAGCTACCTGGTAGAAAAACATTATCAAAATCGATCCAGCCGTTATATAATTTTGCACTGTCTGGGATCGAACCCGAGACCTCATAGACTGCAGTAGCGTACGTGACTACACCACTAAGTAGTGTACCACTAAGTGGAAGTATGGAAGTATGGATGTGTATTTGCTATGCTACTCATTCGTCGCAGTTTCACCTTCGTGTATGGTCACTGCTCGCTCTTAAGGGTCAGGCGTGATATTTTACAGACGTATTCTGATGATTTATTGATGAGTAAATGGATGGGTATTGAATAGAGTATTCAATACCCATCCGTATTTGTCTGATAACTGCACAGATTAGGGTGTTTAACCAAAACAGAAACAAAAAACAAACAAAAAATCTCTTAAGTTTTGTATGATTTTGTTTTGTGTGTTGTGTAAAAAAACTGTGTTGCTACATAGTGCTGACGTAACAAAAAAGAACAATTACGAACCGAAAAGTAATTTTTATCATGTGTTTGGGTACTATTAACATTCATTAGTCAAAAATTTTGTATTTTCAATTAAGTACATATTTAAAATTTACATTAAGATTAGACACAAAAATCTTGATTTTATTCGCCATTGTGTAGGATGCAATTTGTAATAAAATATAAAAGTTTTTATTTTCATATTTTAATATAAATTGAAAATAATTTTCAAACTTTTTTAGAAAAGCCACATGCTTATTTTTATGTCTACGCAAGTTATCTCGTCGTTGGCATTTTACGCATTTTAGTTTGCGAACGCTTGTTGCGTTATGTAGTTCAAGTGCGTGAACAAATTAATTGTTAGGTAAGTACCAAACAATTAATTTGTTGACTCACCTTCACCTTTAAATGAAGTGATTTAAAGGTCAAGGTGAACAAGAGATTAACTTGAGAGATTTCCTTAACGCTTTTCTGGGATTTTACGTCTGTACAGGTACACCATCATACCTTCACAGTCTGTATAGGGGTGATGATCAATAACAGAAAAGTTGAGAAATTCGGCTCTATGTGTTTATTTATAACCAATTTAATATAACACAATCAAATTAAAACTTAAACTCTTTACTGGGTTAAATAGAATACTATTATTACAAATGATAATGTAACACGAAAATAAAGTTACTCCTGTAGTAGCTCATATTATTAGTAATAAGATGTGGTAGTAAGCAATAAGACATATTGAAATAATTATAATTACTTATTGCAATATGTTTATTTATATAAAAAGGAAGAATTTACTTATTATGACCAAAAAAACTCACTGTTGATCATCAACACATTCATTACTTAATTTAGTATTAAAATTGTTTTTTTGCCAGTCAATAAACGTTATTTTTAATTATTCATTTAAAACACAATACACGTAGTGTGACTGATGTTAAACTACACGAAACCAAATTTGTTTTTCAATGTTCAGAAAGTTAAATATTTCGCAATAAAATAAGAGAAGTCGGTATAAATGTTTCCGTTCTTTCATTTTATTATTTAACCTTCCGACAAGCACCTATATTACAGTAAACTCTTACAAGTAAAAAAATGTAATTAAAAAGTTAACGATCCATGGTGAACAATTTTTTGTTGTTTTGTGGGCGGAAATGATTTAATCTACAAACTGACCAAATGACAGTATAGCTAGCTAGGTCATTAAAAGTTAACAAAATGTATAATCTTTCTAACCAAAAAACTATTTTTAGAATGATTAAAAAATGACAAGAGATTATGTAATATAAAAACAAGTAATTTTTAAAGTTACTTGGCGTTATTAATTTTTATTTGAATTCATCGTTTCTGTGTTATTGGGTTCGAGTTGAGTATTTCTGTGAAAGGATAGCGACCTTCAAAAATATTTTGAAAAAGTAGTACTGATCCCATAATTGTCTCATTATCATTTATTCTCGTTTTCGTCACTGAAAAAGGCATAATTTCGTATAGTAATCAAGGTTTTGATCTGTTGCTACTTCATTTTAACATTATTTATAGTTATATTATCTCTATAAAAGAAGTATAAAATTCTATACTTGATATCTGTAGAGCTAATGATATTAATTTATGGATCTGTTTTCCTAATAATAATTAATTGATTCTCTTAGTGGCGATGAACCCATAGAGGTTATAATATAATTCTTTAAATCATTGTGAAAGTATTGACGATATGTAAAATCACTCAACTTGATAAAAATGTATAACTGTGCACATACATCGAAACTAACTGAACTCAACTGTGATCTCTGAACACAGACAATGAAACCTATCCGAAATGCTAGACTAGTCAAAAGTGAAGTAAGTTCCTGTGAGTGAGTGTGTGTATATATATTACAAATGTGAAAGTGAGTTTATTTGTTAGTTTGTTTGTTACGCTTTTACCCCTAATGCACTAAACCGATTTTAGAAATTCTTCCAGCAGTGGAAACCTACATTAGCATCGAGTAAGATACGCTACTTGTACCGCGAAAGCCGAAGCCGTGGGCACAAGCTACTTTATAATATTTGAAACTTAATATCAAAACATAGATCAACACAACACGGAAAACAATTGACGTACCTACTGATTTTTTTTAACAATTTGTAAAATATGTACGGCAACCTAAATTTATTCCAATTGTGAATTTTTTAAAATGATCTGTTGCACAAAAAAAAAAACAGAAATGAACGGTTTATTTTTAGCACTAATAACGTTAACACGGTAATCGGGGCAATGATTATTTTCAACATTGACTTTCACCCATTGTTATTGAGAATCTCAAACTTTATTAAATTAATATTTAATATTATTTTTTATTATTATTTACAATATATTTACATATTTTCAATAACAAAACCCTGCAAAACTGTTCTAACAGTTTGACTGCAGGAAAGAGTCGCTTTTTCATAAACACAGATAGCTACTAAGTAACAATGCGTATTTGTTATGCTATATCAATACACTAGTGCTGCATAAAAGTGTTTTAAGCCCCACTTGATCTTATATATATTGTATGTATCGTCCAGCAATTATTATTATGGAAAAATATGTAAACAATGAATGATCCTCAAGATTTTTGTCTTTTTCATATTTAGGACACGGATTAATTGTTTCTACTAATTCTATGATCATGATCTCGTGATGAACACCAACAATTCCTCGCCTTAATTAAAACAATCAATTTTGATTTAATTAATAATGTAAGTTGTTAAAATTGAAAGAAAATCTTCTAGTGGTTTATTCATTTTTCTTCTAAATATTTTATATTATATATACCGGGTGCCAACTCCCGTTTTTAGGACTACAAAAATAGGTAAAATAAACTTTTTTGAAGATAACAACCATGACCTCAAATGATCATAAGTAAAAACAGTTGTGATGTTCTGTTGTTTGTTTCCACACGTGTGATCCGTTTTATCTTGAACTACAAATCGCCCAGAAGTCAAATTTGGACCGTTTTGAACGTCTTTTTTTCATTGACCAGTATTACCAGTATAGTGTTATGTAGCTGTTTATACATAATGTTTAACTTTACAGTACATATTGTTCCAAAATCTAAAAAAAAGAAAGGTTCTTTGACAAAAGGAATTTTGATTGATTGTAATGCCATTTATCCTTGTCTGTGTCGAAATCACAATCACATGTGCAATCGCTGTGACTAATAATGCAGCATGTCATCAAAAGCAGCAGTCATTTCCATGTCTAGTCGATGTGAAATAAACTTGCACTCGGCCTCTGTTTCCTGTGACGCCGTGGTATCTGCCCGGTCGAGACGGCCCATTCGTGTCGTTACTCCTTACATAGACAGCTACCTGGTAGTAAAATATTATCAAAATCGGGCCAGCCTTTTAGACGATTACCCTGAAGAAACAGAAAGACAGAGACACAGACAAAAATATTTAAACTTTTTTTGGCATAGGTATCGTTCAAATAACCGTGTGAGCATGTAAAAAACCTATTATTTTGACATTACAAACAGACACTTCAATTTTATTTAATGTATAGAGTATAGATACGTGTATGAACCCACACCTATTTAGATTCAAGGTACACACATAACAACTGGGTATCAATATGTAATTCGTTATGCCTCGTCCATAATACGTGAATGAATGTGTTCATCTAAGGATATATTCGCAATGAAATTTCAATCAATATACGATGTCAATAGAATACTTATTATTTTTATGTCCTGATATTCCATATAATAAGAAACCAAGCTATAGATTGTTATAAGTAAAGTTTATGGTTTGATCGATTGTTTGTGCACTAATCTCTAAAGCCACGAGTAGGTATAAAAAAATATTTTTTGTAATAGATAGAGTATTCAGTGAGAATGCTTATAGGCCATGTAACATTATGGTAGGACTTTTATATAGGCCAGGGGTCGGCAACCTTTTGAGTCGGAAGAGTCAAAAATTACAATTTACAAAATTTCAAAGTTTTTAAAGAGTTACAATTTTTTTTCTTGCCAACAATAAATATATTAGATAAAAAATCTAATCTATTTATTCATATGTAAGAAGTACTTTTTCACAACAAATTAGATAATATATATATGGTATATACTTATTATTTAAGTAAAATATTAAAACAATTAAACATTTATTTACAACACTGACTTGTACTTCAATAGCAAACAAATTCAATGGGAGCGATGGCTTTGCATGTTTATTCAAGTTGAAAAATTAAACTTTACTAAACAATGTAACTTGTATTTTAAATTAAAAAAAAAATGATAACATACATCTGGGCCAACAAATTCAATGGGAGCGTTGGCTTTGCATGGTTTTGAAAATTTGGATTAATTTGGCTCATAACTTGTTGTTTAAAGTTTCAAACACGAGTCTAAATTTTCATTTGTTAGTTGGCTTCTTACTTTACTTTTAATTAAATTCATGCAAGAGAACGCTTGCATGAATATAATGTCAACTTCTTCACCTCACATTTCTGGACCTCCAACTTTTCAACCTTGCTTTTCAACACTGTAAATTTACAACTGCACAAGCTTTACTTTTTAAAATGAATCAATTGCATTTTTAGAGATCAAGTATCAACTCCAAATTTCTCAATGTGGATTTCGTTTCTATTTGTGTTGAGAGGATTTACTATGAAATCTCTCAGCAAATACATCTTTATTTTTTTTATAACTGTGGTGAAGTAATCCGTGTCACCAGTTGCACTGGTTTTATCGCGATATTGCTTTAGAAATTGAAAATGACATAATTTACCGCTCTAAATATTTTCTAAGAAAAAAATATTCTTCGAAACAAACCAATTCTTCTACCAAAACATAAGCTGGGTTTGCGCTCAATATTTGCGTATGGAACTAAAGAGCCGCAGCTTCACTTCCAAAGAGCCGCATGTGGCTCGTGAGCCGCAGGTTGCCGACCCCTGATATAGGCAGCAGTGATCATTACCTGCTAGAAACGGCTATTGTATGATTTTTTATTGATGTCAAAATTATATTGGTTTCACAGTTATTGGATGGAACTGATCTTAACTAAAAATTAATGTTTCTAAAACCTAGGTAATTAGTAATGTCCTAAGTTTTAGTGACGGCAACCCATGCACCGACCTAGGCGTCATATCAGTAATAAAGAACAATGGCAGAAACATATTTACCTAAAACTTAAGCGTTTAAAAAATCGAGTCACAGTAAACTTAATCAATATTTTTTCTATAATTTATCATTACACTACCATGTGCTGCATATAAAAGATCGGATATTTTTGAAGATTTTATTTGACCTAAGTACGTAATGTCAGATTTGCCATCATGTATAACTTACTAGGGATGCGTGGTGGCAATATTATATTATGAAACGTTTTATCGATAATCGATTCTTATAGCTTTGGCTGAAATATCTAGCGAAGGTTCACCTATTATGATTATGAATTTGCTTCTGCCCACGGCTTCACTCGTACGGTAGTGTGACTATATGTGGCAGGGCAGGCAGTCTACTAAAATGAGTCACATTTTAGTAGACTGCCTACCGTAACTTATTTGTCACGGAACAACAATTATTATTATGGATGTTACAATAGGTAAATAAATTGTTTGATATTATCAATCTTAATAAAATGCGAGCGCCATAGCTTGAGACCTGAACTTGGTGACGTCACAGACACGCGTTTGTACAGAGTGCACAAAAAGTAGCACTACAAGCTTCCGCACGCGACTTCGTCTATGCTATTTTTTAATGTAAAAATAACATAGATAAAGTTTTGTACTGAAAACAACGACACTTTAGATTAATCTTTTATTATTATACTGAACCTAAAAAAATCCAATATAGTTGCACGAATTATAGCCATATAAGATCCTTGAACAGACCAATTTTTTTTAATTAGAATGTAATTTTTTTTTATAATTAAAGTCCACAAAACAAATATTGTGCATTGGGCAGTTAGTATTAAGGTAATGAGATTGTTTGGCCCAGTTTGTTAAATTAATTATAACTTTGTTAATGGAAATTATAAAACAATGTATCCACGACGCAAAAACAATAAAAAGGAATAACAATGACGGTACAAGTTTTAAAAATAATTGTGGCCAGCAATATTTCGCTTATTTTCATAAAACATCTTTAAAGTCCAATATCTTGAAAATGGTTAGGTTTGGGATAACGTATTTCATAATGAAATCTTTTAGTAATAATGGTATTCTTTTACGTGTGGAAAACCCCTCGGGCTTTCATCTCACCGACTAAAACCACACGGTGAGCCACACTGCGCCTGTAATAAGGAGGGATCCGGGAGAACAAGACATCCTCACCGCTAGAAATAATGGCTTGGATAGATGGATAAAGTATCTAACTCGACTAAACCAGTAACCTTGTATATATATTTCTGCATAATCATTAACCCCGATCATATCAGGCGAAGACATGCTTGGAATATCATAGAAACAAATTATCTTCTAGCTTCACCTTGAAGTGCTACATGATAATTACAGGATGAAGGATCTACGAAAAGATAAGAAAAACGCATGTCTTCCAATTTAAGTGGTTAACAGCTACCATGACCAAGCGATAGGACGCATTAGTTATGTTGAAATTACTCAAGATAAAAATAAGTAGGTTTTATCTTGTTTTTTTGAGGATTGATTCTTTTTATTTTGTAACAGTTCGGTATGTGCATTAAACTAATAATCTTGTTTAAGAAAAAACAATTTAAATTACCTATGTAAAAGAGTTATTTTCTTCTTTATTGAACTTTCCAAATTCTTAATCCAAATTTATTCTACCAATTTCAATATCCACATTTTGCGTGCTAACTTTAAAAATGACGAACTTAAGGGTGAAATTTTCAAAAAACCTTACAACATAAAAAGCATCATCATCATCATCATCATCAGCCTATCGCAGTCCACTGCTGGACATAGGCCTCTAACATTGTATAAAAAGCATCAACTGCTTAAATTTCAATTTAATAGACCAAGTAGTTTAGTCATCAGTAATCAGTCAGTCAATCAGAGAAAGTAATTAATGATGCGACATGGATACGAACCTCAAGCTTTTTTTAAGATAATACATTAAAAAAAATAGAGACAAAAATACACAACGTATTAATGTACAGATATTACATATAAAAACCGTCGATAATTTTAACTCTTAAAGGTCACAGGAAAGTAAAGTCAAAACGAGGAGGTCGAAATGGACCTTGAATAGGACCGGTAATTTAATATGTTATAAATTGACTTTGTAAGTGGGCTAAAATAGGCTCTCAGTTGTTTAATTATAGCAATACATAAAGTATTCGTTTTAAAAGTTCATTCATTTAGATTGTTAATTAGGCTACTTACTCTTTTTCAATATAATCGTATTTTAAAATCGATTGCTTTTAATTATATATAGTAAACTGTAACTATAGAAAATATCATGTTAAAAAGTGAAACGGTTTAATTACGACTCAGAAACCTGTTCTGTTTTTTTTCTATTAAATCCGCATCACCACGGTAAACGTTATTTCATATAAACATTGACAATATTTACAAATATATGTTAATTAAAATACAAGAATGTTATATGATAATGTTTTTCTACATGTTTTTGGTTATCCTTTTAAGTGTCTAATGGACGCTTTGCGTGACGTGCGGTTAGGATTTTTTGCACAGATAACATGGACGTATAAAAAAAGTACGTCTATGACAGATAATGAACATTAGCAATCAACGTATTATTGCTGATGGTCTTCTTTGAATGTTGCCAATTCTGGACGTTAAAGACGAACTCTATGATTACAAATATTATTCTAATATATATTTATTTTTTATATGTGTTATTGCTTTAATATATTTATTAAATTTATTTTGGGAATGCTCGACTAGCTTCGGACCCGGCAGTACGTGTCACTCCTTGAAAAAGTAGGTACTTTGGTTGTCTCGTAATCTTTGTACCAACCAAAAATTCGGCAGTCCGTAGGACATACACGATTGATTCCATACCGCGGTTTGTCCGTAAAGCTGCGTTTGCGTTTTGATAGAGTTCCCCGTAAATTAACATCATTTCAGGATATCACGCGGCTGTGAAGGTCACTCACGGCATTATGGATGTTGATACCGATAACTCAATAAAATAAAAAAAATCATTAAGTTTCACACTACACTACACACAGAACCTAATATTGACACTTTTAAAAATAAAATTAGCGGGACTCGTTATAACACAAAGTCTTGCGCACACGATAACATTAATTGTTCACACCATTGCCGTGTATTATGGCGAAAGTAATAAGACTAAACAATTATTAACACACGAAACTCTTCTAAACAAATATCTCACGAACAACAACAATATTGTTATTACGCTAATTTTTCGTGAGCGCATCTACAAGGACACAGAACAGCATAACACTCGCCGATGGCCAACGACTGGACTTACTGGATGAACTATTTAAAAACGCGTGTTCGTTCGATTCGAGTCTAGTAAAAGCGGCAACGTGTGATTACCGCGCCGCGTATACCTACAGCTGATCGCCGCCTGAGATCAATGTATCATGATTGCATTTACACATGAAGTTGCAAATTACGAAAACAAAAAAAAAATGTCCTGTTTCTAAACCACTGAATATTTTTTGTTCATATTTTGCAATTCTAGAAATAAAGTGCAGAATATGTGGTTTACAGATTCGTTACAAGATACATCACAGTCTGTGTGCGTTAAGGGCCTATGGTATACAGACTCTGTATACCATGGGCCCTTGATGCAACGAGCGATTCAAATGTTTCTCATACCTCGAGACATTCCCGATGGAACGGTAATAGTAACCATAAATCTAAACGTCTAAATCCAATATCTGTAAATCTTGTTCATCAATGAAGAGCGATAATTACATTATCGCCGTATGTTCATATCCTATAGATATTGAAACTGTGTCAGATATTTTATTGCGCTCTTGCTAAATATAATTTAAAATATAACGTACGTTACGTTAGTATTTATTGCGTAAACTTAAATAAATCAATACATTTATTGCATGTTGCAATACATTTGTTTATTCAATTCAAGTCGATTATATCGTAACCATGACGCTTTAGTTGACATTTATGAAATAAAATTCAACTTTTGATTGGTATTTTTAGGAGCAGATGGATCATCTGATAGTAAGTGCCTAAGTAAGTGCCATCTGCAACTCAAGAGTTACAATTACGTTACAGACTTTTGAGTGCCGTCCACAGAATAAGGGAGAGCCTCACACCTCACTCACTCTGGCCAATGTATGCCGAAGGACAAGTTCTACCATGGAAGCATATTAAGTTCTCTTGTTTTACAATATTTCATACCTATCTTTTTTATCCATGTGGTGCCGTCACCACACGGATAATCTTATGGTATTCTTAATCCGTATTAAGAATACGGAGTGTCACCAACCCTATCCATCCCGTGGGTGTCGTAAGAGCCGACTAAGGGAGCAAACTACGCAGGACAACAGCACTGCAAAGAGAAATAAAACTTGACACAAACTTTCTACCAATCCGTACGGCGAGCGTGGTATAATAGGCCAAAACCTCCTTTCTAAGGAGAGGCCTATGTCCAGCAGTGGACTATCAAAGGCTGTTGATGATGATGTGATGATCTTTTTTAAACTTACATGACATAATATACATAGAACTTATACGAAACACATGTGGCATATTAATGCCCACACGTTGCCAACAATATTTTTGAAACATTAACATGGGCTTCAGGAATCCGCCGATAAATTATCTTCGAGCTGAAGTTTGATAATTTCGGAACAACAAAATAGAGTCCATGCATTAGGCAACTTTCAAGTAACATAGAATGATTCTAAAGATCCAGCAGTACTTCAGCCCTGAATGAGTACGTTTTTTCAGTTACAGTTTTGCAGTAAAGTACAATATTTCACGTGGTAATGCAAAATTGTAAAATGGGTAAGCGGGAATGTAGGTGTCTAATGTTGCACCTGAATTTTATATTGACATTTACCAACATACAATAACGTTCGTTAGCATTTGGCAAATAATCAGTTAAATAGTTAAAACGGAAACAATGATGACAAAGATAAGTATGCAAAACATCGAGATATAAGTACTACGTACTAGAGAAGACACCGCAAATCCTTACTTTGTCTCGTTCAACTGCGGCGATCGCGCCGCAACTCATTCAGTCGCTTGCTAGCTCTTTCGCGTGTAGTACTTTTGACTATTAATAAACAAAAACACGGTAAAAATCATAAAAAAATGCCTTGGTGTGTATTGAGGTATTGCAGTAATAACTCAAGGAACACTGCAAAGTGCAAAGGAATAACTTTGTATCGGTAAGTAATCTAATTTCATTGTTTTACAAAAAATACGAACAATTTAATTACCACGCGCCATTTTGCATTATTTGTCATAGACTAAATAACATCAGAGTGCAGTGTAGGTACATAAGACCGACATTACACCATTAATATGGTTATCTGTTTTAAATGCTGATTTAAATATTTAGCTATGAAAAGATAAAACTAATTTGACAAAATTGATAAAGCTAACCCTTTTTTTTCTGTGCGGAAATCCTCTCGGATACTACTTTAATTTACTACTAATTTTAATTCATTTTCGATAAAATGAAATACATTTTAAAGAAAAAAAATAATATATATATTCTTTTTTACAGAAAAGCTGCCACATCATAAACTTATAACTATTAAAGATATGGGTGGATTGTCATATTCCTCAGAAGATGTATACCTACAAAATATGTGCGATCACGGAAACTATTATACGAAAACTTATAAAGCGAAGTGGTGGAATTAGCCTCTCCACGAAATACTATTTCAGTTATATTACTGTAAATACTTTAGAACATTTTATTCAGACGGAGGTATTTACGTCTTTAGTTCAACATTATTTTTGTCAACCAAGCACATTAAATCACAGAATTCATTTGATTCGGGCAATTATTAATAAATACACTACTATTCGTTTAAAACATGAAGCGAAAACCGATCAAAGTATTGATTATTCATCAAAAAGGCAAAAGATGATTAAGCTAATATTGTTTAAAGGAAATTAAATTAAAAACATCACACAAAAACAAATGTTTTATTTTTTTGAACCATTTAGGTAAAATACCTGAGTCGCCCATTCTTTACTACTCCTGTCATAGTCTATAGGGAATACATGTTGTTGCACTTTGTTGAAGGAAACGCGTAAGCACCGTGATATTCATGGCGCTTATGACCTTTTTTCCGGGAAAAAATTATGCTTTTGTAGCAAATCTATCGCTGCAGTATTGAGTTATGATTTAGACACCTTGTTATTGTTTTAGCGCTGCAGCGAACTAAAGCTTTAAATTTCGAAAAATAGAACAATGCAAATATTTGATGTGGCTCCTCTAGTACGTAGTACTTATATCTCGATGATGCAAAACGTATTAGTGAGCTTCTGCGCTGAAGTCTCGTCATGCGCGGGCGCCAATACTCGAACCGTTTTGTTTATTGAGTGCAGGACTCCGCTTATATGATTCGACCACGATCGATGTTTACCGCTGCACTCTACGATTAGTCGTTAGCTGATGCTAGGTAAGTAATAAAATATGTATTATGTATTTATATATAATAAATATTTTTATGTACAAGTTAATAGATATATAAAAGTTTATTTTTATTATAAGTACATATACGAACTTTGTGTTAGTAATTATGTTTATTTATAAGTAAATGTTTATAATAATTACATATATATGCTTTGTGTTAGTGATCATGTTAAGTAGTATAATGGCTACGCCACACAGTGATCTTTGAGACGCCTCCGATAAATACGAAAATAAAGTTTTAAACCAAAAATAGGTAGTTGCCTAGTTATTAAGGTCAACTGTATACTAACAATATATTCCGAAATAAAGAGATTATTATTATTACGCATCTTCTTAAAATCACTTGTTTATTGTTTTTTTATAGAACTCACTTTGGTATGCTTTCTGTGAATTCATTGAACTTTTACTATTTCTTCCCAATTAGATGTAGACTAAAGTTTCATCCTTTTATACTAGCCACACTAAAATCGCACTAATTACTAAATACTGGAATACAATCCTTTTTGGTATGAATCTTCCGTATTTGGACTGAAATGAGTGTACCCATTTTTTGAAACAATTACAATCGTGAAACAATCAAGAGAAATAAATATGTAATTTTCAGAGGGCCAAGTGTAAGTTTATTTCACATGTACTCGGTGACCGCGTTCGGCGCTGCGATTGGTCCGCACTGAAATTTGCACCACTCACAAAGCCAAACGCGCTCGCTATCGAGAGTGAGTTGGTGTGAAATAAACTCGCACTTGGGACTCTGTTGGATTGACATGCACTATCTTCGTTTACGTCGTTACTTTTTAACCGATTGTCAAAAAGGAGGAGATCCTCAACTCGTCGTAATCTTTAGTTTTTTTATGTATGTTTACCGATTACTCGAAGGCGCCTGAACCGATTAGGAAATTTTTATTTTTATTTTAAAGGGTATTTAAAGGGTATATTCCCAGTTGGTCCCATTTAAATTTTATTAAAATCAGTCATGCAGTTTTCCAAAAAGCAACGAAAATCTAAAAATTATATTAAATTTATCGATGATATTTTTGGTTTCTTACGAAACCTTGCTGCCTCATTGGAGCAGTGCGTTTAGTTGGTGTTTTGTTAGTATTGTTTAAAGTCGGTTGAACTTTTTTTCAAAAGGACTTTTCACATATAAGTTAGAAGACAAACGGCTGGTCTGGTCATCATACAAAAATGATACAAAAGACTGATTGTATCTTGATATTTAAATACCTTTTGAAATCAATATATAAGAACCTATACATTTGAGACTAGCAGTCCGTCGAACCGCGAACTCATAACACATATTACGGTAGGTATTTATTAGTATATTAATCACTGTTAACGTTAAGTAAAGACGAGATAAAATTTATGATGTTGTAAGGGCATTTGTTTTATTATACTTGTTAATTTGTATATGTAACCTACATAGAGCATTATTAAGGTTAGTTATACTCGTGCCATTTTTGCTTTAGTGTCAGATATCAGTATCTTGTACACAGTTTAGCTGCTGTTATACAAAGTAAGACACAGAAATGGTTTTAAAGTCTACGTGTAATTGGTTAGTGTCGTTATTTATTGTTTTAGGTCATTTATAAGTAAATGTTTGCTTTGGGCCACGTGTAGTTCTGGCACAGCTGTTATGCTCACATTAAAATTAATTTCTTTTTCAATTTATTTTATTTTTTAATCAACACAATAAGGAAACAAACTGAATCAGATATATTTTATCGTAGTATCTGTTTTATAAATATACGTAGGCACTACGTCAGCTCAGCAAAATATACGTCGCAAAGCTATTTTAACTACTAGCATGTTCTTTCTTCAGTTTGATTGCTATGCATTTCACGAGGGATTTCACTTTTCGATTTGAAAACGTATTTTGCTAAACGTCATTTATTTAATATTAGTCACAAATTTCATTATCGTCAGTCACGGCGGATCATAATGACGTATCTAATAAATACATTTGGCTTATAAAAGTGCAAGTCATAGTTCAATTGTTTCTTTGTGCTGTGAATAAAAAGAAGCTGAAAACGTCCAGTTCAGATAGTATGAGACTAAAAGTAAACAAACAGGTTTTCTACAAAATAAAACTAGAAAATATCATTTTGTTAGCCTGTGAAAACGAAATAATGTATAAAGTATCATTTAAACTTCATAATGTGCGTAAAATTTATGAACGCGTAGATGTAGATATAAATGTTGGTTTGTCTAATTGTTGTCATGTACGAGTAACTTCTAAATGAGCAACTTGACTTGGCCGTTCCAGGTCTTATGCACACAAAACTCAGGTTCTGTCTCGAACGGTGATTCAGTACAGCGCAGGCTTGTTATACATAAATATATTTAACTTGAATTTGTAAAATTGTTTCGTATCTGAATATAAAAGAGTACTTCGATTTTTCACACCACCAGTAGTTAACATTACGGTGTGAATACCACAAGGACCATTTTTGAATTGATGGGTTGAAACTATAGTATAAATCTGCTAATGTATTTTTGTATTACGTCGGTTTTGGTTAATTTTATCACCTCCTAAACCTGTTCTTGGGTCGCAAATCACAGGCGCTGCAGACCCTGGACCCGCACGGTGAATCCATGAAACGCTAAGAAATAGGTCTTTTTTATCTTCATCAACAGTCTTTAGTAATCCACTGCTAGACATAGGCCTCTCCTGAGAAAGGAGTTTATGGCCACGCTGGCCAGACGGGTTCATATTTCAGTGTTAGTGTCAAGGTTCCCTTCACTTTGCACTGAAGTTGTCCTGCGTAGTTTGCTCCCTTAGTCGGCTCCGACACCCACGGGATGAATAGGGGTGGCGACACTCCGTACTCTTATAGTATATATTGGTTGTTTTGCTTTGTTTAAAAAAATTAAATTTAGTAATTAAGAATTATACATTTTATGATAAAATAATAGCGTCATAATTCTGTGGTTTTATTGAAAAGGTTATTAAAATTGTGTGAGTTACGCCTATGCAAAGTTGTTTTGTCGTGAAAAGTATTAAACGTCAAACATTACTTAGATTAGGACTATAAAAAACTAATTCGAATGATTGTATTATTATTTTTTTATGAACTTATATTTTATATTAGTAAACATTATATATTCGTATAGCAACGTTATGTAATGAATAAAACACCTATTAAATTTTGATTAATCGTTGGCATCATAATCATTTCCAGTCTGAACGCTGAGCTATTTTCTACGTTTCTTGACTGAACAATCGACAACTAGACAAAGTAATTATACAAAGAATATTGAACGTTCCTTCTTAAATTATTCTTATTTAAATTTGACTGCTTCAGTACAATAACAGTAACATAACTGTGTGCTATGTATGCCTGGGTAGGCAATAACCCCATTAGTTTCCAAACTGTGATTTCGCAATATGGATGTGTAGTATGTGTAATAAATTATGTATAATACAGAAATTACTATAAGTAATTCAATAAGTATGAAATCTTAAAGTAAAACATCTTGAATCACAGATTTACTGTAATTTTATGATATTGATCTTCTCTGTTCAGAGACATGATAATAAATATAATTAGAAATTATGTGACCGTAATCGCTTGTAACACTGTGGCCACTGCCTAGTCAAGAGACCGTGACCACAGGGATCATGCGCATGCGAGCATGCGACGCACAGTGTGTTATGAAAGCCGATTTGCGGTCAACCACATTTTATATTCTCCTTGGACTATATAGAAACTTTTTTTAAGCCATATTGTCCATCAATTTATAGACAAATGGCTTAAAAAAAGTTTCGTGACTTTATGTCATAGTTATCGAGAAATTTAAAACATCGATAAAAATCCATAGAAACCAAAAAAACATTTTTTCTTCCTTTATTTTTAGATCAAATGCTTCTTGGTGTGATGTTTATTCACCTAAGGAACCAATAAATATGTAAATAGTTTATTACTCAACCTTTGAAAAGGCAGAAAGGTTTTTTTTTTTCATTAAATCTTGTTTTTGTCACGCGAACTTTTATATGGTCGCATTTTTTTGCAATGCAAATATCTTAAATATATTGCGACAAAGGCAGGGTGCCAGAAATATGAGGATCTTAAAATCAAATCTAAGGTTGTCAACAAAGTAGGTGACCGCGACATATAATTTTTCACCCTCAAACTTTTTCATAGTGACTTCTTCTGGGTAATGGCGATATCTTATTTGAATCTTAGCATTATCCAGATGAAAAAGCTTTTGTTTTTAAAATACTCGTCGTCGTCAGACAGGTAAAATTTCTTCTGACGATAAGAAAAGCGTTTCATCGTAAGCGGTAACTGGTCATGGAATATAACTAGTGTCCGACCGATACAGGTTTTTCAACCGAAACCGAACTTTTGGCTCTTGTGTCAGTTTCGGCCGTAACCGAAAAACAAACTATCATTTAAAAATTTTGACTGTATACTGAAATGCCTTTATTTGCATATTTATACCTACATGACACCTAAAACCACTGTAATAAGGTCACACACGGCATCAATTCTAAATAAGAAAAAAATGGTTAAGGTAGATAGATAAAAAAAAAATAGCTAGCTATCTACTAAATACTAGAAATTTACCTGTCTCAATTAACTAGGTACCTCACGCTAAAGGGGAAAAAACGGGGCGAGGTGGCTGACTAGGTAATTTGAACAGACTATACGCGTTTTCTCATAGTTAAAGTTAAGCAACTGAAGATTACATGTAGTAAAAGTTTTTTGAATGTTTAAAATGGTAAAATAGGAGTACAGAATATAATTCAATAGTAATTAACTATCCTGAAACAAATAAATCTAAGAGTCGTATTACGAAATGATACTCAAAACTCCATGATGATGTTGACTAGATGATGTTACATCGTTTTAAATGCTCATTAAGTCAATAAGTATTTAATTTTTAGAATTATAATTAAATTAAGATTTTCTTAAGGTCAGTGACCTTTTACCGAATAGCTAATATCTCCGAATGTTAAAAAAATTATACTGTCGGCATTACTGACAATTCTTTATCATGACTAGGCCCCTCAAATAGACGCATAATCCAGACATGAGCGCAACTTCCCTCTCATAATATAATACACTGTGCGACGGTTACAGCACGCGCTCAGCCGTACTTAGATTGTGACATTGAAATTAGGCCATTGAAAAACAATTTAAATTGGGATACACGTATTGTATAAATCACGATGAGTATAATATGTTGTATTTATTTGTTATTAGTTTAGATATAAAAAGCATTTAATTATGCAGTATGTTTCAACTCCTTTATATTGTGTTTATGCATTATGTATTCTTATATACATTTTTATTATATTATAATATGTTAAAGTATCATTGCAACATTTGATAAATAGTATGGCAAATTATTACACATTAATTGCAAGTCGTATAGGGGGATTTCCGCACACAAAAAAAGATGTACTACCAGATTTAAATACCGGAATAATTTTACTAGACTTTCTATGATCAGGAAACACAACACTTAAGCACATTCATTGAATGTTTTCAAGTAATTAATATAGAATTTCATTTCATAGGTCGGTTGTTTTTTAGGTTTTAATAATTTCAAAGGGAGAAACATATTCAAACTTAAATTTACTATAAATCTTACTAAAATTACTTTTTAAAATTAATTCTGCATGGCATGGTATGAATAAATCACATCTTGATATCGTAGCAAGCGCTTGTACTAGACGCTCTTAGGACCTGTAGAGCCTGGACCTATTCTGACTGTAGACAATCAGAATTGGATTGAATTGGAACAGAGCAAAAGTCATCATTTATGAACATTTCGTGGGGTTCAGTTTCTACGTATTAATTTTTTTTGAAACACCAGTACTAATTTTCTATAATCAAAATTTCTAGAATCACATACTTTCAACTTATAATTTCTGTTTTCTCTTTGTCGTTTTTTTTAAAGACAACTTATAGGAATATACGAGTAGCCTGTGTCGCGGGGACTTTACAAATTTACTAAAAATATTTAAATTTTGCTCTGATATTTTCTACAAAGGCAGACGTTTTACTCGGAAATAGCCAATCATATAAATGTTTAACACAGAAATAGATTTGTATACTAATTAGTTTGTAACATTATGTATATATGACTATTACTTGTATTTCTCGTGGCCTGCCAAGGACCTATGCTACATTGTACGGAGAAATTGAGATAGTTCTATTTCTAAAGACAGTTTTGGCAATGGATGTCTAAATCATTCCAGAGTATTAGAGTGCTACTACTCTTTATTAAAACAAAAACACTAACTAGAAATTGCTGGAATAAATTTTTTTAGTCCTTTTCTATTTAAGTAAAACCTTTATAGGAATTTGCAAATTGAATGATTTCACAATAGCCTACAGACTACCTGAGACTGATATGCAAGTGTGTACTGGAAAAATAAATTAAGTTATTATTTAGACAACTCCTTATACTAATAATATTACAATACAATAATACTAATAATACTGCCAGATTTGTGTGTACACAAAAATATAATTATTTTGAGCAGAAATTGAGGTAACATGTACTTGCGAAATTTGACGTACCTTTGGCAAATTGATGTAATAATATCTTATTTATGGTGTATGTAATGTATATTACATACGAGTATGCGTGGCATTAAGAAAAGAGGTAATTTGGAGAGAAGACACCTTTGTGGTCAATCGATGATGTTATGACCTCTAAAAGAACAACGACCTTCATCCGTCCTGAAAAGAAGTTTAAATAGTATACTTCTTAAATTAACGAACTCTTATAGAGAATACTGAATGCTTTTGAATCCTGCATGATAAGTTTTATATTACCTAGGTACATACCTAGCAAACTATGCAGGACAATAACACTGCAAAGAGAAAGAACACTTGAAACAAACCCTATACCAACCCGTATGGCAGCGTGGTATAGGCCAAACCCTCCTTTCCATGGAGAGGCATATGTCCAGCAGTGGACTATTAAAGGCTGTTGATGATGATGTTTACGATTCTTCATTGTATAGCATAGATCATAATATAGTATTCAAAATGAATTACATGTATGAGATTATCACCTTAATCACCTTAGATCACCTTAATTTTAAATTTCGTCACAGCTTTCATGATTACAGAGAAAATTGTCGTATTTACAATCTACTAACTCTCGAGGAAAGGCGTATTCTGATGGATATGGGTTTACTCTATGACATTTTGTGAGGACGGATCGATTGTCCTATGCTTTTAAATAATATTAAGTTTAATGTACCCAAGAAACGCACTAGACACACTACACTATTTTGCACTTCATTTCACTCGACTAATTATGGTAGAAATGGTGTAATATCACGTTTACTCGACTCTTATAATGAACACTTTAATAGTGTGGACATATTCATCGGTTCTAAGGATAATTTCAAAAAACGAGTTTCGCTTAAATTACTATCATCATAGGCTTTCTAAAATGTCAACATCATTGCACTGAATGGCTGGATTTATAGGTTTCTAGATGATATAAAAAATTTTAATGTATTTATTCAATTAAATTTTTCTCCCATATTTATATATATTAGTATGTGTTATTTATTTCAGTTATTTATTCTATTTCATATTTTACATCTATTCACCCATCTTTTCAAGGTTTACCAATCAGTTTTAATATCATGTATTGTTGTTAGCATATTCATCCACTCTTATCTACCGTGGATAACTTTTATTGGCTACTCATGTAATCATAGTTTACTACCTAGTTAAGAATTGCAGCTGTTGTTATCCCTAAAAAAAAAAAAAAAAAAAAATAAATAAATAAAATAAATAAATAAGTAACAATAAAATGTAAACCATCGATATATCGTTGGAGAGCCATACTTCGGCACATATGGGCTAGCCTGAGCGAAGTGATAGTACGGCCTCACAGAAAATCGGTATAAAGCTGAGTGAGGTTACTAGAGGCTAAACCCCTCAAATTCTATTGGCACTCAAAGGGCGGCAATGTATTAATGTCTCTTACTATGCAGTTGTCATTGGGCGGAGGTAGTAACTTACTTTCAGCCGAAACGCTGCTCTTTTGCCCTGTTAAGAGAGAGAATCCCACATTCATATTGATGCATACAATTTAGAAAAGGTTAAAATGTGTCGTACTCATCGCATCTTTCTTGGGTGTTCTTTGTGTCCATTTCACGAATTTTTGTAAAGTCCTCGCGACACTGGCTATAGTACACACGCAGGAGTTGTTTAAAAAAACATCTTGACACATATTCCTAAACTCACTCAAGTATACGATTGTGTGAAGAAATGTGCATGAATTGTGTGTAAATAATAATACTATAATTCAGTCTCTAAAGTTAAAAAATCGAATACTAAATATCTAGCAGCAAGGAGATTAATGATGTTATAAAAAACCCTAGAAACATTAACGAAGTGCACACAGCCACTCAAACATTCATCTGAAAAGTGGCTTAGTTGTAGAATAATACATACAAAAAGATATAGTCTACAAACATTGATCGAAGTACTCGTATATGATATGATTATGCTAATGATAAAGATAAAAAATCAAAGTGTAAACTGATCGGACAATTCTAAATGTACTCTTATACAATTTATCTTTTCCGCAGAGCTTATATTCAAACGCCATTAGCCTCAACGAGTTTATAATTTTACTTCAAGGACATTACATTGGGAAACGATGGTGTGTCGAATTTCTCATTTCCATTCTCATAATGAGTGTCAATCCTCAAGTAATCTGAAATGACATACCTACACAGTATAAATGATTGAAGTCTATACTAGTCATTTTCTTTTAATCCTTTGTGTTACCGTTACGTAGGTATTATTAAATACTAGCTGGTACCCGCGACTTCGTTCGCGTGGAATTTGAACAGCGCTGCCTTAGTAGGTTCGATTCCCGGACCGGGCAAAATTTTAAAGGGTTTAAAAGGGTAAAAAATAGCCTCCTTATAGAGACAGCTAAGTGGTAGTAAAACATTATCCAAATCGGTCAGGCCGTTTTGAAGATTACCCGGAATAAACAGACAGACAAAAAATATTCAAACTGGTTTTTAGGCATAGATATCGTTACGGTAAATAACCGTGTGAGCATGAAAAAAAAACTATTATTTTGACATTACAAACAGACACTTCAATTTTATTTAGTTGTATAGATGTCAGCTCTATTGCATATTTTTTTTATAATAATAAATTTATTTCTCCATACAATTTTTTTTCTAAAAGACGACTCCCGCTCTAGGAATAAATACTGTGTCGTAGGAACGTTATACATTTTAATTTAATGGTACAAAAATATTTAAGGTAGCAGTTATACACATATCTGTAAATGTGAAGAGCTGGTGTCTGATATAGGCATATGCCTGTCTTAAAGATCACCAGGACCCTCCCTTGGACAATTAAAATACAGTATTTATCTTTCATAACAATATGAACCATGAGATAGGACTCTGATACCCCGCATAATATGGTTCTGTAAGGTATGTCAAGCGAAGAAAATGGTCCATTAGTTTATTTTTACGACTTCTTTTTTTATTCAAATTGTGTGTGTATGTGTGCGTGTGTATGTGTGTGTTTGTAAAATATTGATAAAATAATTATAATAACTTGACACACAGGTTTATAAATTATACCCAGACACAGAACAAATGATCGTGCTCATCATACGGTAACCACTAGACCAACAGGCCCGTCTTAAGTATATCTGTCTATGAATAATGATAAAGTTATATAAAATTTACCTATGTTTTAGTCACGTCTGAATACTCTATATGTAAGAGATACTTAGGTTTATTTCCTTCTTGTATCTATTATTTTTATTCTTGTTACAATGATTTGTTATCGCTGCAGTATATCACTGTTCACATTTATTTGTTATCTATTATCTGTTGCAGTAATTATTATTATAAACATCTGGATACAGAGGTTGTTCGACTAATTTTATTTGGAAAAGTTATACGTAGGTAATAATTGTTTTCTGAGGCACATATTAGTCGATTATATTACACTACATGAGTTCATTTTGGTTCGCTGTTGCCGCGCAGATGTAGATACTCGCCTTTAGTGATGCGACATGTAAAACATTCTTAACATTGGCAGGAACTACAATAATAGATATTGGTGCTAATTCTGTTGTTCCAAAACTCTCTAAATTAAACTACAAATCACTAACAATTTGTTTAGTTATGTGAAACAACGTTTCCTATTCTGAAAACGTAATATTTGACAGGGAAAAATGTTTTTTTGTGATTTTTAGTTTAGTTTACAGAGTTTTCGAACAACAGAATTAGCACCATTGTTACTATGTCGGTATACATACATATTCTATTGATTATGTATGTACACATAGCAAACACGATAATAACAAATTGTGACTTGGCTAGTTACCAAGTACGTCATTATTGCCGTCTTTTAAATCATCAGTCAATAATTATTAACATACATTCGTAACGTATATTTTCTTGTTCAACGTAGGTGCCATTCTTAGGAATGAAACTACGAATATATTTCAAGTATTATTATGGTAACATGTCCCATATTAGGGTCATATTTTGGCACATTCGTATATCTCTCAAACTAACTCAGATCTCAAACCAACTACTTATTTGGATATCTCAACAATTTTATGCTATCATTCACCCATAACACTTGGGCGGCGTTGGTGTTCGAGTTGACTACTTAAACTATTGTTCAAAATTGAACTGACCTAATCGAATAAATCGTCTTAGGAAACAAAACTACTTTTCAGAACAATATAAAACTGTGATTTAAGATTATTTATCAATATATATTATACCTACTATTAATATATTATCCGTTGAAATTATAATGGGATAAAAGATTTTATTGTTCTTTTGCAAATAATCACAAATATAGGTAGGTATAAATAATGTGCACAGTACACACGTTCACTAAGGTAATTGCGGAGAATTTCAGGTAATTTAAATATCTATTTCCATCTTAAGCAATTTCTAAAGTCATTCAGTTACCGTATTGGAGAGCGAATAATCTGTCTATTTACGGGACTTAGTTCCTCAGCGAGAATTGCAACTTAGTAATTCTTTTTGTAAGATGTACCTATTCCATTTTAATTCAGACACATAAGCAGCATAACTTGTAATTTGGGATCTACACATATATGTATATATATTAATTGTTTTGTTATAAAACATTTATATCAGATAATAACAAACTAACGAAAACAGAAATTACCATTAGTTATCACTACCATCGCTCCAAATATTGAAGGCATTGAAATGAATTATAAATTGCTCATAACGGTAAAGGAATACAAATCATACATACCTGAGAAGTCTAAACAAAATTTTTCTTTTATTTATTTTTAAAGGCAGCTATTGGACTGGGTATGATTCGTATGTCGTGACATGCGAATCATGCCTAGTCCATTTATCTCTCTCTCTTATTTCTTATTATATCTCTTTCTTACATCTCATTAGTGATCCCATTTCCACACTTGAATATGTGGTCTAGTCTTATATTATCAATAGGTATATAGGTACTTACTTTTCCAAGCAAGCAGCATATTTACGGGTTTTAGTTCCTTAACGAGTTATAGTACTAGTAGTAAACACACACCTGCCGACCTTTATTTTTATATTATATCATTATTACGTGGTCAGGGCCAACGGTTCTTAAAATCTTTATTGAGTATAGATTACTAGTGCTAATAAATTAATAATATAATATAATAATATAGTAATATATACCTACTTTGAATTGACATAAAACCTTTATGGTGTGAGATTTTCGTGTGAAACTCTTTCACATGATACCTATGAGATTATTCTTTTAAAAAAAAGTGGGACATTTGATTTTCGACTTTCAATTGTTTTTTTTATTTAGCTTGGACGCGAAAGATTTATTCTTCGAAAATCCGAGACATTTTTGAATACGAGTTCCGACGCAGAACTAACGCAGCAAAACGGCTCGTAATATCAACGCTGAGTTTAGAGAGGAGACTGCTAATGAACACACCGTACGTTTTTGGTTAAAACGCTTTCGTAATGGAAACTTCGAATTGAAGAACGAACTACGTGAAAGACCGCCGACATAGGTGAATAACGCTGAATTGAAGGAGATGGTGTTAGCCGATCCGAGAATTACCCGTCAAACTACCCGGAAATTAGCGGCATGGTTTAACGTTACCCTATGAACTTCGAACAATGATGGCGAAACTGCCAGTGAAACAGCCCCGACTCGTGAATCGATCTTCACCATTATTGCTCCATGATAACGCAAGACGAATAGATGCAGTTAGAAATCATACGTCATCCTCCGTATTCGCCAGACCCTGCGCCAACGGACTACTATTTTTTCCTGATTCGGCCAATTTTCTAAGTGATAAAAAAAATTCTTCCCAGGAGGCAGTACAAAATGCTTTCATACAGTTAGTCGAACCTAGATCCCCAGAGTTCTATCGTAAAAGCAAAAATGGCAGCATTGTATAGATAATGAGGGTAAATATTTTGTTAAATAAATATGTGACATTTTAGAAAAAATTGAGTTTTAATTCCTCAGTAAAAATCCAATTCTATACTTTAACTCAAAATAATATGTATAAAAAAGGAACAAAAACAAAAAAATATTATATCGCGAATTATTGTCGTTTTTATATAATTAATTAAGTAGTAGAAGAGTATAAGGCGGTATTAGGAATGTGACCGTATACAGTTATATCCTTAAAACATCTTTTATTTAAATGTCTCTAATTATCTCTAAATAATCCTATAATCCTTAATTATCTCTAAAGAATACAGACGTACATTTTAAAATAAGATTTTATAATGATATTATTGTACAAAAATGATATAATGATTCTATTCCATTGTGTAGAGATAAAGATCTTTTACGCACAGAAACATAATATTTGATTATAAAACAGCGTTTATAATATACACGTTCGCTACGAGTGTACACAATGATCAAGTGCAAGGGCGAGTGCACTCAGTCAGGTCATGTAACTGTTTCTGAAGCGAAGCCTGTCAAATGACGTAAGACGCTTATATGCACACAGTTCTTAGAAACTGTATACATAAATACTTTACTAACAACCAGTTAGGTAACTTAATGGTTACTTCTCAGTTATGGCTGAGTTATATGCGAACTTTTCCAATACTCAATACTCAATATATTTATTGCATTCCACAATGTTTACTTAGATGGTACTCAAATATAAGATCAGATCATCATGGACCCTGTCGGGCACAGCAATAGATGAGAGAGGGAGAGATAATAAAAACTAACAATAATAATTAATTTATTGATTGCTCAGATATACTCGTATATTGACGCTGTAATAGCATTTTTGTAGTAATAATTGTTTTAATTTATTTAAATATATATTTAATATGGTTTCATTTCTAATTTCTTCGGGTAAATTTTGATCGACATTACTTGAGTTCTATTTGAATGAATTTGGAGTCGGGATGAGGGTAGTTTTAGTCTAGTCCTATGGCGTAGTGTGTAGTTTTTTTTCTTCTCTTTTTGTAAACAGATGTTGATTTTTTCGAACGAATTTACATATTTCCAAAATATAAATTGATGGCAGTGTTAGAATGTTAGGTTCTCTAAAGTATGGTTTACAGCTATCGGTGTCCTCTATCCCCCCTTATGGAGACTCTCCAGCCCAGCTTCCTGCAGGAAGTGGTCGAGCTTTTCCCGCAACGGGCGCAGCACGGGAGCGTGCATAATGTTCCACCCGTGCGGGATTCGGAGGTAGGGGCAGCTGTTCTACGGATCCGTTCCAAGAAGACCGCCCCCGGACCAGATGGGATACCTGCTTGTGTGCTGGCCTTAGCCCTCGACCATATGCCCCACCGCTTTAGGGAAGTGTTCGACGCTAGTTTGGTGTCCGGACGTTTCCCTGAGTGCTGTAAGAGCGGGAACTTGGTCCTGCTAAGGAAGCCGAGACGGCTTGCCGATTCGGTCGCGGCCTACAGGCCCATTGTGTTTCTGGATGAGGCGGGTAAATTGTTTGAGACGGTTCTGTCGGACTCCCAATTCGATTTTCGAGCGGGGCGTTCGACGATCGACGCTGTGTTGCGCCTCAGGACCGTGACCGAAGAGGCGGTGAGCCGTGGTGGCGTGCTGTTGGCGGGGTCGTGGGACATCACCAGCGCATTCCATAGTCTGCCATTCAGCTGCATCCGGGAAGCACTATAACGGGGTGCCACAGTGGCGAGTGGCAGGCTATTTAGAGGAGCGTACCGTCTTATACGAGGAACGAAAGGGTGTTTTGTGTAGTCTAGGACTGCTCCTGTGGAACATAGGGTACGACTGGGCCTAACGATGTCACTTTGCCCCCGGACTGGGCGTAATCTGTTACGCTGATGATACTCTAGTCACAGCCTGGGGGGCGAACTTTCGAGTGGAGTCTCTCTGGTAGTCGGGCGAATTGAGGCACTGGGCTTACGCGTTTAATGGCATTGTATGGTGCACCGGTGTGGGCGGCGGCTCTAACTACCCAGAATAGGGCGCGCCTCTGGCGCCCTCAGTGGATATCGGCGGTTAGAGCCATACGTGGGATTTGGAGGCGGAAGTGCTCGCCGAAGAATATCGGCGGACGGCTGATTTCGGGGCGGGAGGTGGCAGTCGGCCTCCGCCCGAAGAGGTACGCGAGTGGCGTGAGACCGCTCTCCGAGCCACGATGGCTCGTTGGTCGGCCTGGCTTGAGGTTCCACGTGCGGGCTTTGCCGCCGTGGAGGCGCTTCAGTCGGTTATCGTCGAGTGGGCACGGCGGCAGCATGGGACCCTTTCCTTCTGACTCACGCAGAATGGCTGGTAGTGACAGAGTGTTTTACCGCGGTCGCATCCTTCTGTGAAGACGTCATCTTGCAGAAGGAGGCGGCGGATGGGGCCCGTTGGGATGATCTCCACTCGGACCCTAACCAAGCGGCGGAGGCCCGTCAACTATCTGATATCGGAGCTTACTTTACTATACATAGAGTAAGTATCCAACTGATGCTGAATATTGAATTTAGGTATTTTTAAACCAAATTACAACCATAATGTATTTTATTCTGTTTTGTATTTTTTTATTACATTTTCTGGTCACTCTACTTAAGCTTAATGGCTGCTCCGTACAGTTATAAATAGTTGTACACTGATAAATTAATTGTCTTTGTCTTGACTCGTCACCTGATTCCTAATACAATACTTCTTGCTACATTAATGTTTTTAAACATCTTTGAGCGTATGAGTCCGTGTATTAAGGGATAGTCCGTTTAGTGACGGATTAAGAATACGCAATGTCACTACCCCTATTCATCCCGTGCGTGTCGTCAGAGCCGACTAAAGGCCAAAAAAAAGCATTCCAAAACGAAGAAAAACTTTCCAGAAATCCTATATCAACCCGTCTGGAGAGCGCGCTAAAGTAGGTCAAAACCTCCTTTCTAAGGAGAGGCCTATGTCCAGCAGTGGCATATTAAAGGCTGTTGATGATGATGAGCGTATGAAAACTTCAAAACGTGTATACACCTTAGAGACACCTAGTCAGCTGCGCTCAATGAGCGTGAGACGAGGCATAATAAATTATCCTAATTCTGACAAAATAATGTACTCAAATAATCCTTACAAAAAACGTACCTATTCTTAAAATATTTATTAACCAGCTTTTGCCCTCCGCCTGCGTGTTAACGGTTATTACGATAAAAAGCATACGTTACTTTTTTATTTGTGAAAGAATTTTTTAAATCGGTGTAAAGGTTTAGGCGTGAAAGCGTAACAAACAAACACACTTTCACATTTATAATATAACAAGTATGGATGGTATCAGACTAAGTAAGCGGTGTTTTAAAATGATTAATGAAAATGATAACTTTTATCTTAAAATTTATACAACTACATAATAATTAATATTTCTGAGTCTTTTAATGACTTCCGAAGCGCTAATCCTTCGGGCTAATTACACAACCGAATTTCGGTTCGACTTCTTATTACAACTAACAGAAATTTAACATATTAGCGTTTGCTCGCGGCTCCGCTAGTTATCACGGTTATCACGGTAAAAAATAGCCTAAGTCCTTGCTTTCTTTCTTTCCAAATTTCGTAAAATCTGCGATTTAGCCATGAAAGCGTACCAAGCAGTGTTACTTTCGCATCTATAATATTAGTAAATATATACCCAACCTCAGGGAGCGTGTCCAATTTATTTATGATGATTATATTTTTAATTTATTACACAATAAGCATAGATGTTTTTAAATTTAATGTTCCATAATGTTACATTACAGTAATTGTAAAATACTTAGTTGTAAACACGTTGTTACTTAGTAGTCTCGTGGTACGGGTCAACGGTAAGGGTCTCAGATTATCTTTAATTGCACGTGGTATTATTTCTGCAGTTTTAGAGCGTGACAATAAAATAATATTGTAATCCTAGCCGGAATATCAGCGTTTAAAATGTCACATTTCATTGTTTGCAGGTCTTAAGAAAGTGGTAGTTAAAGGCGTACATGGCAGATTCACGTCCGGGCAGCTGGTAGCTATTATGGGGCCTTCTGGCGCTGGGAAAAGCTCACTGCTCAACGCACTGTCTGGATACAGGTTTGTGCACTTTCTAAGTTTATTCTGTATTTATATAGTTATGCGTCTATAACGAGAACTGGGAGAGTAGCAACTATTATGTCTTCTAAGTGTGTGGTTTGAATTTCCTTTTGAATCACACACTTAGAAGGTTTTAATTTTATATAGATAGAAAACACACTTCACCATACATTTTATCGCTGATAATCAGAAATCGCAATAGGTAGGGTTTATTTACTTACTGTATGATTTATACTTATTTTTATGTTTTTCTTCTGTTTAATTTACCTTCATTTTTCTTTTGCTTAGTAATCGTAGTAATATTTATGTTTCTTATTGAGTGAGAAGGTAGAATTAAATTTTTGTTCCTTTTATACTGGTACAAATAAATGTTTTTGAGGCCATATTACACACTTGATTTTGGTCTACCTATTCGTGATATTTCAAAAAGGGTTCAGATTCTAAATTCAAATAAGCAGTAAAATGAAATAGTATATAAATGACAACCCAAATAAATTCACCTAGGTGGAATCTTCGCACCTACAAATTATGATTTATCTAAACGAATGTCAAGTCCGTGTGGTGACGGATTAAGAATATGGAGTGTCCTCACTCCTATTCATTAGTGGGTATCGTAATATCGTATATATATATATATATATATATATATATATATATATATATCGTATTTAGTGCTATACTAACCCGACTGGCCAGCGATGCATAGTAGGCCAAAACCCGGCAATGGACTATTAAAGGCTGTTGATTTATGATGTGAATTTCAAGGAGCTATTGTACAGAAATTTATGAAAGAAATTTAATAAACATACCTATTACAGAACTTGTATGATGTAGTATCTGATGTGATGTGATCATGTAGTATTTGTTTTTCTTATGAGTACGTACGTTATTTTTACGGTTATATTTATCTATTTATATAACGTTACTCGGAAGCTCTATAGCTTCTTTGAATACTAATCGAGTCTCCTTTGAGTCATGTTAATTATGTGCGACTTAACGTACCTACACTACACTCACTGTTTACATGGCAATTTAGAAATTCATTTTAAGATTAGGTGTATGATTTTCATTTAACTGTATGTAGGTATTTAGCCGCACGATGTTAGAATTAGACATTGTTTTATCGATTATAATTAACTTTAAGAAGTCTATTCACTATATTTCATCAGACCACATCAACAACCTTCAATGCACTGCTGGACATATGCCTCGTAGTCGGCTCTTATAATAATAATAATAATTTATTTAGATAAAGAGTACGATAATTTATAATAAATGGTTCTCTAATTCATAAATGAAATACAGTTGAAATACAGTGACACACCCGTGACGAAGAGGTGTGGTGACACGCCGTTTTGTTAGTCTGTCACCACACGGATATTTACGTCTAGAAAAAAGTATTTACTTGCAGATATACCTACTCATATTTTTTATGTGTAACATTAACATTTCTTTCGATTGAAGTTATTTTGTGAAAAGGGACGGAAATGTGTAACATGAAGCCGAGGAAGCTTGCGGTACGTGATTTGAACAATAAGCGCGCGCGGTGTTAAAATTGACTATCGGATAGTAGGTAAGACGTCATATGTTACACATCAAGGATTTGTGTCAAGTTTTCCTTATTTTTGGAGTGCTGTTGTTCTGCGTAGTTTGCTCACTTAGTCGGCTCTTACGACACCTGCGGGATGAACAGGGATGGTGGACATTCCGTGTCCTTAACGGTTACCACACGGACTAAGTACCTAAGAAGACGACTACGATATCAAAGGTCAAATCACAAAAAATTATACTGTTCTATATTTTGATTCCTACACACCTAACGACATTGTACCTGTCACCGACATAGCTTTATATCGGCGACTGTCAACGAGTCGATGATATATTATAATGATATGTATTACAGATGATCAGTTTAACCTAGGGATGTCATCAGCTAAGACGTATCACGTCATATCAATTTTATATTTATTTTCGATTCATTTGTGTTGACACCTAAGTCACCGCTGAGTTATTATTTCTATCTCTTGCGAGTACTTTTTTCTGAGTAAAGCCTTCTAGCAGGCCTTATCAAACAACATAATTTATATGACATCAAAAAAATCATGCAGTAGAGGGTTAAAAACTCTTAAGCGCTACCTTTAAACCTGGTCCCTGTGGACCTGGGGGTCCCAATGTGCCTGGGCGTACCTGTAATAAGTTAGTTTCTATAATATCCCTATAATCCTTAAAAAAATTAAAGTGCATTGAAGTTTAGTGAGTAATAGGTATATTTCTTTTGTATATTTTTTATCTATTAATGTGTTTTTTATGAAATTGGCGTTTTGTACGGGTGGAATATAAAGTCATTGTTTTTTTGTAAAATATATTTAATTAATCAAATTATGCACCGTTGTTATCTATGCACTTTTGCCATCTCATAGGTAGTTCATTGATCCCTTAACTAAAAAAAACCATGGGTGCGAGAATCAATAAACTCTTTGAAGGTGGTTTGGATTGGAGTTGATTTTTTTCTTTGCAAGAAGTTGTCCAAATTCCGTCAAAAATGGTAATCTGTTGGAGCAAGGTCCGGGGAGTACGGTGGATGTCGCAGATATTCCAATTGTAGCTCATCTAACTTAGTGGTTGTTTGTTGTGCAGTGCGTTGTCGTGAAGCAGCAGTGGCCTAAAGCGATTGACCAATCTCGGTTGTTTAGCAGCTAGTTCTTCCTTCATGGTTTGCAGTTGCTGACAAAAGATATCTGCCGTAATCGTTTGGCCAGATTTTAGAAAGCTGTAGTGACAACACCGGCGCTAGTCCACAAATACTCACAAGTAACTTTTTCTGAGTCAGTTTTCGTTTAGGGCAGGATTTCGGTGGGTCTCCAGGGTTCAGCAATTGCGACGAGCGCTTCCGATTATCGTACAATATCCACTTGTCATCACAAGTAATGATTCGATTTAAAATCCCTTTATTATTGTGTTGGTTGAGCAAAGTAAAACAGCAGTCGACGCGTGTTTGCAAGTTCGATTCACTCAATTCATGAGGTACCCATCGTTCAAGTTAATACAGTTTTATCACTTACTCCGAAACCTGCAGCTATCTCTGAAGTGCTTTGTGATGGATCCGCTTCCACAATAGCCTTAAATTCTTCATTTTCTACGTTTGTCTCCGGCCGTCCACGAGGTTGGTTCTGAAGGTAGAAATTTCCAGAACGAAAACGTTGAAACCAAAGACCGTGCTTTCTTTTGCGACACCAGCGCCGTACACATCATTAACCCTTCGAGCTGTTTCTGCAGCACTGGTGCCACGGTAGAACTCGTACTCGTAAATATACCGATATTTTATGTTTTCTGTCGTGCGGTAATAAGCGACGCCAAAGAAAAAAATAACGAGGAAAAAACAAATGAATAACTGTTTTCAAAACTCAAATGTACCAGCTAAATGAATTTAGAAATTTGAATTTGGAATTCTTAACCAAAGAGGAGATATTTCAGATCAAAGTGGTCAGTACGACAAAACGCTAATTTCATATGTAAGGACCTAATATTATTGTTTCTTTTAAAACTGAATCGACTGATAAGAATTAGTAGTGACTGTGCACGAAAAATGATGTTTCTACCGTTATCGTAACAAACACAATTTTGTATATTATAGTATAATATATCATATAGTTACGTTTCTTTAACTTAATTAAATTTAGTCATAATATGTCGTAAATTTTTAAATCAATTAAGTTACCAAAGGCGAAACAGGCAAAAGAAAAGGTACAGAAAAACTAAATATAAAGGGGAAAGGGTATGTCTACTTTTCTCCTTTATATTTAGTTATTCTATCCTAATCTCAAAGGCTAGAAGAAAACTTTTTTAAACTTTAAGATTTATAGAAAACACAGAAATGTGGCATTTTATTCGCGTTGTTGTCTGTCATGTCATTCAGAATCCAGTCACTTAAACTGGGCTATTCAAAATAAATTAGAGCACAAAGTAACCAGCTTACCTTACAGGTTTCTAGTTAATAATAATAAATTAATTAAAGTGTCATGTACTTAGTTTCTTCTCTCTTCACAGGTCTGCAGGGGTCGTAGGAGAGTTTCTGGTAAATGGGCAACCTAGGGACGAACAGCTTTTCCAGAGGTCTTCCTGCTATATCACCCAAGAAGACCTGCTCCAGCCACTGCTTACAGTTCGAGAGACTATGGATGTAGCGTCGAGCTTGAAAGTGCCTAAGGGATGTAAAGCACCTTCGGAAGAAATTCTTCAGGAATTGGGACTATTGGAACATCAACATACGAAGACTGAGATGTTGTCTGGAGGACAGAAGAAAAGGTATTATTATATTTGTTTAACTACTACTACTGACCGTCCAGAGCATTTATTTAACATAACAACTCATCGTCAGGAGAACAGAAAAGAACATTTGATTTTAGCAAGCCCGTCATTTAGAAAAAATTACAGTTCCAGAGGTAAAGATTTAATGTCAAAATCTAAATTAACACTAAGATGTTGGCAGCAGCTTAGTGTTAATTTAGATTTTGACATTAAATCTTTGACGATGAGTTGTTATGTTAAATTTCACGATGACCCATTAAGGATATGAATGCGTGACAAACAAACAAACATACTGCTTTTGCATTTACAATGTTAAATGTTCAATGTCAATTCTCGGTGACTCTTTGCGTCACATTCGTAATTCAAGCAAGTGGTTGAATTACCATATTATATATATATAATTATGCTTAAACGTATGAATTATCTGACGTTACTATTCGCTACTGCCCGTGACTTGGGAATAGCGGTCTGAATGAAAGTTACGCTATGTACCCTTAACAATATCTACGCAAAATTTCATGATGATTGAATAGTTAAAGCCTGTCAAACAGATAGACTGTCAATAGATTGACAGAATTTCTTTCCTTATAATATTTGAATAGATCGTCATCGTCTTCCGTATTTAATCTATTATATGTATTCGCATTTTTAATCTTAAAGGACTTCAATAAAGGGCCTAAAAGGCTAATCGTGAAATCAAACCCTGAAGATATATGATGGATAATGGCAGCAAAAGATCTGTCTTCATTGTTGTGTCATTAACGCTTCCGGTTCAGAAAACAATTGTACATTTTGAATTTACTTGTTATTTTTCAACAACTCAGCCTATTTCTAAATTTATGCCTTAAATTCGTAGGTTTACTGAGTGTACATGTTATGATACTGTGTGAATATTCAGTTTGACGCACATTATTATTATTTTTTATGATATAGGGGTGAAAACTAGTGGACCACCTCCTGTGAGGTGAGTCACCTGGTGAGTCACCTGATAACAAATGACTACCGCCGCCCATGCGCTCACTTGTTCACAAAAGTGCGTTGTAGCCTTGAGAGTTCCCCCAGAATTAGGAAGAGGATGGGTTTGGGCTAGCCCCACGGTAACCTCACTCCCTCGGAAAAAAACAACGAAAGGATAGCTCAACAACGGTTTTCTGTGAGGTCATGAAATCACTCCGGTTGAACCTCTGTTGTTGCCTGTATAATTTCCGAATGTACCTCTTCTCAACTGGTGGTGTTCGAACTGAATTCACTAATAAAACACGGTTTAAAATACTACATATTTAATATACAACAATCGGGCAGGGATGTGAGATTGTGGTGAACCAAAGCTGGTATAAAAGTCGCAAAAAGGCTCTAAAAGTAGTAGTACACTCACAATAACGTTATATTAATAAAAATAATGATAAAAATAAATCCTTTATTTTTTTGTTCTTTTAAATGAAATTTTGAATTATCGAAGAAATTCTTGATTATTTAAAAAAAATCATGCCTGATAAAATATTAACAATAATAGTTATTATTAATATTATAACTAATAATAATTATTCTCATTATTCGTTGACGTTTTTATTGTTAGATCTTATAAATGTTTTTACATATTTAAAAAAAAAACAACCATGAGTTTACATTGACCGATTTTTTTTACAATACATGTTAGCAGTTATGAATTTCGATCGATTTCCTGACAAAATCACACCCTTCCTTAATGGATAATTCGCTCGATTGATAAAGTTCTGTGGCAATTTATTCAATGGGTCAAAAATAAATATGAATGAAAAAAATACGAAATCATTATGAACAGTCCTTGTCCTATGGACCTTGACACTGTGTCTATACAATAGGATATAAAAAACTGAGATGTCTATCTGGTGCCAAGAATCTGTTTAGGCAGATTTAAAAAATGACGTCCCTTTATAAGCACCGTCTACATTCAATTCTCAACTATACCAATGCCAAAACATGGCTTAAAGGCTTAAAAACTTTCTGTGAAGTATATGTAATAACGTACAATCAACTTTGATATTACCTTACATCTTAAGTTTTTGTTATTATATTAACAATAGCTAAACTACTTTCAATATTCGATCAGAAAAACTTTCCCACGGTCACATAGAACAATCTTGAGAAGTAAACAAAAGTGCATAGCATTGTGCATTGTGAAATGTGGACGTGGGCACGCATAATAAATTACAAGGTGCACAGCCCTTGCCAATAGAACACGTATCTTGGTACTTCCTTTATAGCCGTTATAGAATACTGTACTGATTGTATGGAATGGAAATACCTAATTTATTGTACGGTAGTTGTTATGCTCATCTCTTTAAAAAAGGGTGTAGTCATATAATATAATGCATTAAACAAAATTAAAGTATGCAGTCAATGAGGGTTTTCTGAAATGTTCCACTTGAGATGGTAGCACTGTAGCGTCAGGTCCAACCACCTGTCAAAACACATACACGATTTGTATTTTTCGATCATTGTTTTGGGTTATTCATTCTTAAAAACGTTACAAAAGGAATACTGATTTCTAAAATTCCACAGTGTTGTGCAGTGCCTATGTGTGCAAATAAATCTTTTGCGCCTCTCTTTTTAGCTCAATCTTCAGTTCGGCAACCTTTCTCTGGCCGTAATCTATAATAAACTCAATAACACTTCCAAATTCATAGAATTTCACTAAAATATTATACATTTGGTAAGAATCTGTGCTATCTGACAGCTGTTTGGACCTGACGCATACGAAGCGCCGTCTGGTGGCAGAAAAAGTATCGAAGACCCTCATTGTCTTGACACGACCTACTTTTGTATTGTGTTAACACAGTTCACGAGTTCCGACATACATTTAATAAATTATTAAAAGTAAATCAATTAAATGGTTAGTGTCCATTTTTTGTTAGTTATATGCTGTTTTTTTTAAGTTTTCGATAATTTTTGCTATTCCAGACCCTTTTATTATTAATGCTGTTACGCATCACAGAATAGTTACAGCTTTGCAAAAAAGAACAAGCGTACTAAGCGCTGAATTTCACTAAATTTGACTGCACGGATGGCGTAGTGGTTTAAGCGGTCGCCACGCGCTTCCTACTGCGCCGAGTGTTGTGGGTTCAAACCCCACATGGGACGACACTTTGTGTGATCCACAAATTGTTGTTCTGAGTCTGGGTGTTCTTTGTGTCCGTTTCATGTATGTTTGTAAAGTCCCCCGCGACACAGGATTTATTCATAATGCGGGCGTTGTCTTTTAAAAAAAAAAAAAAAAAATTCAATTCCTATACTTAAATCTGTTCCTGTAATTTATTGGTCTGAAATATTATTGTGATGAATCTATCTTTTAAGTCACAAACTGTTAAATATGGGATGTTAGCTACATATACTTCGATGATTATTAATCTACATTAATATTAATCTACAGTATAGGTAATTTGCGGGTTTCATGAATTAAAGCTATTCTAAGAATACGAAATTGTTCAGTTTAAATTAAAGTAATTACTAATTAATAAATTAGCTATGTTTGTGTACACTACGTTTACTATTTGTTGTTTAACTAACAAATAGTTGTTCTATTCATAAAACAACTGACCTTTAAAAATAGATTTGAACTGTTATTTACGAATCAATTAAAATTCCAAGACTCTAGTTCCTTAATACACATTCCAAAAGTATTAAGCATGTATTTAAGAAGACAAGACTTTTATATTTGACTGATGGTACTTTATTAATTTCACAGTAACGTTATGGTCCATTGTCCGCTCTTAATCGTTTTGTAATGTTGAATGAATGCAGCCTTTTTATTTTTAACGGGGTGGAAGATCCTCATCGATTTCCTTCGCCTATTCGACGACTGCCTGTCAGACTCTTACCGACTAAAAACCACCATGGTTTTTCTCTGCTTGCCAATGGCCGGGGGAGCGAGAATCGCAATTGCATCCGCCACAATGTTAAATAGCCTAATCCAGAATTTATTTATTGGAGTAAAAAAAACAGTCTATACTGATTTATTACACTCAAGGAGATTTACATTATTCTGAATCTAGATGAACTAAAACACGTCATTTGTAATTTCCAGGTTATCAATAGCGTTGGAACTGGTAAACAACCCTCCCATATTTTTTCTGGACGAGCCAACGAGCGGTCTCGATACTGTCACAAGTACACAGTGTGTCAAATTGCTGAAGCAGTTAGCGAGGCAAGGCAGGACCGTCGTGTGTACAATACATCAACCCGCTGCCTCACTGTTAGAGCTATTCGATCAGGTAACTACAATATTTGTATAAAAAATCCTGCATGCAATATTTGATGAAATCGAGTGAACTATTGACAGAAATAATAGAAATGTGTTTTAAAGGATGAAGAATTTATCATTCATATCATCTTCATCCTTAAGAATTTATCCATTTACAGTGATTTTGAGTTGACCTATGGTTAAAACATGCATACTTCCATACTTTATTCCATACATTATATCATAAACTAGCTGGTACCCACGACTTCGTTTGCGTGGAATTTGAAAAGTGCTGCCTTAGTGGGTTCGATTCCCGGATCGGGCTAATTTTAAAGGGTTTTTCTGAGTAAGTTACTCCTTATATAGACAGCTACCTGGTAGTAAAATATTATCAAAATCAGTCTAGCCGTTTAGAAGATTACCCGGAGCAAACAGACGGACAGACAAAAAAATTAAACTGGTTTTAGGCACAGGTTTCGTGCAAATAACCGTGTCAGCATGAAAAAACCTTTTATTTTGACATTACAAACAAACACTTCAATTTTATTTATTTGTATAGATGTTAAAGTTACTTTGTTTGTTACGCTTTCGGGGGGGCAGGCATAGACGCGGGCAAAGGCTAGTGTAATATATTCCTTTTATTGTTGACTATAGATTTTGTCTGCGGCTCCGCCCACGTGCATGTCGGTTATCGGTAGAGTAGTATGTTACTCGCTGAAAGTGTAGCTTTTCATTGGTAAAAGAATTCTTAAAATCGGTTTAGTAACTTAGCCGAGAAAGCAAGCAAACAAACAAACTCATTTCCACATTTATAATATACCTAAGTATGGATGTAGAAAATTTCCTTAACTTTTATGATGTTGGTTGCAATGTAAATTAGTTTTGCTTTATAAAGATGTAAATGCACTAAGGATAAAGTATCTCGATTTTTTATTTAGATCAATAACGGCACGGTCGTTACTGCGTTTTCTAAACTACTTTTGTGCAGAATTTTAAATTTTATTTGTAAATACGCCTCTAAAGAGGTTGCTATGACGATGATCTCTTATTTGTCAGGCATTGCTCGCACTGGTTTTACTAATTGACGTACGCAGTACGCATTGAAATAAAAATAAAACATATTTTTTTATTAGCCTCTAATGTGTTTTATTAGATTAAGAAATCATAACTGATAGGAAAAAACGTAAGTTGGAGCTGCTTTGCTTTGTTTTGCCAGCTCCGCCTTTGTGGCTAAACCTATTTGCAGATTTCAATAAGTAGACTAAAATAACACTGTACTTCGAATATACGCATGTCTGAGCATTGGCAGATATTGGTCCTTGAACTGCTGTAAATACACTACAAATTACAATACAATATTTTATGTTATATCTTTAGCCAACACACAATCTATTATTGTTCTTTCAAATCTCAGCACCTATCATATAAGTTATTGTTTTTATGGAAACTTTTATGTGCCACCAATCTGTTAGCACTTAGGTAATTTCATTGTTGGTTTAGATGTCTAATCCTATGCTTGTTAAGTTGTATAGAATGCAGTATCTGACTTTGTTCTTGTTTATTGTGAGCTAGAAAATGTAATACGGATAGCCAACTCTACTTAAATATCCTACGAGATGAAGGATTTCAATGCTATAAATAAAACTACATATATTTAATTCATTTTAATAGTATTACTATTATGAGTTTTTAACCGTCTTGAATAAAGATTGAATTAAGTCGAGCCTCCTCGATTTAATTCAACTGTACTGTAGTATATGGACCTCTATGATATGAATGAAAAGAAGTATGCAAGAAAATCTGCTGAAACTCCTGTGTACACTCCTCTTGAAAAGCCATAAGATGAATGATGAAGAAGAAGGCTATAAGAATGTAAAAAGGAGTGCTACGGTTCTAATGTTACGCAAAACCTACGGCACAATAGCTATATTTTTTAATTTTTTTACCTTTTCATTGAAAGGTAGTAACACTCCTCACGACATCCTAAGGAGAAACTACTTCCCCTACAGAACTGTTCTGAGGGCTAAGTGCGAGTTTATTTCACGTCAACTCGCTCTCGGCGGCTTAACCAATTACAACGCGGAACGGCGAGCGCGTTCCGCGTTGTGATTGGTTAAGATTTCAGTGTGGGCCAATCGCAGTGCCGAACGCGGTCACATTGACGATCGAGTTGATGTGAAATAAACTCGCACTTGGCCCTCAGTACTATTCTCATCTTTTTGAGGACTAAGATCATAATCATACCTATTAGAATGTTCAAGCACGGCAGGCCAAAAGTACGACAGTGCGATTATAATCGAATGAATAATATATATAATAGCCGCAAATTTCCGCCATCGTTCCACATCGCAAATTTTATTCTCATTACCTGGATAGTTGGCGCTCCACTACTGTGCGCTTTTCAAGACACGTTTTGCCTCGCACAACCAATCTGTGGAACGGGTTATCGTCTGCGGTATTTCTGGACCGATACGACCTTTACACTTTCAAGAAAAAAGCGTACTCCTTCCTAAAAGGCCGGCAACGCGTTTGTGACTCCTGAGTTGCAGACGTTCATGGGCGGCGATGGTCACTTTCCATCAGGTGACCCGTCTGCTCGTCTGCCCCCTCTAACATAAAAAAAATATTTAAATAAGTAGCAGAAAATCAGATTTAATACAACAAAAATTGTGATTTCTCTTTCTCACATCTTGCAAAAAAAAATCGTCCAGTTTTTTTTATGAATGTTATAAACAAGGTAATATAGATACGTTATAGTATATGTATGTACCTATATTACAAATATTAAAAACACGTTGTAGGGTCATCACATAATCAATGTGGACTAGAATGTTGATGGCCGTTTAGCCAGTGTATATTCAACCAGTGTATAATAACGATAGAATATGTAGATATTTAATATCCGCACTTTAAATACGCTGTCTACTCTATGAACTATCCACATGACCACTGCTATAAGACAAATAATTTACTGGGAAAACTTTGATCACTCATCGAAAGAAAAATATTAAACTGCAACATAGGAGCTTGATACTCTATTCTATTAATAATGTGTTCAGTGCAAGACTAATTTGTAATTCAATTTACTTGACTGACTAATAGCCGTTCTGGCAGGTCTCCAGCAATTGTTTTGTTATCGATTAACAAATATTTGTAGGCGATCTTCCCGGCTTCACACGGGTGCAATGTAGATACTACTACGAGTAATACAACTACTGTAGTGTCAGTGTGAAGTAATTAATTATACTATATACTGGTATTAACGTGGGAGAGCCATGCTTCGGCACGAATGGGCCGGCTCGACCGCAGTGATACCACGGCCCCACAGAAAACCGGTGTTAAGCAATTCTTTCGTTGCCTTTCACTGAGTGAGTGAGGTTACCGGAGCCCAAATCCCCCCTCCCCAACGCACTTGTGACTTTTGAGTTGCAGGTGTCTATGGGCGGCGGTAGTTGCTTACCATCGGGTCACCTGATCTCCTCGTTTGCCCCTTTATACCATAAAAACATACTATTATTATGATAAGACTATACTACAGGACATCTTTATAGGCAATATTTATAGGCCCGCTCCATTCTTACCGGCCGCTGCCACCCGAGACGGACGAACGGTCGCGGCCTGACGCGGTGACGGTCGTTTTGTCCCCGCATTTTAAATCTCTGATATCTAATAAGATACTCATTTTAATGATATGCTGTAAATGGCAATTTTGGCCTACATTATAGGCACAACTTACCTAACGTTTAAATAATATTTATTAGGAATGCAAAAAACAGCAAACATTGCGTTCAATTTTTGATGCTCCACGGCTGCAAACCCAGCACGTGGAAACTTCCAACTGGGACGACCAACGAGCCATCGTGGCCCGGCGAGCGGTCTCACGCCACTCGCATACGTCTTCGGGCGGGGGCCGTATGCCGCTCCGGCCGGAAAAGACTTAGCGTCCAATCGAATGTAAAGTTAATTAGTATGAGTACATATGGACATAGAAATTTTAAATAAGGTAGATATTTTAGCATAAGAAAACATTTTAAGAATACAATAATAAGTGAGGTGATTTTTATGATGTTTGTTATTGTAAGTTGGTTGAACGTCGTTGAATGTTTAGTGATAAATTTGTCCTTAGAAATAAAGATCTTTAAACCGAATGTTCGTACATTAATGTTATGACTGGATGGCATCAATACATGACCTACATGTATGTAATCTATTTGAGTAGGTACGTACTCAAAACCATCAATAAAAAAATTGAGAGTTGAAAATTATTGTATAGACATTGTGATACTGTTTTTCTTTGGTGATTTTACAAAATGACATCCCGTGGTAGCACCATGTCCCGTGCACGAAAACAAAAATCACGTGACATAACAATGTATTTGTTCTATTTTAGGTGTACGTGCTAGCTGACGGACTGTGTATATATCAGGGTGATACATCAGCCATGGTGCCTTTCCTTCAAAGCGTTGGTATGCCTTGTCCTAGGCATCATAATCCGGCCGATTTTAGTGAGTACTTATTTTAGTTATTCCTATCCGTACCTGTACCAATTCATCATCATCTTCTAGTCATTTTCCTGATTTTGTGTTGGGGTTGCGCAACGTCAAACATTGCAGGGTGGACGCTTTTATAGCCTTAATAGCGTCTACGGTCTTTGGGAATTAAATCTTTTTAAGATGAGACAAGGGAAAATAGTTTCTGCACACTTTTCGTATATATATTTTTGAACCTGCAGAGCATGGTTGATCAAATACCACAATGCAATGTGTGTATAAATAAATATTCCTCTTATTTAGTAGTAAAGATCTTGAATACTACAATGCTAGAACGGCAAATCTGCAAGGGAAAAGAGCTATGTAAAACACAGTTACCAAGAAATGATTTGGTATTCAAATTGGAATGACGTAAAGTGTCACAAGAATTTGAAATAAGCTGGAATTAATTACATACTATTTGCTATATCAATGCTTTTCTTTTTACTATTTCCGCACGGAAAAAAAAGGTACCAAAATTTATATCTAATATTTTTTAAATATTTACTTTCCGTTTTTCACGAACGACCTTTCTTATACCTATGCAGAAATTAATAAAACACAAGACATCATCTTTGTAAATCAACAATGCGCACTGGCTGTGGGATTGCGAATTTAGTCTCGAGTTGAAAATACTGTAGTGAACTGATACACCTATTAAAATAAAAGTCTGTACAAGCTGTAAAAGCTTTGCTAGTATATATGAGAAATGAAAGTCTGAAAATCATCATTTTTGGAAATAGCTGACTGACTCACTAATTATCAAAAATCCAAGTCCATTTTCTGTGATAGGTCTAGGATTTGGCAAAATATATTTTAATTGACTATTATTTTGTCGTTATACCTACTTAACAATTGTCATACCTACTTACGGGAAATGCCTATCGGTAAAATTATTAAATAATTAAGTATTTGACTGTTTAAACGGTTCCTACTCAAAATAAATTAACACATAATATTATTTTCTACTATTTCAGTTATTGAAATGACGGAACACCCAGAGTACATAAAATTATTGTCCGAAGAGATCATGAATGGAAAAGTTTATAAGTCAGCAAAACTAAACGAAACCCCCAAGGAGCCAATAAACAATCAAATGGAGTTAAAAGTTTGCTACGAGAACCCGGATGCTCAAGAAACACAGATAATCCTATCGAATCAGGAATGCAGTTACAAAGCATCAAAGTATGACGGGTCGAGTACCTCTGTAAGTTCATCGTCCAGTCACTTGTCCAACGGTGATTCCTCTATGGCATGGATGAAAGTACAAAAGTCGAATACTTCGGAATATGCAACTACATATTGTGAACAGTTCTTTATACTACTGCAGCGGATGACGAAACAAATATTTAGGAATAAACAAGGTTGGTATCGCATACAACTTTGGAAATTACAATAATTCATAAGTTTTTAAATTGTTTATCAGATTAATCATAGTGGGGTTTTTTAGAATGAAGTTCCTTATGGGACGATGTGGCGTGAGGGATTTCATGAGAAAAAGCGTACGTTACGAAACGCCTTTGTCACTATTTCTCTCGCTCTGCATTCGCTGACTGCCGAGAAAGTAATCCGTCTACTTTCATTGCACATTTTTATTTAATAACTCGAGAACAACGCATCGGAGATCGAGACAATATGATGATTTTTAGAGAATTTGATGAGGAATAAAATCAGACTACTCTTGTTTCTCTACAATCAATAGTATTAGAGCATGTGAAACTTTGTTCCTATTGGATGTCTTACGACACCACATGGTTTTTTTAATTAAAGTTAGTCAGTCACTTTAATTGTACGAACGACGAGATTAACGTACTTGGGCAAAACCAGTTTTTCCCGTGTGCATATTATCTAAGCACAAATCCGTATAATCCTATCATTACTATGTTCAGCATTACAATTATAGCTACAGAAAATTCAACGCTCAAAATGGTCCCTAACAAAAAGCGAAAAGTAGGTTTACGAAATGCTTAAGGTACAATTTGCAGCTTCGTATGTAAACGTACTGTTTAACTTTTTTACTGTTTACTTCGTATGTACACTGGCAGTTTTTAAACTTCAGGTATAAGCATCCAGTTTGTCCACCATGTGATGTGTGGTTTACTAGTCGGCGTATGTTTCTGGAATATGGCTAACGATGGGACGCAAATGTTTAACCACCTCAAGTTTTGCGTTGGACTCGTCATTTTCTTCGCGTATACTCAAATCATGGTACCAGTTCTTGTTTGTGAGTACACACATTTTATTTATTTATATTAAACACATCAACAGCATTATTACAACATCACATAAGGACGATAACATTTTCATAATTTAAGTTTCACGTAATTACATAGATAACAGATGTGCATGAGACTTAGTATTTATCCAATGTAGACTATTAATGCAAAAGATTAAATACACAAAGATACACACACAAACAAAAGATGAAAAAATAGAAATAATAAAATGTTTGTATCATATTTCAACTTTTATACCAAGTACAAGTAGAACATTGCGGCGGTAAGACCCATTATGGAGGATTGGCTCGAGAGGCGTCACGGAACCCTTTCATACCGGCTGACGTAGGTGATCACCGGGCAAGGCGTGGAACTCCGCCGTCTCCTTCTGCGAGCAAGTTATGCTTGCGAAGGAGATGGCGGAGCGGGACCGGGAGAGGTTTAGAACTCTCCCGGCCCGCCAGGCCCGGGAACGGGCCAGGTACCGCAGACGACTCCGGCGCCGGAGGTCGCAGAACGACCTCCGTCCTCGATAGGCGCAGGCCTGGGGGTGACAGGTGAGGCCATCTGTCACCCTAGCAGAAGCAGGCCGCTGCGACCCCGGCCAAAAGGGGAGAGAGGAGCACCAGGGGGGGGGGGGGTTCTCACACAGGAGGGGCTCATCTACCCCCCGTAGATGCCCCGGGGTACGTCGGGGTACCAGGGATTTCCTTTCTACTGTACACCTGGTTCCCCGGCTACTGGTGCCCGGGACGGCGTGCGGTTTTTAGTCGGTTCGAGTCCGATATAGCCATCGGTAGGTGGTATCCGAGGGGATTTCCGCACAGAAAAAAAAGGTACAAGTAGAACAAAGGTGTGATCTAAAAATATTAAAATTCGTTTTGATAAAATAATAACTCCGGATTATTATAAGATCTATACAGGTGTGACAAATTTTTAACCGACTTCAAAAATGAGGAGGTTATATGTCTAAATCTTTTCGATGTCATATATATATATAAATTTATCATATATCATAATCATATATCATCAACATATATTAATAAATTTAAGTCCTCTGTAAAACAAAAAAACTGTGTGAAAATGCCTACTACACGGTTACAGATTATTTAGATAACAAATTTGCTTGTGATTGATGCTACTGTTTGAAAGTGATAAATATTTATTGTTTTGTTTTAATTCGTATTTCGTTTGTTTTCAATTTGTTTATTTTTTCGTTGATATTTGTTGGCTTATAATGTTAGTTCATATTTTAGTAAGTTTTAGGTGGTTTTGAGTGTTTCCACGACCTACTCAAGTGTTCTGTAGTGTCGTGTTTTGGGTTCTTGATCCTGACTGTATCGGTTAGGCTATACGATGACTGGAACCTGTGTGCCGTGTGTATAGACGGGCCGACTCAAAACTATGATCCTTTCTTCAAAAGGCCAACCCAGACCCTATACTGCACTCACATGTTCTCTTTAACATTGTACACGGACTTAAAAAAAGACACTTCTGTGGTTTGTTTCGGCATTTCTTCCCAGAATGAGTCTTAGGAAATACCGGTGCCTTCTAGCGGTAAATGCCGACTAGTAAAAATATCCAGAAAGATTTACTTGCAGAAATAAATATCATTTTATCATCATCATTTCATAGCATAATCACTGCCAGCGTATTATAGAGTATCCATAAAGATTTATTCAACATTTTAATTTTCTTATTTTACAGATCCGCAAGAAGTAAAACTAGTTAAAAAAGAACATTTTAACTGTTGGTATAGCTTGACTCCCTACTATGCAGCGCTAACAGTGTCAAAGTTACCCATCCAAATATCATTCAACATTATGTTCTGCACCATCGTGTATTTTATGGCTGGTATACCATTCAGCACGGTTCGGTTTCTGTGTTTCTGTTTGGTGGGAAACGTGGTGTCATTGGCGGCAGAGGGCATGGGCTTAGCTATTGGTTCCGTCTTTAACGTTAGAGTGAGTACGCGTATCATGCCTAGTGTCGACGTCACGACTCACGATAGAAGTTCAAAGCATATCGCAAATATGAGATAAAACTAAAAGCAACATTGGAATGATAAAATATTTAATATCTTATGGAAGATACTTTGTCGATCTCGATTCTTAGCACTTTAGAAGAATATTACATGAACGTGTGTAAACAAAGTGTTATCATTTTAGCGTCATATTAAACTTAGTACTAAATATATTCTTCAGACTTTATTTACTAAACATTTAATGATTAAGAAGAATCTACAAATTATTTTCTAAAATACTGTCAAAAAAATGTTATAGCAATGTACAAGCTCAAACTTCTTTGATGTCGGAACTTGATCGAGAACTTTTTATTTGTTTTTTCGCTCTGGCAAGATTTGAATTTGTCATTAAACATATTGTATTGCATTTCAGAATGGGTGTGCCATCGGTCCATCAGCAATTGCACCATTCCTGGGGATAGCTATATACGGTTTTGATTTCGCACACGAGATCCCTCTTCTAATGAACATTCTTATGAAGATGTCTTTCATCAGATGCGGCATCGTGGGCATGGTTCTCACAATCTTCGGTTTCGGTAGACAACCTTTGGAGTGTAAAGATATGTACTGTCACTTCGCCAAACCAAACGTCCTGCTTAAATATTTAGATATTGAGCATAGTTCAGTATGGCTGGAAATAGCTACAATGTTAGGCATTATGTTTGTTTTCAGATCCCTATGTTACATCGGCCTTAGGTGGAGGTTCGCTACGTAATTGAAGTTATGTATTGATTAAATAAAAGGAGAGGGCGCTGCTGTTCTCATGTTTACATCGGCTCCGCTATTTTTATCAAATAAAAGTATAAAACAACGATATATCTAACACAAACCGCAACGTTCGAGTGAAACTAGTTGTGAAACACCAGGATTATCGTTATCAAACGTGAAAGTGCCACCTTTAAATGGAAAACTGTGATCAAAACAGCGGTAACGGATTTCTTCAACCGCTCCAATATCGTTCGAATTTCACCAAGTTTATTGCAGAGGAAGTTACAACACCCTAACATAGAAGGTCAGTTAGCAAAGAAGCGCAAAGGAAAGCAGAAAGTGTTAACCTTGGATTCTTTAAAAAATTCTAACCTCAAAAAGCGAAAATTTAAAAGTCATTACTGGATCATCTGTTTGAAAATAGCGCCATCTATCTACCGACAAGTAGCAGATAATACGATTCGATATATTTTATCAAATAAAAGTATAAAACAACGATATATCTAGCGCAAACCGCAACGTTCGAGTGAGACTAGTTGTGAAACACCAGGATTATCGTTATCAAACGTGAAAGTGCATCCTTTATATGGGAAACTGTATTCAAAACAACGGCAACGGATTTCTTCAACCGCTGCAATACCGTTCGAATTCCACCAAGTTTATTGAAGAGGAAGTTACAACACCCTAATATAGAAGGTGAGTCAACAAAGAAGCGCAAAGGAAAGCAGAAAGTGTTAACTTTGGATTCTTGTCAAAAATTCTAAAGTTATTACTGGATCGTCTGTTTGGAAATAGCGCCATCTATCTACCGATGAGCAGCAGACACTACGCAACACACCACAACGTTACTTAGTTCAGCTTACTACCAATAGGGGCAGCAGTTGTACCATAACAAAACCAAATACAAAAATTCTTCAACTATGGAAGAGGTAATGCTAGCACTTCAAAAAATTCAAAACGAGCTAGACGAACAGAAGAAAACGATCCTTAAAAACGGAGAAGATGTTACGACAAACGTAACAAAAAACATTAACATAATTCTTGATGAAAAATTCAAAACATGGGAAGAAAAACACAACAATCTAAGAGAAAAAGTAGAATACCAAGAGAAGAGACTCTATTTTCTGGAAAAACAGGCAAGACAGAGAAACATAGTACTCTTTGGATTAGAAGAAAAAGAATTGTCTTACTCTGATTTAGAAAACAGTACCATAAACTTTATTGATAAACACTTTCGCATTAAGCTTGAAAGAAGAGATCTACAGGCGATTACGCGAATAGGCAAAAAAGGGGAAAGGCCTAGGCCGATAACAATAACCTTTACAACACTTGGTATGAAGCTTGTCATATTCAAGCAAAAATCGTTACTAAGTAATACTGAGTACTACATAAAAGAGGACTATCCAAAAAATATCTTAGAAAAAAGGAAAGAATTACAGGAAAGAGTTAAAATAGAAAAAGAAAAAGGAAATAAAGCTATTATTAAATACGATAAACTCATCGTTCTTGAAAATAAATCAGATACATCTAGCAAAAAGAGAATGCTTTCCGTCTCTCCCGAGACTAACCAACTAAACCCTCACAAAGTAGCAGATAGAAAACCACAAGAAAAACGGAAACACAACCCTAAATCTGCCCATCCATCACTGCAAAGATCATCTAGCATTACTGAGGGAGTCCTGAAGCCTAGTATGTTAAATTACTTAGTGAACAAAAATACAAACAATCCGTCAAACCAGCAAGTCAACCATGATCAAAACGCAGTATAGCAATCAACGCCGCCTCCTCTCGCAAGTCGAAAAAACACCAAAAACTCAAAAAGAAAAAACGAATTACGTCCCCCAATACGGCTGGTCACCGCGGGGGCGAAAGACCACAACCCTCCAATAACTAAAACAAGAAAAAATAATGAGCTCTATATTGCCACCTTCAATGTAAGGTCCCTAGCAAATGAATCAAGAGTACTGGAAATGGAGCATGCTATATCATCACTAAAATGGGATATAATAGGCATCAGTGAAACGAGACGACAAGGTTTTACAATAGAAGACAGAGACGATTACTACCTTTACAACTCCGGCCACACCAAAGGCAAATATGGAGTAGGATTCCTAGTTAAAAAACAACTGTCAGTAGAGGTCCTTGACTTTATCGGTATAACAGATAGAGTTGCTTTAATTCACATCAAGCTGAATGGAAAACTATATAGTATCGGTCAAACCTACGCACCTACCCAAAAAGCAAACGAAAAAGAAATAGAAGAGTTTTACACCAGCCTAGATACATTATTGGAAAAAAGCAACCCAAATTTTATATTTCTTGGGGACATGAACGCCAAAATTGGACAACCAGCAGGAGGTGAGAACAGAGTGATGGGTAACTACGGATACGGTAAAAGAAATAAGAGAGGTGAAAGATTTGTTCAATTCTGCCTTCAGAATAATTTGAAAATAGCTAACACGCTCTTCAGAAAACCTAGAAAACTAAGATGGACATGGCTGTCACCTGATGGTTATACTCGAAACGAAATAGACTTCATCGCCACAAACAAACCGAACATTATAGAAAACTGCAGTGTGATAAATAGCGTGCACCACCCAAGTGACCACCGCATGGTTAGAATAACAATCAATATTGAGCGCAGGCACCTACCACGTAAAAACTTCTCTACAACAGCACGAAAACAAATTGACTACGAAATATACACCGCAGAAATCAATAAATTCATAGAGCCAGACACGATAACATCTGTGCAAAACTACTACGACATTATAGAGAAAACAATCTTACAGAGCGCTGAACGTACTAGCATCAAGTTTGCATCTTCAAACTATAACATCAGGAGGAAAGTAATAATAACAACAGAAATTATAAAACTTAGTAAACAACGATACTACTTAAAAAACAAGCACAATAAAACAAAAGATGAAAAAACTCAACTTAGCAAGCTATATAGACGAATAAATAAACAGATTAAGAAAAATATGAGACAATATAGAGCCAATATTATAGAAAATCACATTGGAAAATCTGGAGCAGTTAAAAGGGCGTATAAATATCTAACCAACTCAAAACACGTGATGAACCAGCTTCAAAACGAGAAAAAATCTATAGTTACGAGCAGGGATGGGATCATGCAAATAGCCACAAACTTTTACCAGCAACTGTATGCATCACAAGATATCACAAACCAGAAAAATCTAGCAGAGGAAAGAGTTTCTCAAAACAATGACGAAGTACCAGTATTTAATATAAATGAAATCGAATGCTCGTTAAAATTATTAAAACCCGAAAAAAGCCCAGCATCTGATGGTATTACAAACGAAATGCTAATTGCCGGTACAAACGCTCTCACTTCGCCACTAACAAACCTATTCAATTTAATACTCTCAACAAAAGAAATACCTAAACAGTGGACGTGCTCAGATATCGTTTTGCTTTTCAAAAAAGGAGACCCGAAATCAATATCAAATTACAGACCAATCAGCCTCACGTCGTGCGTCTACAAGGTGTTTGCATCGACTCTACTCCGACGTCTTACTAGTATCTTAGATGAACACCAGCCAGTAGAACAGGCAGGTTTTGTAAAGGGGTTTTCGACAACAGATCACATCCACACTTTGAAACTTGTCATTGAAAAATACAACGAATACGGCCTACCTCTCTACATATGCTTTATTGACTATAGCAAAGCATTTGACTCTATATCCCACAGTGCAATTTGGCGAGCTCTATCAAAGCAAGGAGTGAACCATGACTATATCGATGTATTGAAGGAAATATACAACAAAAGTAACGCTAGAATTAAAATAAATGAGTATGGCTCAGCCTTTGAAATTGGAAGGGGAGTGAAACAGGGCGACCCCTTATCTCCAAAACTCTTCATTGCAGTACTCGAAGAAATTTTCAGAAAACTTGACTGGGAAGATAGAGGGATAAACATATATGGTAACCGCCTCTCGCACTTGCGATTCGCGGATGACATAGTACTGCTCTCAGAAGACCCAAAAGAGATGGAACTCATGATACAGTCACTCAGCAAAGAAAGCAGAAAAGTAGGTCTAGAAATTAACTGGGAAAAAACCAAATTAATGACAAATAAGCAAACCATAATTATAAAGTCAGACTCAACAGAAATCGAATACGCCGAAGACTATATTTATTTGGGACATTTACTATCCTTCAAGTCATGCAATGATAAAGAAGTAGAGCGAAGAATCAAAATAACCTGGAACAAGTATTGGGCAATGAAGGAGGTATTCAAGAGTAATCTACCAGTTACACTGAAAACTAAAGCTATGCAGACATGTTTAGTACCCTGCCTCACTTACGCTTCCCAAACATGGCCTTTGTCAACAAAACAGACTCATAAGATCAAAGTGTGCCAAAATAGCATGGAAAGGAGTCTCCTGGGCTTTAAGCTAAGCGATAAAGTGAGAAATGAAGATGTCAGGAAAATTACCAAGGTAAAAGACATAGCAAAAACCATAATGACCCAAAAATGGAAATGGGCTGGGCATGTCCAAAGATCACCAGGGAACAAATGGTCCAAAATTGTCACTAATTGGTATCCTATTCACAAGAAAAGACGGAAAGGAAGGCCATTCAAAAGATGGAGTGATGACATAGTTTCCACGGTGGGGAATACCTGGAGCAGACTGGCAAGAGACAGAGCGAAATGGAAGGAAATGGAGGAGGCTTTCACCGCCAGAGCGGTCCTTACACAAAAAAAAAAAAAAAAAAAATACTTTAACGCAGTTTAATAACAAATACTAACAAACTAGAATAAGTATAATACTAACACTACAAATAATATTTAGAACCAATGTAAACTATGTGTAAGGAATAAAATAAAGCTTTATTATTATATTGATTAAATTTGATTATTTCAAATGTTGTTTGTAGGTGAGGAAAGTTTTTAGTAGGTAGAACATTATATTGATGTGATAATTTAATTTATAGGTATTTTTAATCCTTACATTGAATTCCCATATTGACCAACATTAGTTCAGATACAGCTAATCCGTGTGGTGACGGATTAAGAATACGGAATGTCACCTCCCCTATTCATTCTGTGGGTGTCGTAAAAACCGACTAAGAGAGCAAACTACGCAGGACAACAGGAACTACAAGGAAAACTTGACACAAACCCTCCACTAACCCGTCTGGCCAGCGTGGTATAGTAGGCCAAAATCTCCTTTCTAAGGAGAGGCCTATGTCCAGCAGTGGACTATTAAAGGCTGTTGATGTGATGAGATGCTATTTATTATGTGATGTAGCCAGAGCAATACCTAAAACGGCTTTTAAAGTGTACATGAATTTCATAGGAGATATTAAAATGCTTTTTATATTTTAAAATAAGAAGAGTATCCTATACATTCGGTAAAATTCGGTGAACGGATTCTGTAGCCAGCCAAAGATACGAAGATGCATATACTTATATAAATATGACTGATTCTATAGTTTACACTTAGTATAAAGCGAAGAGGAACTCATTTCTCTTGCCTATTAATATTAGTTTTAAATTTAAATCAATAAGTATGTAATGTTTAATTAGTCGATATTAATTGTATAAGGTGTGTAGGTTAATATAAGTCAAACTATATTATGGACCTATATATACCTAAGTGGCTTGCTGGCATGCACTGGGTCTACTCCGTATACTCCCTCCGAAATACCTAATATTGAATATTTTAAAGGGACCATTTAATGTGATAACTAATCACATTAACCTGTGAGTTGTCTTTATAAAAAATAAAGGCTTAATTGAATAATATAGGTATATATAAGTATAATTCTTATTAACCTCATGATCAAAACTTTTTTTTGGTAAAAAAAACACTACATCTCTAATACTTACTAATGTTGCAGGTAGACGCTTTATCGGCATGAATATAAAATAAAATATAATATAAAATATAATTTAGAAACGACTAACCCGACTACGTAAAATAAATTTCTGAAAAATACCTAATAAGAAAATATTCTTGGCCGCCATTCTTATCCACAAAATTTTCAGTATTTATCATCTAACCAGTGTGTTAATGTCGATTTTGTCACAAATTTTTGGCGGGACATTGAGTAGACAAAACTATCTCAGTGCCTATTTCCTTTATATTCGTCCAAGTAACAAAAATCCATCCAAAATTTTGAATTTATACCTGTATTTAGATAGGCATGATGTTCAGAGGATAGCCATGGTATAGCCTATGCCATCTTGCCCTGCCTACGTTGAGTAAATGTAATACCACAAAACAACACTTATTTCAATGTGGCATACGATCACGGGTATCTTATATTTATCCCTTTGGGATTGCTATAATCAGGTAAAAATCAGGTGTGTAGCTCTATCAAAGTATTTAGTATATTATGATGTACCTAATGGGTTAATTAGTAATGTCATAGGAGTGTAAACTCTCATTCTTATATCTTATATGGGTAGGTACTAGGTATATCTTCATATTTAATTTTCCCAGTCATGTACAATGTGTGTGATCCAGGTTTTCCAGCCAAAATTTTTAGACCTTAAGTAACTATAGTTACTTCAGTCTAATTAGATATGGAATTTTTGCAAACAATGAATGAAATTATAGTATAGGTCATGTTGAGGATTGTCACAAAGGTGCTAAAATATTGTAATTATGATTGTAATTTTCTAGTTTGACATTACCGAGGTAACTGTCATTGAGTTTGCTGGACCTCGATCTATCATTATGTAACACGTAAGAATTAAAACAAAAATAAAATATAAGTGCATAAATACGATCTACCACTCTTAAATTTACTTCTCTTTAAATCTCGGTGATCAACAACAATTTGGTTCTTCAAAGTACATAAGTAAAAAACTATGCCATAGCAGTACACTACTGCCTATAACTAGCAGTATAATTACAAATAACTATTAGCTGCTTATTTTACATTTGGAAGACTACATAATGCTGTCAAATTCTGTAATTGTTGTGGAGAATGTACTAATTTATCATTTTAAATACAATTTGAAGAGGTTTTGGAAGCATGTCCGTCATTGGCTGCTGTCTATAAACATTCCACATCGAATTTGGATAAATACATATAATATTATGTGGTAAGGGTACTTAAGAAATGTAATACTGGATGTCATGGAAATAATTATAAATAAGGTTGTATAGTTTAAACTAACCTTTCGTATTATGCCAGCCTGTGTCGTTTCGTGTCAGTACAGACAATTTAAATAAAAAATGTGAAACAATTTAAATAAACGGCGGTAGTAGCTTTCCATCAGGTGACGCGTCTGCTTGTATGCCCCCTCTTCCATAAAAAAAACGAATGCGATAGTAGGTAGCCATTCGACTTACTTGTGAGGTTTCAGAGCCTATGTCAGCTGCCAGGATTTGAACTAAGTATTGTACTGAAATGAACTGGCATCATATGTTTTCAGGTCAAGGCTCGTTACTTGAAGGATTTTTTTCAAATTACGGTAATTGCATCGACATTTGTGTTGTGCAATTGTATATTATAAGTTTTTTAGTATAAATATAGAATTATAAGGGATTAAAGTCACATATGACAATAAAAACTTTATCAATAGGAGGTATTATTAACAGTGATATTATTTATTTCAAGTGCTTTATATTCCTCTGTAGATTTTATGGTTATGTGTGATAGTTTTATACTTTTATATGTCGTGGAAATAAAACTTTTTAATAAAAATATAAATTTTATTTATAAATTTAGGTATAATTTATATTAATATTACCCTTTTTAAGTCTTTACTTACCTATATGACACATAAAAACGATGCCCTAAATATAAAATACAATAGGTGTATTGACAAATTGTCTGATTTTTTTTTCTAGGCTCTCATTTGACGCAGACTAGTAGCTATTCTACTAAAAAAACTTAATTCAAGAGAGAAAAACGAAAATATAAAGTTATTTTTCTAAAACTCGCGCCATCATTTGACACTTAACATCTAACCGATTAATTGAGTAGAGTCCTTCATAGTGGTAAAAATAAAAAGAGAGGTGACCGACGATCAAGTTTATAGTTGATTTAATTGAAAGTTCATCAACTGTCAGCTTATTCATCGGTTAATGATGTATTGGATCTGGTTAGCTGTTACAGTATTTCTATTTAAGCCAATCAGTTGTAATATTTATTTATTATAGCTTAAGAAAACAAAAATGAGCGAGCTTTACAGTAGTCTCATATGATGTGTAACACTTGACATCTCATCTGTCATCTGATGGCTAACTAGGACCCTAGGATTGGTGACACCATAGAGATAAAAGCATAGAGTGAACAAGAGCCTCAATCATGCACTACAGGCAACGAGAGAGATGAATAATAGATAGCTTCCTCTATATATTTCTAGTTGAGCTCTGTGGTTGGCTGTGGTAATTTCTAATTTCCCGCCTGTTTTAAGATCAAAACCATGTCCACTTCACGATAGCCAATCGCAGCCTAGCCAAACAGACACAGAGGGTACTATCGGGCATCTATCTCTCACGTTGCCTGTATCGCTTCCACTTACAGGCAGCTGTACTCCGTGTTCTCTCTATGCATATATCTCTATGGGTAAAACCTAATAGCACTCCTGGCTTCCAAGAGTGCTATTCTCGACTATATACGTCGCTGTGGCAGCGCTGTAGCATCGAATTTCAAACTAACGTTCGGCGATGCGATTGGCCCGCACTGAAATCTTCACCAATCGCAACGCCGAACGTGCTCGCTGTCTAGAATGAGTTGATGTGAAATAAACTTGCACTAGGCCCTCTGACTCCTACTACATACTTCCGTCCCTTATTATGAAAAGCGAGAGGAAAGGTGTTACACATCAAAAATGTAATTTGAAACATGAGGATTTAATTACACTGTAAATTTGTAATCCTTGTCAACATCCCTACTATTTTACTAATAGTATTTACGATTTCTTATAAAGATATTAATTTACAGGACAGCTACAGTACCTTCTAGTTACTTGCTAGTCAGTAGTTGCCCTTGAGTATAAAAATACAATACTAAAATAGTGAGATCCTAGATATATATTGAGGTAAATAACACAATTACTTTATTTATTTCTTCTGTGATAATTTGTCTCGTCGCTTTTTTACATGTTTCTTTGTCTTCGTTTTCCTTTTTTCTGCCTTTTCTTCTTTAATTGCCTTTTTCCTAGCCTTTTTGCTGTTAGGTGACTCGTCTCTAGGTCGTGCACAGCTCTTAAATTTTGATTCTGTAACAAGGACACAGAGAAATTTAGTATTTTTTCAAACCAAGCCATATCACTGTTCAGACAGTGTTCTATTATGTAACTATACTGACAGGCAATGGTTCTATTATGTAGTCTAAGAAAGAATAGAATATTTTCTTATCAAAGTGCACTGTTAAATTAATTAGTTAATATTAGGGCTTTTCACAAATTCGTAGTGTGTGGACTATTAAAGGCTGTCCACTGCTGGACGCAATCCTCTCTTAATTAATTCACATTGCAAAATTAAAATTAATAAAACCTTTAAATTAAATAGGACAGTAGGAATCAAGAAACCTATTTATTGCTAAACTACTTAAGGACTTGAAATTTGGTAGAAGGCAGGGCCCTTCTACCAAATTTCAACCAAAACCAAATTTCCACATTCAGACCTATAGACTGTATTCTTAGTTGAGAACTGCTTCCAGAAGTAGAAAACCTCCTGGGCGTTTATAATAATAATATTTTTTGGACCTATGACGCACATCGCGGTGTAGTTTCAAACTAAGCAGAGCTTGTACTATGAAAACTAAATTAACTGATAGAATATTTTTTTTTTTTGTTAACACACACATTATACATTGAAAACACCCAAACTCCGAAACAAATATTTGCAGATCATACAAACATTTGGTCGAACCCAGGAATCGAACCCAAGACCATACCACAGTAGTCACATTCGCTACCACTGCACCAGTGTGCATTTTGAGTGCAACACGCACTGTATTAGTAGCAGATGTTAGGCCTCCAGAAGGCTTCTAGAAGCCTGTGAACGCCCCAGGAGGCTTCTGCACTTCTAAAAGGAGCTTGGTTGGCTCACCTAGCTAGCCAGTCTTCGATGCATAGAGGACCACTCTTGAGTCTATATGCGGAAACCGAAGCCCACAGCCAATACCAATAAGCCTCCAGGAATCTCACTGATGCATGGCACTCTAGGAGCGACCTCGCAATCGCGGGAAACCATGAGAGTGAGATCGTCAGAATATTACTTTGAATGGTGGTTTCATCTCGTCCAAGGGCTAATGATTTCAACTTGTAAATTTTTACCTATGATGTATTCCACAAATGAACAGATAGAACCATAACTTGTTTGATGTAGTGTTTATCGTAAAAGTCTTACACTTAAATTCAATCACAATTGATGTGACCTCATGCCAAGAAAATTAATAAGCACTTAATGGGCAAGCACATAAGATCTTTTTTTTTTTCATATCATTAGTTTTAAAAATGAAAATATTTAAAAGTTAATATTAGCAAAAATACTCACTCTCCTCATCACCTTCCTCTTCTGAACTGCTTTCTGAACCAGACTCTGAAATCTCCACATCCTTTAGTATCTCTGGTTTAACAGCTGTTCCTGTCAGATCTTCATTGAAACCAGCTATCTTTTTGTATGTAAGGTCTTCTGTTTCACCTTTCTTGGCTTTAGTGATGTCTTGTTCATAATTAATAACCTGTAAATTACCCACAAATACAACACATTTACTAGCTGTTATCATTTATCAATGATTTTTGTAAGTCTTCTTTTTTAATTACCTATGTGCTCAATAATCTATCTCTGTGCCAAATTTCATTGAGGTTTGCACCAATCCTCCATTTTCACAAACTTTTGTTTGTAATATTCATGGCATGTGTAAAAAGATTAAATGGAGATTTAACTATTAGGAAGTTGATAGTTGGTCAAATATAATATAGTAATAGTTTACAATGAGTTTTATCACTTATTAATTACAATTTATTATACTCATAGGTCTTAAATAATCACATTTTGTCCCATGATCTATTTTGAATAGGTGTGTGTAAAGTCAACAACACATGTTGGTTAGGTTAAAAGTAGCAAGTCATGTGGCTTGCCCGATGATTAGCAATTGCCACCATGCCTAATTATTACCATCATACACCATTACTTGTAACAGCTATAAAAGTCAAAAAACACACACACTGCAGAAGCTTAGGAAATTACCTCATTGAGCCTTTTTGGTATGTACACAGTCTTGAAAGTCTCTTCTTCAATCTTTTCTTGTGCTGTCATTTCATCAAAGTTCCTTGATGCAGCCTTCTCAGACAATTTTTCAAGACAATCCTCAAAGTTTTGTTCATTAATTGTGGAATCTGTTATAAAGTCAAACAATTCTTTAACCGTCAATGTTCCCACATGTTTTCTTCTAAAGAAATCTGATATGTTTGTACAATCTTTACGTAAGAATTCAAAAGCATGTGGATGATCATGTTCTACAGACTGTGATACATCAATGATTACAATATTTCCCTCGTGATACAGCATATTAAACTCAGACAAGTCAGCATGGACTAGTTTACAAATATTAAACATTTTCCACATCATTATTATACAATCTCTATATAAAGAGCGAGCAACTGTTTCTGATATTTCAACATCTTTCAGTTTTGGTGACGGCCAACCATCTTCACCCATAAAGGACATTACCAACACATGGCTGCGTAAAATGATTGGTTGAGGTACTCTTAGGTTGGCATTATACATCCTTACAAGGTTTCTCATTTCTTTCTCAGCCCAAGTGCAAACCATTTTACGAGGATTTGCTTTGCTATAACCGTTCCTGAATCGATACTCTCCTGATACATACTTATCTCTATCTCTGAAGACTAAAATAGATGTTTTGAAAATTTTTAAGGCATAGTGTTTACGATCTTTAGAAGTACCATGGTAAACATTGGCTTCTTTACCTGTAGAAATGCAACCATTAAGTTGATGTATAATGCCTCTGTTCAACAATTTAAACAAGATCCTTTGAGTGACTGGATCTATAACCTGTTCAGCTGTGGCACGGTCATGTTTGTCCCGAGTCCGATTCTTCTCACTATCAATTTTTCTGTCATTTTGGTTCATAAATTTCTCAGTACTTTTAGACATGGGTTCATATTTGCCTACATATATCTTGTTTTCAAATTTCTTGAATAGTTTTTGGCTTGGTTGATATGAAGTAATTTTAGTCGAAGGTGCTTGAGCGTTAACATTGGTTTTTTTCTTGTTCAGACTGGGATCGTCAGAATCGTGAAAATATTCGTCCGAATCAAAGTCGTCGTCATCTTCACTTTCACTGCTGAGGTTTTTAATTTGTGGGACATCTGAAAACTGAAATAAAATTGTTACATTGTTTTATCTAATCTTGGCAAAAATATTAATTTTTTGGTGGACTTGCTCTCGAGTGGTGGTGTAACTTACCCGCACCGACTTAACCTTGACGGTTAAATCCTCTTCGTAATCACTGAATTGCCCATCTGACATGGTATGGTTTATTTTTTAAATAGTTATTTTCGCTGTATAGAATAAATAATTTAATAAATTAAGGAACGATCTCCCACGTGGTTTATTATTGTCAACAATAGAGGTTGTCAATCAGTGTAGGTAATCCGACAGCGTGCGCAAACTCGGTCAGTTGTCTGTCCTCCACAGAATACATATCACAGAGTATATTTAATAGTATACATATACTCCGCTGGTCTCTGTCCGAGACCAGTGTTGCCAACAGTTAAAGGAACTCTCCACCAGATTCAACATCTAAAACCACCGGAATACCACTAACAGCTGTAGTTGAGATAACACTATAAGTTCTAGTAAGGTACCAGGGTTGTCCAGTCCATGGCACTATACGGTGTAACGGTGTGGGGCGTGTCTCTGAGGGTGCGAACCCTCAGAGAGTGATGGCGGATCTCTCCCATGAGATTTAAAAGCGGAAATGAATGGGTAAAGGCTGCTTGCCGAGCCACGATGACTCATTGGCCATCCCGGCTGGAGACTCCAAGTACTGGCTTTGGCACTATGGAGACGGTCCACCCGATCATCGCCTAGTGGGCAGGGTGGCAGCACGGGACTCTTTGTTTCCGACTAACGCATTTCTTTTCTGGGCACGTCCAGCAGTCGATCTCGGAGTAAATTGAGTTGCGCCACTTTTTTTTTTTATTTTTTATTTTTTTTTGTTATTTTAATTTTTTTATTTCTTTTAATAATTTATTATAATAAAAATAAATAAATCATTTCCTCAAAAAACGTAATATATTTTCAACTACCGATATTTATACCGATGCCAATGGCTACTCGATGGCATCTCAATAGCGTGTCAGTGGTATGACACTGGCTTGGCGTAATAGCAGAATTGAGGCCCAGATATACAGACCACAGATCATTATACAAAACAATACATTAAATTATTTATTTATTCACAAATAATTAATAATTCATACAATCATACAGAAATAGCCACTAAAGTCAATGCAATAAAATTGACAATGCATGAAATAAAGAATTAAACCAATAAGATGTCATAAAATTAGCAAGATGTCAATAAATATTAACAGCTATACAGAGTACATTATATATATATAAATATCCTTAGCTGTATCTGGAAAAGGACTGGCCAGAATGCTGTAATGTTACATCTTCCAATGTCCATCAACTTATCATTAAGCAGGTGTTCTCTAAGTGGTTGGTTCCGAACACATTCCATCAAAACATGTTCTACGTCCTCTACAGGTAACAGTTATTTATGAGTATTTAAAACGATCATTACATTTTGCATTAATTTGGGTAAACTGACAGAAAATATGTCTGCATCTAGATTTTTTACGTAAGATCGCATATTTTGTTTATTCTGAGTTAAATACTTAAGCCAATAGATTATGGATATACAGTCACTGGTGTGTGCAAGTAGATGTAAAGAAGCAAAGGAGTTGTCCAAAAATGGCTTTTTATTCTTGAAAAATACCAATGATCCATATATTTTTGGACAGACTTCCTTAAAATTAATATTATAATTTATACATTTTAAATGAATCCAATTTTCAAACAACATCGTTTCTACGTTGGCATATTTTTAGGCCGAATAGGAACAAATCTTTTGCCACCGATGCCCAACAAACCTTAAAGGTAAGTTTGACAATATCCTTGTGTCCACTAATAACAAATTGTTTGGTTTATAGTTTCAAATTACTAATGAAGAGACATAGATAAGAAAAAACCAGCCTATTTCTCATAAAAGATAAGGTTTTTAAAAATTTTTAAAATAAATTGGAACAAAATAGGCATTAAGTCACGTGACAGCGAACACCAATCAGAAAGTGTTATGTCACGCCATGCAAAACATCATTGTTGTTGTTGACGTTTTCATACAACAGAGCAGGTTACTCTTATTGTTTTTCATTTTTAGCATATTTAAACATTTTGTTTCGCAGATTGGACGTCATTCAAGACGCCATGACACTATTCAGCGTTTTCAAGGGAAATTTAAATTGTTTTTTTTTTAAATACAAAATACGTAATATAATTATTGCTTTTTCTTTTAAATATAGGTTTTTTTGGGATAAAATAGATATTAAAGTATATTATTAACAAAGTTTTTAAAGTGAGTCAACTAGCCTATTGCCTCTGACGCGTCACGTCTGACAGAGGGATTATGTTTTTTTATGTATTTGTTGGCAGTTTGTTTTGTTATCATAGAGTTAAACAACTAGAGAAGCAAACCTCATTACCACACGTCAAAAAAAGTGTAACTACAGTCGTCACAAAATAAGAAGCCCGTTTTGACATTTGTCACGGTGGCGTAACTAGTGATTAACCATACGACTCGGTGCACGATACTTACGATAAATCGATTCAAGCTTGTAGAGTATTTGATTGATTTGACTATATATCACAAAGTGCATTGGATTTAAGTTATAATTAGAACATATAACTTAAACTTTAATGTTATAGGCAATTTGAAATGATACAATGGAAAGAAATGTCAATTTGTCTTTAATTTAAAAATTTAGCTCAATCACAACAAAATCAAGAAAAGTGAAATCAATCATTTTCTTCTGATGACGAGCCAGATAAGCTATCGTCGCCTGTATTTATAATTATTTAATTTTCTATAATATTATCAATATTGACGTCTCTATCATAATATTCCTTTATTATTTTTCGCGTCTTTTTTACCACTTTTGCCCAATCTTCTTTAGTTATTTTATCACAAGCTTCTTTTAACAATGTCACAATATTCTTAGTGGAGAATGGTGGCTTTGTATTATGACGTGCTGCGTATCCTTTGACCTGAACCCAGATTAATTCAATAGCATTGTACTGACGATGGTACGGCGGCGTTCTTATCAATTTGTGACCATGTTGAAGTGCCAATTCATCGATTTTATATCTTAATTTTGCAGGTTTATTTTGTTTTACTAATTCCAGCACTTCAGCTTTCAATAAATTCATGTCGGCTTCTACGCCTATTCTTTGTAACCACGCCATTAAATCTGCCTTTTTGCTTGCTTGAGTAGGTGCCTTATCTATTTGAACTGAATGATAAGGTGCATTATCCATAATTATTGTGCACTGTTCGGGGAGGTTTATTAACAACTTAGTAAACCACTCTAAGAATTTATTTGCATCCGTTTCTTCGTGGTATTCTTTTGTACTGGACTCGAATGCGAGCAGAGCATCATGCACAAAACCTCCCCTGGCTGATCCGGCATAGCAGATTATTAGGCGTCCACCCTTACCCATTGGCACTTTTGAACAAGATGCCTTGGTATAATCCGTTCATGACTGTGGCACGGTATGATTCGAGTTCAGCCATGATAAATATGACATTATCCCAATTTGTAATTTTGTTCATTTGCCTCAAGAAGGATACTCTGTGCAAAATTATATCATATCGTTCCATCATAATTTTCCTCTTGTGGGTTTTCTTGTATTTGAAACCAATTTGCATCATAATTGTTATTAAAGATGTTGCACTGCCACTAAACAGGCCAGCCTCTCTTAGTGATGCCACCAACTTACTTACAGTTGGGTACTCACTTCTCGTGTAATAACCAAATACGTGGTTTCGAATAGCATCTGCGCCAAATGTGTCAATGCCTGTTACATATGTGTTACGTATGTAACACATTTTCTTCAGTACCGGAAGACCCATACTTTTCCTTCAAAATGGTTCGAATAGTTTTTTTGCCGATTCTGCCGATTGCTCGACACTTGAGTTACGGGTAATAATGGTCCACCATTAACTGATTCGCGTGATTGGCTGTTGATTGTACGTACTCTTTTCGACATGTTGAAACAGAGTTTGTACAATATAACAACAAACACCAAAATCAAGTCCGAATCGCTATGTCTAATCAATGTCCGGAATAGAAGAGCCAAGGTCAACGTGATAGTTAACAAAAACAGTCCAAAAGCAAAGCCGAGTCTAGAAAAAATATCAAACATAAACGAGCGCACAGTCAACTTCACAAGATGTCGAACGAAAGACTGCGCAGTACGCGGTACGCGCATGGATCACGTGCCGCTTGGTCATAGACAAACCATTCTATAGGTACATAGAGAAAGGAAACAAATTATCTACGGCTTTGATAATTCTTTTATAGACTGACTTTTAAGGACTGTTGTCAAATGCGACTGTTGCAAAATGAGACATGACGTTTGAGACAGAAAAATGAGGATGAATTATTTTTTTCAATATGAAATATCATGATGAAATGATTTGGTTAAAAAACCCGGCGTCCACTCCGGGTTTTTTAACTAAATCATTTAGTATAATATCAAAATATTCATATTAAATATCAAAATAAAGCTAAAACTATATGTGATCAGTTTTTGTTTTTATATCTTTAAATATTAAATAATACACTAATTATACATTTATCTCTTTTTTTTATTGTAATTTTTGTAAACGTTTTAAGAAACTCTATTTTATTCGGCCATATAACGGCTTTTTAACGGTTACAACACTACGGCAACCAACCCAAAGACATGACATTGTAGTAAAGTCCTGTCGGAATATTAATCAACGATTAATTCGTGTTTTTGAGTGCATTTTTTCAATATAAAGTTAAACTTGATGCTTATTTATGATACGCGTTGTGATAGTGTATGGGTAACATAGTAATTAAATAGGATTATAAATTTGATTTTTCAATTTCCTACATAGACGTTCATACAAAGTTATCGCGGCATGTCAAATGAGAAACGTCAAAACGGGTTTCTTATTTTGTGACGACTTTAGTATTGAACTGTGACGACGTAGCTTTCAAATCATTTAAAAGTAGACATACTTACACACGTCGCAAGAACAATACCGTCGCCAGGATTAGATAAAGACAGACATATAAACATGCGATGGCGGGCCAGTGTTGACTACCATTTGAAATCTTACCCATAACAACCGTATTTTAAATTAATATTCATTTTTGCAACTGAACAAATTTTGTGATTAAATTAAATTATTTTAAAAATGTTTATTGAATGATTCCATTCCTATTCAGGCATGACTAATACATTCATTAAACAGGTTTTCTTAGAATAATTATTGTATAATAATTATTAATATAATAAATAATTGTATATTCTATGAAGCATCGGTTATGTATATTTTTCTCTTAATGTCTTTTTACCTTTAATCCTTAATAACGGACATACTGGCACACATCGAAACAATGTAAATTGCAAAAGAATGGCCATGAGTTTGTTTGCCCTTTCTTCTCATAAGGCTCAACCCCTTGGAAACGGGCAGTTGTGGATCGGCACAGTCTTATCATAGATTTTGTATAAGCATAATTTTATTTTTAAAAAATCCTAACGATTTGACAAAACAGATTGTTACTATTGTGTGTGTTGATCAACGACTTTAGAGTCTACATAAAAGACGATTTCCAATAATTTTAAAAATGTATGAAATAAAGATATTTTGAATTTGAATTTGATATACAACTTGACTCTTTTTTGTAAGTTTCAATTTCATAAAGATCTGATGATGAGTTTCGGAGGCAGACAACGGAATTCTTCAAAAAATGACAGCAAATCAACCTCGAGAGCAGCTAGGTTTTTAGTGCTCTTTGTTAATATTATTTGAAGTCGGTTCAACTTTTTTTAAAGGATTTATTGTTTCTTTTTTACTTTCTAAAATAAATTAAAGGGCTTCGTTCCTACGCCTATAATATAATCTGATCTAATCAATGTCAGACAAAATTCCAAAACTACCGATATTAAAACAACTAGCTGACCCGCGCAACTTCGTCTGCGTCTCTCAATAGTAATAAATTTTCTCCGTTTTTGAAACATTCTTCATTGGTGCTCCGCTCCTATTGGTCTTAGCGTGATGATATATAGCCTTCCTCGATAAATGGGCTATCTAACACTGAAAGAGTTTTTCAAATCGGACCAGTAGTTCCAGAGATTAGCGCGTTCAAACAAACAAACAAACAAACAAACTCTTCAGCTTTATAATATTAGTATAGATTTTAATATATTTTGGTTTCCAAAACACTATAAACTTTTGAAATAGAAAGAAACTATCAAAGAACACTGATCTTTATTAACGTAGGATGTAGGTACGGCTTTCCGGGTTAGGCCCAAATACCTAGGGTACTACTTTACATTGCCTTAGGAGGGACCAGGGACTGTACGGGAGAAGGGGATAGCAAAGTCATATTGAAAAACGGGTGTTTAGATAGGTGCGCAACACAACAATGCAATCAATAAAAAAAGAGATCCTAAGAGTGGGGTGCCTTGATTGAGTAACAAGGCAATTTAATGTCAATTGGCAAAATTGCGACTTTGTTTATACATATTTACCATACCTTACTAATTGATTAATGCCCCTTGTTTAAACTCTCTATTATGCCAATCCAATTTATTCATTTGACGTCTGGCAATGAGGGTTTGGGGAGAACTAAATTCTCAACGTTGTTTATCGTTAGTGTAGATATATGTTCGAATTTCACATTCTATATAAATTAGCGGTAGAAGCTTTACAACTTTTCGTAAGTATTGATGATACAGTAAAGCTTTAATAAAAAATTGCGTAGACATAAATGGCAGGCGTTCTTTAGAAATTATTCTATGACGTCGATTCACAGAATCGTACAATAATAATGAAAATACCAGTCCTATTCAAAGTTTTGTCATCGTGACGTGAAATTAATGATTCAGCATGTTCCGTCCGGTACATTACCATTGCTTGTTATAAATGTCTTTAATGAAATCTTTCCTCTTAATATGGGAATACCACTGTTTGTTTGGCATTACTAAGAAGTTGATGGACGTTTTGCTTGTAGTTAGCATTGTGTTGTACTACAATATTGTGTATAGTGATGTGTGGTTACTACACCAAGTACTTCAAACAGTAACCATAATCAGCAGCATACTAGAAATGCGTGATATTGGTGCTAATTCTGTTGTTCGAAAACTCTCTAAACTAAACTAAAAGTGTGAATTGACACCAATGTACTAGTACTAGGTCTTGTGTCTCTATTCCACATAATGATTTAGTCATACTATTTTATTATTTACCATCATCATTAAAGGTATTGCTCATTTATAAGTTGAATAATTTGTTAAGTTAAAATAATGCGCAAGTGAAAATACCCAAGCCTAATAAACATGTCAACTTTAAGCGATGACAAAAACAGGTCCCCGTTAGTCGGGTTTTTTGTTCGTTCAGAAATTACTGTTTACTTCCGATCATAACAATTTCCTTTTACAAATATTTGTAGTTGCATGATGTATAGATAATTTGAGATTGGTTGTGCTTTTCTAAATTATGTTTTTAGTCTAAACAATTAACCTCAGGATAAACATAATGAGGTAAATTTACATTGGTATTCAATTGTCATGGTAATTTAATTGACAATCGATTGAACTCAAAACCGTTGTTCCAGGCCACGGTCAGTGCAACCTGGTCATAAAGTCAGGCAATTCAATTTCATTTACGTGACCGCATTAATTCATGTTTCTGTATATGTACATATAAATACGTAGGTAAATTTTACGTGTTATTTTAGAGATATGTTATGTTCATTCCCGTTTAAAATTTATGTATCGCGAAACAGTGAAACTTGAAAGTTCACAAGTTAGTACAGTAAGTTTATCACTTCATTTTGTTGCTTTCATGCTTAATCTTATTTGTAAATTAAACTTTTACTGTCAAGACGCCAACAAACTTAAAGAATATTGTAATCCTCTAAATAGCAATAAAAATAACACACGGCTTATTTTCTTGATTCAATAAACCTCTTCCTTCCTTTCTACCAGTAACGGACCACATACAAGTAACGGAGACAATGTACAGACTTCATCATCATCTCACATTAGTCATTTATACTGGAATTTACTTCACAGTAGGTACTCAACCTAGTCGCATCTGGCGAAGTAACTCTTTTTTTAAATGATTGCAACCTCCTTCTGATGAAATTGAATTTCATGCGCATAACCAACCCATTAAAGAACGCCTTTTATACATAATATCTCACCTTACTGTTGATATTTGTTTGCAGTTGATTAGCCATGTAACAAAGGTCGGTGTCGACCTCCGAAACACTAATTAGCGTAGTTACATAAAAAGTAATTGTCAAGGCAAATAATAAAGAAAGGAATCGGATTTGTTCGAAAACTCGTTGTTCAACATACACGGTCTAAGTTGCTCGCTTCCTATATGTATAATATTTCGTTAGGTTAATGCACAATAACATATGTACACCATTAAGAGCGCGTATAAAGCCAGCAAAATTTAAGAATTCACCCGCGCTCCCCTGCCCGCTCCCCTCACATCGAAAACGATCGCGCGTGTACCTACGCGCTCGCTCGACGCGTATCTTCTGTAGTATACGTATAATAATCAGATGAAACAACTGTATTCAAACTATGACTGCGTTATACAATATTACGAAATGTTTTGTGTACACGAATAATACCTAAATAGTAAGTTAGTAGGAGGTGACTATACCAGTGATACTGAACACGAATCAATAAAAATCAATACCAAAAAATAATATTATATTTATTTCAAATATTCAATCATATCAAATATCAATCAATAAAAAATCATAATAAAAATCATATTCAATCGCGTCTTTCTTATCAATATTCCGTAATTGGTATAATAATTTCTTGTAATAAAGGGTATGGGGTCCAGCTGCAAAATTATTTGGACTAACGAGATCTCGGTCTCCTTCAATTATAAATCTTTCAGAAGCAGTACTGCTCGGACCGGGTTGGTCTCGGTCTCCTTCAATTATAAATCTTTCAGAAGCAGTACTGCTCAGACCGGGTTGGTCACTAGCTAGGGCCCACTACATATTTTCTCTTCAGGTTTTTTAAAGATTTGTCGCGTCATACAAGGGACCTTTGTTTGATAGATTTAGTGCTTTTGTCACCGACTTTGAATCGTTCCTATTATCAACTAACCTTAACATTATCAACGTGGGCTCGGCCGACATTTGTCACATCCAGGGCCCAAACTATAATTGATCTTACATTAGCAAGTGAGCACGCATCGCAACACATATCGAACTGGCATGTTTCGAACGAAGCATCGTGCTCAGACCATCGCTGGATCAAATTTAACTTTGAAATGAAACTTAAACTACCCGATCCCCGACGGAATCCCCGCACAATGGACCGGAAACGGTATGAACATCTTACTGCGGAGAAACTGCGAAGCATCAACCCAAGATACGCTACGGGGACTGTTAAGGACATTGACAGTCATGTTGTCAACCTTACACAGACACTGATCGATTGCTTTGAACAAACATGCCCACTTTCCACACCCAGAACTGGACCACAGAACAAACCACCAATGGTGGGGTCCGGAACTGGAAAGACTATAAAGTGAGAAAGTTGTTCAATAAAGCAAAAAACTCGTGATTAGACCAACATTGGGATGCCTACACGCAGGCCCGACAACAATATAAGGAGAGAATTCGAACCAGAAAAACTGAGTGCTGGAGAAACTTCTGTACTAACATAGAGAACAACAACCAGGGTAATAGAGTCAAAAACATACTGTGTAGTAGAGGCGAACACAATCTTGGCTCACTGAAGAAGCCTGATGGTGAGTATACCAAAACAGACTCGGAAGCCTCAGAGCTGTTATTAAAAACACACTTCCCTGGAAGTCGCATATCAGATGTGATGGAAAAATGGGAAGACAGATGGGAAAACCCACCAGATGATACAGACTGGGATACGGCCAAGTTGTCAACCATGACAAACTAAGATGGGCAATTAACAGCTTCCTACCATTCAAGGCGCCAGGACTAAATGGTGTCTTCCCAGGCCTACTGAGATGGTGTGATATGACACTACTGAACCATCTTGAAAAATTTATAGGGGCTGCCTGGCGCATCAGTACATCCCCTTGAAATGGAGAGAAGTTAAAGTAGTCTTCATCTCAAACCTGGTAAAGGTGACTACACACAACCCAAATCACACCGACCTATTAGTCTCACATCTTTCTTACTAAAGGTTCTCGGGAGGCTAATAGATAGGGAAATCAGGGAAACTGCGTTAGTCAGTCACCCTCTACACCTCAATCAACACGCATACTCGATGGGTAAATCAACAGAATCTGCCCTACATCGAGTTGTTTCATATATAGAAGATCTAAATCACAAAAGGTCAACACTGGCCACCTTTATCGATATCGAGGGAGCCTTTGACAAGACCAACTTCACCAGCATTAGCCAAGCTCTGTCTAGGCATGGTGTAGATTCCACAATCTCAGGGTGGATCGACAGCATGCTAAGATATAGAGCTATTCAATTCACTGTAAGCGAAGTGACTAGAGCAGTGGTGGCTAGAGGTTGCCCCCAGGGCGCTGTACTCTCCCCCCTTCTATGGAACATTATTGTGGATGAGCTCATCGCACAACTTAATGACCAAAGATTCCTCACAATAGGCTATGCAGACGATCTTACTATTCTCATCAGCGGTCCTTTTGAGAGCATTACATGCGATCAAATGAGACTTGCACTGAAGATCGTGGAACAATGGTGCGTAGCACACAACTTGACAGTGAACCCATCCAAAACAGAGATGATCATGTTCACAAACAAACGCAGCCTAGGAAATCTCAGACTTCCCAAGCTATTTGGAACACAACTTACTCTTACCAAAGATTTCAAATACCTAGGAGTAATACTGGACAGTAAACTCCTGTGGAATAAGCACCTCGATGAAAAACTGAATAAAGCCTGCATTATTTTCTGCCAATGCAAGTGGCTACTCGGCAAAAGCTGGGGACTATCACCCAAAATTACTTTATAGCTATACAGGGCAGTCATAAGACCATTAATCACTTACGGTGCTGTTGTCTGGTGGCAGAGAACAGAGCTAAGCACTGTCATAAACAAACTGCAGCAATTCCAGCGACTCCCATGCTCCGCGGTCACTGGCTGTATGCGCACAACGCCTACTGCCGCACTGGAGGTGGCTCTTGGTCTGCCACCCCTGGATCTATTCATACAGCAGGAGGCCGCCATGGCGATCATTAGACTCAAACACCTGGGTCTATGGCACAAAAGTGAGGGATCGCACTCCAAATTATGGGATCAATTGGTGGAATACGAACCACTGATAGCAGCTCCATGCGATAGAATCCCAAAACACCATATCTTCACAAGAAGATACTACATCCAGATACATGGAAATGACCGAGATCAATCCAGCATTAACGAAGTCCGAATTTACACGGACGGTTCCAAGACTAGGTCAGGAACTGGAGCTGGAGTTTTCTCGCAAGACCTAAATATAAACATATCACTAGCGTTAGGCCAACACATTTCCATATTTTAATGTGAATGTGTGGCAATAACTTACGCTGCACAACGGCCATGTCAAGGGGTATCAAGGACTACAACATCCGAATAATATCCGACAGCATGGCCGTCTTAAAGGCATTGGAGGGCAACACAATGACCTCTGGTATTGTCTTCGAATGCCAAGCACTGGAACAGCTCGCTATATTCAATGGGGTACTCCTCCAATGGATTAAAAGGCACAGTAACTCACACGGGAACGATGCCGCAGATGAGTTGGCAAGGAGGGGCTCGGCAACCCCAACCTCTGGCCCAACCCCACTCCTGCCTATATCGTTTAACCAAATACGATGCTGGGTCAGGCAACGGACCTGTGAAGCACACAACCGGAGGTGGAAAAACTCACCCGGCTGCAGACAGTCCAAACTGGTGCTGAATCAAGTCACACCATGACTCACCTGCAGACTGATCAGTCTTAGCAGACCGGAAATCAGAATGGTTGTCGGAACTATTACAGGACATCTAGCCCTGAACCGACAACTATTCATTATCAATGCGAAGGACAGTCCCCTGTGCAGGGAATGTCTGGAAGCTGAAGAAACGGCCGTCCACGTAGTCCTGGAATGCGAGGGAGTGGCCACACAACGGGCAAGTATCATCCATGATATAAAGTCGCTCCTAGAAGCCTGTGAACGCCCCAGGAGGCTTCTGCGCTTCTGGAAGGAGCTTGGCTGGCTCACCTAGTCAACCAATCCTCGACGCATAAAGGACCACTCTGAGTCTAAATGCGGAAACCGAAGCCCACAACCATCGACTTCGAAGCTTGACCTTTGTTTGATTGATGTGGTGTTTTTGTCACCGGCTTCTGAAGCTTGACCTTTGTTTGATTGATTTGGTATTTTTGTCACCGGCTTCTGAAGCTAAAGTTATTTTTCACTTTTTAGTGTTTTTCTTTTTGTTTTCGATTTGTGTTTATTTTGATGTCGGTTTTTTTTTTTGCAAAAAAGTTTTTTTTATTTTTCCATTTTAATTTGTAATATCCTATAAAAATATTTGACAAGCATATAAACATCCAAGCGATTGCAGCCATCACGACCGATTTAACGTCTATTTTTGAAGAGTTCCATTGTATATCTCCGAAGACCAGCATCAGATCTTCACCAAATTTAAATGGGACCACCTCAGGAGTATAATTTTTCAAATAAAAAAAGAACAATAAAAATAAATGGAGTAATCCCGTAACAAACACACACAAAAGAAACATAATAGTCGAATTGATAACCTCCTTCTTTTGGAAGTCGGTTAAAAATAGGTTTTAAATACCTAATGGACATACTTAAATAGCTTCGAAATCGACATAAATATATTTCATCGAACAAAGACAGACACCAACTAAAAGCTTGTGTTTATTTTGCATATACTATACCAAACTATACTGCCCGCCTTACTTATGAGTGATCATAGACTTATGGAGAATGTAATTATTATTATTTTAATAAACACTTGAGCGCAGTCCTCTCGTCTCAACGGAGCGGTAGCGACTGATGTCTGAAATAGAAATATGCTTGAAGCTCCCGCAACGTGCGACGGACGATGAATTCTTATAATAAAGGAATAAAAACGTAGTATGCGCCAAAACTGTTATATCCAAATATATCCAAAACTAAAAGGAATTACATAAAATGCCTAAACAAAGCCTTTACTCTTGTAAAAGTATAATTAATTATCAAATTTTTGTCGCAATAGGCATTACCATATCGAGTACAAAACGGAAAAATATTAGAATTAGAGGTTACTTCGTAATTTTTTTCTATCGAGGAAATGTTATTATTTCATGTTTTTGATCAATGTGAACCCTCGGAAATATAATGTAGTTATCCACACATTTTTATTTTAAGATTTGGTCCGGAATTTTTCATGTAAAATCAAAAATAAGATTGGTAATTTTGCTTTATACGCCCTCTTAAGTAAAGTTAAGGGCCAACGCACACATGCTTCTATCGGCGAGTACTAGCAATTTTGCGATAATAACGGTACGACATTATATTCAGGACTGGCTGCGATCGATCCCTGCGTCAATATATTACTATTTAGGACCGCATTAGTGATTGCTTATATTTGTTAATTTTAATCTAAGTCGACCAATTTAGAGATTAATTCAATAGTTTTAGAGGATTGGTAGGGAATCGCCATAATTGGAGACTGTATGAGTGCTTTATTGTGTTCTATTTCTAACGATTTATTAGTATACTTATGGGTAGTGATCAAATGTTAGGCACTTAGTTTTCCGTAAACTTCCGAAAATTCTTTAACACAAGCAACGGTAGCTTATGATAAATAGTCTCGTGTGCGCCGGCACCAAGACAACCGACCGGAAATGAATATGAGACGTAAAATGCTTTAATTATACATAAGAAGACTAACTTTGCCCTCGGCTCTGTGCGATATTATTTGTGTCATTATTTTTAACTAACTTTGTACCTGCGAATTCGTTCGCGTGGAATTTGAAAAGCGCTACCTTAGTGGGTTTGATTCCCGGACCGGGCAAAATTTTAAATAGTTTAAAACCTTATTCTATTTCTCCAATATACGAAGGTTGACTGGTAGAGCCCCAATCAATATTAAACTACTTTGAACATAATGTTACATGGCTTTTAAAATACAAATATAAATATTGTTATGAATGAAACAACAGCAACCGAGATGTTTGACTAGATAATAATACTATAGTTAGTATAAGGGATGGTCATAAATAAAATTATTGGTGAAACTGTTATATTTTTCTGATTGTTTTATGGTTTTGGGTAACTTATTGTATATTTTTAAGTACATTACAAATTTGAGTCGGGCAGCTGGTGGGTTAAGTCTATCTTTGTGTCTAAATGCCATTTTGGTTTGTATGTCTCACTATTGCTATAGAACTATAGGTGTTGTCAAACAAATCTCAAAATCAAAAATGTCAAGACAAGGCAAAAATTTTAAGCTCGATAAAATGGAGCTTTTAATACAACATTATACCAGTAGGTCTGTTCGTTTATATCACGTAGTAACCATAGGTTAACTGGTTATATTTTCATGTTCAAATTCTAGATAAGCTGTGAAGCGTGGGCGATTTTTTTTTATCGTATGTAGTATTAAAACAGTTTAAAAAATAATTTGTGACCCCCTCTGGCGGCCATGACTTACAAATTAAATATTATTACACATAAAAATTGTAAGAATAATTATTTATAAAAAGGAATCGTATATCTTTAAAGTTTGACAGGTGAACGTGGCTAAGTATTCTGACATTCTGTGTAAATGTTCTGAATTGAGCAATTACTCGGTCATAAACTTTAAATAAAAAAATAACATTATTTACGCGTTTCAGTACACTTTTATCGTAGCGCGCCCACACCAAGTTAAAAATTATGATTAAAAGTTTGTTTATCAGTGTCTAGATTACCTAATAAAAGGCTTTTACTTGTGATATTTTTTGTTTGAGGAATATAAATTGTCATAATACTGTGTAATAGTGAGCATTACAGGTGACCTAGAGATCCTGTAAGGACTGTGTATTTTTAAGTAACTTTCGGCACAAGAGGTTTAGACGTTAGGCATTTTTATAATACGTAACGTTTCGTGGTTCAGTGCGTGTTCAACACTCTGATATCGGCTTTATGTGAACTTATTTGCTTGTGCTAATACCGTAGTTTCGTAATAAGAAGGTTTTCTTGATGATAATCTTCTCTTTATGTTGTCAGTAAATTATTGGTATAAGAGCACTATCTATTCAATGAAAATCTACTCGAGATTATAAATTTCTAGTAAGATCTGATGTTCCATTTTTATCATTTGTAGGTTAAGTGGTCATTTTTTGCTCAATAAACATAGGACATCATATAGTCAGTCCGATAAGTATCGATATGTGTATTTTATTTTATTGAGAATAACAATGTCATAAATTCTTGCGAAGGTGGGTTTTCCTATTACGCTTTCACTGTCACCGGGGTTTGCGTCGGGGCGGTGTGTCGGAATCAAACAGACTAGCACTTTGCATTGGCAATCTATCAACAATAACATAAGACTTAAGATGCCAAGTTATCTAACTTTATTTACAAACGGATTTTATCATCAATGACGTTTTATAAAATCTAATGGAACAAGTAGTAAAAAATGACCACTTCAGTTCTGGTGATTTCACATGCAGCAAAAAAAAATGCTTTAACATCAACTAGTGAAGAAGTCCTGAACTACTTATTGATTACTGATACTGCATCGCGGAACGAAAGCAGCAATTACAGAGGTTAGAAGGGGCGGCAAAAATTTATTAGCCTACTGGCGGCAAATTTGTAAATTCGCCACTACACTTATGACTTGATTTTGAAACAAAACAAATATTGTGTGATGAGCATGAACACGTGTTCTGTCTTGGACACTAAAAAGTGACACTAAAATGACGGACGTCAAAATCCGGGCTTTTAATACGACTTGTATACGTCTTCGGAGCAACTCACACAACAACAACACACGTGTTCGGACAACAACAAATGCATGTGTGTAAAACATAAAAGAATCCATAACTAGTATACGAGTACTTTAGTTCTTGAAGTAATGTCAATTCCGATTTAACATTTAATAATTGGTTCATATTGTCATAGTTAACTTAAAGCCTCGAATTCATGTTAACCAAGCGTAGGTCAATGCAAGGCTTAGCTGAATTGATACAAGGCTAGTGCTACCGGCTGATAATTCCAGAGATTTTTGTACTCAATTATAAAAATAACTCTTCTGCTTTAAAGATTAGATGTATAAATAATAAGAATATCGATTTCTGACTACTTTTTTAATTTAATGTTTTGACACATTTTACTCTTTCACGTTTCGTTTGTTGCATCCGTGACGTCATTTTATACCTTGAGTCACTTTTTTCAGGCAGAAGGTATCTGTAATCAAGTACAGAGTAAAGTATTTACAGTGTAGTGAATGAACCATTGTGGGCATTAGACCGTAATTGATCAGTTCTTGATTATCTTTAATTAACGTTCCGCCGTTCACTTAAACGGTTGGTTAATATTATTGTATTTGTACGGTACCTAGGTAATTTATAGCCTTGAGGTGCTTACCCAGCTTGTTATTTAAACAGCACAGTAATAAAGTAATCTATGTACCTACTTAATCTCATCTTAATCATTCAGAGAGCATTTTTAGAGAATTTACTATACGCACAATTAATCTATTCTTTTTCCGTGATACCATCACGTCTAAATTTAACTTTAAACTTTAATGTCATTCTGCAATATTATTTTTTTGTAATTTACCCGCCTACATGCAAAAAAGTTGTTACACATTTTTCGGTCCCGCTCCCATCCACTCAGAGCGTGTACAGCGCGATAAGAAATCGTTCTAATAAAATCTAGAAAAGATGTACTTAACTGCTTTCAACTGTTTACAATTGAAAATTGGAGCAAATGACTGGAAGGAAATAATAATACTCCTACTCTCGTACTCGTAACTTTATACGGAATCAAATACACGGCCGTCTGATCCCTAACTAGGCACAGCCTGTCCTATGGTAACAAGACTGCTGATAAACATACTTAAATATTTCTAAATACATCCATAATATTAGATATAAATTGCACCCAAGACACAGAACGCATGTTCATGCTCATTACACAATATTTGTCCAGGATGCAACTCAGTTCAATATCAAGTCATAAATGTATCTTTCACATTTAAGTACTTATAAATGTATATTGTCTTCAAAAACAGGTTGTCAAGCAACGGTAGCAAACCTAGAACGTTCGATCGAAAAAAATTCGTAATAAAGCTTTCAAGTGGCATTATTCGGACGAATTTAATAACAATAGTTTTTTTAGGCATAATTAAAATGTTAAACTTAAGAAAGTTTATTTTGATAATTGTTTTAGTGTTTTTTGAATAAAGTCTATTTTAAGCAATATCTTTAAACAAAAGAATTTGTATGTAAATTTTAGTCAATATTCAATGTCGGCTAAATTAAATTAATGTAAATTTAGTTTCAAATATCGAATAAAATTATTCATTCAAAATTGTGAAAGTACTCGGATTAGATCAAATTAATTTTATTAAATCTGTCTTTGAAATATCAAAATAATTATGAGATAAATCTATTAATAATGAATGTTTTTTTTTTGTGAAAAAGGTTAAATAAGTGTCAAGTTTAGAATTTTAGTTATTATTAACCTAACATAATAGTATATATTTACCTTGAAATAATTTAATTTTTCTAAGCCATCTATGACTGTATAGTCATAGATAGCTTAGAAAAATTAAATTGTTTCGCACTAGAGTATGGTAGTGCGACACAGTGCATAAAGGGCCTTATTTAGTGAATGACTGTGAACATTAGTATTTAAGAAGGCTACGCGCTGATTATCGAGCCAAACCTTAGGTCCAGAGGCTCGCGGCCGGCCGCAGCGGCCATTTACGGTACAATAACAAATGCAATATTAGCTTTATTTCTTCAACTATAATTGACGTGTAAAGTGAAAGAAGATAAAGGAAAAATGCCTGCCGATTCAGATCTAATTGTTCCTAACGGGGATGACCGACATGAGAGCAGAAACAATTTCAAAAGTTTGGCTGAAAGGTCGAACCATGAAGATTTTATAAGGCGAGCAGTGGACCTGTTGGTTGAGAGAGTGGTCTTTGGAAGATCTTTAAGAACATCCAAAGTAGTGGAATGGTCTGCACCTCAGGACATCGCAACAGCAATAGATTTGCGGCCGAGGGACAGTCCAGCCACACACGATGAGCTCTTAGGACTTATGGCTGATGTGAGTACACTTTTTCGAAATGAATATATGAATGATGAAATTTGATTGCTGTGTTTATATTTACGATTCTAAACGTTAAAAAAATCACCTAGGTATGATTGTGACATTACTTTTTAGAATACAAAAGTTGTTTAGGAGGAGTCAGGCTTTGCACAAATAATATTCCGCTCTAAGACTTAAAGGTGTTTCACTGTATAATTTACTTGCATGTTAAAACGTCTAATTTTATTTCTAAAAGTATAGTAAGATATAATAAAATGTTGCATTCAAATTGCAGCTAGTACTTGAACATAAACATGCTCATTCCTTCATTTTCATCATCGTTATCAATAGTCTCTGTTAGTCCATTGCTGGACAAAGGCGTCTTATTAAAAAGGAGGTTTTGGCCTACTATACCACGCTGGCCAGACGGGTTGGTATAGGGGTTGTTTCAAGTTTTCCTTCTCTTTGCAGTGCTGTTGGCCTGCGTAGTTTGCTCCCTTAGTCAGTTCTTACGACACCCACGGAATGAACGAGGGTGGTGATACTCCTTATTATTAATCCGTCACTTCACGGATAGTTACTTTTTACAAAATATTAGTTTAAGCAGAGTCATCACTATTTATAATACGATTACTTCTGTATAATCACTCTACCTGTTTAGGCACATAGGCTTTGTCTACTTATGGAAATCAATAAATCTATATTGTAGTAATTTAGATATTATAATAAAATATTTTGGTGAATGACTAAAAGTGATTTATGATTGTCATTATTATGGTAGTATTACTGAACTCGTAATTCCCAAAATAATTCCTTTAGATAATTGGGTAAAGGTTATGTGATTAATATTTCGGTAAAATAAAAAACAAATCACTTTTTCAAAGAGATCACAAGGCAACTTAAAATGCTTCTTATAATTGACGCAATGAGTGGTTAACGCATTAAGCTACACAAAATGTTATAATTAATTACACATAGTTTTTTTTTTCTTTTAAAAAGACAACTCCCGCATTAGGAATATATCCTGTGTCGCGGGGGACTTTACAAACATACATGAAATGGACACAAAGAACACCCAGACTCAAGACAACAATTTCTGGATCACACAAAGCGTCGTCCCATGTGGGGTTTGAACCCACAACACTCGGCGAAGTAGGAAGCGGCGTGGCGACCGCTTTAACCACTACGCCATCCGTGCAGTCTTTGATTTTATTCAGATTATTAATTGATGTAGCTGATTTTATATATTTTTGTCGTGCTTATGGTAGTGTGTCGCTATCGCGTCAGACTTTATAGCCGTGCTTAAAATATTTAAGCACACATTTATTTACTCACTCGAATCACATTTGAAAGTATCAATTAAGTATTAAATATTTTAAATATTTATAATAAACATTTTTAAATAATTTAAACTACAAATCCGTATTCGAAGTTAAATGTTGTAAAGCTTTCTTGACACATATACCTATTTAAGATCACTAAAAATTTAATCAAAAACTTTAAATACTTATTCATTTTTTAATAAATTGTTCTTATGATAGTTTTAAATAAAAATATTTTTCATACATACAATTGCCATAATGTTGTTTTTTAGTTCGTTCGGGGGCAAACAGGCACACGTATTATATTATTTCTTGAGCAAATGTATCTTAGATATATTCCCACTTATAAACAAATGTCACATGAACACGATCCAAAAACGCAACGCTAACAACCATTAAATCACAGTTTAATTACGTTAGAAGTATAATTTCAGAAAATTGTTGTAGACTATGTTAATAACCATTTTTTATTGAATGTTTATTGAAGCTTAAAGAGGACATTCTAATTTGCTCGCTGCAGTTGACACTTTGATAGACTTTTTGATTGAATGCATAATTAACAATATCAAGGACTAAACACCACTTAGTTCATTTTCCTCAACGCTTGTCATTTGGGTTTTGCAGGTGGCTCGTTACTCCGTCAACACAGCGCATCCTTATTTTGTGAACCAGCTCTTTTCTTCTGTGGATCCTTACGGTTTAGTTGGCCAATGGTTGACTGATGCTCTAAATCCTAGCGTCTATACATTTGAAGTGGCCCCAGTCTTCACTCTTATGGAAGAAGAAGTTTTACGAGAAATGAGGAGTATAGTGGGGTGGGCAGATGGCGAAGGAGATGGTATCTTTAGTCCTGGAGGTTCAATAGCCAACGGTTATGCTATCAGCTGTGCTCGGCATTATTTCTATCCAGAAACCAAGGTCAGTTTTTCTTTTATAGTAGCTACAAATCGGTTCGGTTTAATAAATGTAGTTGACTATTAAAAGCAGGAAGTGATTCTAAAGTACTTATATATTAATTGTTTTCAATTTCGCTTGCATTATAATATACTTTTAAAATAATATCATTGCCACTTCTAGTTTTTCATGGTCAACACTTTGGCTTACATCCACAATTAAAATACTTGTATACTTTCACACGATTTTACGTAACTCGTTACAACCTTAGATTTTTGACATCTGATCTGATGATCTAAGTAGAGTCCGTTCTGGTACCTAGAAATCATGAAGCATCAAAAGTGTAGACTAATTTATAAAAATTAATATATTCTTAAAATACTCTAACTTCAGTAAAAGCTCTTTGCATAGCATCATCATCATTTTGTATCTTTGTCTCTGTTCATGAGTTTATTCAGGAAGTTTAAATGTACAAATGGCTTCCAATAAATTTACTTCAAGCATAACCACAAGAAAGTCTGATTCTAAAACGCATAAAAATAAATAAAGGTAAAGTAAACAAACATTTACGTAACATACAAAATAACGCTACAGAAGGTAATATATTCTTAAAACTCTATTGAGTACAAATTAGCTACAATAGCTTTGAAGTTACAGTTTTGGTATTACCTGGTTATTAGATAAATTACTTCATCTCTTTTGTGCAGTCACTACACTTCACTACATAGATTGGCAGTTTTGCAGGAAGTGTACCATTCGGTAGTTACCTTAACCCCAATTCACTCGATTATTATTATAGCGTGCCGTGGTTTATGTAGACCTTGGTGCTTTATTTCATAGAAAAAAATCTTTAAATGCGTTGGATGTTAGTTTATAGCATACTGTGGTTATATGTATATATAAAGCCTATGTCCAGCAGTGGACAGATGAAATGATGATGACCAAGACTGTTATTATTGCCTTACCATACCTAGCACCTTGTAAAAGTATGAAGGAGAATAATATGGAAAATCAATTAAAAAAGCAATTTAAATTTTACACGAAGCAGGTTAATTAAAATGGGTAATTAAAAAAAAACATTTTTCCTTTTTAATATAAAGTAAAAGTTGAAATTAAGATAGTACAAGATATTTAAAACAATCAATATATATAGGATTATGTGTATAATCTGAAACTTGGATGTGACTGATTGTCCAATGTTTGAAATTCTCAACAACGACCTTGACCTAAAAACTAAAAAAAAAAGGATTTGTTAAAATGTTACTTGGTTTTTTGCCACAGTTTTAAAACTGAAAATAAAAAAAGATTCAAGTTTTCCAAAAATAAAATAAATAAGATAATTACCCGGGTCTCGTGACATTACTTCCGAAAACCAGGACAGGCGATTAGCAAAGTTCGGCCTGATATTCGACTATCTAGTTTGAAAGGTGCCCGGATATCAAGTATCTGGCTCAATAGTTATACGTTTCATCTCGGTCTCATCTCAAGTCTCAACTCGGCAAAATATTAATAATTCATAAATCATGTATGGGTGTACATTAAATGTAATATGTATGTATTTAGGAATAGACAGAAAAAAAAAGACATAGAAGCTTCAATAGCCAACAAAAAGGTACATTTTTGGCTTAACACCAGTCTGGTAATACCATTGCGGATCTCGTAGCATATTCGCCAACAGCGCCCCTGGTGTCAATAATAGTCAATTAAAATAATATTATTAGATAACAGACTACTCAATATTAACGTATATTTTAGGTGTTAAGGTCTTATTAGATATAGATCAAATGATGAATTTTATGATGTATAAATTATTCTTGACAAACATTTTGATGCTCTGCCTGCCCCAATTTTATTATCCACATAGCATACCCCAGTGCAACACCAAAAAGTTTTGTTTGCTATGTTTAAGCAAATGTATTTGAAAAAAATCTTTAAACTTGCAGTAAAAAATTAGGTGGGAAATAGTTCTTAAAGTAGAGGTAACAGACTGATCGCTGTTTTGTATGGACCTAACAGTCTACTAAGCAGTTCACGTCTTGTGTATCAGATGGCGTTGAGAACAAAACCAAAAAAAAATTGAGAATATTGCTTTAAAGACAAAACTCGTTCATTTTCGAATTACGCATATTTATTTATTGTCGAGGTTACAATAATTGCAAGTAATTTTAGGCTATTCAATATAATTTAGTTAGAGAAATAGGTTTATTTTAAGAGTAAATAACCCCATGAACTATCTCTGTCTCTGATATCCTTCTTTAACTTCTGAACCAACTAATGCGATCTCACTGATTCCTTCTGGTAAGTGTTGTTTCCCACTAGGTATCTATTTTTTAATGAGTCACTATAATGTGAATTATGTGTGAATTAGGAATTAGGACACAACTTATTTTATTTATAACATTAAAAATATTATGTTTTAGAGATAGCAAACAAAGCTAAATTGAACACAGATTATCCTGTTAGTTATTAATCTGAATGATGTAGTTCATCGCTTCTAAACCAGATGGCATGACTCGTGCTGTAAAAAATGAAACTCCTTTTCAGATCTACCTGAATGCCTCTCTCTTCTAGAATTTTTTGTGTATATGTATATTTAATATGTATAATAATATGTATAATAATATGTATGTATAAATGTATATGTGTATATAAATACTTATGTATTATGTGTATTAGTATCATTATTAATGTATCTTTTTTATTACAATTTATTCTAATGTAATTTATTTAAGTACCCTGCGTATATGATATTCTATTTATGCTAAATTTTTCATAAAATCACATTTTTTAATTTACTTTACTTTCAGCACACTTTCATTTTTTTTAATATGCGCTATAAGTAGAATCTTAAACTGATTTATCCGTTATATATTCTTAGGGCTCTTACTATAAAATATGAGTAATACTAAATTAATTAGTGTTGTGGCACATTATCAGTAGGTTTATTCTACTGTAATTATATATTATTGCCTAATCAGATCGGATGATTATAATGCACTACGTTACGTTCTAATTAATTCTAATGCTGTTTCGACCAGTGTGTCGATTCGTTCGCATTATCATAGTAATAGTGTAATGTAAATAATATACGAGTATAACATAGCAACATAATATTATTAGAATAAATTAAATTTAAAAAAGTAAACAAAAACTGCTTTAACATAAAAGTCTTGCTTTTAAATGCTTTGTGGAATTATTTATTTTATTGGGTTTGATAGAATACTGTATTCACATAATGTATATACTATACAAATGTATATACTATATATAAATATACACTATATTTATAATGACAGATAAATAATTAACCTCCTCACTATACGGGCCGTGTCAAGGAGAACTGCCTTCGTCGTACGTGAGTTAGTATGTTGGTGGAGGCTCTTGCCAAACAATCAATCAATACGACTATCTGAACAATGATCGCCGAATCCACATTCCACATATCGATAATCTCGTGAGATAAATCCAAATATTTTATGCGTTTTTCTTTTTCAACGTTCACGTTCTCGTCATGAAGAACGGCGATATCAACAATCATTGCGCGGCGCTCTAATCGATCTATCACCACAATATCAGCTTATTGGCAACAATACACACAGGACAGGACGGACAGGACGTCTGTGCTAATAGATTCATCCCAATACAACGTGGCACGACCATTCTCGAGAACTGGGTCGGGCACATACCTGTAGTAGGGCACCTCTAGATTTACAAGTTGGTATTTAAGGGCAAGCTGTTGGTGTACGATCCTGGCTACTTAGTTGTGCCTGTGCAAATATTCACCGTTAGCGAGACGAGAACAATCAGAAATAATATGCCTGATTGATTCCCCAGGACGGTGGCATGCCCGACAGGTGTCAACCGTACCATCTTTCAGGATATATTTCCGATAGTTATTCGTCATGATAACTTCGTCTATAATCGCACAAACAAAACCTTCAGTTTCTCCGAAGAGATCACCATACCGTAGCCAAGTCGTAGATGCTTTTAAGTCTATATCGGAGTCGTTTAGGGCCCGATAAAACCGACCATGGAGCTCTTTGCCCGTCCATACTTCCCTGCGATCATCAGTACTAAGTACTACAGGTTTGCGTCAATTCTTTTTAGCCAGAGCGAGCGGGGTGAATCCGGTATCCACTTTGCCATGCACTCCCACATCATTATGTAGAAAATATTTTTTGAGATTGCATATTTTGCGATGTGTAGCATCTTGATATTTAATATTCCGCGACCCCCAAGCTTTCCCGTTATATACAATCTTATAACCGATGAATGTGGGTGGTGCATTGGGAATGCAGTCAGCAGTGTATGGACACTCCTGTCAAGGGCATCTAATTCGGTCTGAGTCCATCTAAGTATACCACAGGAATACATCAGAACCGGCATGACCCAACCATTGCAGGCTCGCACCTTGTTGCCCTCTGATAAAAGACTTTTAAGTACTTTTTTAGGCGGGCAAAAAAGCGTTCCTGCAACAATTATTATTATTATAATCCTTCACTTGGTGTTACGAACAATTTCTTCTTACAATAAAGTTAAGTATATACTTAGAAAGCTTTTTGATTTCAGAGCAAAGGTGTTTACGCTGTACCAAAATTAGTACTCTTCACGTCAGAACTTGCTCACTACTCCACCAAGAAAATGGCCACCTTTATGGGCTTAGGTGGCGACAACTGTGTTTTAGTTAAGACGGATCAGTATGGTAAAATTATACCGGACGATTTAGAGGCAAAGATTTCTAAGGCTATTGAAGATGGAGCCACCCCCTTTTTGGTCACCGCAACTGCTGGTACTACCGTGTATGGAGCATTTGACCCCTTGGTGCCGATATCCTCAATTTGCAAAAAATATAATCTGTGGTTACACGTTGATGCGGCTTGGGGTGGTGGTGCTCTTATGTCGAAAAAACACAGACATCTCTTAAACGGAATTGAATTGTAAGTATATACTAAATATGACATAATTTGTAAATTAGAATTTTAATGATTGACAACAGCTTTTACTTACAAAACACTTTCGTATTTTTTTACGGGCTGATTTTGAGTGATAGTAATCACCTAAATTATCCTGCAAAATTTCGAGAATTCAATTTTGATTATTGTTTTATTTGAATTATTAACACGTTTAGTTTTATTTTAAGCACGCAAATTAAAACTCAATTCAACTTTTGGATAATATATTAATTCAAATCAGAAAGAGAAATAGAAGAGAATCCTTTCTTAAAAGGAAACAGTGTTGTTTTTTGCCTTAACCATGATGATAATATTTCATTAAATAAAATGCCTTATTATTTTAAAATCGGAGATTTGTTCAAATCTTCAATTATTTTTATTAATTTGATAAAAATGGGACAAAACGTTAATATCTGAAACAATTTACAGAGCTGACTCAGTGACGTGGAACCCTCACAAGCTCTTGGCGGCGCCACAACAATGCTCTACCTTTCTAATTAGACACAAGAACGTCCTCAAAGAGTGTCACTCGAGCAACGCCAAGTATCTTTTTCAGAAGGACAAATTCTACGACACTTCTTACGATACCGGCGACAAACATATACAGTGTGGGCGACGAGCTGACGTGTTGAAATTCTGGTTTATGTGGAAGGCTAAAGGCAGTGAAGGCTTCGAGAAACATATCGATACACTTTTCGACAATGCAACCTATTTCACCGAGCATATAAGACAAAGGGAAGGTTTTCGGCTAGTTTTGGATAAACCAGAATGTACTAATGTCATGTTTTGGTATGTACCACGATGCTTGCGTGGATGTGAAAACGATTCCGATTATAAAGAGAGGCTACACAAGGTCGCGCCGAAATTAAAGGAGCGCATGATCAAGGAAGGAAGCATGATGGTGACCTATCAGCCACAGGGCGACCTCGTCAACTTCTTCCGTATCGTGTTCCAAAACTCCGCTTTGGACCACAAAGATATGGTATACTTTGCTAACGAGTTTGACAGACTCGGTAAAGATATTGTAGTATAAGTTTTATCTGCATGGTAAAATTTTATAATACGTAAAGCGGTACAAAATAAATATACAATAGTTGACCTGTGATTACATTTATCGAATTATGTTATTCTTATTTTTCAAGTTATTATGTAGAAAAAGTAAGTGACTATTTTATGATTAATATAAGCGGAGTGTAAATAAATTATCTGCGAAGAGTTATATAATGTTTTTCAATTGCCCTTTCGTAAATATAAAGTGGTCCTAAGTACACATTGTTTTTTGATTGGAAACAATTTATTTTTGTAAATTCACGGCCACATGACTAATGGTCAAGTCTATTTTTCGTTTTCCAAGTATAAACACAGAACCGTGGCCCCAGGCTATCTTATAAATATTTATTATTTAGGGCATAGGTTAACGGTAATTTAATCTCACACTTAAGACCTTTATAAGCACTATGTTTTTAACGAACATTTAAATTTGTATCTTTGTTAATTTTTTTTATAATATAAATTTAGAATTGCAAATGTCAGGTATTTCTTAAGAATCGAGTTTCTTTTCTTAAGATATCGAAGAAGCTCTTGAGATCGAATAAGGACATAAACGTAAAAAGGTAACTTTAGAGCTCAATAGGCTATCGAACCAAAATAATTAATTAAAAAATACTGTAGTAAATCTAGTGACCGGTAGTACATGACCGGTGACTAGAGTGTCCTGCGATCAGGTGCTAGGACCCCTGTCCACGTGGTCTCTCTAATCCAAGAACGAAAATACGAGAACGCGCATCCAGCCGCTTCGAGCTACTGCAGTCTGTCAGCCTCCTCTCCTGATCTGAAACTCCTGGTACTCTTTAACTTATTTCCCTCGTCTTATACATTTTTCTTTGTTTGCTGTGTATATGATTACATTCTTAAAGTGCTTTAATAATCATTTTGTACTTTAATGCTCATTTGTGCTTTAATAATCATTTTGGGCTTTGAATGGTTTGAAAGTTTATTATTGCGCCGACCCAAAAAGAAAATTGGGAAATGGTTTGGGTATCTTGACGATGCGGAGTTTGTTCTTCAATTTGTAAATGTAAATAGAAATAAATATTTATATCTTTATCTAAAATTTTAATACTTTTTGTATTGCAATGGGTAATGTCATGTAACATGTACGAGTACATGCTGATGACATGACACTGTAAAGTACCGCGGTAGTATTGTCTTATTTTACAAAATACTTAGAAAACAATCTTCCAAAAACATATTTCATTGTCTTAAACAGAATCTATAATATCTCAGACTAAGTAAAAGATGGCACATCATCATTTAAGATACAATCCAATGGAGTAATTCTTTAAACATAGACAGATGGTTCCCTAGACAAACCGAGGTGGTGGCTAATTACCCACCAGTGTATTAAAGCTCCCATTTGCACAGATCATTTGTCAACATTTCCGATAGGCGACTAAATGAATCCAACCAAATAAACATCCCATAGGCTTCGTATTTCTGGATATGGATCTAAATATTTGCCCTATCTAACACCTAATTGATAAATATTTTCATTTGATCGTTCATTCAATTGAGACAACATATATAAAATTATGTTAAAACAGAATTGCCGAATGTACTCGTATATTTAGAACAACTACGAAAATCTCTAGAAGGCTATTATTCCATTCACAAGTAGGAAGATAAGAAACGCTTTCAACCGTCAAGTACAATGTCACGGTGAGGGCCTTAACCCATTCATAAGGTTCCTTTAAAGAAATAACTTTGCACATCTCACACACGGCCGTTCGATCCTAAACTAAGCAGAGCCTGTACTATGGTAACGAGACTGCTAATAAACATACTTATATGTTTCTAAATACGTGCACATTATGGATAAAATACACCCAGAGGTAGAACAAATGGTCGTGCTCATGACATAGTAATTTGTCCTGGGTAGCAGTCTCTGGTTTAGTAGTCAGGACCACTAACCATCAGACCAACAGGTCAGTCAATAATATTTTTGTCAATGAAACACTTTTTGTTTAATTTAAATATTCTTCAATACGGTAACGTGATGAAAAACAAAAATAAGGGAAACCAATCACAAATAACTTCCACACCGTGATGCAGACTGACTACAAAAGTGAAAAGAGTCGTGGAAAAATATAACTTTTGTGTTTTAATTTTCCACTGAATTCGTAAATTGTGCAATTTTCCATTCAATTACGTAAATATATGATTTTCATACCTTTAAGGCTTGAAAATTAAACTATTGCCTATATTTTATTAGATTTATCTTTCAAAATATCCTTACTATATATATATCCTTATAAATGGGAAAGTAACTCTGTTTGTCAGTCTGTTACGCTTTCAAGACGTGAAGACGTTTCAAGACTTGAAATTTGGAATGGAGATAATTTGATACTTGAAGAAGAACATAGGCTTTTTACTGCGATTACCCATATACGCGCAGGTGCAGCCGCGAGGTAAAGCTTGTTACATATAAGTAATGATAGTGGTGACGGAATAAGAATACGGAGTGTCACCACCCCTGTTCATCCCGTGGGTGTCGTAAGAGTCCAATAAGGGAGCAAACTACGGAGGACTACGGCACTGTAAAGAGCAACCCTTTTTTTTTTTTTTTTTTTTACGTGTGGAAACCCCCTCGGGCCGTCTAAAACCGTGGTGTGTTGGAATCGGACCGACTAAAACCACACGGTGTGCCACTCTGCGCCTGTAATAGGAGGGATCCGGGAACTGCTGTTATTACGACCTCCGGACCCCTCCTAGCGCCTGCCCGCACCACCTTCGGGTACATTCTCTATTTAGGCGACGTCCGGCACACGCGGACGTCGCCTCCTCGCGGCTGGCCGTTATGGCAGGTGGAGGGGAAAACACGTCCCGTCCACCCGCGGCCACACTCAGGGCGGCATGAGGCGGTGATAAGCGCGCCTCCGCCGCCTAGTTCGCCGGCGACGGATTGGGTCCGAGTGGAGGCTGTCCTCCCGGGCCGACTCCGCCGCTTCCTTCTGCGAGATGACGTCTTCGCAGAAGGATGCGACCGCGGTAAAACATCTGTCGCTACCGGCCATGGAGCGTATGACGGCCGGTAGCGAGAGATCCTCCCCGATGACTGCAATGAGGACTCGGCGCTGCGGCGCCCAAGCCGGGCAAATTGCCGAGTCCTCATTGCAATTGCAGTGGTGACAGGCGGGACTCAATTCCCTCCTACCGACCGAGTGCAGGTACTTCCCGACCTGCGTCAGCCGGAAGGAAAGGGTCCCGTGCTGCCGCCCTGCCCACTCGACGATGACCGGCTGGAGTTGAAGTTGGAGTTGGAGTTGGTTGGAACAACCCCTATACCAACCCGTCTAGCCAGCGTGGTATAGTAGGCCCAAACCTCCTTTCTAAGGAGAGGCCTATGTCCAGCGGTGGAATATTAAAAGCTGATGATGATGATGATGAATGATAGTACAGTAAATTAACTGTTATTATTGTCTCCTGAGAGTAACAATTACATTTCACTTTAAAATATTTATTCCAGCAACACAAATAAAATATTAAAATTAATATTACTTATAATTAGTTTTAATAAGTATGCCTAGTAAGAATCAGATCATTATTTTATCTCATCTTCATCCAAAACCTCTTCCAATGGAATTTCTTCACAATTTAGCTGTAACATAAATTTAAAAAAATTAATGGCGTTGTCACACCAATTAACTAAATGCAAATTTTTATCAAGAAAATATAAGGTTACTAAATATTAAACAGTGTGAACCCAATTAAGAAAAAGGTCAACCTATCAGGCGGGTATTATTAAAAGTAATCAAGGTTTTTCATATTATTATTATAATAGCAGTAATCCGACAGGTAGGAGGTATGAGCCTCTCACTGTGAAAAAAAAAGAGAAGTGCATATGAATGCAATATTTTACCAGTATTTCATCATTAGGTACTCTTGAGAGCAGATCGAGAATTTCATTATTCGGTATTCTGTTAGGTCGAAGTATTTTTCTAGTGAACTTGTGAATACCTGCAAAAATGAATATTTTTATAATAGACTAGCAATAAGAGGTAGCAATATCGTAGTAGGTAGGTTCAAAGATTTAATTTTATAATTTTTCTATAATTTTTTCATGACAGGACAAGTTGAATTTGACCATGTCTTTACTAAAGTGCTGCTGCATAAATTAAGAATAAATGTGTGAAATTTTAAGCAATTTCAGAACACAAAAAATGAAAGAAGTGTTTGTATATTGTATAAGGACTGCCTTCCACTTAATGGAAAGTAGTAACCATGGAACTACTGTGTCTAGGAACGCCTAGGCACAGTAGTTCTTATTAACATTAGTAGTAGTGTGGTGTCATCGAATTTTTATCGACACGGCAATCTTTACGGTAATAAGTTCACCCAAAACAAAAGGTAGAATACACGGGAATGGTAAGGTTTTACCTTTGTGAATAATACACAATCTATATAAGAATATAGATTGTGTATAATTAAAGGTTAGAACCTGGTTAAAGAAACAAGATAAACCGAATGGAAATAAAAACTCGATCAGTGTATAGTAGATTATGACTATCTATATATATGTCCATGTATAACTATGATATATCAGGGACTTTACAATAGAAAAAGAATTGTGAACTTACCCCAAATCATAAATATGTATTTAGTAGGTATCATGAACATAACGAAAGCGATAGCCGTGATTAGAAATATGGCGGTGCAGCTTAGAAATGGCACCGTAAAGTTGAACAAGCTGCGAACAAAACAAAACTTTATGAAAGGAGGCCTTCTTCTCTATTCAGCCATCTATTGAAAAATTAATTCATAAAATGTCCGTTACTACAAAGCTTTGCGAAGGCAGTCCGTTGTAGGAATATTCTAAAAATATTATTAATTACAATTTAATTATATTTTCTTAATTTCGTTTCTCATTGTTATCTATTCAGTCATTAGACTGCTGAAAATGTTAACATATAAACAGGTCTATCATAAAATTTCTAAGGATGCTAGATTCTGCAAAATCACTCATCAGTCTTAACTGTAACTGATACTACAAACAGATTCTTCGATAGTTTGCCCAATAAGTGTCTTATTAATAGGAATGTATAAATAACGCAATTATTAGGAGACAAGGGTACTTCAGTTTTTGAAATAGGGTCTAAGAAGAGACTTACTTTTTGATACTTTCACCGAGATTCGCAAATTCGCCGATAAAGTTTTGCACCGTTTGTATCATTTCTTGAAAGCTGTTTAATTTTTGTCTAAGTGTAAGGTTTTTCTCTTCCTGTAATAATAAAATGTGTATTTGGTTATAATTCAATTAGTTTTGGTTAATTTTAGACTGTCGGATTGAAAAAAACATTTCTTCAACCAATGGGCTAGAGATAGAAAGAGAGTCGGAGCCAGTTTTGAAAATGTAACAAGAACATAGGAATTATTTTTGCTGGAGGATATTGCATTGATGATGGTACTATGAGCCCTCTAACAATTGTCATTTAAATTTTCTGGCCTTTTCAACAACGCCTTTGTTTCTCAGGGTATCTTATCATTTCCGTTACGATCCCGCGAAAAACCTCACGCATTAATATGTCCTCTTGTTTGATCGGGTTTTAAAATAGTAATCTATACAAATAAATAACATTGGAGTGTCTGTTTGTAATATTAAAATAACCGCTTTTTACTAAATGATATGTATGTTTACACGGTACATATGACAAATAACGTTTTTTACAATTTTTAAACAGCTGGACCGATTTCGACGGGACTTTCACTGGCACATAGCTAGATAGATATGATGACATAAGGAGTAACTTAGGCTCCTTTTTTAGACTAGCTTCGCCCCGTGGCGTTGCCCGCGGTTATAACAACAAACGCGGGTAACACCGCGGGTATCAGCTAGTAGTATAATAAATATAAGTTAAAACATGATATTATATAAAAGGCAGAAAGAAACAAGGTTCAAGGCGGCTAAAACGATTTAAAAACTTTTATTTTCGGGCTCAAAAATGTTAATACAACGAGTTACAGAATAATGTAATCTTATTTTGGAGTTGGTTTGAATTAAGTTATAACACTGGAATGTTTTCTTTCGTTCAAAAAAATGTGTTTATGTTTTATTGAAATTTAAAAGTCCGATGACTTTTAGATATGACTACAAGATTATTACTATCTACTCACCTTCTTTACAACATCCTGAACTGGTCTCCTATTTAGAAGGGCCTGTTTCCCTGCAATTTGAAAGTATTAACTAGTGTTAGTTAAAGTTAGTAAACAATAATTTGCAATTAATCTGTAAAGCAGTAAAAGTTAGTTCCTATCATCATCAAACGCATGCACTACTTGAGATATAATGTATAGTGGACCACGATAATGTCATTCAAAGTGCAGGAGTATTTAAATACATACATTTACATACATCATATTGTATTTAAATACAGACATTAGGCATAAGAACCTGAATGCTAAAGTGCTAAAACGGTTCAAAGAAATACAGGCAAAACAGCCTGAGGTACAATTATTAATCCTCTCCAAATTCTTCTCAAGTATTTTTAAATGAGTTCTTATTTGGTTTCTTAACCATGTTATGTAATCCTAATTGGTTATTTGCCACATGTGTGATACTTGCGAAACAAAAAATATTTTTTTTAGACACTCGCATTGGATTTCCGAAGGGTTTGGCAGAGGCGTCTTTACACATGAATTGTGTGAATTACATGAATTAAAAAAAAAGAATCTGGCATTCCTTTTTAGATTTATGTAGTCTTATTTCAGGAAATAAGTCATTTACCTAGAGAGAAAAGTTAAACTAGCTAACAAATGAGGCGACTAAGGGAGCAAACTACGCAAGACAGCAGCACTGCAGAGATAAGGAAAACTTGACACAAAGCCTATACCAACCCGTCCGGCCAGCGTGGTATAGTAGGCTAAAACCTCCTTTCTAAGGAGAGACCTATGTCCAGCAGTGGACTGGTAAAGGCTGTTGATGATGAATAAATGAGAACTAGTTAAAGCAGTTCTTACAGTTGACGAGAAAGTATTTAGGAGGCCTGTACCAAGCGAAGGGTATTAGTAGCAAGAGTGGTAGCATCCAGATTTTGAAGAACCAACAAAACAGTAACCATATTATCAGTGATATGAAGTTCAGCTTCTGCGACTCCCACTCTAGGAATGTCCTGAAAATAAAATTATTTTAATTTTGATGTTACATCGCCCTTGTAACTATGGCCAGGCCACTATCGATTTTGTGTAGTTCTGATTGAAAATTTGTTCTTAGCCATGGTTATTAAAATTTCGGAATGAATGTTTAAAAAAAAAATTTGCATTACTTAATGAAAGGAAAGGGTCTTATTTTCAAGCTGCCTTTCGATCATGTACGATTGTATACATCCGCTGCTGTTTTCGAATCGTATAAATCAATTTCGGTGATTTTTTTTACTATTAACAGATTTGTGTATTTGTATAAGACAAGGTTGACATTTTTGTAGCGATAGTATTACTATGTGTGAATCATAGAGGTAGATAACATACATAAAATACAGTTTTGTAATTTCACTAGTTTATTTAAAAAAGTTACCAACTATTTCAGACTTAATCGTCCATTTTCCGCAAGCCCCTTTCGGATAAATTGCATTAAGGTAAACCTAGTTTATTATAAAGACTCTGCCGGAAGCGCAATTAGCTGAAACGAGCTAATCAAATGCCAATAAAGTGCTTACTTAGTTGGGGAAGATTTAAATAACAAGTTCGAAGTTATTGCGTTGTGGTTTATCGACTAAAAAAAAAAAATATGTAGTCGATTTTATATTGTGTTTAAAATTGTATCTAAATTAAGGGGTTTGTTTCTTCAAATTATTTAATTAAAATAGCTTTTATTTTAATTAGTGGTAGTAAGTCAGAATAAATCAGTCGTAAAGTTAGTTGCCTATGCCAATACGTATATCTTATGTAAATGGTATAGATAATATTATATAGGCTACGATTATACAAACTACTGTAGAACGTTTTTTATGATATAAGAGGTAAACAATCATACCGGTCATCTGACGGAAAGTGACTACCGCTTGTTGACTTTACAAACATACATGAAATGAACACCCAGACTCAGAACAACAATTTGTGGATCACACAAAGTGTCGTCCCATATGGGGTTTGAACCCACAACACTCGGCGCAGTAGGAAGCGGCGTGACGACCGCTTAAACCACTAAGCCATCCGTGCAGTCAAATTGTGACTGCACGGATGGCTTTCAGGTCAAGCCAATACGAGGCGTGTAATAAAAAAATCTAAAAGTGTGTATCTATATTTGCTGTGTCTGCAAGTCTACAATTACTTACTTCATAACTTTCAATGCATTCAAGAACCAGTTCAGGACAATTTTAGCTCTTGCTAGATTTCTCGCAAATATATGTCTGTCTAATTTGTCTTTTGTCGCCAAGAGTTTAATTTCTTTAAGATTTATTACTCGAATTGCAGCTCTGACCTACAAAAAAGTTATAGTTATAATACCTTATTATCTGTGTGTTTTTTTTTCTAAATCAGAAAGGTAAATATTTAAACAGTGACGTCAAAAACAAATACCTACATAGATTCTTATTTTGTCGTAATTCTTATTTTATTGTAGATTGCTATCTAAAATTATTTGAAGTATATGTAAAAAAAGGTTTTTAAATATTTTGTGGTTTTTAACGACTTTATTTTATAAATAATAGCAACACTTGTTGGTTGGTGTTGTAGATACAAAAACAACACTAAAATTACATTATCTGTATGTATAGGTAATATAAAATAATTAATAAAACATACACGACAAATTGTTCCTTACATTTTTATATTGATTGTTGGATTACTCGGTGAAGAATTGACAAAATTTAACACATAAACACATACATACACATATAGAATAAAAATTAAAATAATATAGTGGTATACCAAGATACCACACTTTTAAGATCATCGAACGATCTATATAGAATGAATTGAATCTAAGAATAGAACACGACTTTGAATAAAATCTAAAGTTCGAGGTGGACGGAAGAATTGTAACGTTGTAACATGCACTGTATGGATTGATCTATGTAATTAAATGTTAAAATTTTGTTTAGAACAAAGGCCTTCTGCGATCTGTGTAAAGATAGCAGTACCTTTAATTATATCTAATGGGTTTTTATTACTACAAATTACAAACACAAAAATGCATTCATTATTTGATTTATATCTGATTAAAAACAATGTTTCTATTAATTATTTAGAACGCGTTTTCCGTTTTACTTTTTACCTATTATTGCTGTAAACATTTAAAATGGAAGATTAAAATAAATAACTATTTAACAAAACATCATTTTATCGTTGTATTACTATTTAAATATCTTAAAGATTCAAATCACGGTTTTTATCTAAAAAGGGTAAATTGATTATTTGAGTAACTAACAGATAATCACTTCGCCATCTATGAATTGCAAAAAAAAGTTAAATTTAGTTGTAAATGCTGAGTTATACTTCATAATGAAATGTCACATTTAGTAACATCACGTCACGTCAGGAAAGTCCTGGATTAAAGTTGATTATGATTTTTTAAATTGAACAGGTATAAAAACAGACATAATTATAGTCATCTAGTTAAATATATTATCACATTACTTCTTTGTTTACTGTTAGTTATATTTGAGAATAGATATAGCAAATTGTTGGGAAATAGATATACAATAGGTTTAATCATCATAAGCCCAATTTCAGCCATTCCTAAGAGGAAAATTCGTGACCGTGCAATACTTACAAGATTCCAAGTGAGGATCATTTCAACTAATATCCTCGGATTATTCCCGCGAGCTCTGTCTCTTAAATTTGCATCTTTAAGAGCGTACCATTTCTTTTCCCCACTGTTAATTCTATGTAAAGGTATTGAGATTTTCCCAATTTCTTCGGTTTTCTTCTCGTCAAAGACTGTGATGTCTAATATTGATGTAACGTCAGTTATGTCACTAGAAAATATAAAGAAATCTGAAGTAACGATACGATTATTGAGAGAGAAGTTATATAAATGTATCGGTATCGGTCTGCGTTTGCGTTGAACATTAATCTGAGCAATCATTAGTGTCATTCGAAAGAATACTTGTGTATTAATAAAAAAGTTGAAATCAAAGTATCGTGCTGCGATAAATACAATCTGAAAATATATTTACTCATAAAATAATATTACTTAAATAATATCAGTGTCAAGAGATTCAATCGCCCTGGTAATTTGATTCAGGATTTTCATAGACCTGTGCGTGTAATGTAACGGATGGTACGTGTAACGATTTTAGTACTTATTAAAATTATCAATATCATTAAAACGGCGTGCACAAAATAAAAATTCTTTTGTTTAAACATCCTGTTACTTACCTCAGCCTAAAGATAATCCTTAACATATAAATATGTTGCACCTCAAGGATGGCTGGCAAAAAATTGATCGTAGTAAGCAAGGTTTAAACAGTTAGCCGACCGTGAACGAAAAAAAGAATAATACCACGTTCATAACGCTTAAATACAACTACTGCAAAATAATTTGTAGATTTCAGATCAGAATTTGTAAGGTACGTATGACGTACATTAGACGCGACAGAGTAAAAAGTTCAAAGAAAATTTACTAGATAAGCTGTCACGACAAATTTAAATTCTCACTGTTAAAATTCAACTTAAAATCAACCTTTATCTTGCATTTCCAAACATAGATTTATCGAACACAAAATACAAAAAGTCGTAGCTTTTTGTCAGTCTACTAAAAAATCTCTTTTTGAAGTTTTTACAAAACTTACAAAGTAAATATTTTCATCCAGTTCGGTTCATTTGTTTTAAATTCTGTGTGCGTCTGAAGTCGTACGTTATCCAATTCAAGTACACAGCAACACTCTTGGCTTGCCACTCCCTTAGCACCATAAACAATTACCATGAGGCTTCCAACATTGTTTAATTTATTTTTGACACTATACCATGCCTGTGAACACAAATCCTCATTAATATATGTAGCAATTAAAATTTATTTATTGATAGTACTACGTACAGTCAGCAGTATTTGCTAAAACGTGTAACTTTAATACGCATAGGACACGATATCCGGAGATCTGAATAAATTATGTCCTATGTCCAGCAGTGGACTGCGATAGACTGATGATGACAATGATGACAGAATAAACACATACATTCATACACAAAATTACATACACAGTTACATACATACTTAGTTTTAAACTAAGTTCACTTTCTACTCTAATTACAAATATGAACAGAATTCACATATAGACAACATTATAACTGTTATGTATATAACATGTATATATAACATAATAAAAATTGAAAATAGCAACTTGATTTTATATATATAATATATATATATATATATATATATATATATATATAATATATATATATATATATATATATATATATCCTAATATTCTGTCTATTGTTACTAACCTATTAGAGCATTCAAATAAGACGAATAATATGGATAAGTACCGTTTTTATTGTTGCATACATTTAATTTTATTTTAAATTTAATGTCAAAAATACTTAATTCTAGCATTTAAATCGTGTTTCGTGAAATTAGCATTTGTATTAAACTGTTGCATATCTTTTTATTACAAAAATAAGTATAATTAGAATGTTATTTATTAGTAGAAGGCTGTTATTACAACGATTTCATGAATATACATAACATGGCAAACCATTTCAATTGTTACTGATGGTTATTGTTTCCACAGCCGAGATGAGGCTTCGCCAATTTTGGTTTTGGTCTTGTTCTAGCAGTAAGTGTGTCGGAAACATTGAAATTAGCCATTAGCTTAGAGTTGTTTATTAACTTGTTTAGATATTAGAAACACAAAAACAACACTTACGTAATGATTTATGTGAGTAAAACCATTACTTACGTAAGTCGTAGTAAGTATTATAAGCATTTATAACTATCAATACTTACTAATTCCTATAGTTATGAATACAGTGCCTTTTTGTATTATAAGGACCGACTTCGTTGTATGCAAGAAACCGTGTTTTGATAACTTACAATAGATATACCAACGAACACCTGAAGATATGATGCACTGACAATAGCTGCGATACAAGCCACACACAGGACTGCAATCTTACATTTAGACTACGAAATGTTAATAGCAATGATTTATATGTGATTGATGATTATTGATGAGAAGGTTTTAACGATAACACGTAGATTTGATTCGTTAACAAAAAAAACTGAAATGTGATACTTATATTATACGAATACTTCATAAATGCAGAATCAGAAATAGAGTAACACAAGAAGTTGATTTAAATAGACAATTATAGCACTTTTTTAAAGAAAAAACAGAAAACTTAAAATTCATTTTCAACTAGATTTTTGTCAAGTAGGTTGTAAAGTAGGTAAATCATTTACGTTTTATATTTAAACAAATTAGTATGAAGATAATTAAAAAATACTTCACTCAGACATCATGACTCTCTTTTACTAAAAAGTACTCATTACAATCATTAAAGCAATGTTATTTATTAATTAAAATATTAACATTTTTTAAATAATTTAATAGAGATGAAAAATACCATAACTAAGAGATATTCTGCTTTAATGCTACACGTAAAAGTTTTTTAGTATAATGCAATTATTGATTATTATAGAATTTATAGTCTTAGTAACAATGTTGTTAATTTAGCTAACCATACCAATACATATATTCAAAGTGTATTCGTGAGGTTTTGACTGTGGTATCCCAAATCCACATTCTCACGATTTATTCGGATACGTCTTTGGAAGTTTCCGGAATATTCGAATAATGAATTGGTCTGATAATTGCATACTCTAATTGCACTTTAGGACGGTTAAAGATTCATCTGTGTCACTCAGAATTCAGACTCGGTTCTTGTAGTAGTAAACTACAACTAGAACTCTATACTCTCTACACTGTACCTACCTACCTACTTCTATACTTACATGAACTTAATGGAACATTGCCATTCATCATCATTATCATATCATTAACATCATCATCAGCCTATCGCAGTCCACTGCTGGCAAGCAATAACAAATATGATTACATATTAAAACATTACATATTAAACAATATTTTCATTTGAAGGAAAACTTCTCATATCTGAATGGCTTGTGGTGAATGGTGAATGGTTTGGGCATTTGATTTAAAATGTATAACTTCTGTTAGAAAATTACCCATAATTCCTAACAAATGGTTACACGATGATATATTTAAATGTAGAAATGTATTAAAATAAAACCTTTGTACAATTTATCAACATAAAATAAGATCGACAAAAACCTTAACGCTAATAATACAGATTCATCTTATTGTAAATATTAAACCGAGAGCTGACAAAGAGAGTACTTACAAATTTCTTCTTAGCCCTGGCGAGTTGCTTTTGAGTTTCTTGATAATCATCGAGATCCATAAGTGTGTTCGCTAGGGAGATCCCACTTATTGTTAGCAAAATAAATATTTGTAACGTCGAGTTCCCCACTTCACTTGACAAGTTGATTCGCATTTTGTGTGTCCTCTCTTTTTCCATTTCTGATAAATCAACATGGGTTCTGGAATAAGATATTTTTTGGAAAAATATCTGAATATAAACAAGTAGATATTCTAAATGTGGTATGTTTTGCGATGCCAAACTGCACTTATTTTTACGACAGTTGTATTTATACAGTGGACATAGTAATACTTTTGAACTCACATCAGAATATCTGCGTGTGTACAAACAGTAGGTATGATATAGAAATAACAAATACAATTATTTTTAAATGTAACAAAAATAGCTTTACTTATAAAAAACGGAATGTTTTGTTATTTAATTTTTGATCTTAGTCTAACGCTACTTACCTACCTAAGCAGGTGTCTTTATCCCATACTGATAACTCCAGAATATTATCTTCAAACAAATTTAAACAAAATAATTCCTGCCATTTCACTTGTGATTCATTGTTTTTTACTGTTTTTGTTTTATTCTTTTCTCCGCCCAACCTATTAACAATAAAAATATAGATTGTTTTTTTTTACATATGTACAGTCAGAACCAAATATCTATTCATTATATGTAAGTCTCTAAAAATTTGTTCTGATACAATATAATCATTATTAATCCATTTACAATACCTCTTTCAAAAAATAGACAGTACGTTTGATACGTAAAAAGTTTTAAATGTATTGTTGGGAACCGACCCAAAAATTAAAAAAAATAGTTGCCAGGAGACTTCTATTTGGACCTCCGTGATTATTCTTAATATTATAATATGATGTTTTTACCTTTCGTTTGTTTGTACTATATGGTCTTCACAGTATACAGATTTATGTGTTCATGTATTAATTAGGCTACTAGTTTCCAAAAAAGTTTAAAGTTATTTAATATTTTTACCTTAATCGGCAATACAATGAACGAGATGGTTTTTCTTCTAATGCGTCTGTTTCGAATCCTGTAGCTTCTATAACAGCGATGCTTACAGTTGCAATTTTTTCTTTTTTAAATTGTTTAGGAAATTCTTCTTTCTTGTTACTAAAAATAAACTATTAAACACATTTCTACGTTAGTGAATTCATTCCAGTTCATAAAGCAAGTATATTAGATGTTGTTACTTTTAAGAGTCAAAGATTAAAACTGCGGAAGTAATGGCATTAATTAAAATCACTAAAAATAAAAATAAAATAAACCTTATCGACTTTTTCTCTGGCTTTTTTCTTCTCGTCCTTGTGTTTCTTTTCTTTTTCTCGACGTCTGACCTTAACAGCTGATATTCGCGATTCGATTCTGTTACGTATTGAATTTGTTGGGGGAGGAGTAGGAGTAGGAGTAGGCGTAGGAGCGGGAGAGGTTTGGTATTCATCGCTTTCTCTGGCCCCTTCATTTAATCTGCAAATATTTAGAGTATTCCTCATTACATTGCAATTGTTTTCTTTAGATGATATAACAAGAGATACTTACGATTCAAGACTCATTGCACTAAAATCGTCCCCAAAAAACTTGTTTGTAATAGATTCATTTTCATTTTTATTGCTTTCATAAGCCACTGCATCAGATTCCGCAATATTCACTTGCTCTGCATTCACAGATTGTAAATTTGCTTCATTGATTTTTACTTCTTCCAAAATAACATTTTGTTTAACACACTTCTGGTTAAAATTGCCACTCATTATATCATCAATATCGCTTATGTCAGTATTACTCGCATATTTATTTTCCATAAAAACGTAATCATCATTAATCGTACATAACGAGTCGACTGATTTTGATTTTTCAAGTTTTCGTTGCATTTCCATGTACTTGTTTTGAATTCTTTCATGTAGTTTAGAAAAATGTCGTCTCTTAAGATTTTCAACGTTATTTTTGCCATTATCTTCCATTGTTCACTCAATTTATTCACACAATAAACGTATTGATTTGCGCCACTGACAAGCTAACATTGAAAATCATTTTACCTTATGTCTTTCACAGATAACGTTATCAAGCGAGATATTGATTATTTTGACTAATCTATTGTTATCTTTTGTGTACATTTAGACTTGCGGGGATTTTTAAGTTCCGTATACTTGCTTATAGACGTTTTGAACAATGTTATTGGAAGTAGTTATATTGTGCTTTATTACTCGTAATAAAGCACAATATATTTCTTTTACAGAACTACTGCTAAAGTAAACTCTAGAAATTGTTTTCTTTAGTATAAATCAGTCAATTGTCTCCTACTGTCTAAGAAGCATTTACTATGTCCTAATTTCTTGATTTTTCAAAAAAATGTACATTTAAAATAATGACTTAGATTATCTATACAATAAACGATGATTTTAAGTTGTACGCAGCAAGTAATTTGCTTTAAATTTAGATTCTAATCTATTTTGATCATAGCTGGAATTATAATCCATACAGATAATAAATAAACGTGTATATTTTGGCAGAAATTTCGCTAATTATCCTCCTCTCTAAGGGGAGGTCTATGTCCAGAAGTGGACTGTTAAAGGCTGTTGATGTGGTATTGATGCGTGTGTGGTTTTCTTCTATTGCATACTATATAAGATTTCTGTTAACGGGCAAGATTATTGTATGTAGGGGAGACCGAGGGGATTTGAAACAAAGGTGATTTGAAACAGTAGGGATTTCTAGAAACTTAAAACCGTTAGCGAGTTGGCAACGTCGCTTTTTAACCACTTCCATCCGTCCGCTGATGTGTCAGTTCGCGTCGGTGGCATAAGTCGCGCGGTTGTGAAGATCTGCATGCCATGTGACAAAAATCGTGAAAAGTAAGTTTTTAACGCCTTTTTACGATGCCTATATTTTGATAAGGGTTTTGTATTTTGGTTTAAGTTATATATGTTTCGAAGGCTCATTAACTAAAGACATATTATATATATTTAGTACTATTGATTTCTGTGTATTTGTTTCTTGGTTGTGGATTAAATAAAAATTGGGAGGTTTTTTCTTAGTGAGGAAATTTGAAACAGGCTGTTTCAACTCTCCTCGTTTTCAATTTCATATCAGTATTTTACATGATTCTAGTACACCAAGTCCATCAATCTTAAATTTACCCGCTACTCCTCCTCAAATCAGCTACGAAACAGAAGACGTACCCAAGTCTGCAGAAGATGCTGATAAGAATTCACCTGATCTAGCGATGTCTGAAGTAATGCTTAATACTATCACAATGCCTTCAACCACTGGATCTATAGCTGTAGCATCTACATCACTTCAGTTACTGTGACAGCAATTCCATTCTCACCTGAAACTCTTAGACCCTTGCCAAAGGCGCCACCAAGGAAAGGAAATCAAACAAATAGACGCAAAGTGAAAGCCGCTATCTTAACCAACACTCAAGTAAAGGATGAACTAGCTGCAATCGTGGCAACTAGAACGGCTAAGAAAAAGGTAAAAAAACTTTGAAGAAATAAAAACAAGAAAAAGATCCAAACTAGGTACTAAAACTAAAAAGATCAAGGATCAGTGAAGATAAAGAAGAATCCTTTTGCCTTTGTTGTTTAGAGCCAAAGAAAAATGGGTGTAATGTCTGGTATGCAAAAACTGGGCTCATGAAGCTTGCACTGGTGTTGAACTTTCTTATGTTTGCCACTGATTGTAATACTTTAGAAATGACTGAGAGTTAATAATTATTTTATGGTAAAGATATATATGTACATATATATATATATGTATATATATAATTAAAGAATGTAAAACATTTTGTTTATCTGACTGGTATTTTTATTAATGTTACGAATAGGATGTTATGGTACTTTTAACTACTTTAAGAGTTGTTTATTTCTATTAACCTTTAGTTACCTACTTAACTGATATATCAGTCCAAAATATTAATAAAAAAGTTTGTTTCGTACTTGAAAAGTTTTATTTTAATAAATACCTTTAAATTTAAAATAATTTTTATTTTACAGCCCTTAATACTTCTCAAAAATCATTATGTTTAAACTCTCCTCGGCCCCTGTTTCATCTTATCTCGGTATGAGGGGAGTTGAAACAAGTTGACTTGTTACGGTTAAGTCGTTTTTTCACCACAATATTTAAGGCTTACAATTTCTTTATGTTAGTCATTCGCAAGTGTAAAGAATGACCTATCGATTGGTACTAATATCATACGATTTATGTCTATAGTATTTAGTGTATGAAACAAAATGTCAAAATTGTTTCAACTCCCCTCGGTCTCCCCTACTACTGTCGCTATAATTCATTATAATTTAAATGTTATGTTTTCTTTGACCTATTTGTAACATATAATATATTCTTATACACGTTGAACTATCAGTTCTACTCGTTTTACATAATTTTAAAATTCGTAGTAAATTTTGTATAAAATATTGCATTCTTCTACACATTCCTCCTCTCTCTCTCTCTCTCTGCCTCTCTTCTTCTAAAATGTATATTTTTTGGCCTACCCCCACTGGATTTGTTCATACAGCAGGAAATAGCCAAGGCGATCATTAGAATCAGACACCTGGGTCTGAAGCACCAATTTGAGGGATCGCCTCCAAATTATGGGATCAATTAATAGAATACGAACCACTAATAGTAGCCCCATGCGACAGAAGCCCAAAACACCACATTACCAGAGATACCACATTCAGACACAAGGAAATGACCGAGATCATTCTTTCATAATTGAAGTCCGAATTTATATGGATGGTTCCAAGACGGAGTCAGGAACTGGAGGCGGAGTTTTCTCACAAGATCTAAACATAGACGTATCATTAGTGTTAGGCCAAGTCCATATTCCAATGTTAATGTGTAGCAATTTCTTATGCCGGCACAACGGCCATGTCAAGGGGTTTTATGGGCTATGATATCCAAATACTTTCAGACTGCATGGCTGTCCTAAAGGCGTAGGAGGGCAGCTCAATGACCTCTGGTATTGTCTTCGAATGCCATCAAGCATTGGAGCAGCCTGCTACAATAAATGGGGTACTTCTCCAATGGATTAAAGGGCACAGTCATTCACACGAGAAGGATGCCGCAGATGACCGGCCCAACCATGCTCCTGCCACTGCGATTCAACCAATTTTGATACTGGGCTAGACAACGTACTCGTGAAGCACACAGCCGGAGGTGGAAAAGCTCCCTCAGGCTGCAGACAGTTCATACTGGTGATGACTGAAGTCTCACTACGACTTACTTGCACACTGATCGGTCTTAGCAGACTAGATATCGGAATAGTTGTAGGATCTATAATAGAACACGTAGCCCTGAACCGACAACTATTCACCATTAATGCGACGGACAGCCGTCTTGGCAGAGGATGTCTGAAAGCAGAAGAAATGCGCCCACGTAATCCTGAAATTCGAGGGAGTGGCTACACAACGGGCAAATATCACACCTGATACAAGAGCGCTCCTAGAAGCCTGTGTACGCCCCAGGAGACTTCTGTGCTTCTGGAAGGAGCTTGGTTGGTTAACCGAGCCAATCTTTCCTGGATGCATAAAGGACCATTCTTGAGTCTAAATGGGGAAATCGGAGCCCACTACCACTACTGATGTATATTTTTATTGTATGATCAGTTTTATTGAAATGTTTTTTTTATCACGATTATTTTTTTAACGATACAGGGGAAAGTACCTACTGCCGTCCACGAAAGTCTACAGTTTTTGGAACCAATTTATAATATTTCTTACCAATTAAAAAAACTTCAAGGAAATGGCATATTTTAGCGAATATTTGTCTTTATGAAATACGAGGTCATTCTAAAACATAAAATCGAATCTAGTAATATTAAATGATTAAATAAGTTATCTTCACAATTATCACCATAACATAACATGATTAATGAATAATATATATAATCAAATCATCGTATATGTCTGATTCACTTAGATTAAAAAACAGATAAAACAATATGCTTTGCTAAATATAATTGTTTTTTTTTTTATTTCTACCAGCTTTTACCGCCAGCTTTTGACTTACAGTTGCGGCTACAGTTTTCAGTTTGCAACTCGTCTAAAACGCATCTTAATATGTTTTTAATAAGGTAACCATGGGGTTCTTTTTTTTTCCAGGAAAAGTCACAGATAATGTAAAATCACAGGACCCGTGGACACATGGACCCGACTCCATTTTCTTGGTAACCTGTATGAAAAATATGATGATAATCGCGTAAATGGCGCATAACAATGAACATAATGAACGAATAACTAATATCTATTAAACAACCAACTGGAGGTCCAATCTCCCCCTCTCTAATTTCTAATAACACACATGTCTATTTTGAGTATCCATGAACGGCTTTAGTCTATTACTATACCTATGTAAATCGCCTGCTCGTTTTGACCCCGATATCACAAAAAAGAAATTGTTGAGGAGTGGATAAGAAGATCACACTTTTGGTGTTAAGACCAATGCATATTAAAAATATAAATTAGGATCCAATTGCAGCTAATAGCTGCAAAGTTCCTTTATCACAGAGATAATATAGGTGGCAGCTATATCCAATTGCAGCTAATAGCTGCAAAGTTCCTTTATCACAGAGATAATATAGGTGGCAGCTATATCCAATTGCAGCTAATAGCTGCAATTGGATATAGCTGCCACCTATATTATCTCTGTGATAAAGGAACTTTTTTAATCCAATCGTTTCCATAGCCACAATAAGGGTGATGCCCTACTTGTATCTCCCTATTTCGATCGCCTATATAATCCTGAAAAGTATGAAACAAAAAAATATGTTTCCCTTATATTCTTATTTGAGAACAACTTATAATATATGTACATTTTAATTTAATGCGAAAACACAGTGTTACACAGAACAGACCGTTGTTGCATGCAACCTTGCATTTAATGCATTTAAAATTTCATTAAAAAATCCATTTCATTTCAAAAATAATATTAAATGAAATGAAAAAAAAATGAAATGAAATTATGTTTTTAAAATATGCGTAATGTGAGCATTTGCAAAGATTGTTGTCACTGTCAGCATTAGAAATATATTTAGAAAAATGAAGGGAAAAGCTTTTCTATAAAAAAAAAGTGCACATTACAAGATAATCGCATTAATGTATAATCATGCATCGCACATGACTTGTATAAATACGATAATGAATATTTCTATGTATTACTTGTTTCCCTTTGTTTACTACTTGGTAAGCTAAGAATTATTTAGTAGATAGTCTATAAGTACTTTACTTACGAAAGAGGTAATTTTCCTTCCTAACTAAAAGGAACACTCATACTGCGTAATACGTAGATGTATAAAGATCAAATAAATTATATGGCTCAGGAAGTAACTGACAATTTGAAAGGTTCGTGACTTGCGAACTGTCAAACGTACCAAGGAAAACTTTAATGGCCATGGGTCGGTTATTTTCGCAAAATTGCTGAACACTTGACCTATCCTTTCCTTTCGCTTGACTTTTAAATTAAATGTGTTGATTTAATAGCTTATATTATTGAATAAAAACAAAATATGGGCTCTTTGATTTGCGGCGTGTTTATTTTCATATAATGACTGTGGTTTTTTAGTAATAAAATGTACTTCTTATACATTCTATGATGTTTTTGTCATAGGATTCTCTGAAATCACAGAAGTTAGAACCCAATTTACCTACCTGCTACCAGGCAGTTGACCAGAAAATACACCAGCAAAATTCCTTTCAGATCCCAAATAGAATTGGGAAAGGTCGGATAAATGATAATGATGACATAAATCATTATGTCAAACTATTAAACTATATTATACAGACTCTCGTCAAGACGCAATTATTTAAACATCTCATCATCAGCCTTTAACAGTCCACTGCTTGACATAGGCCTCTCCTTAGAGAGAAGGTTTTGGCCTTTTATACCATGCCGGCCAGAGGGTTGGTATAGTAGGTCAAAACCTCTTTTCTATCTAAGTCGATGATAATAATACAAGTAGACACTTATTTAATGTACATAAATCTATACAGAAATTAAATATTTAACTTCCCTTGAGAGCCCTTAACAGTGCATTAACAAGACCTCGAGATACAGTTTAAATTAATTCAGTTCTTATAGCTCAGGCAATATATTGCTTAATTACTTTATTTGACCTATTTTCTAGGACAAAGGCCGAGTCTTTTTCTGAAGGACACACATCCGCGACAAAAGTTAATTGAAAGACGTTATGTGGTGTCTAATTAGTAATCAAGTATAATAGTTTTATACTATGTGATCGATAGCGATAATGCTTATCTTTGAAAGTAATTAGGCAGAAGAACGCCACCGCTAACCAATCCGGTTGTCTTATAATGCAGTTTTACAATAACTTTTCATGAACAGCTTTTACTAGTCCACTACTTTCCTCCTCCGCCTCTCCTTAGAAAGAGGGTTTTGATGGTCAGACGGGTTGGTATAGGGTTTGTTTCAAGTTTTCCTTCTCTTTTTGTAGTGCTGTTGTCCTGTGTAGTTTGTTCACACGGACAATATAAGTTACAATAATTTTCTAAATATCTCATACAGCACTGGCATATATGTACTCGTATGTAGTTTGGTTAACTTCAATGATAGGTTTGCCATCTATTAGGTTAGTGGGACTAAAAGCCGGCGAAATCTATGCTCTTAACGTGTCTCTGTCTGTCCTTTCGGAAAGAAAAGATGGTGGAATGTATCTACTAGGAATAGGATCCGGTATTTTTTTAAATCTATTTTTTTATCACTTATTAAGTAATAAAAAAACGCCTAGGACGTATTTCTTTCCATTATATATAGATATAGAGATATAGATAATTAAGATACTCGTATGCCTTTGTTATTCTATGATGGCTATTTGCTAATTTGTAAAAGGGGATCGTCTACAATGACACATGCTTGAAAAGTGTGTTTAATCTGTTTGACTTAGATAAGATTAATATAAAAGTATGAATAAGGCAAGGTAGCTTAACATACTTAAATAATTTTATCATAATTATTTTAAAAAATCCGTATGTTAAAAAATTACCTACTTTAATTTGACTGATCGATGTCCGGATTGCTCTAATGAAATAAACTTCAGTACAGTATACTTTATAAAGAATTGTTGTTGTATTACAAAAAAATCGTTTCTGTGTTTCTTTTTGAGTGACTAGTTAGTTACATTGTTAAACATATGCAATTGTAAAATTGCTTATTTGTAGGTTATGACTAAAAATCATTCATGGGTAAGTTTATTTTTTACTAATAAATCATTGTTTTTACTAATTTACATCTCGATGAATACTTTTAATAAGATATCTGCCTTTGTAAACATTCATTTATTACTTTCCGTTTTATACAATTACCATTGCTGCTTTTGTTCTTATTACAAACTAGCCAAGCAATGTATTGTGTAATTTAAGATATCGTTGTGCGTTGCGTATGTTTATAATACGGCTGCAGGCATCGTTAGTGATGTAACCGTAATTCATTTGAAAGCATAGTATATATCGATGTATATTGTTTAGTTTTTTTACGTTAACTTTATACTATGGAACGTAAAAAAACTAAACGATATATGCAGTTTAAATATTCTTAATATCAATTATACATTAATTTCTTTAGGAATTTAATTATTTGTTCAAGTTTTCGTATTAAAGTCTATAAATGTTTAGCATGCTGATAAATGTAAATAAAATGTTATTTTTTCAGGAAATTTTAATTAAGTTAATTAATTTTATCATTTATAACACAATAATAATTAATTTCTAGATTCCCGAAAGATCCTGATGTTAAATAAATTTCTTCATTTTACGGGTCAATAAACTCATTTTGTAGAGTTGCTGATAACATCAACTGCTTGCTTATATACTTTACAATATAAAATTAAAATATAGTTATATTTTCAAACATAGTGTTAAACATAATAATATAATATAAAAAAAGAAAATACTGTTTATTACCTACTTCTTAAAAACTGATTTCTAGATAAATATAAATCTAATTGTTACGAGAAGGAACTATTTGTTCAGTAGTAGCTTAATTATTTCAATTTTTTGTTTCCGTGAGTCTTCGTGTTTTTTTATATATTATTTTTTAATAGAAATTTTAATTTTTTTAATTGTTTCTTAAGTACCCTAGATTACCCTAAAACCTAGATTAATAAAGTATTTTAACCGTTAATGGGTAGCTTGATTTTAAATATTAGGTATCATTCATTTATAATAATCATTACTGTTAAAATATAAAAAAAGGTATAAATCTATGATTTCCATTGCCACTTGTAATCCGTTTTAGTTTAATGTAAATAAAAAATGTCGCCACCTTCGAAAAATTTAGTCAATCCCTAGCATTGTTTACAGAGATTGACATACATCTATACCGTGTAGTGACGGATTAAGAATACAGAGTGTCACCCCTATTCCTCCCGTGGGTATCGTAAGAGCCGATTAAGCCGACAACAGCACTGCAACGAGAAGGAAAACTTGAAACAAACCAGTATAGTAGGCCAAAACCTCCTTTCTATGGAGAGGCCTATGTCCAGCAGTGGACTAGTAAAAGCTGTTGATGATGATGATGATAATGATGATCACATACATCGAAAGAGATTGCAGTGGTGCTACATTGGAGTAAAATGCACTGTAATTCCTGGAGGTGAAAGTTCATAGTAGTTTGAGCCCTATACATTTCACCGTTGTTTTACAAGTGTCTGATTTGTTTGTATTTTGTGTATGTGTTAAGATGTGGCGACATCGGTTTTGGAAGTAATCGGGCGCTAATTCATTTCTAGTATCTTATTATTACGATTTCTGTTACACACACTAACAAACTTTCGGATTTATACTATTGGTGTGACTTGAGTTTTATTAGTACTGTAATAGACAGGGACCTGTAATGATTTATTTAATATTTGAAATATGAATATCAAATATGTGTTTTCAAAAATTCTGGAAAGAATTGTATATAGACAGTTTTACTCAGCCGTGCGGAGTAATATTAGTGAAAAATAACATGGCTTCTTAAAGGGACGCTCTACCTCGTCCAACTTGATAATCTCACATGATTTTATAACGCAGGGCATGCAACAGCATAGTCAGGTAGACGTAGTTTATACCGACTACAGTAAATGTTTCGGCCGTATTGGCCATAAAGTGCCAGGAATACATGACGACTTGTTTCGGTGGTGCATTTCTTACATTGAGAATCGCACCCTGGCAGTAATATTACAAGGGTACTGCTCTAGACAATATACGGTCCCTTCCGGTGTGCCTCAAGGTTCGATTCTCGTACCCTTGCTCTTTACATTGTTCATCTCTGATATAACCAAATGTTTTCTACACTCCTATATTTTACTATATGCCGATGACATGACTTGACTTGATCAATTCCTTACCTACATGTTAGTACGATGACGTAATTGACGTAAGATGATCTAAGGTAACGTAAGAAACGAGAAGAGTGTTTAAATTTATGTTTATTCCAAGCAAAAAATAAAAGTAAAACAAATGATTACTTAGAAGTTATTCTGATTAAAATTTAAAATTTTAATTAAGTTAATGTTTGTACAAACATAATACAATTTTAAAGGATTTAAATGCAAAATTATTAATTAAAAACAAATTTTAGGCTAAATGTTATTGTTCATTGCAAAATTAATTAAAACGGTGTCATTGTTTATATTAATTTAATTTAAATTTTAAGTTACAACTTTAAACAAATATTGCTTGTTATATTACAATAACAAAACAAAAATATTTAATTAAATGAAATATTTTTAACGATTTAACTTATTTTATTGCAAAAGAATATTTCATTGAAAATAGACGTGTAAGTGTTGCATATTTTGTTCCTAAGATTTTCGGCACAAGCCAAAGCAAATGTGCTAAAATTAACCTGGCTGCTTTCTTCTTCTTAGCTAAAAAACGTCCACTTCCCACATCAACAAGGTTCGCCACAACAACTTTGGTTTTAGACAACTCCCACATTAGAAATTTATGCTGTGTCGCTGGGGACTTTACAAACACACATATGAAACAAACACAAAGCACATCCAGACTAATAACAACAATTTGTGGATCACATAAAGTGATGTGTCCCATGTGGGGATTGAACCCACAACACTCAATGCAGTAGAAAACGGCGTGGCGACCGCTTAAACCACTACGCCATCGGTGCAGTCGAGTGCCTTGTTTCCTTTTCTCTTTTTGTACTTAATTTCTTTATACAGAGGCAACTTAAAATAGCTCTACTGGACTTGTCAGTGTTTAGGTACAGTGCATTGTAAAGTTCGTCTTCCTCCCATCTGGCAGTCAGTAACTTCGCAGTTTAGGCAGTCATAGGTTCCATTCACGTGGTCCGACGACTTTGACGTGACGGAGGAAGAGCTGGACCGAGCCGTGAAGCGACTTGCCGCCCGCAACACTGCCCCGGGCCCTGATGGGATCCCGGGCCCTGATGGGATCCCGGGCCGAGCATGGGTGTGCGCTTTGGTGGTCCTAGGGAATAGGCTGAGGCGGCTGTTTAACAGCTGCCTCCGTAATAGCGTATTCCCTGACGGCTGGAAGGAAGCCAGGCTGGTACTTATCCAGAAACCTGACAGGGCCGCAGATTCTCCCTCTTCGTTCCGACCGATATGCCTGTTGGACGAGGTGGCGAAACTCTTTGAAAGAGTTATCGTCGCCCGTATCAACCAGCACCTATCGCGAGTGGGCCCCGACTTATCAGACAACCAATTTGGCTTTCGACAGGGACGCTCGACGCTGGACGCGATTGCACGCGTCCGCTCCTTGTCGGAAGAGGTTGTCTGTCGGGGGGGAGTGGCGTTGGCCGTTAGTCTTGACATTGTCAACGCCTTTAACTCTCTTCCGTGGTGGGCGATTAGGGAGGCATTTGTGTATCACCAGTTGCCTCCCTACCTGCGGAATATCATCGGGGTTTATCTCTGTGACAGATCCATATCGTATATGGGTCGGCACGGCGAAGATTGTCGAAGGGAGGTCACGTACGGGGTTCCCCAGGGGTCGGTCCTGGGACCTCTTCTGTGGAACCTCGCGTATGATGCCGTCCTGAGGACCAGCCTTCCCCCAGGATTGAGTGTCGTCTGCTACGCGGACGACACTTTGGTACTAGCTGGGGGACATGGCTTCCAGGAAGTTCTGGAGCTCGCCGAGTTAGGGGTGGCTTGTGTCGTCCAAGGGATCAGCGGTCTGGGTCTAAGGGTTGCACCTCATAAGACGGAAGCCCTGTGGTTTCACAGGAAACGCAGAGGTGCAGTTCCCACCAGAACGCTTATTAAAGTGGGGGGAACAGAGGTCGAGGTCGGGCGGTACATTAAATACCTCGGCCTCACCCTGGACAGCCACTGGAGCTTCGAGGAGCATTTCGAGTGGATGATCCCCCGAGTTCGCGGGGTGGCGGGCTCCCTACAGAGGCTATTGCCTAATCTAGGGGGTCCGCGGGAGGAAGTTCGCCGCCTCTACTGTGCGGTGATACGATCCATGGCCCTCTACGGAGCGCCAATATGGGCCAAGCGCCTATCGGCCTCCTCCCGCTGCCGAGCGAAGCTCAATCAAGCGCAGCGGGTAGCGGCCATTAGGATCGTACGAGGTTAAAGCACAATTTCGTCGGAGGCGGCGACAGTCCTGGCACGTTTCCCACCCTTTGATATCCTGGCGGATATGGACGCGAGGGTCTATGACCAGACTTGCGTGATCCGCCGGGGTGAGGGTGGGGAAGACCAGGATGAGCTCGAAATGCGGCGGAACGCCCACCGACAGGCACTGGTGCAGTGGCGCGCACGACTGGAGCAGCCGCGGAATGCGCGCCAACGCGCTGTCGGTGCCGTTCTGCCTAACCTTGAAGCTTGGGTAGGTAGGGAGGGAGGTTGCGTCACCTACCGACTGACGCAGGTACTCACTGGGCATGGTTGCTTCGGGGAGTACCTGAATCGGATTGGACGCGAGGAGACGGCACAATGCCAGCACTGCGCAGCCGACTGGGACTCCGCCCATACGCTGGAAGGGGCAGTCTTCCAGCCTCGTGGGCGTCTGAACGCGAGGTCCTGGTCGACCAAATCGGACGAGACCTGTCCCCGCCAGCAATCATTGCTGCCATGCTGACGGGTGAGGAGGGCTGGGGCGCAGTGGTCTCTTTCTGTGAAGCTGTAATGCTCCAGAAAGAGACCGCTGAACGGGATCGGGAGAGGGCCCATCCCGAACGTAGAAGACGTCGGCGTCGATATCAGCCATCGACGGGGCCGCGGGCCGCCAGAGAGTGGGGACCTCTGGTGGCAGATTGATTGCTCCGGTAGGGAATGGAATGGCCGGCCTGATTGCATTGAGATGCGATCGGGCCGCCATGCCGTGATTGAAGGGGGAAGTGTTCTACCCTGGGATAGGGCCTGATTAGGCATGGTGTCAATTCGGGGAGGACCTGAAATAACATGGTCCGGGTCCTCCCCAGAGTAGGACACCTAAGGCCGGCCGTCGGGGTGGTTTTTAGTGGAATCACCACATACTCCTGGCTCCTGAGTCCCCGAGGAGCCGGAGATCCGAAAAAAAAAAAGGCAGTCATAGGTTGCTATGTTTTTTTTGCTAGGCGCATTAAATTGACAAGTTTCAAACATATTGCATTTTAGCAGCAATGTAGCAAATAAAGCTGCAGTAGTATTAGTACTACTTACTGTTAGTCAGTGCTAATACGGTAATAAAGAATAGCATAATTAAATTATGTTCCTTGGACGTGTTAATTCAACACAAGGAATTAACACGTAATTGTAACGTGCGTGTACACGTAGTTGTAATTAACACATATGATTTAAAAACGATAACAATGTGTTTGATATTAGTAATCGTTTGATAATGCGACCGCATGTACCTGTTACTGATTCTTTATCTACAGAAGTGTTATTCGTATTGTTGCGACTGAAAGCATTTCATTAAGATAACATGTCTTATGGATTAATAATTTACATTTTTCTTTAATCAATTTCGCCTTAAGTAAAGGTTATTAATTTTATTTTAATTGATATAATATAGAATAAAATGCCGTGTGGTGACGGATACAGAAGACAGAGTGTCACTGCCCCTATTCCTCCCGTGGGTGTTGTAAGAGCCGACTAAGGGACACTATGCAGGACAACAGCACTGCAAAGAAAAGGAAAACTTGAAACTAAACCTTATACCGACCCATCTGGCCAGCTGCGGTATAGGAGACCAAACCTCATTTCCAATGAGAGGCCCATGTCCAGCAGTAGACTACTAAAGGCCGTGGATGTGATATGTTTATGATTTAGAATTAATTATTTATTTTAATGTATGTTTTCAGAAATTTAGATATTACATAAATAATAGTTGTCACAAAGATTAGATCCTGCTGGTTGACACATTTACACCATAGACATCTAGTTAGCGCCTAGAACAGAAACCTGGTGTATGTCGAAGTGCTGACAATTCATTTATCATAAGGTTGGAAAAAAATAAATCACTTCTGCAAAGACCACTGATCATCATTTTCTCTGACGTCGCTTTCTTTTGTTGCCACATTTCCTGCCAGTAAATGTTATAATTATTTAACAATTTTTGTTTTAGGCACGACCTGCAGACGTTGTCAGATCTCAATTGGATAAACAACTTGCTAACACAACGGCTGACCGGAGTGAAGAACTGAAGTATCTGCCGAATGTTAACGATACCTATTTATTTTTAATAATTAGCATCAAGAGGCAGATTATACATATATTTGATATTATCGTCATTGGTTAATTTGAAAATAGAGACTAGAAGCTAACAAATTTCTTCTAATGGCCACCTTTTACTCAGTCTTTCAGCTAAGTGAGTGATTTATATGAGATGTATATAATTTAAAAAAATGAAGGTCATCTGGAAGAGATAAGAACGTGAAAATGTGGAATATAATGTGGATAATAAAGCAAGGAAAATAATTTAAGTTAATTGATCGTAACAAGCCTCCACAGGAAATATAAACATTAATGAAAATCGTAGAAGAAAAATATATTAAAAACTCAATTTATTAATTTCGAAAGTTATCTCGATGAGCAGTTGATTAACTGAGTTCAAAATGCTAAAATACTGTTGTATTCTTTCATTATATTCAGAACATAACCGATTATAAAAATAAACAAAACATTACAGATTCTTATCGTTTCAATACATGAATATCTCTCAGCAATTTTACAAACAGTTAATCCGTTTGAATTTGTATATAGTTGTTATATCTTTTGACGTGGTTCCATCCGATCGGAATTGTAGCTAGAAGTTTCGAGTAAAGAGTAAAGTTTCATCGAACTTAGCCTTTCACATCCACAGATCTCAAACTTGTTCGCGGAACTTGTGCCTTGAATATAATTTAAGAAAAAATATCTGTTTTTCATAATTTTAAAAGTACCTTTATGTTGAGTATGAATTGTTATTATATTGTAAGAGGTGTAATTTAAGTTCATCGGTTAAATATAGACATTCTGGTACAGTTCAATTTGAAAGCAGAAAATTCTTATAAACCTTTTAACTCGCTCACTTCATAGATCTTTAAAATACAAAAGAACGATGAGGTGAATAGCCCAGTAATAAAATCGTTGAAATTTTAATATCGTATTAAGATTTAGGAGCGTAACAAACATGTTTTCGTACTTAGATTTTTCTTAAAAGTACGTACGACTTACATTTTATATGTAAAATTCTACGACAGTCACGGTTTTAAACAGTATTGTTAATCTTAGCGTTAAAATGGAGAAGTCAGTTAGTTAATTTGTGTATCGATAACCAATCACCAGTATTCTTTATAAACGTTGCAAGGCGTCCGGAACGTCCGCGTGGTGCACCTTGGGCAACTAAGACGGCATCGCTTCTTTCCCCAGGTGGGGGAAGCGCTGCCGCTTACTGCCAATTCGGGCCGAAGTGGGAACAACCCTCCCGAGGGTTGCTCAGAGGCTCTCCACGTCCCTCTGTTTAGCGGAGAGCACAGTGGATAGCAAGATAGAGGGCGGACGGGTTCTCTACCGCTGGCTCTGTCCAGAGATGGTGGACATTGGTGGATTCAGACCACCTGTTCCTGACTGACAACAGTCAGGAATGGCGGCTCTTCGAGGGCTACGAGGAAGGCAACCTCTATAAAAAACCATGCGGCGGACGGACCCGGTCTGGTGCAGACCCCGGCGGGCGCAGCCGTAATCCTGAATGGACAGGAGCGGTGGAATCCCTCCCAGAGCCTGAGAGAGGAGAGGGGCGTGAGATACGCTGAGGCCTTGACAAAACGTCGACCTCAAGGCCCTCGGGATAGTGCCTGACGTGCCAATTCTTTGGCGAGCGGTCTCAGTGGCCTTTCAGGCGCGGACCAATTGCCCTACCCGCCCGTAAATTGTGTCATGTCCGTAAAGTAACCTGTATATTTCTTAGAACAATCATCCTCAACCTTTTGACGACTCATTAATTTATTCTTATGTACACAATATAAACATTTACAGAAAAATACATAAAGCTCGCACAATCTCTTCTTCTTCCAATCCTTGACTATGGTGATATCAGCTATCTGGATCTCACCGAAGACCAACTGAATAAACTTGAGCGACTCCAAAACCTGTGCATTAGATTCATATTTGGATTACGCAAATATGATCACATCGTAGAGTATCGTTCTAAACTCAAGTGACTACCAATACCATATTCTTTCTCTTTTATACAGTATTCTGTTTTATCCCTACACACTCTCTTATTTCAAAGAATGTTTTCAGTTCTTACACATCACACATTGCAGGGACCTGAGGTCATCATAGAATTTAAAACTAAAAATGCCACAAGTCACAGGTCAAATGTCACCACCCAATTCATACCGTTTTGTCCGGACAAAAGCACCGCAAAAAGAAAGAAAACTTGACACAGACCCTATACTAACCCGTCTGGAGAGCGTGGTGTAGTAGGTCAAAACCTCCCTACTAAGGAGAGGCCTATGTCCAGCAGTGGACTATTAAAGGCTGTTGATGTGATGTGATGATCAGTCCACCTAGCCAAAATTTTTGGTCCTTAATAGCAGGTCCATCGAATAAGTTACATACTTGTGACTGATGACTATCTGATTAGCCAGTCTTTGTCTGACTCCTGTCTTTGTTCTCGGTGTTTATTACAGATTTGAGTTTGAACTGAAAATATAAATAGACATTGTGAAAACTGAAGTGCAGGATATGTAGATTTTTAAGCATAACAACTGTACTATTATACTGTATTTAAACTATACATTGCTCGCAGAAACAATGGTTGATAGGGCCATAAATACACTGTCGGTAGGCCCCACCACAAGGTGGTCCAACGACCGGGTGAAAGGTGCGGGAAGTCGTTGGATGTGGCAGCACAGGACCGGTTATCGTAGCGAACCTTCTGGAAGGCCTATGCTCAGCAGTGGAGGTCCTTCGACTGAGATGGTGATGATGATTTAAGCTGTACACCTTATATATTTAGACGCATTTTAGTTTATCTGTCAACTTTATGTTTTACTGTTGATTTAACTATTACATTGTATTGCTACATTTAGAATCAAACGTTAGTTCTACGATTGGAGTTTTATATCAGATTATGCTTGCTTGAAGTAAGATGTTTAATTTGGATCGTACTCCAATTAGATCTATTTAAACTAAATTCAAACATAAGTAATATATTTCCTGCAAAACATTGTATAGCGATATACAGAAAACAATGTAATATTAGAAACAGTGATGCCTACTAAGGCATCAAAGAGAATTAGTACAAACCACCAACAAGATTTTCGAAAATTCATAAATGAAAAAGCACATTCCACAAAAGGCACTGTTAATTTTCGTAGTAGGTTTTAATACAACTACTAATAGGAGTATTAGACAATTGTCACTGTAACGTGCATTTAAAGCCAACTCTTACAGGTATTGATCACACACCTTCTCGCCTGTTCGTCTGCCGAATCAATCTCTGGAGAAAGTAGGAGTTTAGTATACAAAAAGGATAAGTTCTCAAATAAGCCTGCCGCCAAATAAGCCGCAACTAAGCCTGTATAGTTTATATTGAATCCTATGATAATTTAAAAAGTAAAAGGTAGGAAAATCATTTCTTTCCTTGTGCATTATCAGACAATCTCAAGTGTAGCGTTACAAGAGAAGTGAAGCCACAAAACGAGAACATGTTAACTACGGATCTAAGGCAATAGGAATTTTAAAATAAAATAAAAACGAAAAATTAATCTCGCGGCTACTATGAAAGTGAAAACAGTCCAAAATGCCTTATACTAATATGTATGACGTGCACGGACGTAAACAATTAAATAATTCATTTCATTTCAATAACTGCAACGAATCAAGATCAATGTTATGACCTGATTGTTATTAAAAACAAAACAAGATGTGGTACATTAATAAAGAACCTTTCTTACATCATGGCCCTGTTTATAACAGGCAATTAAATATAAAAAGGTAACTGATATTTCCGCAAACCTACCTTTACTCGTAAATTGAATTATATATTATCCTTGCGTTAAAATTATGATCTCAACACAAACACAAACTTCTGCTTATAAAAATTTAAAAGGTTTCTGTAAGAAAACAAATTTTATAAGTGTCAATGTTTATCTCGTGCTATGACGGAGAATGTTATGAATAGAAAACCTGTTAATCTTCCGCGCATCGCTCAGTTGTTTAACGGAGGTAAACTAATAAATGTAGTTATATCCCAGATTCAGATCCTGGAAATCCATTTTTATTTATCTCTATGTCAACGAAGAAAAATGTGGCTAACTTAGATGTTTCTTTTAATAACCAAATATAAACGTTAGTAAAACTGACCAGTTCTTAAAAATATAAAATATACCAAAACATTCAGTTTCTGCGTAAAAAGTTTTATTTGTATAATATAACTGAATAGTTATGCATATAAATAACGAAATAAAATATTGTTTAGTAATTTATATATGAAAATGGCTACTGTATGTTATCTTTTCACGGAAATTGATATTTTAGTCTAAGTAGTTCTTTAAGGAGGTTTAAGAATAAAAATATCTCAGTAATTCCTTCAATAGCAATACCTTTCGTTCTCTTAATTTGAAGAAAACAACATTATTAAGGACTTGTAATAGGCTCTAGTTCTAATTTGGGGTTCACTTTCCTATAATATAAATTATTAGCAATAAAATGTATTGCTAGATTTCGCTTACAAATTATGTTTCGATATCGATAACATGAAAATCAAGTCGTGAACAGTAGAAAAAATAACGCATTTGTGATTACGTCACTTAATACGTAATTTTTTTTCAGTGGTCACGGTCAGAAGATCCTGAAACCACTCCAGCCAAGGCAAGTAATCTATAGAGACAAAATCAGGTGGCCCGTTCTCCATTGATACGTAAAATTTTATCACATATTCAATCAAAACAAATAAGTTTCGGCTTGGTCGCGCCGTATTCATAGGCCAAATTTATCTCGGAGGCTTTCAAGGGTGCGCATAAAAATTCTTCTCATGCGGTACTGATCACAATTTGATTGCCCCCGAGGATTGGTTCGCACTGGCTCGCGTCCCCCTTGCGGTATTGGGAGTCTCGTCTCAAAATTTATGACTGCTATCCACTTTTATTACGGATTGAGCGAAAGAGTGCAGATGTCCTTCTGATACATTTCACGTTGCGTGAGTAAGACTTTCTCAACCGTAAGCAATTTTTCTCTACTTAAGTTTATGTTTAGATTGGGCCGATACGTGGTTTTATTCTGATTGGATCTCTGCAATTTATGACGATCGCCCCTGATACGGTAATTTTGGCAATAAATTAACCTTTTTCTCTCTTATCACTAAACTTCATTGTAGATAAACGTTGTAGTTTAAGCTGATTTATTTTTGTTCTGAATATCAATGAAATGTTATCGTAAACATACAGAATATATCATAAATATGTACATATTTTACGGATATTACAGATACACATAACATTTTGTATATCATTATTCGTCTGATGTAAAACAGTGACTGGTTCATTTACTCGGTAAAAGTACTAATACAACAGTTGGGCTCGACGGATGGCAAAGGTCCTTCTACCATTTTACTCCTCTAGTGTCTCTAATCTATAATGGAAAAAACAGTAATGCCTTTTTGTTCTTATTGTGACCTTCACCGACTATTAACTGTTGCCTTCTTTATGGACCATGGACAAAATCCTGTTGTCAAAGAAAAAAACGCTTTTTTGTACACCAGGTATAAATATACAATGATCAACTTAATCTAGGCTAGACAAGTACATGTGGCGGCCTTATCGCTCAGAGGCAATCTCTTACAGGCAACCGTGGTATGGAGGGAAAACATTTTAGTACAATGATTTTAAAAGTCTTAGGGTATTAATGACAGCCGGTAGAAGAGATTTTTATCAAGTAAACAGGCATGACGGGTCATACTATTACATTTATATAGTGCTCAACGTTCGGTGTAGCTTTTAACTTTGCCACCAGAAACTGAGGTAATTAAAACATTTCTGCCACAACTTCCTTGCGTGAAAAGTATAATTAGAAGCACTACTAATACTACACTAGCTAGTCAATTAAAAATATGGATATCATTAATGTAGTATAATATCCACTACCTGGAAAAGTCCACAGGGTACTGAAATGTTTATATGATTATAATATTATGAAATTTCCATTTCGAAATTAAAATACATTTACCAAGTATACCATTAATATGTATAAAACATCGTATCGCTTACATACACTAACCCTCAATTTACATTTCCAATACATTTTATAAATGATATCATTTACTTGCAAAAGATAAAAATATAGAGGCTTTCATAAAATAGGGGTAATCCTTAATCGAATGTCAACCCCGTACTGAGGGTGTAATCAAAAACCGATCGTCGAAAGACGACATTTTTACCTGGTACTACCCATTTTATTCTAAGAAAACCCCACACTTATCCCTAGTTTATTTTGGATTGAAATCTTTAATGCTTTATAATGTTTTGATCCATCTAATGTAGTATTTTCTGAGAAAAGTAAATATATGTATGTTTTTCACGGAAAAATGGATTTATTTTATTGGCAAACGAACCGCGCAATGAATAATTTAATATTCAACGATCACACAGATTGAATATCAAAAGGCTAGTACTTGTAATGCTGGATGCTTGTTTTAATAACTTTCTAAAGTCATAGAAGTTCAACTATAAAGTTGATTCCAGTTACAAAGGTCCAATATTTTTATGTGCATTTTAAACTGTACATTAAAAAACATGTCAGCTTATATAGCAGAAAATACACGAATTACTTAACATTTTTGTTCCCAAGATCTGTTGCAGGTCTAACGCTTTCGTTTTGTTGTAAAGGATCCATTGCGAGAACTTGATTTAAACGACTACATTATATAAGTATATTAGAAGTATGTAGGTACATAATATAGTTTAAAAAAGTTTATTCCCAATGTTAGTTACAATAAGATAATAGCAAAGACTGTACCTGCCGTACCGTAGACTTAACTTGTTACATCTACATCATCCCTGGTTGTGTTGCGTCACATCAACAGCCTTTAATAGTCCACCGCTGGACATAGGCCTCTCCTTAGAAAGGAGGTTTTGGCCTACTATACCACGCTAGCCAGACGGGTTGGTATAGGGATTGTATCAAGTTTTCCTTCTTTTTGCAGTGCTGGTGTCCTGCGTTGTTTTGCGCCCTTAGTCGCCGCTTACGACACCCACGGGATGAATTGGGGTAGTGACATTCCGTATTCTTAATCCGTCACTACACGGACATGTGTGTTGCGTGCTTAGACAATTTAACCTTTGCGTTAATTAAATCTTTTGCTAGTGATTATATTAAAATTATTTAGGAAATCTCAATTTCTAATTGTGAAAAAATATTAATTTTTTATTTTTATATTACCCTAGCCCAAACATAAGGTAGCAATTCTATCACGTTTCACTTCATTATACATATTATTTAATAAAATTTCCTTTTTTTACGGAAACTCAATGAGGGAAGATCAATCCTAGTGAGATATTGTTCGCTTCTACTACTAGTGTGACTTAATTTTCATTGGTGTCGCTTTTGAAATTTCTGGTCTGCGTGTTTTTGTGTTGACTAACTTCAACAAAAGTAATAACTACACGTTTATCAATAAAATGACTATTCATACTTAAACCAAATTTATTCAAAGTATAAAAATTTCAGCGAGAATTTTAAATTTGTGCAATTTTAATACATTTCAAAGTGAACTACACCAAAGGCATCGCTGTGCCGTTCCATAAAACAACATGTTTTATTGTTACCGTTTTGTTCACCCCTTTGGTAATATCCTTGTCATACAGTTTTCCTTGTTCCGCTATTTAATTTCGTTTCCTACCACTGTATTTCCCAGTAGAACTATTAAATGTTTTTCTAGTTTGTGAGTGGTTACCATATAAACACTCGCATGCCCAGTATTAGTTGTTTGTTACGTTGATAAATGTTTTACCAAGCCACAAATTTTGACTAAGGAGTAGAGTTTGAGAAGATAGGGGTTATAGAGATAAGACGTGTAGAGTGAGAAGATTGGCTCTACATGAGATCTAATAACTTTTTGACAGTGCGATCCATACAATCTCGTCTTAGCAACATTTTAGGAACATAAAAATGTTTTTGGTGGGGTTTCACTTCGTTTTGGATGTTGCTTTTGACAATACATGTATATTATTTATAATAAGAGTCCCCATTATATCAATTTTCAGATCTCTAACTCAAACTTTTATCCCATGGTTTAAGGGATTCGAGGGAGGGATTCAACAGTTAAAATTTTATATATTTTTTGTTGTTTGTGTGTTTGTGTTTGGTATGCCAGGTAGCCTCATCAATATTTCAGCTTTCTTCAGAAAGTGAGTCAGAGACGAAATCGGAAATTTTAGAAATCAATAAAATCTAAGGTATAAGAGGTATGTAATTGAAACTTTATAATATCAAGTTTCAATTACATACCTCTACTATTGACATCATATACCTGAATTGAGTTGAGTCTACTATTGACATCATATACCCAGAATTTAGTTTATCTTAAGCACTTCGAGAAAGAGTAGGTAGTGCCCTTGCGCTTCGCTTCTCTCGACGTGGTGGGGGCACTACCATACCCCCAGAGATAAAAATGTAAAGTTCGTTCGTGTACGCTTCTAAAACTTATTAAATTCTACACAACTACAAAAATTGTTTTGTCTATTTTTTGCGTTAGTTTTGTTCCTAATTTCTCATCAATGTGTCACAGCGACGCGTGGAAGGGTGCAGCTAGTTTAAAATAAAAATATGTGTGTATATTACAACTGCAGAAGAAAATAACTAGAGCTAGTTAGCCGACTAGCTCTACAGAGCTAGTCGGCTAACTAGCTTCGGCTAATCAGTAGTATCGAGCTTAAAGTTAGTCTGTTCTGTGTCGAGGTTCGCCGACGCCCTGCTTATCCGATTTCGTGGCGGATTACGGAATTAGTATTATTTCAGAGGCTGAAACATAGAATTATAATAATCTTCTTCAGTTTTCGGTATTTAAGCTAGTTAAATTTTAATTAATTGATAATTTTAGTTTATTCTACATCATTAGAAGGCCTACTATAAAAATACATATTATGTGTTTGCAGGTTGTTGTTATTAGGCAGATCTTTATCACTCTAATCAGAATACACATTTTACAGAAGATGTATCAACGAGCGATGCTTTATTAGAAGACAAATATAATTGTGAGTTTGTTGAAAATCTGATTTGTGAATAAAAAAGATATTCTATTATAGAGACATATATTTATATATATATATATATCAATATTGTAACAGCTTTGGGTAAGAAAATATTTTTTTACGTATATATTTTACATTTAAAGTAGGTATACACATCTTATTTCATAATTTTATGAACTTACTGTAATCAATATTTTTAATGAACAATAAATGAACCTCCATTACTGTTGCAACTCCACCTACCTCCGCTACTGCTGGACATAGACCTCTCCCTTTGTGCCATTGCAACAGATCTTCTTGCCTCCTGTCATACATAAACTATTGAATGACATTTTTTTTTTTTTTTAAAAGACAACTCCCGCACTAGGAATAAATCCTGTGTTGCGGGAGACTTTACAAACATACATGAAACGGACACAAAGTACACCCAGACCCAGAACAACAATTTGTGGAGCACACAAAGTGTTATCCCATGTGGGGTTTGAACCCACAACACTCGCCGCAATAGAAAGCGGCGTGGCGACCGCTTAAACCACTACGCCATCCGTGCAGTCAATATTTACTTACGTGCTTTCCTAATAAGGTCTCAAAATAACATGCTGGGCCTCAATTCTGCTATTTTATGTTTACGCCAGGCCAGTGTCATACCACTGACACGCTATTGAGATGCCATCGAGTAGCCATTGGCATCGGTATAAATATCGGTAGTTGAAAATATATTACGTTTTTTGAGGAAATGATTTATTTGTTTTTATTATAATAAATTATTAAAAGAAATAAATAAATTAAAATAACTTATTAAAAAATAAAATTAAAAAAAAAGTAATAAATAAATTAAAATAAATTATTAAAATAAAAAAATAAAAATAAAAAATCATTTACTCAAAAAACGTAATATATTTTCAAACTATAAGGATATTACTTATTTATTTTAATAATTCATTTATTTCTTTTTTTATATTTTATTCTTTAATAATTTATTTTAATTTATTTCTTTCTTTTTTTTTATTTTTTTTTTAATAAGTCATTTTAATTTATTTCTTTCTTTTAATAATGTATTATAATAAAAACAAATAAATCATTTTCTCAAAAAACGTAATATATTTTTAACTACCGATATTTATACCGATGCCAATGGCTACTCGATGGCATCTCAATAGCGTGTCAGTGGTATGACACTGGCTTGGCGTAATAGCAGAATTGAGGCCCTGTTTGCTCTTTTTTGAAAACGCTCATCAACGGCTGTTTCGATTTTCTCTTCAAGTAGCATTGGTGTTTGTGTCTGTCTAGCATTGTATTATCCTCCAAGTTTTCAGACCCTAGAGTTCCTTGGAGCAGCTTAGATTCGAATGCAAACCTTTTCTGCTGGAATCATAGAAAAATGTGCTTATATATGACATTAAATCTATTGATCACGAAGACATCCCTAAATATGGATGTGGTTTCTGTCCGTAATGATGGAGTTTATTTCATTCTTGGTCACGTTATTAATAGAAGAACGAAGAATAGAAGAATAGGCCCCCTATTCTCTGTGAGACTTCTCAAATAAAGAATAGATTAGGATGGGCACGTGTAAACATTTGTATGTTGCAGTGCTAGGCGTTATACTGGCCAATCATCGTTAAGGCTGACTGATGTTAGATCGATGTTCGAGAAGTTACTACATACTCGTATATAAAGATACAACGAATAATATGTCTAGTTCAAATGGTATTTTTTTTTACGGATTGATAAAGCGTGTAGTGACGGATTAAGAATACGGAATGCCACTACCCCAATTCATCCCGTGGGTGTCGTAAGAGCCGACTAAGGGCGAAAACAACGCAGAACACCAGCACCTCAAAAAGAAGGAAAACATGACACAAACCCTCTACCAACCTGTCTGGCCAGCGTGGTATAGTAGGCCAAAACCTCCTTTCTAAGGAGAGGCCTATGTCCAGCAGTGGACTATTAAAAGCTGTTGATGATGATAGGGTTTTATTTCGAGCTTTTCTTTGATATTATTCACTTTCCTTTTTTTTTGAAATTATCCACCTGGTGTGAACTCTTAGCTGACGGGACACCCGTGGGTCATGGAGGCATGTGGGTTTGTATTCTAAAACCACTAACACATAGACATATACAACCACAGCTTGTACTATTCTATTTGTCGAGAGATTCTTGGTACATTTAGTGTTAAACACGACTAGTTCTATCATCAACCACAATCTATTCAAAGTAAATTGAAATGCCGAATCCTGGAAAATAAGTGAATGGAACTAAATTTATTCGGATTTAGAATTGGGAATATGGTGTATTCTATTTTTTTTAAATCATACATTTTAGTAATATTAAAGGGTTCACAATTTGTTAAATACTAACAATACCAACAGCTAGTCCAACGATATGGTGGGCTCGTGTTGCTATTAATCACACAATTAACATAAGTGTATAAATAATAAAAGAACAGTAGGTAGAAAAATCAAAGAAAGAAAAGAAAATAAAAAATATTTTAAAGATAATTTAAGAGAAAACTTTGTATAAGGTATTATATGAATATTGTGTGATATATCAAGATGGCTCATCATTATTTACTTATGAATTATTTACGATAACTTTGAAAAATCGTAAATCGGTTTAGTGTGACCTACATGAGTATAATGAAATGTAAGAAATCATAATTTTAATGTCAGATATACATATATCTGGGAAAAAGCAAAGGCAAATCTATTATTTATTTAATACAGTAATTTCATATTAATGCACTTCTAAAATACTTTGTTTATCGTTCAAGATTTTTGACTATCATTTTCAAACGAGACTTCGTGTATGCAACATTATAAAAATTATTCCTATAGTTATTTTGTTTAAATTGATTCTTATGTGTGTTTAATGATGATAGATTGAATAAACAGGAATAAAATCCTGTAGTCAGATTAGAAATATTGCAGACTTTTTTCTTCTTATTACATATAACTACCAGCCAGTCCAGTAAATAAAGATATTTTTTAACAGTTGACTATTAGAAGTAATTTCTGCTACTAGAAGTAATTTTATTATTACATGAACTACCTGGTAAGCAGATGATACTTAAGGAGATTGTTATAGGGTTCTATGGATTTTAATTCGAATGGAAGTTAATTGACTGGAAAAACAGCTAAGAAAAATAATAAACTATAGTCAACCACCACATCACCGGAGCTTCATAGGAGGTTCAGTTCGTTCCTTATAATTGTGGTTTTTACTGACGCCTGTAACTTTTTAATAGCAAAAACACTTTATAACAAAAACTGATTAAATTGTTCTATGTACGAAAAACCTCTATTTTAAACCACAAAACAGTTTAGATCTCTATTTCGATGAGACACTTATACGAGCCTATATATGTATATTTTCATATTACATTTATAGAAGGAAAATGGTCCTTGAAAATATGATAAAAGCTTATGGCACTCAGTCGAGCAAATGGGATGCATTTTGTACAAATACACTCGTTGGCACTAAAGGGAGTTAAAAGCCTTGCTATAGAAGCGAGATAAAGAACTGTTTGGTTTTCTTACAAGTAGTAAGTAGTTTGATGGATTACGATAAAATAGACGTAAGATTATTACTACACTGCTGCCGTAACCTAAAAAAAATAAAAGCTAAGTTTCTCTTGTTCAAAAAGAAGGTGAGTCTTTTTTAAATTAATATATAATTACAGCAAGACAGGAAATAACAAATTTAAACTGCAGTAATAAGTACTGCAACGCGGATTAAATTATATCCTTAAAAGCCAATAATGCGCTTGTTACTGATGAGTTGCAGGCGTTCATGGGCGGCGGTAGTTGCTTTCCATCAGGTGACCCGATTCCATAAAAAAAACCTGTACCTAAAAGAAATAGCAAATTCCAAGAGATTGTCTAATCATCTAAACCAAGGTAAGACCAAATTATCTAGTTTCTTTACTCAGTATTCATTCTCTCATCCCGTCTGCCTTTAGGAACGTTTTAATTTCTTGCATGACTTGTATTCAAGTTTCAAGATCGGAAAATGTTACACTAATATACCTGCGCATTCATCGACAAATCGTTCCAGTACAAGCTGGTTCCCAGTTTGATGTGTTATGTAGTAAGAGATTTAAAGATGTATAAAGAATGCAGCATATAATAATAATAATATTAACTTCACACTTCTCCCACTCTACATATATTTAGTGTAGATATATTGTATTTACTCGTATACACGAGGCAGGTTATTCTATAATCTTAATACAAACGATTTATATATATTATATTACTAGTAATCAGTAGTAATTAAGACTTTTAACAAAATTCCCTCAAGTTAAGTGGTCTTAGGTTAAATAAAAATAATTCAATATTTATCAAGTACAAATAGCCAAGACATCCAATATTAACCATGACCTTAATATAATTGCCATTGTTAGCATTTCTTAACTGAGATAACAATAACAATTCCTAACAAAGTTTGTGAAAAATTAGTTCTTCTACTTGAAACAAAAGAAAACTTCTTTTACAAAAGGAATTAGCTTGTTTCTCTTAAGCTCAGCTTTTATTTATAGGAGTCTATTAAAATATTTTGAACTTTAATGAATGTTACAAGTGATGAATATATATGATTAAAGATCTTTTCTAGGTTACCGCCTTTGTTTACTACATTGGAGCAGCCATATACTTAATTACTTATTACTTGGGCAAAGCGCACGATTTGCAACATAATTTTCTTCTTGTTAGCAATACCCAAGGTAAAAGTGTTTAGTCTTATTCGAGAAATAATTAACTTAATCAGTAGTTTTTTTGAGGTACTTTCTACCAAAATAAGTCAGGTATTTATTCTTCGTTTCAGCAGTTACTTTTTAATTTAAACATCTTAGTTTGTACTATGGACTATCTGACCAGGTGTCTATCAAGGTGCAATTTTAGAACTGATTACAAAAATGTATACATATAAAAAATAAAGTAAAGTATAAACTAAAATAAAAGTTGAATATACTAATGATGATAGACTATCCCAAAACTTTAAATACATATGTGGATTACTATAATATAATCTAGTCTGCTGATCTCGTAAAGTGTTTAAGTTTTTAGTTTTGTATAAAGTTAAGTTGCTATTGTAATTTTTTATGATTATGTTATCTCTATGTGAACGCTGTGCATATTTTTAATTACGTAGCACATGCACTTCGTTAAAAACAATTAATATGTATGAATTTTTTTGTTTATTCTATAAATATACCTTATTAAATAAATAAATAAAGGTAGCTAAGATTACGGGTGAAGTGTGATTTATTACTAATAGGAAATACATCAATTATTATTCATTCTGTTTGACAATATACATTCTCCTACATTAGTCCCAACAAAGGACGTATCCCTACACAATGACATTGTTGTATTATTTGTTTATTTGAATTAAAACTACATAAATACTTGTATAAATTACAGTTTACTACATAAGTGGTTTATAAACCTATGTAATCGTAACACAGCTTAATAAATCTTCAAAGTAAACGTGAAGTCTCCCAGTGTCTATATTTAAATATCTAATCTGTCTAATCTATGGAATATATGTTGTATTATACTGAAGTTTTATTTGAATTGAAATTCAAATTCAATGTCTTTGTCAATCATTTTGGAATAAGAGTTTATTGCGTAACGTTTTAAAATTGGAAACTTAGTTAGCCCCTTAGAACTTCTAAATCAGTGATTACATAATATACAAGGAAAGGGAAGAAAGTGAGGTATTTATTTTCAGTGTTCCGTTCCGTTTCTTCACAAGGAAAAAACGGAACTCTTATAGGATCACTTTGTTGTCCGTCTGTGTCCGTCTGTCCGTCTGCCAAGACAGTTTATCTAGGCAACGCGTGGGAGGTTTCGAATTAAAATTAAAACCATAAACATAGCTCTACGGTCCCTTGAAGCTGTAAAATAATCCGTCTCCTAAGTTAACGTAAAAGTAAAGATGAAGCCATTTATGCCGCAAAAAAGAATATTTTGACACTCTCAAGGGAATCATAATTTATGAGGTTCCCATTGACCTACAATCATGATATTTGGCGAGTAATATCATGTTATAATACAAGTTCAGGGTAAAATTTGAAAACTATACATATTACCAATCATCATCACATCAACAGCCTTTAATATTACTACCCCTGTTTACCCTAGTCACTACCTCTATTTATCCCGTGGGTGTCGTAAGAGCCGACTAAGGGAGCAAACTACGCAGGTCAACAGCACTGCAAAGAGAAGAAGAACCCCGGGGGTGGTGTGTCGGAATCGGACCGACTAAAACTACGCGGTGTGCCACTCTGCGCCTGTAATAGTAGGGGTCCGGGAACTGGTGGTATTAAGACATCCGGCCCGGCCGGCCAGCCGCGAGGAAGCATTCTTCCTCGCAGCTGGCCGTTATGGCGGGTGAAGGGGAAAACCCGTCCGTCCACCCGCGGCCACACTCAGGGTGGCATGAGGCGCTAGGCGCCTTCGCCCCCCTCCACCACTTCCTTCTGCGAGATGACGTCTTCGCAGAAAGACGCGACCGCCGTAAAACATCTGTCACTACCAGCCATGGAGCTTATGACGGCGTGTAGAGAGGGGTCCCTTCCCATGGCTGCAATAAGGACCAAAATGCTAGTGTGTACTAAGCCGAGTCCTCACTGCAATCGCAGTGGTGATAGGCGGGACTCAATTCCCTCCTAGCGACAGAGTGCAGGTACTTTCAACTTGACACAAACTCTATACCAACCCGTCTGGCCAGCGTTGTATAGTGGGCTAAAACCTCCTTTCGAAAGAGACGTGTATTCCAGCAGGATTATATATAAAGGCTTTTGATGTGACGTGATGATGTGATATATTTTTTATGTAGGTTTGGGCATAACTCCGTCATATAGAGATCGACTTTGGGTTTATTTCGAAATGGTGCCATTTAAATTTCACAGAGATCTGATGATGAGTTTCGGTGACGTAACTCTTAAAAAAATTTATAGCAAATCAACCGCGATTGCTGCTAGGCTTTTAGTGATATTTGTAAGTATTCCTTAAAGTCGGTTCAACTATTTTTTAAAAAGGATTTATCGATTTATCTACATAATATATAAACATTAAGTGTCCCAAAATATGATACGTTTCGGTGCTCCATATTGAATTAAAAAGAGATATAACGAATTATCTTAACGTTTTTAATATTATGTCGATTTCATTATATAAAATAAAATAAAAAATGTAGTTAGTTGTTATTTATATAGGTGTTTCATGATCCGCACAATTTGTCTAGTCACATCAAAAGTTACGTGTTAGTATACATTAGCCTAATGAAAATCGTCTGACAGAAATACTTTTGCAATTAAAGTAAACACTTGTCGAGCCGGTTGTATTGCGTGGGCCCTCGGGAAATTAACCACAGACATGTGGAAATACGGAATCCGGTAGAAGTTAACCGCAACTCATAAATTGACATCTCAACAACGTCGTACTTCTTCTGAACGGGAAAGTAATTCCAATTTGTATTGCACACTTTGATTAAAAGTACCCGTTATTGTCGAAAATAGGATTATTCGATTCCCGTTCATGCAATCTATTATAGTCAGCTATTTCAGTAATGTAAGATTCTTTTATTTTTTCCCTTTGTGATAAATGACGACGAAATTGGAAGAGGATTGGGAGGGATTAATAAGGATAGTTAAGGTTGTTTAACTTCCCGTTTTTCTGATTGGTATTGAAAAAGGATCTGTTTTAAGTTTTTAAGTTCTGTTTTTCCTTTCAGGCAGAATTTTTCTGAATAGTACCCACGAATAAACAAAATTTAAATTGCTTTAAAAAAATTTTTTGTATGCTTTGATTTATCTATGTGTAATAACTAACAAACCAATTTTTTATGTGTACTTTTTATGTGTTAGAAATGTCTGGGAAGTATACCCTATTCGTAAAAATACATTTTCCAAAATTCTATTTCGATTATATGAGATAATATATCTTATATAGATTCAAAGTCAAGTAGGGGAGCGAAAGTACTTAGGCGTGAAATGTCGTGCGGTGTTCCGTAGGGGTCGGTGTTAGGGCCACTCTTGTGGAACATCGGCTACGACTGGGTGCTTCGTGGTGCCTTCTTGGATGGTGTCGCCGTCGTGTGCTACGCGGACGACACACTCGTGACGGCGCGCGGCAAGACGCACCACGAGGCAACCCAGAGGGCCACGGCCGGGGTTGCCCAAGTCGTTGAGCGAATCCGGCGGCTGGGTCTCGAGGTGGCTCTGCACAAGTCCGAGGCCCTGTTCTTCCACGGGCTTCGGAGGAAGCCGCCTGAGGGATCTAGCCTCACGGTAGGAGGCACTCGCATCGGCATCGATCCTTAAATAGGTATCTGGGGCTCGTACTCGATGGCCGATGGGACTTCAGATATCATTTCCGAGGTCTGGTCCCCAAGTTGGTTGGGGCAGCGCGTGCGTTGGCGCGGCTGCTGCCCAATATGAAGGGACCCGATGACTCCTGTAGGAGACTCTACTCGGGGGTTGTGCGGTCCATGGCCCTTTACGGGTGCCCAGTATGTACGGAAGCCCTGAAGGCCAGCAACGTCGCGATTCTGCGACGACCGCAGCGAATGCTGGCCATCAGGATCATAAGGGGGTACCGCACGATCTCCTTTGAGGCGGCGAGTCTCCTGGCCGGAACTCCACCAAGTGGCGCAAGGAGGCGCGGGAGTTGGGTCGGTGTCCCGAGACTCGAGAAATCGATGACCGGAAATCCGAACTCCGCCAGGTCATCATAGGGGAGTGGAAGGAACGACTCGGGCAACCGAACGCCGGGCACGCCGTCATCGCGGCGGTAAGACCCGTTATGGAGGATTGGCTCGAGAGGCGTCACGGGACCCTCTCATCTCTCATCTCTGACGCAGGTGATCACTGGGAAAGGATGTTTCGGGGATCACCTGTGTCTGATCCGCAAGGAGCCAACGCCTGAGTGCCACCACTGCGATGGCCAGACCGTGGACACGGCTCTCCACACGCTGGCAGAGTGCCCGGCGTGGGTTGAGCAGAGGCGAGACCTCGTGGCGGCCATCGGAGTGGGAGTTCTCTCGCTCGATAGCCTGATTGCGGCCTGAGGACGGAGGTCGCAGAACGACCTCCGTCCTCCATAAGCGCAGGCCTGGGGGTGACAGGTGAGGCCATCTGTCACCCTAGCAGAAGCAGGCCGGGGTGGCGGCGAGCGCGTTGCGAAGCGCGCTCGCTTCCAGGGAGCACAGGGAACTTGGGGTTCCCACACGGGGGGGGGGGGGGTCGTCTACTCGTCTGTAGATGACCCGAGGTATGTCGGGGCACCAGGGACTTCCTGTCTAGGGTATACCTGGTTCCCCGGCTATTAGTACCCGAGACGGCGTGCGGTTTCAGTCGGTTCGAGTCCGACATGCCACCGATAGGTGGTATCCGAGGGGATTTCCGCACGGAAAAAAAAAAGGGTATTACCAGTATTACTTTGAGTTTTTACGGCCTATTCATTATTTGAAACTGAGATGGATCGAGTTACTGATCATTCGTCAACAGCAAATAAGAATTGCTAGAGAATAGAATATTGTCATCGTTAGTTGTGTAGTTCGATTAGGATTTCTTATCAAGAATCAACTGAAAAACAAGGGAATGCGGCGTTATATTAAAGGTTAACGAACTTACGTACTTTTTTATGGTGTAGGGGGCAAACGAGCAGACGGGTGACCTGATGGTAAGTGACTACCACCACCCATCGACACTGACTATTCAAGAGTTACAAGTGCGTTGAATCTCTGCCCCCCAAGATCGGGGGGAGAGCGGTTTGAGCACAACGAACAAAAAAAAAAGGGGAGCTTGCTTGCTTTTGTTTTCCTCTCCTTCTGATATTATTTTACCTACCAGGAGGTAAAATTCTTAAAATGTCACAAACCGGTTTGTTCGAAGTCTTTAAAATTGTTTTCAAACCGATAAATGATCTAACAGATAACTTAAGAAACGTTTATAAATCGCCGCTTTGCAAAGCTATAAAAAATAAATACTTATGTTTTTAAATTCATATTGTTATTTAACGTGATCTGCCTATATCTTCACATACTAATATGTAAACAGAATTCACTTCATTGTTGGAAATTTAGAATACTTTAAACAGATATAATTATAGCAGCAGTGCAGAAAGCTGAACATGAGTTCTTTTTTTTTTTTAGGTTATAAAAACACTTTTCAGATGACTTTGGCCTCACCTAACTGGACTATCCCTGAGAAGAAGAGCGAAACAAACTCAGGGATTACCATATATTTTAAATGCCAGACAATCTTCTTTAAAAAGATTTATCAGTCAAAAATAATTTAATAATTAATATAATTTTGAGTCACAATTATTACATTTATTTATATTTCCATTCATTAACAGTCATGTTTATCCTATTATAATTATAATGCTGCTACCGGATTTGAACAATGGAACTAGTACTTACTTTAATTCATCAGATCAGGAAACATACGAAATACGACACAAGAATTAAACAGTTACTAAATATGATGGTATCGCGTCAATTATTGCAAATATAGTATGTATTCCCCATAAATCAGATGTTTTCTTTACATTTATACCTTTAAAAGCTTTGAGAAAGTCATTCGTACTAACCATCTAATAAAATTCTAATAAAAAAAAAAAAAAGAAAAAAAAAATTAAAAATGCGTTAAAAATTCTAAAAATTGTGTAAAAACAACTACATCAATTAACATCCGTAGTATCTTCCTGTAACTGTCAGGGTATGAAAAGTCTAAGCGAGGACAGTCTAAGTTATAATGGCTACAAAATTTAAACCCTTAGTCATGTTTCTCTAAAAGACTAAAAGTTAGATCAGTTTTGGAAATCACTTTTTATTCTTTTTTTACTGCGGTACTCCGTGGTGACGGGTTAACATTGCAGAGTGTCACCATCCCTATTCATCCAGTGGGTGTTGTAAGAGCCGACTAAGGGAACAAATTACGCAGGACAACAGCACTGCAAAGAGAAGGAAAACTTGAAACAAACCATATACCAAACCGGCTGGCCAACGTGGTATAGGAGGCCAAAACCTCTTTCCTGAGGAGAGTCTTATGTGCAACTGTGTACTATTAAAGGCTGTTGATGATGATGACTCTGGTAATAATCTAATCTGGTAATAAGAAAATCTCTTGTACAGGGATGGAATGCCAATCTGAAAAAAAAACGTGAAATTTGTGCTTTGTGAAGGACGGCAATATAATATCAGATTAAAAATGATGTCTGGTATTGTTTATCATTATTTTTATTTATTTAACATATTACAAAGCAATTTACAATCATTCATTAAAATAGTGCATTTGAAAACCACTGAGGTTTGTAAAAATGCAACAGATGCTACAACAAGCGAGGTTGATAAAAATTAACACCATACAGTAAAAATACATGCGTCATTATGTAGGTACTTTTAAAATAATTATATAATCTAAGCGTACGGGCGCAGAACGGTGAAGTGAACTCCGAGTCAGGCAAGGAGAAGAAGAGAGATTACTTACAAAGATGAATAGGCCATGTTTTATAAAAAGAATTCCTTCAAATTAGGTTTGACATTTTTTTCGTTTAGGCATTTATTTATATCAGAGGGTAGTTTATTCATTAATCGCGGTACTATGTTTCGTGTTGTTCTCTCACCGAACACGTTAACAGCGCGTGCCATTTGCAACCGGTTTAGTGAGACTGCTCGTGTACATACAGGATGTTATTGTCTTTAATATTTTTAGTTGCAATCTATTTATAATATTTATGTGAGTATTGTAAGTTCGCCCATAGCTGGTGAGTCCATACGGAATATGAGACTCCGCTAGAGGGCTAGAGTAACAATTTAACACAATAAGGGATACGACGATTTAAGATCTTAATGTTTGCTAGAAAACATCTTAGCTTATCACATACTTTATCGATATGGGGTTTTCAGTTTAGTTTGTCATCAATGATGAGGCCCAGATATGCAAAGGACGTTACAAGTTCAATGATTGGACATCAACAACTATCACTAATATGATACTTTTTGATATCCACGCATCCTTACATAAGCATGCGTGTTCATGAGATGTTTGTTGACTGGTGAAGGCTTTAAGTATGCTGACCTGATGTGTAATATTTTGGTTTTATTTGATTTGTGGATAGACAGATGGACGTAAATGACAATGAATTAGTAAGTAAGACATTAAGTAAGAGAAGTACTGGAAGACCTTTCTTTTTGTCAAATTTCGTGATTCTAGGTCAACCAGAACTACCACATAGGTTTTCGACCAAAACCTATAGGGTACTTCCGGTTGACCTAGAATAGACAATTATTTTTAAAAGCAAGGTCTTACAGTACAAGTAAAGAGAAAATTCTGAAAAATAAAAAAAGTTGGATATTAAGGTAAATTTTGGTACTTACAAGTTTTCGCGAAAATCGAAATTTGCCCATATATTTTTATCGTGTTGACTCAGGACCTTGATTTTTATACACCTAATGTATATATTTTTTATAGACCTCAGTATCTGGTGTAAATTTCAACTTGCTACCCGTTCCTGAGAAAATCGGTGGTGACACACGGACAGACGGACAAGAAAGTGATCTTATAAGGTTCCTTTTTTACCTTTTGAGGTACGGAACCTTAAAAATGAAGTGATAGAGAAAGGTATTTTTCACTGTAAAGGGTTTTCAGTGCTTCTCAATGATAACCTAACCGACTTAGGTCTAAAGCGATTTTTTGGGAATGAATTGTATTCCCATGGTCGGAAAAGAAAATATCAAATTAATAGACTTGTCAACATGAAAACTAAAACCTGATTAATAATATATGAATAATTGTGTTAAAAGAAAGAAATATGGTATACTAAAGGTTTAGGTTTAATCTGGAAGAAGCACAGGAAGTTAAAAATTTTGAGCAATATGTGTTCTAAAATTACGTGAAAAAGCTATAGTTAGCCACATGCATAAAGTATATTACAGACCTACGAGTATCTTGGTACCTTATTCGATACACTATAAGTTTAAGTTATACTGGTTAAAAAGTTAACCTATAACATAATTTTATTAATCTTCTAAAATCGACCACGTCTCTACAATCTCTCTCTTTGTCGGTCTCGAATTTTATTTATTGATATTTATTTATTTATTTATTTATTTATTTAATACTTAGGTTCTAAGTAAGTAAAAACGCAAAATATGATGTAGTTAAAATACAATCGAGCAACCAAAATTATATCTAACAATATACAGCTGTTAGCTAAAATTACTATCCATTTAAGTTGAATAATCGTAATAGTGCTTCTGTTATTTCGCATTGAATTGAAATTCCATATTGACGTTGAAAATATACGAGTATATCCAAGGTAGCCACAAATGATAAAGCGAATGCTTTGTCTTAACAACAAGGTTAACTTGATGTCTAACAAAATTTACTCTTCGGGTAATACGGAATTATTGAGTCTAACAGATTGGATCCAACTGGGTTTGCTAATTGTTTGTTCTAGATTGCTTTGTTATTTCAGAAGAACACGACTCAATTTAAATTGTATTAATTATTATTGTACTTATTGTGGCTGAAACTGTCTGGTTTTCAATCTAGTAAAACAATTCTTTGTAACCTTTTTGAGGAAATTTCAGGTACTTAGGAATGAGAAATTTAAATACTAAAGAAGTAGTAGAAAATAATAAGTGAAGTTTTTGTTTCAATACATTTCAAAGGTATATGAAGAAAGTTGATATATGTATATCCGTATCTTTTGGTTGAGTTACCTTATAAGATACCTTTTTTACAACTTCATAGAATCGCAAGTATGTACATCAGTTTTAACTTAATATTTCCATTAGTGAAAAAGTGTTAACAAAAAGACAGATGGGTGATGGTCAGCTTTAAAAAAAATATTGACCAAATCGAAATTAATGAAGTAAGTACGCTCACAAAGCTCACGTTCACAAGAACCTTTATACATATATTTATCCAAAACTAATTTACCTTGGCATTATGTACTCTTAAACTATTTTGTCTTTTTTCGAAACTGACTTCTTAATCTGTTGTTACTTCTCCAAATATCAACTTTTAATGGTTTAGAATGTAATTAAGTTTCAATGGAGTTGCTTAAATTTATATTGACGGTTCTCCTGAACATTTTCATGATTGAAGTTACTTAACATTTGTATTTCTATGTATGTTCTTTTAAATAAGTTAGCTAGAAACTAATAAATATCTTAAATTTGTCAAAGGCGGCTTTAACAAAATTCCTTACCTTATTTGAAACTTGAGTCACTTCAACAGAGTTGAAAACTTTTGATGCCACAATGTTTAACGCCAAATATTTTACTGGCATTTCATTCAGTACTCTTTGAAGTGGTCAGCCGTATCGTACTTGATACTTATTGAAATCGACTTCGCAATAAATGTTAAAGAAAGGGTTAGCAAGCATTTTGTACACATTGGGATAGATACAAAAAAATTAACTACTTTAACAACTAAGTTTTATCTTTACGTTAACGTTCGTTGTATTTTTAAGAATAGTAATAATGCAAATAATTTTATTTACTTCTAACAACTAAATATAAGGAATATGACTTAACTGAAATTTACATCCATCATCATACTAATAATTAATTGATTCAAATTCTTCTTCTGTGCTACTTATTTGGAACTATTTTTCAAGTTATATAATATTTCATACATTTTAGTAAGAGTACAGATATTTTAGTGCTGAGCTTAAATTGGAGACTGCTTTTAGTCTGACCAAACTTTCTAATGCAGTTCTAATTAAATTTGAAAATGATGTTTTTAAATTTTTTTCTTTTATATTATTTAGCCTGTGCGTTTGTACGCTCATAAGTCTCCCAAAAAGTGGGTTAAAAGCTGATATAGTTGATTATAGCTGATAGTGGTATATCTTGTTTGTCTCGAATTAGATATAAAAGCTGTCTACCCTAAGTCAGCACTGGACAAGTTGGAAAAGCGGTTTAATTTCACCAACCGTTCAATGTTCTATAAAAGGATTTTGTAACAATATCGAGGAAAGTCTTTAGCTGATTTTGTTGTGTGGAAAAAATATAGCAATCTTGACCATCAACGAATGCTTCTGCTAATTTATGTGTAACAATTAAATTTTATAGTTTAATCAATTAAATTTTGAATCGTTATGGAAGTTTTTGCTCAAGTACCTAATATTTCAGTGCTGTGACACAAAATTTAGATGAATTTAGACAGTGAGTATAAAGTGATAAACAAATAAAAAGGGAAGATACAACTAAGACTTTTATCTGATGAATGACTTTTATCACATGATGTTGACGAATTTAAAGTCGCTGATTCTAAATATAACCTTATTTTGTTTGTAACAGGTCGTGTTTACGAATTATAGCTTTCACAAAAGAAATTGCTATGTGTTAGTGTTAAATTGCGTATAATGAAAAAAAATATAGTTTTATTCATATTATTTCATGTGACATCGTCAAAACAAATTTGCGTGAATGATCCGACTCATTTTTTTTCATTTTTGAAGAGTTATGTACTTTAAATACCGTATAAATGTGACAGCGTTCGTAAACGACGCTTATAAAAATTACTTTGGTACCTGCTGGAAATGAAAGATAAGCTTTGCATTACGCAAAAGGTATGCAAAACGTGCATTGAGTTTCTACGTTTGTGAACAAATAAGAAGATAAGAAGAAGATTAAGGTACTGAACCGCTATAATCTGGAATGAACCCGTGAACCACTGCGACGATTGTATTTTTTTTAACCGGCATCAACCAAAAAAATGGAGCCGAATAGAAACGTAGACGTATACACGTATTGTCTATGTCGACAAATAGGCATGTTTTGAGCCCTAAGAAGCACTGAATCTTAAGGTCATACTTCACATGAAAAGCTATGCATTTTGAGGCGTAAACTTAAAAGTAGTGATCTTGACTTTGAATGTGACCTGGAAACGCTTAAACCATTCAACCACGATGATTTAAACAACCTTATTAGAGATCTAGGATTGTCAAAGTCCGAGAGAGGTTGAGTAAAAGGCATGGAAAGAAAAGTTTGGTTCGTTTGAAATTTTTGGCAAATAAGAAAAGTTCTTACCATTCTCAACACATCGAAAAACCAATAAGTCACTTTTAAAGGGTTGGATGTAAATAAGTATCAAGCTACAATTTGTTCACAACCACTAGTACTATTTGAGGGTCTAACTGAAGAACAGGGCGTAGCGTTGCCACCAGGACCTGTATGCGATGGAGGAACACTATTAAAGCTACTGGAACACACATTTGGTAGGTGACTAGTGTTTTAGAATAACTCTCCGACTTCAGCTTCAGCCAAGAAGTCAAATTAAAGATTTTTTTAAACTAAATAACATAGGAATGACTTTGAATATATAATGTTTCACATAGGTCATACTTTTTACACCTTTTTTAAACATAGGCCTCTCTTTACACAGTAGGTTATGATCTACCGTACTAAGCTGGCCAGACGGGTTGTTTCAAGTTTTCCTTCTCTTAGCAGTGTTTTTGTCCTGCATAGTTTGCTCCCTTAGTCGATTCTTACGGGGCACGGGATGAATGAAAAACCTAATGGCCTGACAACATTAAATGGGTCGTCATTTTCGTCAAACTGTTAAGTAAGGCTGATTCACTAAAATATTTCTGAACCCGCTACATACTTACTTTTGAAATAATAATAAATAATCATCCAATTAATTTTTAAGAGCAACTATGGTGTGTAAAATTTAATAAAAAAGACATCATAATGGCATTGGCACTAGTTCAATCATTAGATAAATAACATTGAAAATCTTATCCTTTTTTGAAGACTGTGGTGTCTTAATTTGTGTGATTTGCCGGGTCTTTTAAAAACTGGTTCTAATTATAATGTGTTTTAGTATAATGTTACTGTAGGGACACAACGTATCTTACCTACTTACTTTTATTCATATGTAATAATTAATATGTAAGTGTACAGTTCAGGTAGCGTAAGCAAAAATATATGTACTTACCTAGAGGCGGCTGCGCCCGCCGTTAAGTGAGTCGAGAATAAACCCAGTTTACGTGAACACGTGTATACCTTTCATTTAATTCTCCCAAGAGTATTAGGGTATTCAATATAATAATAATATTCTACCACATACACACAACGCCATCTAGTCCCAAACTAAGCAGAGCTTGTACTATGGGTACTAGAATACATATATACTTTTTTTTTTTGTAAATACAGACATATTATACATAGAAACACCCAGACCAAATCAAACATCAAATGTTCATGCACACAAATGTTTGACTTGAGCGGGAATCGAACCCGCGACCTTTGGAATAGCAGTCCGATACACAAACCACTACGCCATCCAGTCGTTGAATATAATAGACAACCCCTAAAGTAACTAATATTATATTCAAAAATATTATAAGACTATATAGTTAATAACTAGTTTCTTTATTATACCCAGTTTTGATAGAATAAGTACCTTCACAGCTGCCTCTTTCCCTACTTTAATAAGAAAAGTTTTCTGTTCGATTGACGAAGTTGGTCGGTAAGAAAAAATATATAGATTTACCTTCCAATAAAATTTGTATTATAGTTTTCAAACGTTCTAAGTTTATTTATTAGTGTACTTCATTTTTGTTACTTCACGGGCTAAGCACAATGATTATAATCATTGACTAAACACCTTGTGGTGGACTAAGAATACGGAGTGTCACCACCCCTATTCATCCCGTGGGTGTCGTAGGACCCGACTAAGGGAGCAAACTACACAGGACATCAATACTGCAAAAGGGAAAGAAAACTTGACACTAACCAAGCCGTCTGACCAACGTGGTATAGTAGGACAAAACCTCCTATTTAGTATATATATAGTGGTATAGGGTTTGTTTCAACTTTTCTTTCTCTTTGCTGTGCTGTTGTCCTGCGGAATTTGCTTACTTAATTATCTCTTACGACAGCTACAAAATGAATAGGAAAATTTAAAATAAACTTAAGTAGGTGAAAATCAATAAAACAAAATTTGATAAATTGTCGTGCAAACATTTATTTTTGCTTATTGGTATAAATACAGTCATCCGTAATAGAATACACGAAATTTAAGAGTAAATCGATGTAAAGCGATTATAGCTAACGATTATTATTTGTAAATGCTTGTCGGTATGTCATGTTGTAATTAAATTATTCAATACTGTTTTACTATTTTTGTTACGCATTATCCAAAATCAAGTTAAATAAGCCGCGCTCTGAACACTGTTATTAAAGTACTACGTTATTAAAGTTAGTGTTATTAAAGTACTACTTACGTATATATTTTCTCCTACAGAATATGAATAATGCAGGTTACATGTTATTCATGTTTCTGTTATTTCAGCTAAGTAATTGCTTGTTATTAATGTAACAGCAAGGCACCCGTAGTGAGACATATGCGTGGGTCCTTAGATATTCAAGTCGACCACACATATTTTCAGCACGGTATAGCCAACATACATACATTCACAGCAAACAAATACCAAATAATACTGTTTAAAGATTTGAAAACTTTGCAGTTTTTGCACTTGGTTTGACAGATTTTGCACTAGAATCCGTTTTATCGGTATTATTTAACAATAACCTTAGTATGGTATTACGATTACTTATCAAACACATGTACGTAAGTAATAATCCTTAAGCTATACGTAATCTTTAGATAAAAACTCTGATGATTTATGAAAACGGAGAACTGATCATCTGTTTAGCTTTCCAACCAGTTCAAAAAATTTCAGCCTTGAATAAAAATTTAAACGATTCGCTGACAAAAATAGAAAAACAGTTGCAGACTAGTAAATTAAATTTAAAGTTACTGGTAAAAAATTACAGGTAGTATTTGTAGCTAAAACTATATTCTAATATAAACTTCATATAAAATACATTGGTTACATAGCAAATAAAATCAGACTTTGATTGTAGGTGTTATGTGTTCAAATGGCACAGGGAAACGAAACTTTATTGTTCTTAGCATACCTAGTTATGGAGGATGAGTATTCAATTACAGGTGGCATTTTGGAATGAAGAAATGATATTAAGGTTCGACGACTTAAAAAAACCGTTTAAAGATTTACTACATATCATTTTCGAATCCTCTGGATAGTTCAACTGTCACATATCTAAATCTTCTACTTAATCACTCATTTTAAACTAGTTTTTTTACTCGGTGCGTTCTGTTAGCGTGATGTTGATAATTACTGAAAAGTGTACTTTAATATAGTGTAGGTACATACTATTTAGAAAATATATAAAAGTTATACATGGATGAAATATTGGCTATTTATAAGAGTAATCAAATACTAAGTTTAATATTTAATATGGTTAATATAAAATTTTATATAAGAACAGCGTCGTAAATATTTTATTGTCGAATTTAGAAATACACGCAGGCATGACTTTTGCGTACAATACAAAATAAAAACATTATTTTCGACTATAAGGCATAATGTATCTTTGTGGGTGATGTGCACATACTAAAAGAGAAGAAAGAAATAAAACTAATGAATTAATCACATTTTATACCAAACAATTCAATCCAGATATATTAAGTTACTGTTTTTAAATTAAATACGTTATTATTTCATTCTGTCTGCGTGTTTGCCTCTTCTTCCATAAAAAAAATTGTCATGCCCACAGATAAATTTGCCTTTTTTTTCAAGTATAAAATCAGTCAACTCGGCGAATCAGTCAAATTATTTTTCATTATTGAAAAAGGGTAAATTAACTAAAATGTTACATACTTCTAAAATCTTAAAAATAAAATTAGTGAATAATAATAGGTATGTACAGCTTTTAATTAAGATTTCGAATCAATCACAAACACTTGTATTGTGTCTCCAAATAACTTGCAGAGTTTTGAGTCGCCATAGGTATTATAGACTAGATCAGAGTCGATGATCATAAGGTCGAAAAGTTGAAAAAATGTGTAGAATTAGTTACTTTAGCGTTTTATTTTTAGTTACTTTAAAGTGTAGGATATTCTAATTGAAATACACGTGGCTCCAATTTTTTTTTTATTAAACCTGTTTATTTTTATAGACTTTGTAATGTTAAGAATGTTTAATTAAGACACTTCATTTTAAACAAAAATAAAAAATTAAACGTTTTTATTTTAAAAACGTTTAACCTTGAAAAAAATCAAGCTGTTTATTCGTGAATGTGATTTAAAAAGGAACTAAGATATGATTTTATATAGATGGCGCTTGTAATAAATTTTGTTGCTTTAAATTCTGTACATTATTACTCTTTTGATTTGTCTTCTTTTGCTTACCGTAGGATAACTTAAATACATTTTTACTAAAATAGTTACATGGTTTAAAGTAAATTAAAAGTAACGACTCAAAAACCTGCTGATATTACATTCGATACACCATATTACAAAATATATTTACAAAGTTCCTAAACGCAGTACAAAGCGTATGACTAAATTGCATTCAACTATAAATTAATGTAATACAAATGTAGTCGTAGTAGTAGGCTCACACGCTTATTTTAATAGGAATCTCAAATGAACACCAAGATCTGAGACTTGATTTCTATTTTTTTAAGACTTACACAGACTAGCAACCTTCTTTGGTTAATATTGTATAGCTGACTGAATTTAGAACATCCTAAGTCCATAGTGTCGAGTGTACAATCAATCAATAACTGATAAAAATTCAAAAGTTTTACCTTAAATATTCACATTTACATCGACATGTAATTTTATAAATTTAATTCTTCCTGTAGTGGATATAGTTTAATAAATTATACTTAGAAACAGTACAGATTTGCAATCACGAGCATCATAATGTTGCTAGTCTGTAAAAGACATGAAGAAATTGCCCCTAAGCAAAAGTTTGTTTGTGTATGGAAAAATATATCTACTTAGCATACAATGTCAAAATTACAAATTCAGGTAAATTCCGAGTGGCATTACTGTTAGCGTTTCACGCTGATGATTCGGACTCGGTGACTTTGACGGGTTACTTCTTTCGTTTTGCTTTAACGGTTGATGTAACACGTAAACAAACTTGTAGCGTTCAGAATATTCTACTATAGTGTTTACTCCTTCACACTAAACACAGCACAGAGTTTATAATCTAACAGTAAGCAATAGGGAGTTCTCTCTTTAAGTATGCACTTTAGCATCTCCAACAATAATCAGTAGAAATTCCAAAATGCACAGAACGACTTCTGTACTGTGTTTATACTTTCGACTTGAGGATGTAAGATACATTGTTTAAAGTATTGTGTCAAATTTAGTTGCCATGATTTTGGCTAGTTATATAAACCTCACGACAGTCCTCTTGCTTGGCTCAATAATCGTTGACTAAGAATAGACCCTCTTTAACAATGTGCTGTAATTCCTTTGATAAGCGTAACAAATTACAATCAATACATACACGAGATCTCATAAATATTATAAGTTAAGACGCTGGTCTGTTTAAGAATGTGATGACGTAACAATTTAATTTTCTCTAAACGGTTGAGCAAATATTTCATTAAGAAGCTGTTGATATTCTTCTGCGTTGTATAAATAGTCCTCATCATCTAAAACACCGGTTGCGTTAGTCCTGAAAGTAATTTATAAATTAGGAGTTTTTCTAAGTAGGCATTGAAATTAATATTTTTGAATGACAGAACTGTTTCGGGAAATCATGTATCTAAGAATATCCGTACAAATCACATTCAATATGTGATTAGTTTTGTTTGGTTTATTTTAAAACAACTTGATGAATTCGATTTATTTCTACTTCATCAAGTAGATGGGCTAAGCTACAAAGAAACTAATCCTGATATATAAACATACTGTATCCAATTCGAAACATTAGACGATAGATCGATGCTTGTTTATAATTCAACCTTGAATCACATCGGTACACTACTAATCTCTAAGAAAAAAAGATTCCTTCGGTCAGACTAGGTTACAATACCTTAACATAAATTATATTCATTATAAAATAATCTTACAAAGTCTCACCTCGCCACTTCTCTTTTTCTTCGTGGATGCAATTCCGAAGCTACTTCAATACAAAGTACTGCGAAATGGTTACTGCAAGGGTATCTGAAACAATAATATGTAATTAATATGAGTACGGTTTCCACACGTAAAAAAAGAAGTAAAATGGAACTACAGCAACAGTACATAAATAGAAGAAATAAATGAAAGAAACGGCTAAATATTAAAGTTTGTACTCTAAAGTAAGTAGTTGTAAGTGAGTTGATGGCAAATTATATTGGGGTACAAAATAAAATACTTAGGTATATCATTCAGTTTCCAGGTAATTTATAGTCATGCCTTAAAGAAATAGGCATTTTGGAATAGTAAGAATGACATTATTGATTTACCTTTCCTGCGCAAGCATTTTGTGTCCTTGAAGCGATGAGGCGAGGCCCCTGTTTGTCGGGTCTCCATTTTGCCATTCATTACAGTATGCGTCTAGAGCTCGTTCGCCGTTTGTTCGAGATCCATGCCATATTACCTTCTGTGGCCTATATTGATAGAAGTGTTATTATTATGTATGCATTTGTATTATACGTATTCAAATTATTTATTATTTCACCAAGAAATGACACTGAACCAGAAATGATATTGAAGTGTAGGCTTAGAGCGCAACGTTTTCATGCGGGGTAGTAGTCCTGTTATTTACTTACATATCGCTTTTATGTTTTGGTTGGGAGGAACATTTTGGTTAATAGGCTACATTTTTGAGACTCAGCTTGTTTGTCCTTTTGCACGATGTTTTGTAGGAATGTGATAAAAATTTACTAATATGTCTATAATGTAGGCACATCCAAGTTGTGACTTTTGTGAATACACGGTATTCCAAACTGCTTTACAAGAAACTTACACCAGAATACAGTTTATGAAATCAAATGTACAATAGAACCATTTACAACACTTGTACTCACATATCCATTTCGCTGTTTACATAGGACATATATATTTAGCATCCTGACACGCTAACTTACCAATGTGGATCGGTCATTATATTTCGCCCATCGAAGCTGTAGATCCTAGCTTCTGGACTCAAGGCATCGTTACCATGAAACATATCAGAGAAAGACCTGAACAGCATCTCTCCGTATGTGTTAACCACCGGAAGGTGTCGGTCAGAATATCGCACAATTGAGTTTAGGTTTTGTATTCTGTAAAGAACAAATAGAATTATTATAATTTCCGAAATGTGTCTGTCTTAAACCGCTGAACCAATTTAAATGAAATTTGGTAAAGAGATCGTCCGAGTCCCGGAAAAGGACAAGGTGTAGTTTTTGTCCACAAATCATACTGTGAAAAGGGTGGTGGAGGTTTGAATGGAGATCAGTAACCGTTGAACCATATCGCACCCTCAGTAATATAAGAGGGCAAGTAAATTTTTTTGTGAAGTGTGATTTTAAATGCTAAGGGCACAAAGTGAAATTCTTTACCGGTTAGCAATGATAGAGAAAGAAAAAGGATAATAATGACTCGGTAAATATATTTGTGCCTCTCCCCGCTCGCCTTCCGCCTTCCTTCAAAGTCACAAGCAGTAACGTGTCCATATTTGCCAAAAGCGAGCCGTCAAAACTTTATTCTAATCATGTTAATAAAAAAAAAACAGGTGAGTTTTGTTTAAACTTTTTGTATTATAGAGAACAATTTGTAGCTTCGCCTTTATACAAATATATATAATGCTTTACAAAGCTTAGTTTTTTTAATTATGCTTCATAATAGATTGCTAAATTGCCAAAAAGGGAACATGATTTTTGTACTACTCGTATATGGGCTCAACTTGAAAGTGTTTTTTCAATCTCTTATAATTTATGTATATTATATTTTGTTTCATAGCTATTTATAGTATAGTTTTCAAAGAATAAATCTGGAAAATTTCAAATTTATAACTCAAATAATAAGCATTTTATTTAAAAAATAAGCTGGAACGTAAAAATCCACAATATTCAAACGTGATTTTCCAAAAAACTACTTTCTTGTATTATGTATATGTATGAAGTGTGATACATAGGTAACCTTATCAAAAACCAATAAGGTGTGGCCACAGTTAGTTTTCACAGGCCCTGGTAACGTATGGCAGCATAAAAATACACCTGACGAACTTAATTTTATAAGAAGTTTCATGAACAAAACTAACTTGCTAGTGAGCAGAGCTCTGAAGGTCCCTCTGAAGCCAGCACGTCTTCCTTGTCGGTAACACGCGTAATCCGCTCGTCTGATGCCATGCATACTTCCTGATAGTGGTTCATTCAAAGCCGCTAAATGAATCTATATAAAACAGAAACAGTTTTAAAGGTAACCAGTCCTAAGTCATTTCTTTTTTACCCGACTGTCAAGGAAGGGTTATGTTTCTCGAGCGTATCTTGTATGTTTGTTTGTAAATTTATTTATTACCTCGTATCTTCCAAATGCCTGAATGAAGTTCGACAGTTAAGGTATTGTTTTATCCGTCTCAAAAACCCAAGTGTCCTTAATGGCCTTTTGAAAAAAAAAATACAAAATGGCGGTTTTTTGGCGCAAAATAGTAATAGGATAAAAAAACAAATCTATCGAGTAGGGTATCAAAAATTAAAAGAGGATTTCAAGAATGTGTATGTGGTAGTTATATATTTAAATTAAATAAAGAATAATGAATTGGTTCAAAAGGTTTTTGATAGCGTAAAAATGGGCTATGTTTTGGGCCTTTTCAGTGCATTTCTTTTAAATTGTCCTTTTGCTACAACAAAAAATCTGCCTCTAAAAACTAATTCCGCTCACGATAGAAAAAAATTATTCAGATATATCTTTTAAGAATAAAATCGGTAGGAGCGAAGTTAATTTGTAGTGTCCGTGAACTTTAAACCTCAAAATGCGAGTACTCAAGTACAACGTCAGCTGTCAAACCAGCTGACGTGCATATCAGATAATCACGGGCTTGATTTAATACATTAAATATTTTGACGCTTTATCCTCTTGTGGCCTCCTAATCTCGCGGTATAAATGATATTTATTTAATAAATATTCAGAACTTAACGAATTTTCGACAGTGTCATCACAGACTTTTTATGTGTATGTAACACAACAGCACATCAAAGAGAAGGAAAACTTGAAACAAATATACTAACCCGTCTGTGTCGTAAAAGACGACTGACAGAACAAACTACGAAAGTGTATTATATAATATATTTTTACGCATATATAGTTTAAAAGTTATTAGGTATAGGATGGTTCTTGGTTTTGCTAATCCTCTTAAAAAAATTGATATGACAAGTAAATGACTATGATAAGTGAATAGCAAAACAATTGCTAAGAATTTAGACTTTGGAATTGAATTACTTGGTAACATTAATCATCTCTTGATAACGCGCTTTTTCCAAACGCTCTCTCGAAATTTGTTCAGTTCCTTCACATGCCAACGCGCGTTCGTCATTAGTCGCATTCAAGCGCTTGCAATATAAATCCTATAGGTATGTAATAACCTAACTTACGATTATTTAAGACCTGTCCTGACCTGTTTTATGATCGTGAGAAGCAGATGTATTAATTTATCTGTACCTAACCATCTGTTGCAATTAAGTACGAGAGCCCCGGTAGGTACTCCTACAACAAATTAAATCTTACAATAGGTTCCAGTGGTCAACAAAATTATTGTAAATGTTTAGATTGTTTGACTCATGTCTCGCCTATGACCCCGCACTTACAGAGAAACTCTTCAAACATAATGTTTGCTACAGGTTAGAAAATCTAAGGTTTACAGCCTTTTCCGAAAACTCTTTGGCTTTCTGGGAGAATATCTCTGTAACAAGTTTTCTTCAAGTCTGATTCGATTTATCAACTCACAAGGCTTCATTGTAAACGGGTCATCGCTCTGTCACTAAAACTACTTACTGTTACTGTTACTCTTAAAGATCATCTAGTGCACTTTATCTATCACAGACACCCACTCACCTTACACAATGCCTTATAAACCATTCACACCACATCACATCACGACACACTCACACCACACTACACCACACAAATTCACACCAATTCACCCAACTTTAATCCTCACCTTACCTTCTCTCTTAGTAATACAATAATATAACAATATTACACAGTACTCATCCTATCCAGAGTCTGGAGAGTCTGTTATTCTATCATGTAGGTCTCCTAGCACAGATACCAGTCTCCCACACAGATTTGCTAAATAAAGTTGTAAATTTTATTTTGTATCGCTTCAGTTTTTTTGAATTGTGTATGCTGTGTGAGATAATAAAATAAAGACTATTATTATCATAATGTGTTATTCCTTTGTATATATCTTTTTGCTACAATAAATTATTATATTATATTATTGTGGTTAAGTAGTTTCCCACGAAAATTTTATAAATGTTTATACAATTCAAATATTCATTGATTTGTTTATCGTTAAACTATTACTTTAGCTTTCTAATAAGCTAATTAAAAGACATCAGAATGACTATTCTCATCTTGGCATGTTAATGCAGACTGGGGGCGTCGTGCGGTGTTCCACAAGGCTCTTTATTAGGGCCAGTCTTGTAGAACATCGGATACGACTGGGTGCTAGGTGGAGTGCTCCTGGGAGGTGTCACAGTCCACCCTCGTGACTAGTGAAAACGGCGAACGCCGCGTAAGCTAATAGTTTCTCTTCAAATATATATTACAGAATATCAACATTATATGTCTGTCCTCTAAGACTAAATTAAAATGTTGGCATAAACGGTCTGCTAACTGTACAAAGCCGGGCGGGTTGCTAGTAGGTTAATTTTTTTATTCAAACCGAGGTATAAGACATTACTTCTAACACATAGATTGAGATTGTAACTTACGCTGGGTCCAACGACGGGCGTGTTTTCCACATAATTAGATATAGGTGGCACGTGAACTAAACTGGCAGCGGGCATGGGAGGCGGCGGAGGTGAAGGTGTAGCCGGCGCAGGCGCAGCTTGAGTCACTAACGATCCTAACTGTTTGAAAATGCCATTGATAAAATATAAAATAAACAGGCGTAAGAATGTCTAGAAGTATGCCAGTAACAATTCAAACAAAAATAAGAAAATAACAAGAAGTTGTGGTCCAAAAAAGCATATCCTTTTTTGTGCGTATCGTATCTTATAAAAGTACTTTTCAGAAAATTTGGTTTGAAGGATATATCCCTATTGTTTGAGATTGTTAGTGCCATATACCATGTATATGTGTTAGTGGCCCTACCCTTCATATGCAGAGTAATCAATAATTGCTTCAATTTATTTTCAATGAAATATTATTATAATAATTATAACTTCAAACACATAGCAGACTGATCCCAACTAGGAAGAGCCAGTTAATTATTTGTATACGAACCAGATAGCTGATAAAGATATAATGTCCCTAAATATATTCATATTATACATAAATCGCATCCAGACACTGAACAAATGATCGTTCTCATTACATAATTATTTGTTCTGGGTAGGCATCGAACCCACGACCTCCAGCTTCATCTACATTTAAAGTAATCATAACATTTTTTAAGTTTTCTAGACAGATATATCAAGGAGCAGGAATAAAACAGTTTTTATGATAGCCTTTATAATTAAAATAAAATGTTGGTAGAAATCAATAAAAAACTTGACACTTGAGTAGTGTTGCTAGTTTATATACGAATACTTACCAATACATACTGCCATCCGGAGTTAATTTTAACAAACAAAGCTTGCTCTTCGACAACGTAAGCCAATGCACCGACAGGATTCGATGATGCGAGCTGCAATACAAATATTTGTTCAATGAAACAACTATACAAAAATACTGCATTGGGTCAAATCCTCGTGGCTTTATTTATTATGTTTTGTTCAACAAACGGAGTTAAAAAAAATTGACTTTTGGTATTCAAAAAATTGTACATCGATGAAATCGTATCATTGAAAATCTATAAATCATGGGAACTATTATGAATGATTTTTTATATCTTCAATACCAACAACGACTCAACAAGTTACTTTTTATATTTGAAGAACTTCTGTGTTTGAATTCAATATTATAATAACGTAAAGTTAATAATTATAACTAAGTAAGTTCTGTTAATGAAAAGTAGACTTTGACTAGCCAATTTAAGGCACGAATAGACAATTAAGTGATATTTAATAAGGGCAATTAAACATTTTTCTAATTTAATTTTCATGCAAAAAGGTACCCTGTCAAAGTTCGTAATATCGAAGCATTAATAAAGAACTGAATTGACTTAGTCTGTATCCTATTTTATTGCAATTAAGACGTATCTATTTTTTTTTCAATGCGGTATATTATCTGCACTTGGAGGCTCAATTTTATTCCAAAATTTAAACGCTTTAAATTTTTACGTTAAAATATTTTTCCATTAAAGTTAATACAAAATTGATAAGTTACAAAACTGTGTACTTACTTTTAACATTTCCTCTGTAGTTTGATACACTGCGGCACTTGGCACAGACTTGCTTGTGCCTTCGGCTTGACCAGCCCCTGAATGTGCGTGAGTAGGCCCTGAATTTTTTGTTATTTTAGTTTCTATAAAGAACTGTGTATGAAATTGTGTAAACTAACTATGATGGTTTGCTTTCAAAGCTTATAAATGTCCTGTTTTAATTTTGTATTCATGTATTAGAACACTTTACTTTTAACTTGATTGATCGACTTGAAATAAACGTATTGTAGACTTCCTTACTTATCCATAAACGAATAAAACAACACGTTTACGTTTTACAAAACAAAGTTTGTAGTATGCAGTTATTTTTCTCAAGGTAGTCTTCTTAGAGCATGCTCATCATCATCAGCCTATCGCAGTCCACTGCTGGACATAGGCCTCTCCCATTGCACGCCACTTAGATCGATTTTGGGCTTCTCGCATCCATGCATGCTCATACTGACATCCAAATAAGATAATAAAGATATGTACTAATAATAGTAATGGATAACGAAATGACGGCCCACCTAGAGAAAGGTGAACAATCTGAGTAAGAACAACATGATGTAAAATCTAGGAGCAATAGATTAGCCTAATATGGACATATGCGGAGGGATGAGCCAAAAATTGTGAAGAGAGTTTATAGAACATGGAATATGTGGAAGAAAGAAATATATTTTTTTGTTCTCTGTCCTTCTACTTCATACCTCCAAAGGGACCCAAAAATTGAGGTGACGTAACGTGACGTATATTATGTCCAAGCTTAAATGCATTTAATTACTAGGTATTAAGACATACAGTGATCTTCGAATTTTGTCAGTCATGTAATTGTGTTAACTTTTTTTCTATAATATAAGATCTATTTAGTTATTACTAAGTGCTGATAGTAAATACCTATACCAGTGCGTCAAAATAAAATGGTAATTAAAAACAATGATTTTCATGATGACATATCGATAATATTATGGACTAATCTCATTTAAAACTTGATAAGGTGCAAATTACCGTTACTTTATGTAGTTTAGATAGATACACTATCGAAAAAAATTTTGACATAATATCTGTCTCTTTAAAAGTAAACGAGATAACAAAAAAAAAAAAACAAATCGACGCAAACACTTAGACAAAGGATATTTTTGGATATTCTTTAGTGCAACTTATAAATTTTAATGGTCTCTTCCTTCTTTTCTTCAGAACCGGTCAACCATTAGGTTTCCGAAGTCAATAAATTAAGAATGTACATTAGATGTCAAGTTTATATTCGAGAACAAATTAAAAGGAACGATCAAATTGAAACCTTTGAGGTTTATGAGAAACGATGCAGATAAAAAAATGGCAATGTATGTAGTGCATTTGGTACCGAACAAAAATAATAATTAATTGCTAGATAAAACATTATTATATGCAAAAGTATCGATTGTGACTTCAAAGCTCATTTTATCATTCACCCTAGGATGTGAGTTCTGCTAGCGGTTGTCTTGTTTTCCCTTTAACATTGAAACATGCGTTTTAGTTATCGCTCATGATAAAGTATACACATAAAAGTATTAATTATACAATGATATCATTGTTTGTATGTTACAATGATATTACGAGTTGTGTAAACTCGAGTGTCTTGTGCACTAATTCAGACTTGCTGGGAGTCGTATTCCCTAATGAAATGTTCTAAATTAACTTTGGTTTAGGTATAACATAGAATTTTACGCAAAACTGTGCACACCTATTACGAGTATGTATTACTGAACAGGTAAGCAAAAAAGTCACTGACAAAGAAGTTCTATGACGAGTTGGACCGAAACGTAGGCTTTAGCGGAGTATTAAACGGATCAAAATTGCATTATCTGGGTCAGCTTGAGCTACTAATTATGACAGGAAAAGATGCTGGAAGAAGGAACTTCGTTGTTAAAAGAAATCGGTTGTGAGATGTTTGTAGAGGAGTAGTAAGAATACAACGGATTTTTTTATCTCGCTAAAGACAAGGCTGAATTTACAGAGTTTAGTGCTAGCCTTAATTAATTGGAGATGCACCTAAAGAAAAAGGACATATTTACTTTTTCTTCTTCAGATGACTTCCATCTTCTGCGATAAAAATCACAGTTAGATCAAAGTCTCTTATCTTATATCACATTTCATATCACATTATACCTCATTTTTAATCTGTTACATAATTGCCATATGTTACTTTAAAATGTAACTAAATGAACTAGTACTTGAATTGCTTAGTACTTAAATAATAGTCTACTAGTATTTTGCTTCTGTTATATTATCTACATTATAATTGTCAGAGTTACTTATTTACATCTCAAATGAAATCATACATGACCCATCATTTTCATCTTATTTTACTTACCATTGCGATCACCAATACGATCCCTGTCCCGATCTTTAAGAGCTTTGAGCTGGTCAAGTGCGCTCATTGCAGCTACATTATGTATATAGCAGCGTCCAAAAAATATAAATTTTATAATAGTAATTATAAATTTAGACACATCATACACAGCTGTCTGTTCCCTAGGCAAAGCCGACACAACAGTACTTATCTCATATCTTCCTCGATGGGAATCGATTTACGACCTACGGTTCTGCTACGAGGATCGTCAGGATCATAAGATAAGCCCGTAAAATATTGAGTCGTCTCTCAAGACGTTCATTGTCCGAATTAAAGATTGTCAATTAAATATCAATTAAATATTTATAAATAGATAAATGCCAATTAAAGATTTAGAACAAATACGAAGATTGGTCTAAACTCAGGTGTATTTGCAGTTAAGTGAATTACTTTAAATTACTAAACTGAATACTGAACTTACGTGGTCTCCCATAGATCTTGGGACTTCCATGTACAGGATACTCTTCATAATGACTGAATCCAGGCTCTCCCTTAGGACCTACTATAGAAACTCCTGGAGGCCCCGGTGGTCCCGGAGAACCTGGAGGTCCAGGAGGGCCTGGTAGGTACTGAATTGCTTCGGACAGAGCTCCTGAAGGCCCTGGTGGACCAGCAGGCCCTGTAGCGCCAGGTAATCCAGGAAGACCGTCAAAACCTCGTTCGCCCTTTTCTCCTTTGAACTGTGAGCAGATGTGATAAGAGTGTTTAATTAGCTTTTTCTAGAATAGTTCCAGTTACAAAGAAATTCATTCCAAGTAAATGTAATTTTAAGGAATAATAGAAGAGACCATTGGGGATTGGTCGAAAATAATTAGAACAAAGTTGCCAAATTTTATGTATTATTGCACATAACTTTTTATCATTGAAATACAGTATTCAATCTGAAAGAAAATATTTATTAGCTGTTTATTATTTAGCAGTTTTATTATTATATCTATAATGCATAACTAAAACTAAATCTTGTGTCAACTAAGGTGATTTGGGCGATTCTGCCATCCATAATATAGAAATTAAATATATCTCACTTGGGACCCATAATATTTTGTGTTCGTGGTGATTCCTACGAACTTAGTTGACTGGAAGAGCATGCCCTGGTCATTAAGTCGGCCGATGTACAAAAGTGCATAAAGTTAAATAAATAAATACCCTGTTTAAAAGGGCGTAAGCCGATTTTTACTTCATTTTGTCTCCCGCTTTGCTAAGGAGGCAAGTGGATTTATTATATTTCCAACTCCACCAATTTTCTTCTGATTAATTTCATTGCGGGTTCCAAGACAGTTTAACTTTTCCTAGGATTGCCCGCGTGTCATAACTCGGTGTGTTTGTGGGTCACTGTTGTTGATCCTGGTGTACGGGAATTGCAGTGATAGGTGTATGGGAGGGATTAGTCTCGTTAAAATAAAAATATTATACCTACATATACAGTATCTTTCAGCCAGTGAAATGTACAGTTCCTAAGAAATAGACAAAATAAATTTTACGCTTATGGAGCCGCTAGGGATAGCTAAGGCTAATACTCAACAATGTCAACGTAATTGCGAGTATATATCTCGGCGCGTGGGAGTCGAAGGATCAGTACCTAGAGCCTTTAAAACCAAACGGAACCCTGACATATTGAATTTTTTCAAGTAATTTCACGTCTACACAAGAATGTTAACTTAAAATACAAATATCATAAACGGATTTCCATAAATATCAAATTAAAAGAAGCAAAACCTACTTATACATACGCGAATTTACTCCTACACATATTGTGGGGTAATGGAATCCAGAAGTGGTACGAAAAGTTCAAATTTTCACGTCACGTCAATTCGGCTAACGTTCTGTATAATTCATAAGTCTGAATACATAACCACATAAACAGGAGATAGCGAGTTCCCTATAAAGTCAAAAGTTGTAAGCTTACGGATGACATAGAAAATCGCAGTTTATGATGTCGCTGGTAAAGGAAGTTTGTTTTATGGAGCAACTCCCTTTAGGATAATTTCGCTATAAAGAGGTTGAGGGGTCAATGTAATAAAAGTGGTCTTTTTCATATACTATTGAGTTTTTTTCTTTGAAATCCTGTTTATAGGTACATATAATTTATTTTTATTTAAAGAAGCTTGATAAATAAAAACAGTGTTAGCTGTGTGTTATCGGTAAGTTAAGGTTTACATTTCGATCTAACGTCTATTTATTAAAGTGATTGTAGTGTAGTCTTAGGCGTAGAGCTGATAATAGTCAAGTAAGGGTTACTGGGAACTAGCGCTACTACTTATGTTGGTGTTAGCTTACTTTTAACGTAATCATTTATTAACTTAGATTGCAACCCGTACTGTTTATTGGCTGGCATAAGGTTTTTTTCTTTCTTTTATTACAGAATCTTTCAAATACCTATAACTATTTTTTTTTACTCCTAATACTCTAGGTGCTAATCCATATATGAAGTATGCCGACTGGGTGAATAAGTTCTCAAATTGGGGTTGACGTATCCATGTGGATAAAAGCCCCGATGCAAAAAAAAATAAAAAAAGAAGGAAAAAAAAAAACTCAAATACACATTATAATCAACGGTCAAACTATTATGTATGTATTTTTGGACGCAAATATTTCAAGGTTATGCCATATTACACAACACACACACACACACATACATAACAACTTGATATCAACAAAACATTCAATCGCTATCATAGAAATCGTAATAATAAGACACTAGAAGTCGCATAGACGCTTGACCTTGTCGACGCAATTATGTGTAGAATACTACTTACAAAACTTCGTACCATTCGTGATTTAGTTGAATTTAAATTTATATTGTTAAAATGGTGAAAACGCATCAGGGACGTGTAATTCAACTAAATAAAGCCATTTTTCATCGGTAAGTTATTAATAATGTAAATTATTGAAAACAATGATTTATTAGTTTTACTAATAAATCATTGTTTTTAATCATTTACATCGCGGTGAATACTTTTCATAAGAAAAATAGTAGACCACCGACATCGGGTACAGGGACTGGTTCTGCCAGATAGAGGAGACCCTTTTAAATAATTGGTACCATTCATTTATAAGTATTATTACTCTTAAAATATTTAGTACAATTGGAGTACAATGCACTGTAATTTCGGAGGTTAAGGTTCATAATAGCTTGTGCCCTGTTCATTTCACCGTTGGTTTGCAAGTGCGAGCGAGTCTTATATCTGTTTGTTTGTATTTAGTGTATGTGTTAAGATGTGGCGACATCGGTTTTGGAAGTAATAGGGCGCTAATTCATTTCTAGTGTCTTAATATTACGATTTCTGTGATCGCACGTGCAAATTTGCGGAGTATATTCTAAACTTTCTAGATTTATCAAAGTTATCTGGGACATATTTATAGGTCTAGCAGAATCCCGTGGTAACTGTCGATTCTTTTTTTTAATTTTAAGTTATATACTTATCAATAAGTAAATTATTTGGTTTGGTTTCTAAACATTATTGTTATATCTAGCTGTAACCGTGGTTCCAAACGCGTTTAATTACTTACAGGTACAGGTAGGTTACAGGTTTCTTATTTAAGTAATTTTCTATTCCATTCATACTCGTAGCACAAAAAAAACTTTTATTTTTTTACAATAATTATTAGTCAAATATCAAGGTTATTGGTACATTACATATAGATAATAATCCGTTAGATAACAATTATCGTGTATACGGATCCACATCGCGTGTAGTGTAGTATAATTTACTGACAGTATTTATCTTTAAATAGTTGGACCGACTCGTTGTGCAAGTAGTTATATCATAGATGGTGTGCTGTGCGAACAAACGTCGTAGTTTTACAAAATGTTTATATTTATAGTGTCGTTTGTGTTGTTAGCGCTCTATTACTATGGTGTAAGAACATTTGATTACTGGAAAAATAGAGGTGTCAAACATGCCAAGCCCTTACCATTTGTTGGAACTAATTTAAAACAGTTCGTTAGACAAGCCAGTATAGCTATGATGGCTACGGAAACATACAACAGTTACCCCGAAGAGAAAGTTGTAGGTTTCTTCAGAGGCACGGCTCCAGAACTTGTGATAAGGGACCCAGAATTAATAAAACGTGTACTAACAACTGATTTCCTATCTTTTCATCCCAGAGGACTTCATCCACATAAAATAGTTATAGAACCTCTAATGAAAAATATTTTCTTTGCTGATGGGGATCTATGGCGATTATTAAGACAGAGATTTACACCCGCATTTAGCACAGGTAAGTTAAAGGCCATGTTTCATATTATCACTGAGAGAGCTGAAAAATTACAAGCTATTACTGAAGAAGTAGCAGATCGTGAATATTATGACGTACGAGAACTAATGGCACGTTATACTACCGATTTTATTGGAGTTTGTGCTTTTGGAATTGATATGGATTCGTTAAATGATGAAAACTCACAGTTTAGAAAACTAGGAAAAAGAATTTTTCAGAGGAACTTTAGGGATACTGTTAATGCAGCTTTAAAAATGATGTTTCCTGAATTATGTAAAAATTTACATTTTCTAACACCCGAATTGGAAACGGAAATGTCATTCCTTGTCCAAAATGTCCTAAAACAAAGAAACTATAAACCATCAGGTAGAAACGATTTTATAGATCTTATGTTAGAATTAAAACAGAAAGGAGTAATGATTGGAGAATCAATTGAGAAAAAGAATCCAGATGGCACACCTAAAATTATTGAACTTGAAATGGATGATTTACTTATGACCGCCCAAGCGTTTGTTTTCTTTGGGGCTGGGTTCGAAACATCATCGACAGCATCTAGTTACACGTTACATCAGTTAGCTTTTAACCCAGATTTCCAAGAAAAGGTACAAAAAGAAATCGATCTGGTTTTAGCAAGACACAATAATAAAATTACGTACGATGCTATCAAAGAGATGAAATACTTAGAGATGGCATTTTACGAATCCATGAGAATGTACCCGTCAGTGGCATTTTTAATAAGAATGTGTGCTGTACCAAAGTATACTTTCCCTGAAATTAATCTTACTATTGACGAAGACGTTAAAGTAATAATTCCTATTCAAGCGATACACAGGGATGAAACATATTTTCAGGATCCGAATAAGTTTTATCCTGAACGGTTCAGTGATGGATACAAACAAGATACAAAAAATTTTGTGTATTTGCCGTTTGGTGAAGGTCCTCGGTCTTGCGTTGGTAAGTTTATTTAAGAGACAGATAATTTAATTATTTATCTAGACATCATAACCCTAAACGTTTTTATTGTAAAGTTAAAGGGTAGAGCTTACGGTTTGATTACTCCTTCGAGGATAGGCGTTAGTATGTTTGTATAAGCATATTGCTACTGTTATCAGATATAGTTGGTTGGTTGGTTCATGGAGCTTAAAAAATATGCATAAACACAAGTACAGATGCAATAGCAAACTTGAAGGTTCGTATACTTCACTTTTAAAACAATAATGTAAATTAATTTAATAACTACTAGCTGTACCCTGACACGCTTCGCTGTAGTGCAGTGTAGTTGATGGATAAATGACAAACAATGAGGAACAAAAGTGACGCATAATACAAACAAAGAATCGAGTTAGTATTTAATCAATTAATTAAAAAGGACATTGTTTTTTTTTCAAATATTCTTTCTGTTATCCATGTGGTGACGGATTACGTATACAGAGTGTCACCACTCGTTATTCAAACCGTGGGTGTAATAAGAGCCGCCTAGCGGGGAAAATTAATTATAACAGCACTGTAAAGAGAATAATAAGTTGACACAAACCCTATACCAACCTGTCTGGCTAGCGTGGTATAGTAGGCCAAAACCTCCTTTCTAAGGAGAGGCCTATATCCAGAAGTGGAGTATTAAAGGCATAATAGCATTAAAATTATTCTTCTTAACATTTCATAATTATTAATATTATTTTAGGTGCCAGATTGGGCCAAATGCAGTCATTGGCTGGTTTAGCTGCTGTCCTTCATAAATACACCGTGGAGCCAGCAGCCTGTAGCGAAGAGAATCCTTTACCAGAGCCGTCGGGTATTGTCTCAGAAGGATTTATTAATGGACTCCCTCTTAAAATTAGGAGGCGTGAGAAGCTTGCAACTGTTTCATAGGTCAGATCTATGCTACAATTTACAAAGTAAGACTGCTAAGACTAGTGATATAACATTTGTTTTTAAGTTTAATGGGCAATAGACAATAAGCTTACCATTGAGACGTCTAAGATGTTTACTCCTGGATCTCCTTTCTCCCCTTTAGGTCCTGGAAGTCCCTGTGGACCTGGGGGTCCCAAAGTGCCTGGGCGTCCCTGTAATAAGTTACATTCTATAATATCCCTATAATCCTTAACGCAAAAAAATAAAACTGCATTGTGGTTTAGTGAGTAATAGGTATTTTTCTTTTGTATATTTTTTATGTAATAATTTATTTATCTAATCAACTTTTACACTTAACACATAACAAATGATTTATAATAATGTAGACGTAACAATCGGCGGTTTTATTGCACGGCGATCTTTTACAAACAATCTTAATATAAATATGTATTAGGTTTTTTCTGTATTACTGTAGAATACTGTAGAATTTATTTCAGTAAATAAAAATGCAAATATTTTTATTAGAATTGTTACATCTTATTTCTTTTTAGAAATTGTCGTAAATTGCCAATTACAAATGAAAAAGGAAAATCAACTTTAAATTACATTGAAGTTTCGTGAGTGAAGATATCTTTACATAGTATAACATTAAGTGGCTATTTTGTCTTCTACGATTAGATCTCTCAAACTAAGCAACGGATTTTAATGCGAATTACCAAAAAATAAATGATAATTATCAATAGAGAGAGAGAGCGATTCAAGAGAAAGGTTTCTATATTGTAAAACATATGCATATTATAGTTGAGAAAATCCGAGAATTTCAAAGATTAGTTGTAAAAAACATGTATTTGTGCGCTTATATTGCAAACGCCGGCTAAACCTTACGACATAGACGAAAATAATGAACTACAGAATTGTACATCTTAAAAAGATCCACAAAAAAGTCCTGACTGGTAAATGTCTATCTCCTAAGGATAACCCATAGTAACCATTTTTATCTTTTAAATGGGTTATTTACGAAGTTATTTTAAACAATACATTGTTATTCCTTATTCAATTAAATTGCTTTTTGCAACACATCATTAAAATGAATATTTTTGAAGATAAAAAATTAAAAAAATTAAAAATTAAATTAGAGGTTTAAAATGCGGAGCCCTACGACCCTCGCGCCGTACGTCCATACCGGGTGGCAGCGCCCGGCCGGATCGGAGCGGGCCTATAAATATTGCATTTAAAGATGTCCTGTAGTATAGACCTATTATTATAATAATAGTACAATTAATTGCTCTACACTGACACCACATTAGTAGTCTCAGTAGTATCTACAATGCACCCGCGCGACGCTGGGATGGATCCGAAAATCGATCTAAGTGGCGAATAATGGGAGGTCATATCCAGCGGTGGATGATGGCGATGTTGATGATGATTATGATATATTTTATCTATCTTTTTTTAACAAATGCATTTTACAACTTAAGTTTATCATGGTAACTACTTTGTAAATTTTTAAAAATGGCAAATTATACCGAAATAATTTAATTAACAATATAATTAATTCTAATTAAAAATATTACAAATTACACATAAAAATAAAAATATTTTAGTTAATTAGGTAGTTAGTACTGTTAGTTACCTACCTTGGAATTCTTAGCAGCATAAAATAAAAAAAGTGTTGATAAATGTTAATATTATTTATTATAGCGATTAGTATTTAGTAAACTATTACTTAAAACTTCATTATTAATTGACATAAGTTTTTACTAATGGGTCACCAAATATTATTACGAGCATAATGTGTACAAATTATTACGTACAATCCATCCTGGTAAGCCTATGTCTCCTTTATCCCCAGGCCTGCCTGGTGGTCCAGCAGGACCTTGGAGACCCGCCGACCCTTTAGGTCCAGCTGGACCTGGTCTTCCTCTTCTACCACGAGGCCCTGCATCACCTTTATCACCCTGTTTGATGACATTGTAAATTTGGTCACATGAAGTTTCAATTTAGCTTATTAATAATTTTCTTTCAAAACCGACTTTGCATGTTCTTCAAATATTAATAATATATATTTATAATATATTTATAACATTTATAAATATACATATTTATTTTTTTATAAATAATTAAAGAATGTAAAAATTTCGTTACTTTTATTTTTAAATAGTTGATTTCCTCCGTCTGAACCTCTGTTGAAAATAAGCAAACATCCTCAAAATATAAAAATGTTACAACTTTACCTTAATTGTGACAATATCGGATCCAGGTAGTGTAACACTGATAGGACCAGGAGGGCCTCTTTCTCCTTTCAAACCGGGAGGTCCAGGGGGGCCCGAAATCCCTGGCATTCCAGAAGGTCCTATATCACCACGATCACCGCTTTTACCATCTTTACCCGGAAAACCAGGAGGCCCTTCGCTGCCGCGACCACCTTTTTCGCCCTAAAATATAAATTAGTTATTCTTTTGGGTTTCGGTATATCTCCGTAGAGGTTCATAAATTGAGACATTTTAAAAAAAATTTTTGAAAGTGTACTATTGCGTTAGAATCGAAATGCTTCTATAGTGCACCTAATAAGTGATATTCTTTAACTCTTTAACGAGCATCAAAAACAATTTCATTACTCAATGAGTGAATAAAATCATCAATAAAAAAGAAATTATGAGTTTTACAGATGGTTAAATGCTTCTAAACGTAATTGGCATTTGAATAATTAATTGTCGATCTCACCTTTTCGCCTTTGTCTCCTTTTGTGCCCAACGCAGCCAGCCTTTGTCCTACAAATATGAATATATTTCTGTAGATTAAAAAATATTTTCAGTTGAATTTTTACATCTTATTCTATTTTTGAAATTGTGACATAGTGCCTATAAAAAAAGATCTTCAAGAGTAGCAATGCCTTTTTAATAATTGTGGAATTAGTGGTTACTGTCGCTAGGGTTCTGTTAGTTTGTCCTAGTATTGGACAGCTGTATTTATAAGGTTGATTTTAATTTTCAAAGCTAATATTAATTGCTAGGTATATTCATCTCATATATATTTTGAAATGCGATATGGATTTATTATATTTTCTGTTACTTAAACTCTGTGCAGGGTATGCCTTGTTACTCAGTTAATACAAATTAAGGACTATGAGAAGAGCGATAGAAAAATGTTTTATTTGCAAGGTATATATATTTCAAATTATAAATAGGCATCGACGTGCAAACTCTGTAATTAAATTTCTATAGATACATGAAGTCTACATGAATACGAATAAACTTTATTGCATTAAAAACAAGCAAAGTTTGTTATATATGATTCATGCTATTCATATTACTTATAGGAGTATAATGTTTGTTTTCACTTGCTTATGTACGTCGGTTACGAATATAACAGTCATAGAAAAACATTGTATTTATCCGTCACATTCCAGTGTTACAAATACAAAGGAGATAGGCTCACACGTTCCAAAAAAAAAACAAATAGTCGAAAAATATTGTTATTTTCTTTGATATACAATACATACGGAATGATTTTAATTTACAGTTGCTAAATTAAAATATTTGTATTTCAGTCAGTGTGAAAGTATTAATGTAGTAATCTAAGAAATGCTGCCCAAATATGAACTGCGTTACTACTTTATTTGCTTCACTTTACTGCTTTATGCAAAACATACTTAGCAAACAACATAACCTACAATAGGTTCGAGGTAATATTTCTTGATTATGCAATTGTCAATGAAACTGAAACTATGGCTGTCTAAAGTTCATATTTTTACCTATCTAATAACACTAGTTTGGAACTTGGATTCATCATGATTTGGGCCCAACGATGTATGAGAGATGGGCATTCTCCTTTATTCATATTACTTTCTTATTTTTTGTGTACTGAGTTTTTTTTAAATGAATAGGGTGGACAACGAGCAGACGGTTCAATTAATGGTGAATAATTACCGTCGCCCATAGACAGTCAAAAATCAATCTGCTGCACTTTGAATACTACTGTACTCTCCCCGTACCTCTGTAATTAGGAGGGTGAGTAGTTTGGGCTTCAGGCAGCCTCACTGACTCGGTAAAAAGCAAGGGAAGAATTGCTTAACACCGGTCTTCTGTGAGATTATGGTATCATTACGGACCAGCCGACCCATGAGCGGAAGCACGGTTCTCTCACTGCTTAGGTTCTCATTAAAGTGTGAGCGGTAGCACGCTTCTCTCACTTCTTATATTTTATTACTTACTCACTTACTTGATTACATTTTATTGAAATAAAAAGTAATCTTGGAATCTATGCGCAGGCCCACATAGACTTTCACTTTCAAGACTAAGGACCGGCAGTGATCTAACAACATGGCCGCTGTGCTGGAATGGTGTGCTATTTTTTTCTTCATGTTTATTGCTTGCAAGGAAGAATGCCCATTTTTGTATGAAGATCAGTGAAGAACTTGTGTAAAATCAAAACTGTCTACTTTCAAGAGCCTAGTTTTTATTTAACTTTTCACCACCAATAAGATTCTGTCAGTGTTAAACAACTTTTTTAGCAATTTGCAATCGTCGTGATTAATATAATTTATTTATCATACGTAGATATACGTTTTTGACAGTATTATTGAGAAGCGCAAAGCATATTACAGATATAGTACACGTGCGCGAAAAGTAATGTCGTCGTTCTGAGCTAAGTATATTATGAGGTTACGCACTTAAGTTTTATCGAGTTCTATCGATATTAATACTGTTAAAAGTTTACCTGATTAATAATTTATATTAATTAGTTTATGCTCCAAATAGGTAATCCGAATTGAACGATTAAATATGGGCAATTAACACTTATGTATACAATATATAGCTTTTGTAATGCATTCTTTACAATTTATCTACAAGGGATCCAGTGCTAATAGAAAACCATTCATACCTGCGGCAAGAAACTTATCGTCGGCATTGTAGACACCAGATGAGGCCGGACCTGGTGGCCCCGGTTCACCACGTTCACCTGTCGCAACAATAAAAGTTATACATCCACTTGTAAAAAACATTACGCTTGTGCTGTTCTCTGATTTCTTCATTTCATTTTCATCTTCCTCTTATATTGATGCTCAGAAATAAAGATAGTGTACTTATAGGCTGATTGTCTAGAGAATCACTCGTTTTTAATTAATATCACCTTACACAGGTTGTTCGCATTTGTCAGATCCACGATAATCAAGGCAGATATATGAATTTAACAAACATTTAGTGTGAATGTCCATGATGAATGAGGAGACAAACTTGATGACTTTTACCATTTACCATTATAATATAATTACAAAAAGATAAATGCAAACCGTAACAATAATGCCAATGTGCATTCAATCTGACAGCTATTAAAATACACAAAAGTTTTTTTTATGGAATAGGGTCAGACGAGCTTGGAAAGTGACTACCGCCGCCATTGAATGCCTGCAACTCAGGAGTCACACAAGCGTTGCCGGCTTTTTAGGAAGAAGTAAGTTCTTTTCCTGAACGTTTGAAGGTTGTATCGGTCCGGCAATACCGCAGACGATAACTTATAATGTAAGTTAACGTACACTTTTGAATATATTAGTTTTTCATAAAAGTAACATTTAAATGAATGTACAATCAATACGTCATTTCACTGTGCACTGTTTATGCAAACACGCAATTGATACTTGCTTGTCGAAAAATCGCGTGATAGGTTAACCACTCGAGGGACCATATTTATTTCAAAATTCCTATTTGTACATCAGAGATGCTGGCATACATCATGTGTAGGGCTTTATTGTGTTATATGTTTCTGATAAATTAGTAGACAAATAACTTTGAAAATATATTATTACTACAAAAATATTATTATTATAAAACATTTAAGATATCATATCCTAATAATGTCAATTTATAATGGAAAAACATTAATATACATAGAGTTCAATTCACAACATTTACGTAAATACTTGCTATTGTAATCAAAGATAGGTTTACTTAATCACTTATCAGATATAAAAATAAAACATTTTGATATTCAATTCGATACCTACATTGCTACTTCAAGATTGAGCCTTGAGCAATGTTTTTGTGACACGGATGTCTTGAATAAGTGATGAATAAAATTTAAATTAAATTAGACATTCGCCTAGGAAGTCTAATTTCGATCATACTTTATTTTAGAGTCATCTATTAGCCAGTATAACTTTAAAAGACGTTGACGTTAATTAACATGCCATGACAAGTTAACATAATAATATTTTATTTATTTAATAAAACATATTCTAGTCTATACCACCAGCTTACTTATATACCGATAGCGATTAACTTGATGTAGTAGTTTTCACTTATTTTTATAATTCGAAGTTTGTATTGTTTAAAATGTTTGGATTCTTCTATTACTTATATGTATATAAAGATTAGGTGTTATCCACAATAGTCCACAATTTATACTATTAATATTTACTATTACTTTATATTATAATTTTATAAATGCGAAAGTGTGTCTGTCTGTCTTTCTGTCTGTCTGTCTTTCTGTCTGTCTGTCTGTTACCTCTCCACTTTTAAATCGGTTAACCGAATAAGATGAAATTTGGTACAGAGATCGTCCGAGTCCCAGGAAAGAACATAGGGCAGTTTTTATACCAGAAAACATCCTTTAAGGGTGTGAAAATGGGGATGCAAGTTTGGATGGGGAATTAATAACCGCTGAACGGATTTAGATGAAATTTACTATGAAGATACTTTGATTTTGAGGAAATACATTGGCTACTTTTTACCGCGATAATTGTAAATAGTGTTATTATATAAACATACATAGGTTTCTCTGTACATATTGTGATGAAACATCACGAACATTCCATTTTAATAATAATGCCGAGTGACAGGGAATAATGTAACATAAGATCGAAAATGGATTGTCGCGGCATTATCTTGTTTAAATAGAAACGAATTTGTATTTTTCATAAGCGAGCAGTTCTCGTAGGATCTGTTAAAATGATCCTTTACGAGTTGTATAAATACAGACCGTCTTTGTCGATTAGTTCAGTTCAGTTCGAGTTACAGTGCGATAAAGATTGAAGCGTGAATAGAAGTGTGACCCAGCGACCTCGACGATTATGCCGGACTATTCTTCAGTATTGTTGAATGTTTTTAAGTGTAGTGATAAAGTCTCTTTAGTCGTCAGAAGGTTTATTATTCCAAATCAACGAACCCTAACACGTAACAATATTAATAACTATATAACACGAATTGGTTACCTATGTGTGTATTTAACACACATAGAAATGCAATCCGTGGAGTTTAGACATTTTAAGTTGATTAGCCACGCTTAATTTTTTAATAAATATAGTGTGAAGCCAAAATCTGCTTAAAGCATATATTCATATTTAAATTGACTTTGGGGACAGTGACCTGAGTTAAGGGGCATTTTCTACACAAGCTGTAAATAAGTTTACCTTTTTCTCCTTTGTCGGCAGGTCTGCCACTAGCTCCAGGAATGCCAGGTCTTCCATCCAATCCTGGACTGCCTCGGTCTCCTTTATAGCCTCGTTCTCCTTGAGGTCCAGGATATCCCTGCCAGACAATATAAACAATACAATGTATCACGTTCAAATTTTTTGTACCTCTTCTTAAAAGTTTTAAAAATTTTATGCTTAGGTATTCATGTGTTTTATTACTAGTAATTTAATATACTAGATAACTTAAAGAAAAAAAGGAATTCGGAAGCAGAGCTTTTTTGTCTTTGTGGTAGACTTATTACAATACGAACGTTACTATTATAATGATTGTGATTTTTCGTTTGTAATTTATTATAATTAATAATAATAGATTTGCATTATACAATAACAAATTAGGAGACATGTTTTTTAGAAAGGCTCCTTTAAGGAGACAGTATATACATAAATCTGATATGTTTATCTAAAAAAAAACTTTATAGAACAGCCAGAGAATTCAAGGGACCTTCATTTCTACTTACTCTATCTCCTTTAACGCCACCTGCACCTGCTTGTCCTCGTTCTCCCTTTTGTCCAGGAAAACCTCTTTCGCCATGAGGCCCAACTGGTCCAGGTTGACCTGCGTCTCCTTTAGGTCCAGGTGCACCAGGCCGACCAATAGCACCGCCATAAGAACCAAGGAGTGATTCCTGTTTCAATTTACAATTATTAAACACATATTTTCTCCTGCAGAAAGGTTGAACTGTAGTTGAAAACTACTTATAATAAATAACTTCACATATCACAGAAATAAAAAATAAAATAAAAAAAGGGTGGGAATCAAACTCAAAATTCAGATTCGTGTTTACATGGATTTAATTATTAAACAATCAATAAATCCAGTATAATCCTATCCAGATAAAGTAATTATTACTTAGTAGGCACAAGCTAGTACTATTAGGTATTGATTGGTGATAGGGCCTGATTAGGCATGGTGTCAATTCGGGGAGGACCTGAAATAACCATGGTCCGGGTCTTCCCAGTTTAGTGGAATCACCACATACTCCTGGCTCCTGAGTCCCCGAGGAGCAGGACACCCCATTAATAAAAGAAAATGATTGGTATTTATGTACCAAAAATATGTGTAAAAAAAAGGATCAAAGATTAAAAAAAGTTATACATACAAATGATACACATGACAAAAGTGCTAGGGGTTTTCAAATAAATTCCCTTATCTGGCCCTGTCATCGGTATAAATCAAGAACGAACAAGGCACTTTCACACTTTTGCCGAAGTTATTCGGAGTGGTTTGTTTGCAAAGCGAGCACAATCCTTGCCACCGAAAAGCAATTCGTTTCAGTAGCAAACAAAGTGACTTGACAATGAAAGTAATAGGAAACTGAAGATCACTTTCTTTATGTCACTTTGTAAATAATGTTGGTCTTTGTGACAATTGATATGCAACAGTAAAATTCAATTCTGTTCTGCAATAATATGGGATGTACATGAATTCATTACTATTGTTTTTTCTAATCATTCCTAGCTATAAAAAGGTTCTAAACAGGATTATGACATTAATAAGACAGCTTTTATGTGTTAATTCTATTGTGTGATACGATACGAATGATACAAGTACGGTGTTGTTTGATGAGGGGTATAATTTAACAGAGACAAAGTCAGATGTTGTTATAGTGTAGACAGTTGTCTAGAAGAGGCTGTTAATAAGATTTATAGAAACTAGGAAGAGGTATTTAATAATAGGTAAAGAAAACGAAGTCCGTGTGGTGACGGATTAAGAATACAAATTGTCACCACCCCAATTCATCCCGTGGGTGTCCTAAGAGCCGACTAAGGGAGCAAACTAAGCAGGACAACAGCACTGCAAAGAGAAGGAAAACTTGAAACAAACCCTATACCAACCCGTCTGGCCAGCGTGGTATAGTAGGCCAAAACCTCCTTTCTAAGGAGAGGCCTTTGTCCAGCAGTGGACTAGTATAGGCTGTTAATGTGATGATTGATGTGAAAGAAAACGATAACTTTCCTTAGTATAATATTAGAGGATGATATGAAAAATAGACATAAAGGATTAGATTAAGAGCAAGTTGCGTAAAAAAGTGAAGGAAAAGGGGAGTTATGTCAAGAGGTAGGATTGAAGTTAGAAAATCGATAAAATTGCTTTTCCCATAAATAATAATAATATTTAGAACATCTGTCACACAACGCTATCTAGTTTCAAACTAAGCAGAGCTTGTACTATGAAAGCTGGATTGACTGATAAATACTTATATACTTTATTTTTTTCGTAAATCCATAAATATTATACATAGAAAACACCCAAACTTCTAAAACAAATATTTGGTTCGATTTGGAAATCGAACCCGAGATCTCAGAGCCACAGTTGTATACGATACCACTGCACCACCGAGGGAGTCTATAAAAGCTAAGCTCTCAAATAGGTATAAAGTGATAACCATAGATTGTTGTTGGTAGGATATTTACCAAAGACATTATAAAAAATAATGTAGATAATTGTTTATCGTAAAATGCATGTAACGTAAAGATAAAAATAATGACGAAAACAATATTATCGTTTACCTATAATTAAAAGTATAACCTCACATATATATAATATATATAACCTCGCACATCTCACACAGATGTTAAACTAGGCAGAGCCTGTGCTTTGGTGATCAAACTGCTGATAAACATACTTATACATTTCTAAATACATACATACATATCATAGATAAATTACCCAGATGCAGAACAAATGACCGTGCATATCACACAACTATTTGTCTTGGGTGGGAATCGAACCCACAACCTCCGGCTTAGCAGTTAGGGTCACTAACCACTAGAACAACCGTCAAACCGTCAGTAAGTATTAAAAGCTATTCTTTATCAATATACATTTTTAAATAGCAACAACAATCCATGTTCTCAACTTTGAACTAATGAGAGAGATGATGTAACTTATTGAAATTTCCTAACACTTACCTTGTAAATGGGCCTAGGCTTCCAATTTGACTAAATTATTACAAATGGATTGCATGAAAATGATAAAAATTCACACACGGATTAGAGCTTAGGCAATGAATCTAATTAAAATTAACTATTTATAATCTAGGCTGACATCTATTTCAATTGTAATAGCTTTGTTAATATAATATCTCATTAGTACTTTAACAATTTTGCAAATAAGTGAAATCACAAGTCAAATCAATTTCTAAAAGCACTTATTTAATATTTTCTTCAAGTTGGTGACATTAAACTGTATAATAGAATACGATTTAAGTATATTAAGACGATAAAATTCGTTTAGTTTAGTTCTTAAAATTTATTTTTAATAATAATATATCATCGACTTGTAAGTCTTGTATCAGTATTTATAAGTACATTTTATGAAGCTTTAATTAGCCATCTGAAGCAATTAAATGTACATAATAATTACTTACATCAAAATTAGTATAATCGGATGTTCCTGGCGGTCCCGGTGGGCCTGGTGGACCAGGGTTGCCAGCCCTACCATCTACTCCAGCTTCTCCCTTTGGACCTGTTGAACCTTCAGGTCCTCTAGGTCCAGAATCACCTCGATCTCCTTTCTCACCTCTCGGACCGAGTGGTCCTCGTTCCCCCGGTGTACCTGGTTGGCCCTGTAAAAATATATTAAATTGAATGTAAGGTTTTTAATAAAATCGCTAATTAACATTTATAGTAGTATTCTATTTATTATTTATTTCGTAGTATGATAATAATAGAAGTCAAGTGAACACTAAACCAAATTTTGGAGTACATAGTTATTAAATTTCTATCTGCCACAAAGTGTCAATACTACGTTTCCTCTTTTTAAAGTAAATATATACGAAGCACGTACAGGTAAACCAGGAGCGCCTGTCCTTCCATCTGCACCAGTGATGCCTGGAGGTCCAGGAGGTCCCTTTAACTCTGGAGCTGTGTGTAGCAGGGCTAGAATAGTGCTGGAGTTGCAACCACATTGACCGAGCGATGCGTAGTTCTCTCCAAATATTTGCTGCTAAAAAAAATATTTAATAAATTTTGTCTCTTGAAGAAAACATTTCAGAAGGTTAATTCTCGGTGTAAATGTTTGTTTAAAATTTAGTTCCGATCTACCATGTCATAACATGAGATTATATCCTATTGTCAGATATACAATAGGATATAATCTCATTACAGTAAACGTTAGATATTTACTACGAGAATACCTTTCATGACATTTGTGAGATGGAGAGTAGATTAGTACTAAATTTTGTACGAATTTTTATTAAAAGAATTTGTATTACCTTTAGTTTTAAACGATTTTTTTTAAATAACTAATATTTTATTGATGAATTGGTTTTTTACACTACCACTTCATATTATGACTCATATTAATCAGTTTAAAAAGTAAGAAAGTAAGACTAGAACGGAGCAGAAAATATTTGGTACAGTGAAGCAACGTATTACTTGCGAACGACGAAGCATGAAAAAGTAATAAAGAAGTTACTTCATAGAATCGGTAAAAAGGTGGAGAGCACTTGATCGCATGAGAGGGCACATTAAAGTTTACGTGCTTACAAGCCTCTTATTGAGCTTTCAAAATTGATACGAGGAAAATATAGAAATTGCGAAGTCTGGTTACCGCTTTATCATTTGAAGCAATTCGGCTAAAATACAGATCTGTGAAAACAGTTCTTAAGGGTATTTCACAAATGGGCAAAGTGTTGAATATTTGTAAATACTGGAGGAAAGATTCTCTGACACACTAACGGACTAAAAGTATTGATTAATTCATAATGTTCAATTTCGTATAATGTCATTAAAGATGCGTTTAGCTGTTCATTATATTGGTCACAGTGGAGTTTCCAAATGTGGTGGTCAGCCAAATGCGGCACATTGCCAAATTCAACACTAAAGGAATGTGGTTTCAATTGAATTAGTTGGATTACTATAAGTACATTTACACATTTAATTGCGATCGTATGCGATGTATCTGTATGCGGCTAACGACTGAGGATAATCCAACCATAATGACTACGATTATTTTTATCGAGTGGCAGCCGCGCTCAATGTGCAGTGTTTGTTCCCCAACTTGGGGATTGGAGAAGGTTTGCAAAGGATCCGGGCCTCATTAGGATTGTTATACATTATCTCTCATTATGCAAAACTCATTCTCTCCGAAGCCTTTTCACGTAATACGGGTTGTATCGTGTACTTTGTTTACTTGTTTCTAGTAAACGACAACAGTCTACTGTTATGTATACCGTGGTGTAACTAAATGATATTTTCTATACCCTGTAATATATTATTATTATTATAAAGACAGGCAGGCACTAATAGTATTACTGTACTCTGTAGGCAGGCAGTTAAAACAATTGACAAAAGCCTGTATCCTGAGAGATTCCTATCAGTTGTCCTTCTTGGATTCGATATATGATCAGTAAAAAAACGTCTACAGTCATCTAAGTTATATATTTTATAAAAAGTTAAAAATTATGTGATAATATATGTGTTAGTATTCAAAAATAAAATTATTATTCAAAGTAGTGCACAGGTAATTAAATAGTACGAGTGAAGTATTAAGTTATTAGGCAGTTGAAATACTAACCTTGACTGTACTCTTCTGTGAAGGTTCCGAATTGGAGCAAAGACGAAAGAAATAATAGATTAGTTATTATATATAAAACAAATGTACCAAATATTTGCCTTTTAAAAACAAAGTCAAATTTGTATTGCCTTTTAATTGAAAAAATATGTATGTAGGTATAGAAAACTAAATAAAATATTTTTTTTGAAGATAGACTATAAATAATTATAGGGACAGTCACACAAGAATGATGAACGTAAAAATAGAAACAACACAACATTGCATGCGTATCTGCGTATCTATTTACAATACAATGGCAATACGTATAAGTAATTCGAAAAGAGAAGTAGATAAAAATTAAAGTAAAATAACTTTAGCAGAAGATATTAATAAACAAATTCAGAGAATAAACAAAAGAGTGTGCTTTAGACCACACGACTAAAGTAAAACTTCTTTAAAGAAATGAGAGAAAGAGAGAAAGAAAATGTGTGCTCGCACCTCTCTCTCTTGCCCCTACAGTAATATACGAAATGTAACTCTCTCTTTTTCTTTCTTTACTAACTTATATCTCCCTCTCAACTTCCGTTCGCCCCACCCATCACACTTTTCGTAACGCTCACGTCACGCATTCACCAGCTTACTCCCTAAGTCGAGCGTGCGTAACGAAGTTTTACTTCAAAAAATAAATCACTATAAACATAGATCCAATTACCCAACTTCAGTACTTTGATGGTTGGACTTAAAACCTTTTGGAGAGCGGATCAATTGAATCGATATTGTCAAATCGAATGTAGGATGAGCGCCAAGAGTATAATAAACTTTGTTACGACTGTTACCGACAGAATGTCCCAATTTAGCCGCCAATATTGGATATTTCGCCATAGGCTTTCTATTATAACGAACAAATATTTCTATGGCAACGTAAGGTATAATTGAACCGCTAAGTATAATATAGAATATTGTTGATGATAAAATATTATGAATAGGTATTACTTATTATTTCAATCGCAGGAAATTCAAGCAGTTGTTGTACCCTACAAAAAAAATATATTTAGTACAAAATGTAGCATTAATAGAGAAAGGGTTATTGTGTCACTCCAACATTAAGATAGGGTTTAATGGAGTTGCTGGTTGTGTGATCGTTCACCAGACTAACCATGTCTTGCCAGTAGCTGTTTATTTGGTATTGTGAAAGAATTTAAATAAATTAGAAAATAATCAATAGATATAACTTTAGGCGATTAAATTTTAAATGAAATACGCTATACGCTACGCTATGCTATAATAATAGTTCTGTATTTGCTGTATTTGGAAGTCGTATGATGTGGGCGGCGAGATTTGTTCTATGAAAGCCAATGTTACGTATATACATACATCGGTAACTATCGCCAGATGTTTCATTTTAATGTACTTTAAAAATAACAAAATTATTCATCTGCATTTTTTACAAGAAAAGCTTAAGTGTAAGAATAATTTCACTTTGTGTCAATTTTCAATTTATCTATATAAATAAATTTATGTTTTACACTAGGTTTTGTCGATGGCTCTGCCCGCGTGTATGTCAGTTATCGTGGTAAAAAAGTTATTCTGGTAAAAGCCTACGCCCTTCCTCAAGAATCAAACAATCTCAATACCACATTACATGTAAATCGGTTCAGCGATTATTGATTCCTCCTACAAACTTCCACCGGGACTCAAACTATCTCTATATCAAATTTAATCTACATCGATTCAGCGGCATAAGCGTTAAGAGGTAACAGACAGACAAACAGATAGACAGACAGACATACAGACCCACTTTTATAACATTTTTATGGATGAAAGGTAAAAAAATGAACTCTCTTTTTTAATCTATGATACTACTACAACTTCATTTCGGAATATAAATTATAGTTGAATAATAAACTTTAGTGGAACAACATTAATCTCAGTCACATTTTTAGGGTATTACCAGTATTACTTTGAGTTTTTTACGGCCTATTCGTTATTTGAAACTGAGATGGATCGAGTTACTGATCATTCGTCAACAGCAAATAAGAATTGCTAGAGAATAGAATTTTGTCATCGTTAGTTGCGTAGTTCGATTAGGATTTATTATCAAGAATCAACTGAAAAACAAGGGAATGCGGCGTAGTTCTTTTTTTTAATATTATATTAAAGGTTAATGAACTTACGTACTTTTTTATGGTGTAGGGGGCAAACGAGCAGACGGGTGACCTGATGGTAAGTGACTACCACCACCCATCTTACACTGACAACTTAAGAGTTACAAGTGCGTTGAATCTCTGCTATCCAAGATCGGGGGGAGAGCGGTTTGAGCTCAGGTAACCTCGCTTCACATTATCACATCACATCAACAGCCTTTAATAGTCCATTGCTGGACTTGGAGAGCAGGTTTTGGCCTACTATACCACGATGGCCAAACGGGTTGGTATAGGGTTTGTGACAAGTTTTCCTTCTCTTTGCTGTGCTGTTCCTGCGTAGTTTGCTCCTTTAGTCGGCTCTTAAGACACGCACGGCATGAAGAGGGGTGGTGACACTCTGTATTCTTAATCCTCACACCTCCTCCTCCTCACTAAAACCTCACATCAGTGTAAGGCCGCGTTATCATTCCTTTAGAGACGGGTCATTATAGCCTAAACGTGGCTCTCTCACGCTGTAGACTAGACTAAAAAATCATTGTAACAATTTTTTAGACGTCTAAACGCCTACGTGGGCATGATCTAAATTACTTCGCCTTTGGAACAAAGAAACCACTTAAAACACTGTATTGAAAGTTTCAAGTGAGCGTAGACAATGTAAAAAGTTGTTTTTCAATAGCTTATTCATGTCCATGTTTGATTCAACCAGGTACCTTGTGAACGGTGAGGTAAGCAGAGATAGTGCTATTATTTTTAACTGTCTCGGTGTAAGTTACGACAGAAAACGATTAAAACAGTTTCATAACTATTAAAAGATTGTGAATTTGGTACGAGTAGTACGATTATTATTAACCTCCTTTCTAAGGAGAGGCCTATGTCCAGCAGTGGTAGTATAGGCTGTTGATGATGATGATGATGAGTACGATTATAGATAGAGGCAAATTTATATATTTGTAGGTATAGCTCGAAGACTATTTTCTTATCTAAGCTGATGATGACTTAAAAAAATATATTAGGTAACAATAACTCATAGTTCCTTTAAGCTTAATCAAATAATTTTCATTTAATAATTTTTTCTGCATGTTACCATAGTAGGTATTTTAAAATTATTGTACATAATATTGGTACGAAGTAGTAATTCACAAGATATAAAAGTCTGAAAATAATAGATTTTAAGGGCCTGGCTAACATATCTTCAAAAACGAATTTAATTTAATTTTTTGTTTATGTCTTTATAAAAATAGGTAACTATGTAATAACAACAGTTTGAATGGCTTAATAATTATGACATGGCTGATTTTAACATGGTTGTTTGTAAACATGTTTCCTTCTGATTATACATGATAATTATATGACTTGTGATACTGTTTTTGATAATTTCAGTTTGTCAAATCTAATCGAGATGCACATCTTTATTGTATAAAATTGATACATAATTATTTACCTTATGACCAGGCTGATGGAGAGTGGACCAGTCTATATATAAGAAGTCGAAACATTAGGTGAGTCAATTAGGTGTAATTGCTTTTAGGTGCGTTAATTCCCATACATGATATGACAATAAATCTTTGAAAATCGTCAAAATAAAAAATATTAGAAACTATAGGTACTTCACCACGCAGTAACCGCAAATAATAGAATATTTTATCAAATGTAAAGTTATTCATAAAATTTATAAAAGATAACACCATATTATCTGCCTGTGTCGATCTATAACGGCCCGTTTAATGTTCAGAATTTAAATAGAAATCAGTAATCTGATTTTGTCACTTGCCTTTTTTCATAATCACTTTTTTGGAACTTTTAACGACTCTATTATACACGTAAAATGTGGTAATGTTTAGCAAAAAAACCTGGAGCCACATGCATTATTTATACTTAAAAACATTTTTAGTTTATACTCGCGATTTCTTCTCGTTTGTGCCGTCGTGTTTGCTTATAGAGGGAGGCAGGTGATGTCCGCAGGGTAAATGAGAACTCTGTGGTCTAGACTTAGATATGGGCATGCCTACCCGCATTCCTGCTCCTGTTGGACCGTAACGAGCCCTTGTTTACTACATGTAAACTCGTTGTGAGCCATTTTGTCGTGTCGTTTCCGAATAGAGAAAGATTTTTTGAACATGCCTCCGTTTATAGAGAGTAACGATAAGTATATTGTGAGTATAATATGGTGGTTATCTTTAGGCCGTACTATACAAAGTGGCCTAAAGACGTCGCCGAGAGTTCCGGGAAGAGTTTTCTTTTCTGTTCTAGTTCCATGGAATCCTATAGAAGGGAGATATGGTTCCGAACACGAAGTGCGCCGCATTTGCGGCGGTATCCGGATACTCTCTGCGGACCTTGAAAACTGAGGTGAGGGATGTATGTGGAGGTGTAGCGCCGGTACGTACCCATATCCGTAACCATAGGTCTCACTATATTACGCCGTTATGGTTTTTTTTTTTAAATTCAATATATATATATGGGGATCTTTTTTTTAAATTCAATATATATAAAATCTTAGACCAACGCCAATAAATGTCTTCATGAATACGAATACTATGTTTCAGGACAATGCCTGTGCTCCGAGGCACAGACGTCTTTTATAAAGATAAAAGATGAGTTATATTTCTTTGGGTGCACCTTTTTTTATGTGCGGAAAGGTACGTCGGGGTAACAGGGATTACATTTCTAGGGTACTCCTGGTTCCCCGGCTACTGGTATACGAGACGGCGTGCAGTTTTAAATCGGTTTGAGTCTTTGGGTGCACCTGTGATAACTAACATTCGTAATGATTATTTGTTTCATACCTGTGTATGTGTGTACCTGTACAATTTTATACCTAGTAGTGATACTAGGTATAAAATTGTAACACACAAAAGCACATTATTAATTATATCGTTAATTGGAATTGCATATACTAGTAACTAATCTATATCTATACAAATAAATAAAATTGGAGTGTCTCTTTGTAATGTCAAAACAGTAGGTTAAATATTTTTGTCTGTTTGTTCCGGGTAATCTTTAAAACGGCTGGACGGATTTTGCCAATATTTTACTACCAGGTAGCTGTATATATAAGGAGGTAACTGAGGCTATTTTTCCTCTTAGAAAACCCCTATAAAATTTAGCCCGGTCCGGGAATCATACCCGAGGCCTAATGGTCTGCAGTCGCGTACCGTACCACACCACTAAGGCAGCGCTTTTCAAATTCCACTTCCACTCCAATTCACGGGCATCAGCTAACTAGCTGATTTTGTGACCTAACTAGGTAATATAATCAAATTGAGACATTTTGACAGTATGTTACATATACCTGTGGTTAACATGGTTTCATCAGTATATTCAAAGGTAAGATGATAATACCGTCTATAATTATTCATACGTTTACGTAGAATATACGTATTACACAGTGAGATATTCGAACCAGGGACTGAATTTCTTTAGATCACAAATCATCTATATCAAGATAAATGGATTTGTGAATAATTGGACTTACCAATACATAAGAGCAGTTAATCATATGGTTAAAAGATAGACAGCGAAATCAAATTTTTGCAGTTCTTTGTAAAAGACTAAGGACCTCGTTGACCATCTCTAAGTAAAGCATTGATTAATTAATTCCTAATTCTTGTTAATTGCTAAGTAAAAGTAATGAGTGGTCTTATCTGTAAAAGTTTATGTATGTGATTTAATTCATTATAAACTACTTAACAACTTATAGAAATTTACTCAAAGTTTTTCTTTATATTTTAGATGACAATAATCAAAGGTATACTTACATCATCACCTGAGCCTGATATTTCCGCAATAACCCCTGGAGTTCCTGTTGCACCTGGAGGTCCCGGCGGACCTGGAGGACCTGGCGGACCTCTTATAGCCTCTCCTGGAATACCCTGTACACAAATAGTGAGTTAACTTTTTGGTACAAATTGAATTTCATTGAAATATAATTTTTATTTGACATTTAATGTCAAATAAAAATTTTGGAAGTAAGATTATTTTTTACTGAATTATATCTGAATACTTAACGCCTCTCAATGATATGATGCCATCAAAGTCAAGGCCACAGCAGATTTTTAAATATTGAGAGGTGTTAAGGATGATTTTTAGTAGTACTGTAGGTTCGTGTTGCAATTTATGTATTAAGAAAATATGTCTAATAATGATATCAGTAGAAAGAAAAGGTATTGAATAATCCCAAACAAATAATAAAACAGTTAAAATCAACTGTTTTATTATTTGTTTTGTTCACATACTTAACCCAATAAGTTTCGATGTTTAATTTAAATTAAATGTGTACATTTATGCGATACTACATACTTGCCATGTTTTTATTTGCATGTAATAATTATGTAAATTGTTGTATATGTTCGTAAGTTGCAAGGTAATTGGCCAATATTTGTAAGTCAATAATTAAATTCATTAGGTTAATATCATAATGACGGCAATGAGGTGGAATAATATGCATTAAAATAAACGTACATAGCTCCGTGTCTATTTAAATATTAACTTTTTTCTTTGTAATTTTAATTTTTTTTTTTTCAAATCAGATCTATGATTCTGATAGTACTTACTTATTATGTAAGCGATTTTAAAATGCACGAATAATATTTGCCTAGTTTGAGATATATTTTAAAATATGTATATAAAAATAATTTTATACATAGGTATACATATATGCACTTCGTAGATTTTTAATAAATATTTATTTATTTAAATGTGATTGAAATCTTTAATCCAATAGAATTTCAGTTCAGTCAAAAATAAATAACTTGTGAAAAAGGGAATGAAATAAACATCCCTGAGTATATTTCAATATTAACTTTTTGGTAATTTAAACGTAATTGTTCAACACGTACTTTTAATTTTAATTATTAATTATCATGTTAGCCAAGTGCAAGAGGTATTTTAAATTCGGTATAATAATATTTACATTTTTTTATTTAAATATTTTACAATTGATTTTTATTTAGTTTGTAATTTGTAAAACTACACACTTTGTACATTTATAATAAAATATTTTTTACTTTAAATGTAATTACTGAGTCTTGCATCGAGTAGAATTCCATTTCTGTTAAAGATATTAATCTTTACCAGAAATGGAATTTAACTTTGAAAAAGGGCAGGAAATAAATATTCTATGTATGATAATATAATATTTCGAACTAAATTTTACATTTATTATTATTTGTACAGAGTCAGGTCGTGTCCGGACATGTTGTATCTAAGGGCACAGGAGGATTTAGAAACACCTTGTTGAGTGTGTCGTAATAGCTCTATTTTACCTTGTAACGACTTGGAGTACAGAAACATAAACACTACTCTATACAGAACTATTCACATCACAATGTATGGTTCGTAACAAATTCCTAATTATATTAATGTCTTTTTTTGTATTAATTTTATAAATTGTTTTCGTGTTGGCGTATAAGAGACATTTGTTGGACAAACATAAAAATATAATGTGAAAACAAAAAAAGGTTGATAGAGTATGCATTAGAAAATCAGTCCAATTCAAATGTTATTAATTAGTTATAAATTAAGAAAAAAATGGCACCGACATGGGTCACATTAAATGCATGTAAAATTTCATTGAATAGTAAAATAATATCAGATTGTTATATAATAAAGCTACGTGTTGAATTTATGTCTCTCGGAATGTCCGCTGCACCTAAATATATTCGTATAGCAGGAGGGTAAGCCCATAAATTCCAACGAAACAATGCACGACCCCCTTTTGTATGTAAACGGGCAGTTACGTGTTACCGATCACATATTTGTTTATTATATATGGTTATATTGTGAGCTATTTGGAATTTTAATGGGACATTAACTTATGGCCCTATTGTTTACCATTCGAAATATGTTCAAATAAAATCTGTAAAAATATTAGAAATTTTACTTTTGAATTGAAATAAAAAAAGTTACACATTTAAAACTGAAGTCATTTTAGATCATATCAATAAAGTTTAAAAAAAAATCTTGCCCTTGGTCCACGTTCTCCCTTTTCACCTTTCAGCCGCATCATATATCCTGAAATTCAAAAATTAAATAGATTGTAAATTGAAAACCTATAAGACTTCTTTGCATGTTTATCATATTAATATGATGTGTTTGCTTAGGAACTTTTATTGGCACTCCACTTAGTCTTAAGATCAGTAAAATAAAATAGATATACCTGCACCATCTAGTCCAGGTGGCGGTGGTGGGAATGGCGGTATAGTGCCATATCGTCCTGAACCCTCGCCGTCACCTTCCTCTTGATCGACCTGGATTTTTGTAACACATATTATAGTAATATTAGATACACTATACGTTACGTTATTTTATGTTGATAAACTTTCATAATTTATACACATCACCACAAAAATATAGTTTTTTTTTTTTTTGTTACTCCATCTTAAAATAAAATTACCCATTTTATTGTAACTATTACATATTTATAAAAAATAATCGTCTCTCCAATATGTATCGTTCGTTGTTAGAGACTAATTGTGGATTGAAAAACGCACAATTGATTTGGAATTTTAAGCATCAAAACCTCTACCTGAAGCTGTTTTAGAAGGTTACTTTAACAGATTATTATATAGTGTAGTTATTCATATATACATAGTCCAATTAAAACTCAAACGAAATTAACCAATTGCTTCTCAAAATACAAACTCATCAAAAGTGGATCAGCACTTTTCAGGGTTTCTAAAAAGGTTCTGTCGTTATACCGAATCACCTCTCGTAATCTCCTGATTACATAGGACTGTATTCAAATATTCAAAATGTACCCGCAATTACTGACAGGCGTACCAAGCAAACACAAATATTTGTCTTTGAATTAATGCAGTGGGATTTGGCTGGGGTTAAGACGTTAGTAAATAGTGTATGATTAATGCAGTTCGTTTATAGGATTAAAGCGTGGATTTTATGGATTATCGTTACAAATATGTTACTTCTTCAAATATAAAATATTAGGCGTAGTATCTATTTATGTAGCTGACTGTACTGTACGATTAACATGAATCAGTCACACTTAATTGTTAGTAAAATTTATAAAAGTGAAGACCTGTAATTGTCTTTCTAATACTAATCTAATACTCTCTACTCTACTCTTAACTCATTTTAATACTGTTAATCTGTTGATTTAGCTGTAAGTGTTCCATAGAACAAATAAATAATTAATATCTTAATGCCTAATCTTATGAATTGATAAACTTGGGTCGATTTATGTGTTACCAAACGTCTGTTTCAGAAGTAAAAGCCTAATAAATATCTTACTGTATTAAATTCAATAAGAATGTAGTTTTAAGATATAATATATATCTAGCGCCTAAATTACGTTCGTATTTTCTTCTAAGTATGAGTTTTTTTTTTCTTAAGTCTTTGCTCTACTTGTCATTAGTAATTTGTCTTTTTATTTCTATCTACTATATCATGACGAGATCGAAAGGCTTTCCGATAAATTTAGTAGATACATTCCTCATTCAACCTTCCAGTGATGTAGTTGCCTTTCATTCTGCAAACACAAGTTTTGTTCGCGTTCCAATAAAAGACATAAGTGTCTGATTTGCTCAGTACAAAGACGTCGAGTACGTGTGAACTTAGAAGTGAATCTGTGTAAGTGTACGTGGATACCTTTGATTCCTGACTCAGAATGGAAAGTCGCGTTTTCAGAGATGGACATAAAGGGTTAAATTAATTGACTGGAAATGATATAGGCACTGTAGCGTTGATAAGGCAAATCTCAGTCAGTCGGAATACAGAAAATATATTGAAAATTCATTTTGTCGCTACAAAATGATTGTATGGCTTGAATAAAAAAATGACGCAAAGCAAAGCGCAGGATAGTATTTATAACTTTATTAAAAGGGAACTGCAAGCTTGTTCTAATCAGCATATGTGACGTGACTTATCACGAGTTGTTATCTAATGCTAAGTGTAAACACGACAGTAGGACGTCGTTTCTCTTGACAATGTGTCATCGATACCGATGCTAAAACTACGGTTTGATTCACGGAACGCAAGGTAAAGCGGGTAAAATAATTGTATGAATAATTAATAATTGTATAATGGGCCTGTTGGTCTAGTAGTTAGTGACCCTGACTGCTAAGCCGGAGATCGTGGGTTCGATTCCCACGACCACCCAGAACAAATATTTGTGTTATGAGCAGGATCATTTATTCTGTGTCTGGGTGTAATTTATCTATAATATATGTTTGTATTTAGAAATATATAAGTATGTTTACCAGCAGTCTGGTTACCATAGTACAGGCTCAGACAGCAGCCGTGTGTGAGATGTGTGACGGTATTATTATTATTAGTATTATTAGTATTTATAGGCTTTAGACAGTCACTTTTATGAAGGCTCTTGAAGTTTCATAGTAATTAATTAAACTTAAAAACTTACTTATAAACTTAAAAACAACTTACTTTAATAGGCCAAAAGCCTGTTAAAAGTGTGTTTTTCATTTAATAATATTCACCGATAGGGATGGATATTTTTCTTAAAGTTTCAAATAAAAAAGAATTTGCCGAATCGTTTCGTTACTGGACGAATCCTCAGATAAAAAATAAAAGTAACAGTACAAGCAACCGAATTGATATCCTGCTGCTTTTTTTGATGTCCGTTAAGAGCAGATCACGGCCTTAAAAAGGACGTTAAGCAATTGCTTAGTAGCGACTAGCATTTAAAGACTTGTCGTTCATTCTGTTGAATTCTTTATATTGATACAGAATAATATTTTAATCTCTATCGAAATTATGTATAACATACACCGCCTTCACGATGTTACTTATACATGGACAGTATATTTGATGGATTTACGTCTAGATTACAAATCAAAGTTCTTAAGAGAATGATAAATGTACCAGAAAGGCTTAAGAGATACGTTATTCATGCTTGATGCGATCACGAACAAGTTATGTTGTTCAAGTTATTGTCAGGATAAAAAATTACATTAAATTTACTTATTTCGATTTAGAAATGTTTTCTCAAGTTTTTATTTAGATTGTATCTGACCGTAAAGAGTCTTATACAGTATTTTAGCAGATACTTAACTTCAAATGGTGGTGCTTATTAATAACACTCTTTTAAAGTAATACGAAAACTAAATATTTTTCTTTTATTTTTGTTTATTTAGCTATAGAAAGGAAAATAATTAATTTAACTTCTATACCAAATATCTCTGAATGTGTCAAAAATGATTATCAGCGTAGTATAATGCTTTAAGGAATTAGATCACTACTACACAGACGCACGTTGAGTCCCCAGGTTATTATTACCATGAGAGAACAAAAACAACTAATACCTAACAAAATAATAACAAGTAAATTTAATATGTACATAGGGTGTAATATTTATATATATATTATCGATAGGGTTTCGTATAATTCCAATTCCGTTCCAATAGAGGAAGTGGGGTTTCCGTGAGGTGACGGATTAAAAATACGGAGTGTCAGCACCCTTTTTCATCCCGTGGGTGTCGTAAGAGCCGACTAAAGAAGCGAACTACACAGGATAACAGCAATGTATCCCAAACCGTCTGGCTAGAGTGGTATAGTAGGCCAAAACCTTCTTTCTAATTAGAGGCCTATGTCTAACAGTGGACAAATTAAGGCTGTTGATGGTCTCAATAGGGTAAGAGACCTTTATTTTGTTTATTTTATTACTTCACTGAAAATATTAAATCCAATATTCTCGCTTCTCTCCTAACCAAGTCCTCTGACTAAGTGATTGCAATCCGCTGTTCCGCTACCAAGTTTGTTTACGATATGACTGTTTGTGCTTTCCAGTGTCAATGTACATTCGGTTAGAAATCATCCGGCCTCGATCGGTACATGTCAAGTGAGATTATACAAACATGAGTTAGAGGTTTAGGACTTTAGCATCCAATGTTTAACTTTATTAGAACAACATTTCAAAGCCACGTTCAAAATATGCTCAGGGGGTTTTGTAGAGCTCTGTCAATTATATGACAAAGTGTTTTAATCGACTTCAAAAATAAGAGGAGGTTCTCAGTTGGGTCGGATTTCGATTTAAGATTATGACTGGCGACTGCTATCAGACTTCCACAAGCCAAGAAGTAGGCGATATCAAAGTTCTGCAGATAGACTGTTGTTGAACTCTTAGGGCTTCAACTGCCCGAAACGATTGCCACAGATGTTCGTATGTCAACCGGGACCAACGGCTTAACTCCGTGGCACGGAGGGGTCTCAATGTGTTAAGAATAGTTACTCGTGTACAGATTAACCTGGCTAGGATTTCTTAATCTTGAAATGAGCTATCCTACTCGGTTACCAGTTAGCCACGAGCTGCTATCTATTGCAAAAAAATTAAATAAGTTCACTATCAGTTTATAATCTTGCACTGTCAAAGTAAAGACACATTCCGAAACGCCTTTAGGTTGTTTTATTATTCGGAATCTAATTTTCACAAAGTATCGGCAACAGCTTTAAGGGTCTATAAAATAAATCTCTAAGTGACTATTGCTTAGAAAAGTAAACAAGTATAATTTGCAAGAAAATATAAAGGGGCACTTGGTTTATCACACTTTACGAGGATATGATTTTAAAAACAGATAAATTTTTGCCTTTCTGAATTATGCGTTAGATGTGTAAATCAGGATATTATCCCGGTAATCTAATATTAACACGAAGACACTTTTTTGTTTACTTAATGATTTAAATCAATCCTGTTATTTGTAATATAAAAATATCGAGTCTAACATCCCTTTTAATAAATGCGGCATAGCAGATATAATTGAAATTAAGTAAAAACACTAACAATATCTACAATTTGAAAAATATATCTTTTTTTAATTATGAGTGTTTTTTGGTTAGTGTGTTAATGATGTTTCTGTCTAAATCAATTTCTTTAACTTACCTTGTGATGATTTTTTAATTTAAAACAAAGGTCTAAATAGATACTTAAAAAATACCACTGCCGAACTGCAAACTTTTGTAAATAATTTTTGATGCGTCTGAAATACAACTACATTATGTGTAAATGTGATGTGAGACATAAGTTCGGATACCTAGGCTTAAAATAGAACACACACAAAAGCCGTGTTAATATAATGCCAGTCTGGTGATACCTTTATTAATACAGCATGATTATATAAGGGTGTGTTTCTCAGAACTTAATAGGACGCCATAATTGTTAGTGATAGCGTTAGGTGAAGCATATACAAACAATAATAAGAGAGTAATCACCAAGTTGTCATTGTTGTCAATGAATATCTCTTCAGCGTCGATGGGATCCTGTCAAAATTTAGAGTTTTGTGTTTTTACTTAAAAGGTTTTTTTACTTTTTTACTTAAAAGTTTGTGTACTTACAGGTACATGTTTTTCAAGAGACTCTTTATATGAACATAGTAGCAAATAAATTAACCATTTGGAGTATCTTGAAGGTCAACAAATAAAAGTTCAACATAATCGTGTGCTAAAATAGCATCACATTTCAAAATAAATATTCCAAAGATTCATTTCAATAGAAATATTAAAACTAGTTCTACTACTGCTACTACGGTTATTTGTTCAATACTCGTAGTAGATATTTTCCTAAGATGAATAGAATAATAACTTACTTAACTTAATAATATCTGAATTGAACTTACCTCAAACGTATTGACACACTGCACTTCAGCTTGCGTTGGTGACCCGTACAATTTGAGTTCTTGAAATGCACCCTGTACCACGATAAAAGTTAAAAATCGAGTAAACACCGTTCTCATGTCGACTGACAACTTATTGACCGTTTCGTTGCTTTATTTTTATATTTCATAATACCGGAAATTTCTTCGGGTTATGGTGTTTGAAATCGATCAGTGAAGAACACTATGGTTAGAACCGTCGTTTGTAGACACAATACTCTAAGTTCTTTCTTTTGTCAAAAATCTGTAAACTTTTGTTACTTTTTATGCACTTATATTTTTTTCAGCCTTAAAGTTATAAATTGATAAACTTGAATGATAAATATAATACCAATATGAGATTTGTTTTCTTTATTCATAATAACAACATTTGTTATTTTTAATAAATTTAATATATTTTATTTAAATACAATTTATATGGTGAATAAACATAGTTTGAAACAATGAAATTATTAAATGAAACTAAAAACCTAGTTGCGATATATATATTAATAGGTACCATATTATATTTAGTCACATAGGAGACCGACAGAATCGAGCCATAAGACGGGCAGCAATGTTATAAACAAATTAAAATTGTAATATATATATAATAAAACTCAAATAGTTCTCTACCGATTGAGCTTGACATGAGATACAAATAGCTTCAAAGATTGTTTTTATCTGTTTTTCACTTGTTCCTCATGAATGCAATCGCAATGTGCCACCGTGAAGAGTGAAAGGTACAGCTAATTATTATTAATAATACAATTATATTATAATTAATACATTGGCAAATTAATAAACTAATTCCTTTATCGAACACAAAACAAAGACATGATCATGGTTGTACACAACACATTAATTTATAATAAAGTGAACGGCGAAGTAATCCTTCTTGTACACAAAAATGTTAGTCTATGAAGTTTCCTATATTAATTAAAAGTTGGTAATTTGTCTTTGGTTTGTTGAGAAAAGTTATAAGCATACGAAATATTGATTAAATAGTGCCTCTTTGACGTATTAATCGATTATTTAAAAAAGAAAGTGTACAACTATGTATAAAAAATGACAAACTATTTTAAATAATTTACATATTACTTCAGAACTACATTAATGAATGGTTGAGGTATAGTAGATAGGTCTTTATTATCACATCTAAATCAGAACAATCACTTTAATTCAAAGTTCAATGGTTTAAAACCCAAACCGGATTGTCACAGATGCGCCGACGCAGGTGGTCGAACGCAAGCACCGCGATGCACTGAATTGAAAACAGGCTATCCCGAATGTTTTCTTTGATGTTTTGTGATTCAGATTTCGGTTTTAAAAGTTACCAGATTCATTAGGTTTTTTTTACTAAGTTATTTATCTGTGTATCTGTATCAGTAATTGCGTAAGAGTACAACATCTTGGCCAGTTGAATAATATTTTCTTTATGTAATATTTATTTAAATACAAAGTTATATATGCCATATACTTATATTGAAAGATATAGCAAAAGCAATTGCTTAAAATATGTGTCCTTTGGGAGCCCAAAAATAAAATCAAACTATGATGGTTAGTTTAATTAAGACAACTTTATATTGCACTGTTCGTTTTACGATTAGTTCAACATTTATTTCAAACACCAAAAACTGCAGTAAATTATTATTACATCAAGAATACAATGTGAAGGAACATCGAAAACAGGTATGTAAATTTTAAATTTATTCTTTTTTGGATGAGAGGAATACTCATTCGTATTTTCGGCAGAGGCCACCAAAAAATATTATGAAAACATTACAATACGTGCCGGCTACTAATAATTAGAATTGGATAAATTGTCTGGATTTTAGATATGGATTAATTATTTTATTATTGATTGTGGTATAGTAGCCCAAAACCTCCTTTCTAAGGAGAGGCCTACGTCCAGCAGTGGACTGTTATAGGCTGTTGATGTGATGTGATGTGTGTGATGATTAATTGACGATAAGTATTCTTTTCACAAAAAAAATATGGTTAGATGAGTAGCGATTGTTTAAAATCGTACTTTATATCTACAGAAAAAAGGTGAAGGTAAGCGAAAGGTAAGCGACCGCTCATAAAAGAAATCAGCCAAAACCTGCACCGACCCCAAATTAAGTTGGGACAGGACAGCAAAATGATGATGATGATAATTGGTAATATACCATAAAATATTTAGTTAATTATTAAATAACTATCTATGTGATTTCCAATTACGTAAACGTCCAACTATTTATTTTGCGAGGAAGATGTGATGTGAGAATAGTTGTATTCTAATTTAATTATTCTTTTTCTAAGTAGTGTATAGAAGGCCCAAGACCTCCTTTCTAAGGAGAGGCCTATGTCCAGCAGTGGACTATTAAAGGCTGTTGATGTGTGATATAATTATTAAGTATAATCTAATTTTTCAAAGAAAATGATTATTTTTGACTTAAAGTGATTACTTAATTTTTAAATCTAGAAAAAAGTCGTAATTAAATGAAATTAATTTTTAAGTTCGATCAAATAGGTAACGAATGTAATTAAATTAAAACTTTTGAAATCGTCTAAAAGAAAATAAGTGCATTGACAGGATATAATTAGTATTTTTCACTACGTACGAACCACCTACATTTCTATTCCAATGCAATATGCCTCCGTCAAAGCACTAAGTTCTATTCACGGGGAACGCGATCTAATTACTGCTACTTATCAGTATTGAAGTGTGAGGATAGTATTCTGACATCACACGATATGAGAATCAGAAAATGCGAATAAAGCACACATATTTTTTTTTGTAAAGAACGACACATATTGTATACAACAGACAAAAGAAACGGTTTAAAACTATTATTATTATTATTAAAACTGTGCTGGAGTACAACATGTAAGCGTAGTATATACTATCTATCTCACTGATAGGTTGTAACAGTTATTTTTTTAGTATATTTGTAATGCGTACGGTCTTGTTAAAAGCGACACCTATTGGCCGCGTCGCATTGTTGTTGATTTATCTAAAGTAGTTTATAACTACAGTATTGATCTTCTTCGTTCACTGTCGGACCACTAGATGGCGTTTGTGTTTGAGATAAGTCTTTTTATTAATCTATCATGACAAATTGTATAGGTATTGAGAGTGTTTTGTTATGGTAGAAAGCGAGTTACTTTTGATTTTGTTCGTATTAACCTCGTCAATAATTTAAATGTCAAAGAAAAATGTTGAGTAGGGTTAATTTCTGGAAGCTTCGGGAACCGAAGATATATAAGTCCGGCTTTCAGCCACGGGAGACACTCTGCTATCTCGTGTCTTCCAATCTTAAATAGTGTTTTGATTGTTGTGTGATTTGATTTTCGTAATATATTATCTGTTCACAAGTACCCACGAGAGTGGTGAGTATGGTCTTAATTTTTTTACCTATTTGTTTCTGGAACCTGATTAATTATATGAGTACTAATCCATTCGTAGGGTCCCGGATTTCGGGGTCAAGACGGTCAGTCTCAGACGGCGTGCTTGCTCGTTTGTGGCCTTCTGGTTCAGACTCAAGTTTCTCGGTACCCTCTGGCAAGCTGGTGATTGCGCGGCTCACGACGCAAGCGGACTCGGGCGGAAGAGGAAGTAACCTCCTGGAGTGAAGACGAGGAGGCACCGAGCACCATCAGCTCGGCTCTGACGCGCTCCGCTGCGGTTTTTCTTATACCCTCTGTTTTTTTATTGTAACCTTAATTTTGTTTTTTTTTTTAATATACATGTATGTATGACTGAGGTGTAAGTTGTTTTTCTCTAAGGGGTCCCATAGGTATCCCACACGCACACACTTCTGTTTAATAAAAGGCGCCCTGAGGTAATCTTGTGAATCTCTCCACTGGGTCAGCCGGTGAGTAGTCTGCCTGATAAGAAAAGCGGTTACAAGGTATGTTAAGCAAATAAGAAGAAGAGATGACTGTTAAAAACAATAGATTTGTCGTCATTGCGGCAAAGATATATCACAGGAAAAACACACGCTAAATGTTTACAACATAAGTTATTATTCTGTGTTATTTTGCAAATAAGGATTTCTTTTACAGTACAATTTGTCTACTAATATCCAGAATAACCGCTTTAATCTTTGTTACCCAATAGAACATTCAAACTTTGTGCTAAAGTAAAGTTCCCGGCACAAGCGTGTTGGTTGATGTTAATTAAACGCTCGCAAGATGTTTTCTATTATCAAAATACAACCATGATTTGTTATTAAAATAATATACGCTTATTTGTTCAGTGATGATGCTAAAAATGTTTTTTTAAACTTATATAAGTAAGTTCTCGTACCTTTTCAGTAAAATGTAGCCAAATATGCATTCACCCTATGTGATTTTAATTAAAAATACTAGGGACCGAAAGTGAGTTTGTCGTGTTTCAACTCCATTTTCATGATGCTAAAAGCCAGGATTAAAAGTAATTCCAACTGCAGCGGTTTTATTTTTTGGTGCACGTATGTTAACAATATTTTTTCGGGAGTTCACATTCAGGAACGAACGGGGAATCGGATAACGATGACGCCTCACATGAACCCGCATCATTGATACAAGCGAAAATAATCTAAAAAAAATACGTGCGATAAATGCTGAAATTTTGTTTTGGCTTGTTTATTGCGTTGATACATCAATTTGCTACACCATTTGAGACTTAGTTTTTAAAATATATTTTTTAAACTTATTCTTTTTTGTTGTGTATTTATTTGATTCACTTACTCACATAAACTTTAAATGTAATTTAAAATAACTTTGAAGGTTTTATAAGATTAATTTAGCGTTTGCGTCATTGTTTGCGTCAGTCATAAACCGGCAACTGGTACCACTGTAGGGATGGCATAAAATTACAATTACATGTGATAAATCCTATTATTAAGAAAAAAATCATCACACCTTTGAATGATTACAAAACCACTGCTAGTTAATAATTATTATTACGGTTAGACTCGCATAATCTTTGATAAAAAGAATATTGATTCATTTTAATGCCACATCACATGTGTAATCGCTGTGACTAAAACCAATCATTACATCAAATGAATATGATATAAAAGTAGCAATAATTTCCATGTCTAGACTACTGTAATGTGGTGAAACAAAATAGCTATGCTAAAAGTGACCGGTGTAAAGACCGGATAAATGATATGCATCAGCAGGGCGAAATGAACAAGTCCGGTACAAAACGAAGTAAATATTGTGATAATAACACAAGGACCAAAACTTGAAACCATTGCATTCTGATCGAAGTACCATTTAGGTTAATGTTTCCGACAAGTTTCTTGCAGAGAGGAGGTAGAGTACCTACATACTTGCATGAGGTAGAGTACATACTTATAATTTTTGTCTTTCGTCTACATAAAAGACGATTTTAAACAATTTAACATTCTAACTTAATTAATTTTTATTCTTAATTTCATTTATTTTTTGTAACAAATTAACTTCAAATAATAAATATAAGTTTCTCTTCATTAACACATTCATATTTGGATAAAACTTTCGGTAGCAGAGGATGGACTTTGTTGATATTGTCCTGCTTTTTCTTAAGTGGGCAAGAAGATCATAGATATGGCTATGTATATATGTCTTCTTTTATGAAATCATCTGGTTTTTTTATAAAATATAGATATTTTGAGTTTAATTTTGGAGAAGGCACGTAATTCTATCTTCATCTAGAATATCACTTCTATGTATTTATATAAGTTATCTGCTGAAGAATGATACTCATAAATTCATTTCTAAAAGATTTTCTTGTACATAACGTCAAAATGTTAAAACCCTTCCTTTTATCGGCTTTCGGCGTTTAATGAAAAATGTCCCTAGATGGTTTTCCCAATCCGGGCGATAACAGAATGCCTCGAATAATGCCGAGTGACCCCATCGCACAAATATAACGTTAATTTTTTACCACCATGATTTATTACTGACTAAACGGATTTCGCAGCATCGGATGACATTGTCATAATGGGACCGGCTTGTAAATAAAATTGATACGTATATAACATTTTCTAGTTTAAAATGTATTTTCGAAAATGATGACGCAGGTGAAAATTTCAAAAAAGAAACCTGTTTGATTTATGTTTGTAGTGGTAATGCATTAAAATAAAAGTTGAAAATGTAATCTCACTTTTGGCACGCGTTACAGCTTGCAATGAACATTACTGTGCCGGTGAGTTTATATATCACAGCAAATACTTCTGAACTCGCCTATCTAGTGTACTTTTATAGTATTCGATTTTAAAATGTCCTTGCTATAATTGTGATAAATAAATCTACTTATATTTAGACAAAGGATAATCATTTATGCCTGGCTACCAGTTTAGCTACCTCTGCCTAATTTAAAATCTGAGAGCTATGTGAGAGGTTGAGTGAAAATGTGGGACAACTGAATTAAAAATAAATAGTACAAAGCTACTAGTACCAACTATATTACTATAGTTATGAATGATGTTATTGTCTATAAAGATAAACTTTAAAATATTATACAGATTTATAGATGAGACGAGTCCTTATTTATTTCGGACAGGCGATGGCCCGAATTGATGATGATCAATTATCACATTACCACAGAATGTATTTTCGAAAGAGAAGTTGATTTAGATAGTATATTATTAAAAAGTTTATGCATTTTAAAATCTAGTGTGATGGTACCTCAAATACCCTAGCCTGAGTAAAGCAGTTTTTCAACTATTAAACACGTAGCCAGCTCCCCTCCCTGTGGGGGAGGTCTAACGCTCCTCCATTTTCCGCGTTAGGCTGTAAGACTCGACCCTGACTGGACATCTTCCCACTGGCTTTTAACGTTCGAATAAACAACAAAAGACCGCGGTAAGAGGGAATCAAAGTCTAAATGAAATAATTAAATACAATTGGTATTGGTTGTGATTGCTTATCAGAATTCCATTCATTGTGCGCTTAAGCTTAGAGTGAGTCAATCAACTTCTACAACTGAATGGTCAAGGCCGCAAGGTCAGACACGTGAATACTGCTCGTCTGATGTGGCATTAACCCTTATGCTACCGGACACAACGCATGCGCCGACGGCGGACTCGGACCGCTCGATCTCCATCAATTCATCAACAGCATCAGCGCTTTCCCGTAAGCCGACCACAGGATCCGCCCATTGAAACGCCCTTCACTCAAGCACACGGCATATATCAACCACATCATAAATACTCCACAATAACGGGTCACCGAAGAATAACCGTATAGCAATGACAGCGGCCTGGGTGTCATCCCAGGGTGGCCTCACCTCAGCTATAAATCGATTCACCACACTGAAGAGACCTATAAAGGGTCATAAATCATTCTATCCCATTCAAAGGTACCTTAACCAATACCAAATGCTTAAGTTAATTAAACAGTGACAATACATCTAATTACTCAACTATTACTACGTTACTCAGACCGGAATATAAATACGTATAATATATTAATCCTAAAACATAATAACCAATAAAGACTCACCTAGCGGTCCTCAACGTTCTATATATTTAACTTACTCAATCTAGCTGCAATACGCACGTCCGAGCACTTTTAGCTTTTGACGATCAACCTCCGCCTCCTAGCTCCTAACACCGACTGTCTTGTCCTACGCCTTAAGATCAACTGTCCGTTCCTTATTCCTTATCGTTCCCAAAAGGACTCCTAACTAAGGGCTTTTCTCACGCTTATTCGTGTGCTGTTTTGCACATGTGTCCGTTTTTAACTGCTATCGTGGACCCTTGGCTATCCCCTTTTTTTATGGTATTCGTCTTAAGAACGCAATAAGTCTTTTGTTCATAATGGGCCGTCATCCACTTCGCAATACTTGAGATCATAAAGTTCACTTATTTATTAGGGTCTGCTTTTTGTTCGTCTAGACCTTAAATGCACGTGTAGATAACTTTCTAACATTACTTGTTTAAAATAACATTTATGTGAAGTTTTATAATTACGTGATTGTAGTACTATCACATTTATGGTGCCGTGACCAGGATCCTCGTCATTAAATGTACTGAACCGTAATTATTACGTCAGTGCAACGAGGATGAGCTGAATTTGGTTACTACATACACAACACAACGTAAACAAATTATATCATTGGCCACAACTTAGTTTATATTCCATTTTAATTGTTTATTTTAGTATAAAATACTTATGCGTCGATATATATTACAATATATGACCGATAGATGATAATACAATATATGATGCAATAGCATACTGTATTATGACAAGGTACTAGTATTAAATATTTATACACGTGGATATATAATTTTAATTTTTAATACGGTTATACTATGTTAAATTTACTTGTGCTGCACTACGCAGAAATCTGCTGTGTTAGGATAGTTTGTTTTGAACAAGATAGCTAGTTTTCCGATACTTAAATTCTTACTCGTAAGTTCTAGGATAAATAGGTGTAATTCTAAGTTAGATATAATTAATTTAGACGCTTGAGAATAAGCCCATAGCTAAGTATAATTTAGAGTATACTCGTAATTAAATGTGATTTGTAATGTGTGATTTCTGTACCGTATTTGTTTCTTGTGCACTGGTTGGTTCACTGTACTAAGTGATTGTGACTTCTATTTATTTCTGAATATTATTGGGTTCGACTCCCGAACAGGAAAATTTTATATGTAATGTCAACAATATAACTAAGATTAACGCGCATATTGTGTACATGCTATCGCTTTAATTTAAATAAATTTGAAGAGGTTATTGGGTTCGACTCCCACATAGACATCCTGTATATTTAAAGAACGACAGAACACAAAATAACGATTAACACTATATTTAATCGCGTGTATCGTGTATCTAGATTTCAATTATTTTAATTGTAGGGGTTATTGGGTTCGATTCCCAGACAGACATTCTACTTGTGTTAAGAATTATAAAAACACAAAGAGAGATTAAAACTAGAACACCTACACCTGTGTGTGATCGCGTATACTTGCGTGTACTTGATTTCATTTATATTTAATCGTAGGGGTTACTTGGTCCAACAGTCTGACACAATATTATTGATGTGTAATGACAAAGCACAAATATGGAAAAACATTATGTGTGTGCAATTGCGTGTACATTGTATTCAGATTTTATTGAGTACCTAATGGTAAATGGTGTAATTTGCTGGGTTCCACACCAGACAGACTAATTTAATAAGTGTAATTTTAAAAGACCAACAAACGTTTTATAATCATTTTGTAAGGGGGGAATGGCATTTACTGTGTACTCCAATTTATTTTCTTAGTTTATTTCTATATTTCTGTTGGGTTCGATTCCCAGTCAGATACGTTTTACATGTAGGCATAACGATAGATATCATCGGACGTACAATACTCGTAATTTGAGGGGGGAATAGAATGTACTGTACCATGAACAGATCTATTACTTGGTATAACTTACTGAGTTCAATACTCAGGAGGAAAAAAAAATGTAATTGTGCCTAGCGGAATACATTTGTATAAACAATAGATTATTTTGATGCGTGTTGGAAATATGCAGCCAAGTTAAACACGTGGTAAGGGTCGATCGGAAATACAATACTCATTTAAAGACAATGCTGTACCCGTTGCAACTGGGAACAGAAGACATAAAAAAAAAAAAAAAAAAAAAAAAACCTTTGTAAATTATTTAACGCTACAGTCGTATGTTGTGGTAGGGATAGGACTGCGTTAATTGTTGTGGTATTTAATGCGACAAATCAAGCATCATTGTTTAGATAATAAACTGCTAAGTTGATAACTTTCACAAAGTGAGTTTGCATATAATTATAGTTAAACATGTTTCATAAATTCACTAAGAATTTATAAAAGTTAGTCAGAGTCAAGTATTCGGCTGTTCAACATGTCGGATCAACTAATGTTAAATGATGATGATGTTGTTGATCTAGTCAGTAGTCGAAGGTTAATAAAAGGGAGATATCACAAACGATTTATTGTTGAATGGGATTTTTGTGATCCTACCGTATTGATAGGGATTGTTGAGATCTTACCGGGTTAGATTCCTGAGCAAAATAGAGTAGTTTAATTAGTTCTACTCTTGTGAGTAATGCATTTAACTTTAAACTAGCACACGTACACAACCAGCTTAAGATTCTTTGTAAAGAAGAAAATACCATTGTTATAGCCAACATTTGAACGTTAATAAAAGATGATCAGCGATGACAATTATCGTAATCGATTACTGGGTTCGATCCCCGAGCTAAATCATGTAGTTGAACTTGTAAGGTTGGTTTAGTTAAATTTATAAGCAACACGTTTGAATTAAAAACAATTACGTAAGGCAGTAAAGTAGACATATACTATACATAAACATGATCTAAATGTACTTAGTATTAATTAAGATTATTGGGCAAGCCTTATCGATGACAGTTAAGTCATTAGCTTTTAGGTTGTCTTTGCAGAGTCGGTTAAACAACTGTCGGTTGTTTATTTTATGGTTACAATAGATGAAACCTTGATTAGAGTAATATGTATAACTGATAGTTAATTATGGAAAAAGGGACAAAGAGTTGACTGAAGTTGTTGTTGGTAACACAACAGCAAAATACTTAATAAAGGGATACACCATTTGAATCTCATATCCATGTTGATGGATCTCGTGATTGATTGAAAAGGCTAATGATGAAGGATGATGATGAATAACATAGTGATATGATTAATGTATGTATAAGTATGTTACGAATAAAGTTGTTAAACTAGTTGATGGTTAATGTAGCATTGTTTAACGCAGACTGGTACGGGTTAGACTCCCGCACGATACGATGATGGATAGTATAATCTAAAAAAAGTATCACATGAAAGTAAGCAAGAATTAGTTAGAGTATATAGAGATGGCAAGCACGGTGCAGTAGACTCGGGTCGGGTGATAGAAAGGTGATTAGATAAAAAGTCAGAATAATAATAATTGATTTGTTAATTGTGTATGAATACATAGAGGTAACAATCTCGAAACGTAAGACACAGGCGATGATGATGGAGAGTTTATTAAGCAGAGTTAGACTAGTAACTATTTATTTGCCAACGTTTATGAATACGTGGAGATAATACTCTCAGGACCTTAGACAGAGGTGTTGATGTCATTAACCTTGTCGATGTAAAAGTTCAAATAATAATATTTTTAAATGTAAACGTATTTATATGGATATATAAGAATATGGTCATATTGATTCCACGTGTAAATACTGTGGAAATCAATTCGTACAAAACAAATCCTCTGCTGTGGTATTATCACGTTTCAGTAATTGTGGATATTGCGTATATGCGACGTGAACTACTCGTTGGGAGCCGCTGCTCTTCGTGGCTGCAGTTTTAGAACATAAGCGGGGTTGCAGCGTGAAAGAAAGGCATAGCGACGTTAAAACCTGAAGAGAAGCGGAGCGATGGTGAAATTAAGGTCTATTATGAAGGTGCTGATTCATAATGAGAGGCGTGCAGGTTAACTGTATCTGGTAACATTTGTTATTACTTGAAACCTCGAGGTATGTAAGCTTATTATTATTTAATGCCAGGAAACCGTTAAGCAAATATTATGTACTGTAAAATTTATATGATACTGCAATTGTAATGCAATCAATTAAATTATTACAAGGTACCACTTTGGTCAGTTCTATTTTGTGAGAAACGGAAGGAGTATAATGTAGCAAAACGGGATGTGGAGATAATTCAGGAATGACTTCATATTGCTATTAATGTTTAATTTAAGATCATATATAGAATTCTCTGTAATGATTTTGACAATTCACTGACATACTAATAACAGAATCGTCACTTGATAAGATTCTAGCGGGCCTTATAAGAATAAGCCACTAGGACTAACTTATTTACGCCTGCTCTAAATCAAATTACCAGATCTTATAAGAATAAGCCCTTCGGTCTACCTAACTTATACCTATTCAATACGAATTTGCCAGGACTTATAAGAATAAGCCACTGGATCTATCTAACTTATACCAATTATTTATTAATTTGCCAGGACTTTAAAGAATGAGCCACTGGATCAATCTAACTTATACTAATTCTATATAAAATTACCAGGACTTATAAGAATAAGCCACTGGAGCTATCTAACTTAAACCACTTCTATATGAAATTGCCAGGACTTATAAGAATAAGCCACTGGGTCTATCCAACTCATACCTGCTCTATATGAAACTACCAGGACCTAGAGGAATAAGCCGATGGGACTAACTTACTTATACTTATTTTATTCAAAAATAATAAATCAAATGGACCAGTTTACCACATTCTAATTTGTTAAAATGGACATAACTAGTCAAATCAAATGAGACTTATCACAAATCAAAATCTACCTAACTAACAAAATCAAAGCCTACCATTGGTATCGAGTGTGCTAAACGTACTCAAATACTACAAAACCACTCCTATCACCCCATCTACTGCCACGCTATAGTGGAAATTTACCAAAACTTATCAACGAAATATTCCAACACTGCGGTTAGTTCTAGATGAACCAAAAACTGCTTGGAAAGTATCCTGACATTATTGGGTTTGAAGGTGTGAGGTAGAGCCTGGGACGTGACAGCCAAACCGATTTCCAAATGTGTAGAGAACCATGGATATATACAACTACAACAAATCATGCGATTTGCTAAGTTAAAGAAATTTTAACAAAGATCTAATACAATCACTGTTCTCGAGTTAAAGATAAGTGAAATCCCATACGCTTCGATATATTCTTCGCGTCTGAATTTCAGGGGGGAAAATGTGATAGTACTACAATCACGTAATTATAAAACTTCACATAAATGTTATTTTAAACAAGTAATGTTAGAAAGTTATCTACACGTGCATTTAAGGTCTAGACGAACAAAAAGCAGACCCTAATAAATAAGTGAACTTTATGATCTCAAGTATTGCGAAGTGGATGACGGCCCATTATGAACAAAAGACTTATTGCGTTCTTAAGACGAATACCATAAAAAAAGGGGATAGCCAAGGGTCCACGATAGCAGTTAAAAACGGACACATGTGCAAAACAGCACACGAATAAGCGTGAGAAAAGCCCTTAGTTAGGAGTCCTTTTGGGAACGATAAGGAATAAGGAACGGACAGTTGATCTTAAGGCGTAGGACAAGACAGTCGGTGTTAGGAGCTAGGAGGCGGAGGTTGATCGTCAAAAGCTAAAAGTGCTCGGACGTGCGTATTGCAGCTAGATTGAGTAAGTTAAATATATAGAACGTTGAGGACCGCTAGGTGAGTCTTTATTGGTTATTATGTTTTAGGATTAATATATTATACGTATTTATATTCCGGTCTGAGTAACGTAGTAATAGTTGAGTAATTAGATGTATTGTCACTGTTTAATTAACTTAAGCATTTGGTATTGGTTAAGGTACCTTTGAATGGGATAGAATGATTTATGACCCTTTATAGGTCTCTTCAGTGTGGTGAATCGATTTATAGCTGAGGTGAGGCCACCCTGGGATGACACCCAGGCCGCTGTCATTGCTATACGGTTATTCTTCGGTGACCCGTTATTGTGGAGTATTTATGATGTGGTTGATATATGCCGTGTGCTTGAGTGAAGGGCGTTTCAATGGGCGGATCCTGTGGTCGGCTTACGGGAAAGCGCTGATGCTGTTGATGAATTGATGGAGATCGAGCGGTCCGAGTCCGCCGTCGGCGCATGCGTTGTGTCCGGTAGCATAAGGGTTAATGCCACATCAGACGAGCAGTATTCACGTGTCTGACCTTGCGGCCTTGACCATTCAGTTGTAGAAGTTGATTGACTCACTCTAAGCTTAAGCGCACAATGAATGGAATTCTGATAAGCAATCACAACCAATACCAATTGTATTTAATTATTTCATTTAGACTTTGATTCCCTCTTACCGCGGTCTTTTGTTGTTTATTCGAACGTTAAAAGCCAGTGGGAAGATGTCCAGTCAGGGTCGAGTCTTACAGCCTAACGCGGAAAATGGAGGAGCGTTAGACCTCCCCCACAGGGAGGGGAGCTGGCTACGTGTTTAATAGTTGAAAAACTGCTTTACTCAGGCTAGGGTATTTGAGGTACCATCACACTAGAAAATTACAATTTCCATATCAGTAAATATATATTTTTTATTTAGATGCATTTCTGACATTGTACGCCTACTGTGGTATGTTCCTTGTAGTTATCCTATGCTGTTTTTTTATATTAAATCCTCATGTATTGAATCATCTTGAACATTGAACCATCCTGAAGAAGTTGCCCATCTTTTGTAGATTCCTAACATTGGCAGCGATAAAGGAAATAATTGAAATTTTTCAACATAACCTCTTCCCGATAGGATATGCTATCTGAAAATGTATGTTTTACATGATAAATACAAATCAATAAAAGTAAGGTGTAAATTATTTTGATAAAGAACTCTAAAGTGTCAAGCAGTGTTCATTAATACTGATTTATTGGTCAATGCATCAGTGAATTAATGGTACCGGCCTACAATGCCTAATGTTAACACTTCTGTAAAACTTAAAAAAAGTGTTTAGACACCAATACTCTGATGTTGTCCATTCTTATGTAATATTCCTATTCATATTCCTATTACTGATACCACTATTAGGATAAACTATTGCATTATTATCTGAAGGTTCTAAGGTACTTTAGAACTCTTACGGGACGTCAAGGGACCGCCTTTTACTAACAGCCTTTTAGTTTTTTCTTTACGTTAGCCTACAAATTGTTATTGCCTATGTGTGAGGTTATGATAACGGATACTTACTGTGAACTACGCTGTTCGATGCGAGACAATCCCATATAATGGTACGTACATTTCCCAGCGGATTACACAAAAAATACGTATCGATAAACGAGGATTTTTTTTAGTATCTGCTGGTACCCGAAATGTAATTTTATCTTTCGAATGCCTGCAAAATTTCAGCAAGATATTCCGAACACATTTTTGATGGTTTAATATTGTGAAACAATAGAGTTCTAGTAATTTTTAAATAAATGAAAATAAATGTTAACATACAAACATTGTTAGTAATTGCAAAAAGGATTCAGAATAAAAATAGAAAGATTTATAATTTTTTTTTTCAGAAAACAGTTGCCTTTTGATCTTATAACTTTAACCGTATTGTATTTGTGTATTTGTCTATTTGCTAGTATGACATTTTAAAGTGTTATGTAAATATTACTGAATGTATGAGGATAATCACTTTTTATGCACCTGCCATGTTTCGTGTTGAACCACCCTTAGTAACCTACGGGTGGTTCAACAGAGATACATAATAAAATTTGGTATTACGCACGGCCTGTGCAGTATTATAAAATAAGCGAATAGCAACTTCTTAAAAAAATGTTAATTATTCTGTTACTGTAGTAGTAAGTTTTCTGAAGTCAAATGAGAGTGTAAGTGTGTTCTACTAAAGGTTATAAACCCAAATTACCGCTTGCCATAAATGCAGTGATTTTTGTTTCTGGGCAAAAATACAACTAACTAGTTATAAAAAATTAAATAAATTAAGCCTAAAATTTTTTTTAACTTTTTAAATGTTATATATCAGATTGATTAAAACAAATATTCTTAGCCCATACTTAAGCAGAGATTCATTTTTAAATAGTTTCCTATAATATTTTTATTATAAATGTACCTGTTTATGTTAAATATACCTGACGTACCTACAGAAGTTTTATAGTAGATTGCTCCCTATTCCATATTTTTTTTAATAAGAAAAAAATGTTATACTGTTAATTACCCAATTAATTAATTTACTTTTAAAAGTAAATCAAAGCTTCTACAAAATCAATACCTTTTCTTCCACTGAAAAATACTAAAAATGCTGAGTCAGTAATCTTAACATTCTCTCCTCCATATTCTTTACTTACAGTACTCATCTCCACGACTCTCGGCGCTGATTTTGTCTGACTATACATCTCAGCAACCACTTGATGATGTTCCTTCTTCGGCTCAAAAAGGTTTAGAGTGGACACCACAGCCAAACTGATGCCCAAGATCATCAACAGGAACAGGGAACAGAGACAACATTTAGATTTTCTAGACACCACCATTGCCATCTTGTTCTAAAGTTTATATCACTTTTAATAGAAAAGTTTCTTTGGCACTATTCAGTCTTATATTTTAACAGTTTTAAACTACGTACTTTTACTTATTTTTTTGTACATTGAGTGCACTGGACCACTTTATAAATTTTATATTCTAGTTTTTAACACAGACTAATAGATAAAGTTTATAGAAATGTTATCTAAAATGTTATATATTGGGCAATACTGATCTTCAATTCATCTGTTTATACAATTTTGCAATCGTGAAGTCACCAGATTATTATACCGATTGTTTTTTTTAATTTAGAAAGACAACTCCCGCACTATCAATATAATATATACCCCACACACGGATATAATATAATATATCCTGTGTCGCGGGGGACTTTACAAATATACATGAAATGGACACAAAAAGCACTCGGACTCAGAACAATAATTTCTTGTCCACAATGAGTTGTCCCATGTGGGGTTCGAATCCACAACACTCACTGAAGTAGGAAGCAGCGAGGTAACCGCTTAACCCACAACGCCACCCGTGCAGTCATTTAATTAGCAATTCCTGTCTGGTTATGAAAGGAAACTAAAGTCGAAGCACAAACGGTTTGTTTGTTTGAATACAGTGAGGCCTTGGCTTGATCCTCCCAGGCTATTCAAAGTAAGTTCGACTGCACTTCATGTCAAAGCTTAGGGAATCTATAGAGGAAAGCCGATGTTGGTTTGTGTAATACAGATTGGGTCTGGATTTGACGCACAATGAGGTAATACTGGGGAAATGTTTATTTCCGTTAATTTGATGTAATGTTTGTTGGCAAATTTATTTACGTAAGCTTAGATATTGATTAACATGTAATTATATTTTATATAGTAAATACACCTGACAGTTCAGTGGTTTAGGTTATTGCCAAAAACAGTTTTTAAACTTTAACAATTAATTTTATCGCAAGATGTCAAGTCAAGTGAAAATGATCTCAAATATCATATTGTAAAAATTTTAAATGATATAATAATATTACTTGATACATCACACGCACGCCCGTTTGATCCCAAATTGGGCAAAGTATGTAACCTGACATAATATATTTACTTATGTATATAGCTAAATACATACATATCATAGATAAGTTTTACCAGGCGAGAACCACTGATCGTGCTATAATTTGACCTAGATGGGAATCGAACCCATGACCTCTGACTCAATAGTTAGGATCATAAACCACTAGACCAACAAGACAGTATACCTTGAAATGTATGTAAAAATTGGAATTTGTATTTTTTATTTCTATATTGTAAGAATTTGTATTTTTTCACCAATAAATGGATGGAAGAACTGAGAATAATTTTGGCCAATTGTCTTCTGAGTGTTTTCTGTCCCTTTTCTACTGAGTCCAGTATTCCTAAGAAATAAAAAATCTCAGAGCCAGTCGGCTCTGTACATCTTTTATAAGTCAAACACATTTATTTCTTGATTTATTGCAACGGGCTATAATTTAAATGACAAAAATTTAAAACGTAACATTATATTTGTCTCGTACAAACTAAAACCCAAGGCGCCTGCTAAAACGTGAGAGGCAATTTAGTATTCCATCAGTATTACATAGATAAAGTGAAAGGCGCTTAGCCGTCGCCTTAACGCTGAATAACAAATTGACAATGTTGTTTAATATTCAATTTGCCTTCTTAATCCAAAGATGATACTAGGTTAAACCGTTATTATGACATAAAGGTGTTGATATTATTAGTCATGAAAGCCAGATTAATCTGTGAGACAGTAATAACCAATATTTACAAAATAAGACGCAACGGGATCATTTGAAATACGGGTTTATTTGAAAATTTTAATATTTGTGTCTTTTCTAAATATCTAAAAGATTTTGCTTAGGCCGGATATTTTAATATTGAATTTCCAGCTTTACAAAAAATTACAAAGGAATGGAATTGTAATGAAAAGGAATGTTTACAAGTAACATATTCAAATAAAACTAGAACCAAGACTAACAATTGTAATTTTGATTTTAAAATGGATGAAAACTTTTATAATATTGAAAGAAAATACTTCTGTTTCATACCAATATTACATACCAAATAACAATATAATAAACATAATGGTTATTCACTTCTCATTCACCACGTCTCGGGAACTATGCTTTTACAAAGTATTGTTCCCAAATCGCTGTGAGAGCTTCCTTTTGCCAACTTTTTTGTAAAGAATTTCATACCGTAATCCATTTATATTTAACCTAACCTCTGTACTAATAATACGTTCTATCAAAATCTCCATTCCAAACCAGGTAACTATTAATAACCAACCAGTACTTTATTGTTTACAAATTTTCTTGCATTTCGTTCAATGCTTGATTTGTGGTTGATAAATATAGGCTCGGGCCTAATTATTATCGGTCTTAACGCCGTTATTAGCCAATCGCTAGAACTTGATAGTAATATCTAGCAACCTATTTGTGAATTAGGCTATTTTGGGCGTTTATACTTTATACCAATTTGACACATCATATAAGTTTGGAACGGATAGGGTCGGTTTTGTTAAGGATATCTATGGATTCTAAAAAAATTATGTTAAATAAATAAATTTCTCTTAATTTTGTGACCTCATTTTGGTTTCCTCTCCATATTTGAAAATTACCGGCAAGTCAAGAGACGCACCTTATGTGATTAGAGCTAGTTTAATTTTGACAAAGAATCTCAGTGCCACTGATAGACTAAAGATGTCAAATCTAAATTCTTTTTTATTTTCACGTAAAACTACTTGACAGTATAATCGTTGACGAATATTAATCTATCTGCAATCATAATCACGTGTAGTTACGTACCTTAGAGAGAGAACTACGCTAGAACTATTTTGTTCTATGTAATACTAGTAAATGCGGTACATTAATCAGTACTTAAATGGCAGATAATATTATTTACTTACAAAATTTCTATCGGCATCGTGTCGTTTCTAATTCATATCGTGACTGAAGTAACCAAAGTTGCACGGATTTGTTTTTAAAAGACACTTCCCACACTAGGAATATGTAATGTGTCGCAGGGGACTTTAAAAACATTCATGAAACGTATACAACTAACACCCAGACTCAGAACAACAATTTCTGGAAAACGCAGTCTTGACCGATGTTGGTATCGAACTCTCAACACTCAGCGTAGTAGGAAGCGGTGCGGCGACCGACTACTCTTATCCGTGGAATTGAATCACAACCCTTATTTTAATTGAGTGTTATAAAAGTTAGTGATAATTGCTTTGAGCATTTAACATGATCGCATGATAGATCGCATATATTACAGATTTGAAAAAAGTACGAAAGTAAAGACACAAATAGCAGTCTTGCAAAGATTTAATGATCGTTCAGGTCGTAATAGGTTATACATTTTAAATTTATAATGTATACCTATTCAAAATCTCTTGTTTATCTCTATGTTTTTGGAAGTTCTATCTGAATAGATAACTTGGCAAGTAAAATTGTCAAGTAAAATTCGTAAACAAGAAGTTTCTGTTTATAACTGTTTTGCAAATATACATTATAATTATCTAAATATAAGAGATAATATCTCGTATGCCTAAAAGTTAGGTCATTTCATACTCGTATGTGGAACAAATTGCACTTTGGTGAAATTTTATACGCCCTTTTAGTTTAAAGTTGGCCTTGGTGTTAGTTCACCCAGAACAAATAATTGTATGAAAGAGCACGATATTTTATTGCGCTTCAGAGTGTAATTTATCTATAATACGAGTGTCTGTATTAAGAAATATTTATGTATTTATTTATGTTCTGCCTTGTTTGGGATCAGATAGATGTACAAATATATAACGCGTGTTATTATTTTTCTAGTAATAAGTATTTTAATTAAAAACTTTAGTGAATATTTAGAGAGCTTTTTAGGGTATATTTTTAGCAATATAAATCAAGATACAGACGAGGAGACACCAACCGGGTGATATTTATTTCATTCTGTTTAGTTCATTTTGGTTTTCGTAATTAATATCAACCATACTGATTTTAAATATAATAGAAAGTCATTTACTGGTTTAGACGTAAAACATCAATATCAAACAGAATTTATGACATTTAAAGTTAAAGATATTTGCCACGAAAGCGGAAATTCGACATCGTATGTGGTATTTTCGGTTTCAATTTAGCTTTAGGAAATATAATCGGAAATCTACATTTCAAATGGCTTATATATTGCTGAATTTAATTATTAGAATTGTTGATCAAATGCAACTATAAATGTTAACAATGCATCTTACAAAGGCATTATTAAAAAATTAAATTAAAAGACGGATTAGTATAAGAAAACCTATAAATACAGTATAGATGACGTATAAGAAGGAAAAATAAGACTTTAAACTATATTGGGTACATATAATTTGACTTAAGAAAAATCCTTTGTAAAGTACAAAGGTTTTTATAACGTTTCTGCACCTGCACTTATTCTTTCAACAAAAATCATACATCTTTAGTCCTTCATATAAAGCTTAAACAAAGGTTAGGCGATTAAAATACAGAAGACTTTTGTTGATATTTTGTTACTCCTGCACTTCAATTTTAGCTTATTATCACTAGAGCTTAATAAGTGCTATCGTCAATCTAAAATAAGCACAGTTTGTAAATACTTGAATTCCAAAGTCAAACATTTTACAGGAATAATATATCACTCAGGGGCATTATTGCGTAAATCTCTTTGAATTTAAAATTACCCACCTATTATACCTACTAAAACACTTTACAAAACTCTAGAATAGGTCCCAGGTGTCTCATAACTCCGAATGGCGTACAATTTTATAATTATTGGAAATTTATATTTAATAAATATCAGGCAATTTTAAACTATTGACTATTTTGTATTAATATTTTTTTTCAATAATGTTTTAAAACCGTGACATAATATTTCAACTTGAATAAAGTAGTTATGATTTATCAGTATTGTGAATAGTATTGATACAACTTACTTCATTAATATTAATATTACGTATGCACTGCTTTACTCAAATCTAAATATATATTTTTTTAACACTTATTTTCATTAATAATTTACACAAATAAGTATTTTTTTATTAAATTGTATTATTCGCGAGCAGCGCGTAACCGGATTAGATCCGCGTGCACGCCGGTCGTGCTCCGATCTGTGGCCGTTCCACTAAAATCTTCAAGCATCAGCTGGTTACGTCGATATCACTGGCGTCGTCTCGTCTCCGAAGGCTGACCCCGTTGTCTGGAAGCCTAGTTTCCGGGGTGAATTACGCGGCGTTGCGTAAGCTCCCTTGCTTTTGAGATGGCAGTTATTTGTGACTTTATTAAGAGCCAGGGAAAATTTGTAAGCCCTTGAAGTATTTCATGAATGTCCTATGTATACAGTTAAAATAATTAAAAGTTTGTAAGCAGTGGCCTATTCTTCAATAATGTTTTCAACATCATCATTTTATTGTTTGAAATTGTTACTTTGAGTATACTTATCACTCAAATATGCAAAGTATATATGGTATTGTAGACGCATGAATGTACCTAATTACTTCTACAAGTTATTCCAAAAAATAAAAATATTGATACACCTTCATTTTAACGAAAATTTTACATTGACATTATTGAAACTATCCTCAACCGCCATAAAGCAACTTAGTCTGTTCAGTGTAAACTCAGTTTTTTTGTAAACAGGAAAAAGTCGAGTTCATCTGCAATTCAGAAGGAACATCTCTGTCTACACTATGTTTGTATTAACATAAACTAATAGTAACATTGAGTACTAAAATAAAAATAAAACCGGCTAAGGGCGGGTTAAACTTGCTCGGAGAGGGTTCCGTAAAGTGAATTTCAATCTATTATGTATTTTGAGTATCGATGGTTTTAACAAAAATGAACTTAACAATAAACGTTGTCGTTGAAGATGTTGAAGTGTATTTTTTCGTAGTTATGTATAAATATCTAAATGTGTTAATTAAATTGACCCGCTAAAGTTCCTCGCCCGTACATGCAAAAACAGTAGTATGTTAGTCTTTTGCTGTCTTTTCGGTATGTTTTTATCATTCTGTTAACTTTGATTTATTTATTAATTGACCTTATGTTTAACTATCGTTTTACATAATTTTTGCAAACTATATAAAAGTTACGCAGTATAACTGAACTATTAAAAGAAAAAATAGAAGCAAAAAACTTGTAATCTATTTCATTTGCATACCGTGCAAGCGGGCTCTGTGTTACTCAATGTAAAGCATAATCTCCTAAAATTTGATGTGTGTTATAAGACACTCAGAGACAAACAGTTATCTGGGGCTTAACATATATGCGTATGAAAAAATTCGATAAACATTTCAAAAATATTAAAATACTTTGTATGTCTTAAATATTGATGACTGTCACTCAAGAACTATTTCATAATTGTTTTCCTAGCTTATTTATTTTGTACGAAAAACATTATATGTTAGACATTTCAAAATAATAATGAAGTGACATCAAAGTTAAACAAAGATATCGTTGAAATTCGTATTCCAGTGTGGTAATATTTGCTTTGTGAGAAAATGTGATATGTCGTCTTTTTTAGCTTTGTAGATCTTTTATTGTTTATTCTACGATAAACCTAGAATATATTTAAGTCAACCATTGGCCTTATCTGCACTTAAAGTATATGTTACAAACACATTTTTACCATTTACAAAATCGGGAAGACGATGTGTTAGGTAATTTAATTTAAGAAAATGGGACCATTTTTTTTTTCATTTAGTATTTATAACTCTTTCACTCTCTCTAAAATCGACTCATGACTGAAAATCGTGGTCATCATTGGGCCTTTTAAACATGGATTTGATTATTTTGCCTCCCTTTCAATCGCATCTGTCTACCCCTTGTAGAATTTTGTGACAAAAACGTCCCTATCTGATCTGTCCGGAAGAGAGTCAGTATTTCATAAAAGTGGTGCGCTTGGCTGTTCATAGTATTTTGCACATTTGCTTGCAGCCCTACGTTTTGACACTAAAAAAATAAGAATAATGATAGTAAGCCCTCAATTGATACCTGGATACCTGGAATGGTAATTCCAGCGTTAGAAAAGATCCACGCACGATCAAAAATGATGATTTTCATTTTCAGTCTTTAGAAAAAGGGTCTTGTTCTCGCTCTCTTAAGTCTCTACAGAACCCCGCATGTTTTCCTACAAAGTAGCCATCAAGACAGTGTCATCGATACCTGTTGACTGTATTTCCTGTATTGTTATGGTTTTTGTATTTCTTCATGTAGTTTTCTTGTGCAAAAGAAATAAACACACCTTTAGACAGCGTTCCGCCTTCTAGCCCATTGCCGTTCCCCGTTGTTAGTAACCTATTTGCCACAGAACATTCAACCTGCTGGGTTACCCCCAAATGGCCAGTAGCCTATTGCACACCCCTTTGCTCAGATAAGCGGCAGGGGCTTTAGTTCGTTCCTTCGATCATTTTATTTTGGGAACTTTCACTTATAACAGTTTTAGTTTTATTAAAACCTAAATAGACTTGGAGATTCGCTAGCCTCTTCTAGCCAATATACTAGATTTTTGTGTTAACGCCACAGAAATATTTGCAAAATATTTAAAGTCTCACCTATTCGTGTATAACTTTAATGAAATTGAATAATTCTGTACCATACACTCGTTATCAAATCTTTAAGCATTTAAATCACAGCAAATTCCAACGACCTTAATTTAATTATGTTATTTCAGCTCACATTCCCCGCACTACAGTGACTAGTCAATAGTCCAGGCGCCTCTCGGTCTGCAGAACTGACCCAGTTATCTCAGAGTACCGCAGTGTGCCGTCTACCCAATAAGCGACGTTTTTACATTGCTACTTCACAGTCCATTGTTTTTTTGTTTATCTACCACAAATTAAAACTTTCAATGTGAGATACAGCTTTTTACAACTGTTAATTTCATCAGAAGTTTTGCAATAAATTTTACCTGTGTTTTGTTTTTTGCTAATTATACTCCGTGGAATATACTTCGAAACCTTCGTACTTAAGAACCTTTAAAAGCCCCTATCTTTTTCTTCGCATTAAATAATAATAATGGAAGCGTATTATTTTAATTTTTTTCGTCTTTGCTTTGTTTATTGCACTGTTATCAGAAAACTTGCAATTAATTTAGTTCTTAAAAATGTATATTTCACTTTGACATATTCTTGGGAAGTTATTTTAATATTCGGGTATATTGAACTATGCAGTGGTTTTGGAATTCCAAACATAAAAATAAATTAATTTTAAACGATTCAATATTGCCCGTATAATTTTCCAATAAAAGGTTTCCAATAAAAGGTTTAACAATGTGGAGAAGGTTTATTAAACAGAAAGTATTTGAGCTATAAATAGCTTTAATAAATGAAATAACTCCAAGTTAAGGATCACGAAATATGGCATGTTATTTATCAGAGGTTATAATGTCGAGCCACAATATTAAATGTCTTTCAGTGACCACGAAACTTAGGCCTATTTTAAGCGCCAATCGATATAGAAAGCAAGTTTGGAGTTACTGTTCACAACTTTTGTTTTATTCAGTGTTTAGTATACTCGTAGTAATGAGCATAGTCCACTGCCTAGTTTGAAAGCCATTTAGTTTAAGCGTAGTTGTATAGTTATAGGTAGAATAGGTTTACTCCTAAAGAAAAGCGCCTAAGCTGTACTACATACCCACATTACGGAAACTAAATTTTAATTAAACGTTCGTTTTTTGAGCGCCTTTGTGTGTGCTTTTAAAAGTGCCTTTCATAAATTAAAAATTAAAATAGGAACGTAACTGTCATTTATACTGGTCGCATCCCGTGATGTAGCGCACGTCACGTGACTTAACGTCACCTCGCGTCACTCACGTCAAAATGACACGTGGATATGACACTATAACTATGTATATAACGTGCGCGCCGCGCAGCCGACCGATCTAGACTGAGATGTAATCTACTTCTCTCGCAATACTCTTACCAAAATATACGTGAAGGATAAAAACGCCATTGTATCACAAACTACGGTACATTAAATTAGGACGAAGTTTGAACGAGGATGGACTTGTTAAGGTAACAAGTTTTGCTCCGTTGTCTTCTTTTTAGGATGAAATAAAGTACCCTGTTTTAGGTTTATTATGTACTGCTGACGCTAAGGTGATATAGTTAAGGAAATTGTATCTCCTTGTTAATATGGATGAGAAAGGATGCGAAGGGACGTAGTTTTTTTTAAGAAGTATAGAATTTGAACAGTTAAAAAGGAAAATTAAATTCAGAATATATTAGAAAACTGTATTATATTTGTCTGAAGCGAAGGCACTATGAGAAACTTTATCTTGCAAAAGTCTGCTGCTGGGTTCTTCAGAGGAGGGATAGTGGCTTAGGTATGGCTCTACACATTATATCAGAATATTGCATCAGTAATCGCTTACCTATCGAACATGACAATTACCATAAACGACTGGGTCTGAATATTTTCATTCGAAATCTGAATATATTTAGCTATAATACAAGTTGTGTATAGAAAGAACTATGGTATATAAACCATGAATATTGTTATTATAATAGAGGTTTAGTCAGCAGTAAACCAAATTAACTTCATCATAAAAAAGATTTTTCATACATAATATGCAGTTGAGGTGGTTAATACTTTAACTGCTTGAGAAAATTTAATATCTACAAGATATAACTGATCTCTACATAGAAAAAATATTTGCCCTGACTGACTGATTCATAACAGAGCCTAAACTGCTAACCCTAAAATTTTTAGTTAGTAGGCTACAAAGTAAATTTTTTTGCTGCCAATGCTTTTTATGTTCAAGCACCAACTAAGAAGAGAGTTTTGAAAATGTCACCCCTAAAGAGGTAAAATAGGAGATGAACAGTTGTATGGAAGTTCGTTATTTTCAAAGTTAGAAACACGAAATAACAATTACCCGAGCAAGCGAAGCCCCGGGCAATAGCTAGTAACGTATAAACACAAGACAACATTGAATTCTTCTCCTGCCGCGAAACGATCTCCATAAAAAAGTAGACCAGTCTAGAATGAAGAAGAAGAATGAAACGAAAGAAAGAAATTTAAAGTGCGTGTTCTTTTTATATGACCTCCAAAAGTGGTAACTCTGTATTGGCGCCGACATATACTATGAGTTGCAGATATATGAACCTTTGTAATGTAATGACGTGACTAGCCTTGAAGCCACTAGCTGCGGTCGTCACACCGTCACATCTCCTTTGAGGCGGCGAGTCTCCTAGCCGGAATTCCACCGTGGGACCTGAAGGCGAGAGCCCATGCGGCTCTGTATCAGTGGCGCAAGGAGCCGTGGAAGTTGGGTCGGAGTCCTGAGACTCAAAAAATAGAGGACCAGAAATCCCAACTCCGCGAAGTTCCGCTAAAATTTAAATGGGTATGTAAAGTTTACAATGTTGTGTACAACCAATTGAATTAAATAAGAATAAATCTCACGTTATCCTTGTTATTGTGAACTGATGATGACAAAGATATTTTGTAACATGAAAGTACACAAAAAGAAATTGAGTTGAATAGCGTATACCTTTTCCTTTATGAAGACGATTTAAAAAAGAATGTAGGTAGCGAACACGTGTCTACTGTACTATTGAGAACAAAAATTATTTAGAAATGTATTTTATTTTAAAAAAACCTATTTAAAAAACTAATAACTATTTCACGCTTTCAAAAAAAGATATTTTTATTCCAACAACACTACTGCTTAGGTTCATGTTGAAAAAGATCCCGCCCCATCTAAAGTAAAACAATCTGTTTTACTTGACTAGTTTGACCTTGACCTGACTAGTTAGCCTTTTTGGCAGCCAGTTATAGGCCAAAGATTCTTTGCAGTTCTTGTCCCACTATTAACATGATTACTATCGTAATCGGAAAACTAGTAATTGGAGATATTTTTTTGAGGCTTGACTTTTAGGGCATTTTCTTATTAATTGAAAGAGTTTGGACTACTGATATCAAACATAACGTTTTCAAGAAATGGTTAGTCTATTCTAGTTCTTTTTCTCTTCACATTTCTTGCTTGCCGTTTTATCTATGTGATTTGATCCGGGACGCGTTTAAGAAGTACCGCCAAAATACGGCTCCCACTACCAAGAGTAGTTGATCGTGTCTATTCGTGTAATAAAAATTCTAATTCACATTCAAAGATTATGTCTAGATGTAAGTAGTTTGAAAGTATTCGTGAATCAAATCTGTAAGTAAGTTTAAACACAGTAGACAAATAAAGTTATGGCCAAATTTTCATACATTATTGAGATAATTGCTAATTTTATATTATTAACATGTAATGCGATTTTTAATATAAAACTAATAACACACTTCACTATTGAATTCTTGAACCTTAATTTAGTCAAGAATTTTAATTTCGCTGAGTACATATCTTTCAAACAACTTCAGATTTTTATGTCGTAAGTTTTAATTCAGACTTGTCTCTACAGACTAAGAGTTAATTATGTTTAAGTCTTTGCTTACCTGATATGGAGCTGTGCAAAAACATTAAACATGCTTTTATAAACAAACTTTTTACTTATGCGATTACTTTATCATCAAATTACCAAAACGTGTTATTACAAGGAAGATATAAGATATTTGGTGGGATAGGTATTTTCAGTAAGCGATAGACTGTATATTCAGTACGGTAATGAAACGTTTCACATAATATTCCAATTCTATCATTCGTTATAAAACCTTTCGTTAATTAGTTAGATAGAAAGGCCATACGGAGTTCCGTCCGGTCTTCCTATCTAATTGATTAACTTAAAGTTTATATGAAAGGTCTATTTAAATTCCAATTTATTTATTTAAATTAAATTACATAGAATATAGTAACAAACAAGGGCGAAATTTAAAGCTGTCTGAAATCTTTATAAAATGCGGCTGGTACTTAAAAAAGGTGAAACCCAAGAAGTAGGCAACAGCTACCTTCCAATGTCACAGAGTTTTACATTTACATTTTACATTACATACATAGGTAGTTTGATTATAATTTGCAAAAGTTGTAAATTAAAAGCACAGATGTCTCATCAGGTATTTTTTAACATTATTTTATATATTTATAATATTATGTTCTTAATTTATTTTTTCTTGCTATTGTGATTCTTTTCATAATATATGTGTGCTAAAATAAATATTTTCTTTCTAAGTCATAGGTAGGAACTTTTTCATTTGAGCTTTTGCTAACTTTTCGTCTTTTACTTAGTACTAGGAGCAGCTTAGGTTATCTTAGACTACTGAATTTATATTGAACACTCCAGCGCCTTAATAGCCTCTAAAATTTATATAATATATGATGATTTCAATATATATGATGGTGATACATCATAGCTAAGCTTTATTTAAAAAAACAAACGGCGGTAGACTAGTGGTTAAGGCGTTGGACTTGCGATCAAGAGGTCGTGGGTTCAAATCCTAACCAGTACACTACTGATGTGAACCCACTCCTAACACAAGCAATTTAGCTTAGCGGGAGGTGTTAACGGGAATACTAGTAATTTAGGTTGCTAGTAGACCTTTCAAAAATAAATGTAAGGTATTCAGAAGTTGTATTGCTATCTACTGCATGTTTTTTGTTAAGTTTTTGAATTTCAATTACAGCTGGTATCGGTATTTTAAAAAATATAAAAGATTGTAGCAAACTGTTTATATAAGCCTCTTTTTCGTTATAAACAAAGACAAGAGTAAGGTAAGGTAAGCGAATTTGAGTTTGTCTAAAAGTATATTATTTTAAAAGTAAAAGGACTATTCCACTTTAAAATTTGAATGCATTCTTACCCTCGTTTATTTTTACCTGTACAACCTGTAAAGTTTTCAGCGCGTATATAAAGCAATCTCCAAACGCGACGGCTACCACGGTTAGATGGGGCTGAATACACAACGAGGGCTGGCCCGGAATGATTAAAGTAAACACGTCATCACCTCGAGGACCGGGGTTGATTGTCGAATGAAATTTTTATTATGTTTGGGTTGGTTCGTTCTTTTCATGGCAATTATATTTGAGGATAATTCAAGAAAAAAAACCCTGTATTTATTTAGCGGTTATTGTATTATATTAACTGTTATAGTAGATATAACTCACATTTTAGAAAAGAAATGTGGTTTGTTTCTTTGCTACATTCTTACCACTCTTACCTATTGGTTATGAGGATTATTTATTTCTTTTAAAAAACTACTCCATTGTTTATACGTCGTCAAAGACTTAATGTCATTACGACGTGTTACGGTTGGGCTCAATTCTTATATTTGTTAGTCAGGTGGTTAAAACCTTTAAACCAATAAGACATGCCTTGTAAAACTGACATTGATATTCTAATAAATCTGTTAAATACATCAGTCCCAAATTAAAGAAAGGATGATTATGACGTGTGACAGTAATCAGAGAAATAAAGCGATCAAATAATATCTATAGCTCGTAAAATAAATCTAAATAGTTATAATGTCATTCGCCCTTCACCACCGGAATCAGACCAATAACTACCGATATCGTTGCGTAAAATTGTTATTACGTATACATATGTGTAATTTTGAACTTACTGGCAATATATTTATTTCGATAACAATGCGACCCTAAACTGTTCGAGTAATTACTAATACATATTATTGATCTGTACAAGCAATATTCGTATCCTTTGACTGTCTTATCTTCCTACCTATCCTCCTCAGTTAACTACTAATTTTCTCATCTTTAATTGTTTTTATAGAAGAGGGGGCAAACGAGCAGACTTGTCACCTGGCGGAAAGAGTCAATAGGCATTGCCGGCCATTAAGGAAGGAGTACGCTCTTCTTACCATGCGATACAGGCCTGTCTTTCTATGTAACTGCTTATTTATATACATTTGACAATACCTAATAGTCCTATTAAATCTAATATATCAACCAGATTTTTCCAACAGTATACTAGCGTTAATGTAAATTGTGATTTTGGATGTGAGGTAACCCTCGAGAACCGTTTTTTTTCTGAATTGGTCTTATACATTTTTCTAACAATTGGCCTCGTCTAATTCCCTTCTAACTCAATCAATTTAAGTGAGAAAAAGTTCAAACAAGAAGCTTGTTCGTGTTCTACTAGCAAAATGAACCGTGTTCCTCAGTTAGAATCCAATATACTCGTATATGAAGATAGAGAAAGATATACCAAATCAACTTTTTTATTTTAGTATATTTCTCGATGAAATCTCTGGACGATAATAAGAATAAAAAAGCAGCTTGATGTTTAGTGCAAAGCGTCAACTACTTTTAATAAACTGATACTTAAAAACACAAAATACCAGCAGCTATACAGCTAAATAAGTTATCAAATGAAAGCAAATATAGCTGTAGTATTGTGTAATTTCTCTTTACAATAGATATAAAGAGTTCCTCAAAATTATATACTGCCTTGTAAGTGTTATAAATATATACAATGATCTATTTTATACGTAACGTGAGAACACGAATTGAAGCTACATATATAAAATCTATATGTACTTAAAAAGTAAATTTTCTAAACACATTTTAGAACACTACTTTTCTTTTATAATTATTGGTATCTATAGACCTTAACACGTCGTTAAGGTTCAACTTTGAAAGGCTGATATTTGAAAGGTTGGTGATAATATTTTCTTAAATATTAAAAAGGTCCATCACTAACACATTAACTCATCGCCCACGATCTTCGATACCTACACTAATATAACATGCTAAAGGGTTTGGTTTGTTTGTTATGTTGAACGTCCTAATTTCAGGAACTACTGGTTCGATTGAAACATTCTTTTAGGTCTATTTTGAAAGAGTTTAAAACTAATTTTAGATTCCCCTCACTATGTAATTTTACGAACATTTTATGCCTACCTAAAGGAGATCGTATATGTCAGTATAATTTTTAAATCCAAATTAAAAGCATTCTTGTTGGACAAATGTCTTCATTGTGTAGGAATAGTTTAGTTCATGAAAAATATAATATTGGATTATTGATTATTTCATTTATTAAATATTATCATGAACATAGGCTAATTGATTATTGACATTGATCATTTTTAGGGTTCCGTAGCCAAATGGCAAAAAAACGGAACCCTTATGGATTCGTCATGTCTGTCTGTCTGTCTGTTCGTCTTGTATGTCACAGCCATTTTTTTCCAAAACTATAAGAGCTATACTGTTGAAACTTGGTAAGTAGATGTATTCTGTGAATCGCATTAAGATTTTCACACAAAATTAGAAAAAAACAATAAATTTTGGGGGGTTCCCTTAGAACTGAAACTTAAATATTTTTTTCATCAAACTATTACGTGTATGGATAGGTCTTCAAAAATGATTTTAAGGTTTCTATTATCATTTTTTTCTAAAGTGAATAGTTTGCGCGAGAGACACTTTCAAATTGGAAAAATTTTGGTTACCCCCCCCCCCCCCCTGGAACTTCTAAAATTAGAGAATAATAAAACTAAAAAAATATATATGATGTACATTACCATGCAAACTTCCACAGAAAATTGGTTTGAACGAGATCTAGTAAGTATTTTTTTTTTAATCCGTCTTAAATCTTATTGTTACCTTTCATTCAATCAAATTTCAATCAAAATCCAATTCGATCAAAGTCAACGAACTACAAGAACTTTTATATTATGTTTCTTGCTGCTACGGAACCCTTCATGGGCGAGTCCGACTCGCATTTGGCCGCTTTTTTTTAAATTTGAATTGTTCGTGTGACATTTTTTATTTATTGAATTGTTACAGTTGTATGAATTGATGTGTGTGCATGCGCTAATTTGTAATTTTACATTGAATGCTATTGTTGATATTAATATCGTTCACATATTATGAATTATTTCAACCACAATGAAAATTAATTATATGAAATAAAATAAATACAAATTTGAAGATAACTCTAATTGTATGTTTTCCTATTTTTATATTTGACCTTTTATGAATCGCCTGACGTCTACGTGCCTTTTGCGAGCCCCAATTATGAGCTACGTGCGAATTACCGCCCATCATAAGTTGAAATAATATTTTTATTTGTGGGTGGCACAAAAACAGTAAAATGCTTTATGAGCGTATCTTGAGTCAGAAGGTACATAAATATAGAATGAACAGAAATATGTTAACGAAGAAGGACCATCAACTACTTAGATGTTCTATGTATGTATGTACATAAAAAGTATATATGTATTTTTATCAGTAGTCTTGTTTTCATAGTACAAGCTGAAAACTGAAAACAGTAAAATTCAATTTTAAAACAGTTATTCAACAGTTGTTGTTTGAACAGTTTTCTGCCATCTAAATAGCTAAGTGTTCAGTTAGGTCAGAGTCTAAACCGCACATATTTTAACGATATATTAATAGTAAAGTCCGTGTGGTGACGGATTAAGAATACAAATTGTCACCACCCCAATTCATCCCGTGGGTGTCGTAAGAGCCGACTAAGGGAGCAAACAAAGCAGGACAACAGCACTGCAAAGAGAAGGAAAACTTGAAACAAACCCTATACCAACCCGTTTGGCCAGCGTGGTATAGTAGGCCAAAACCTCCTTTCTAAGGAGAGGCCTATGTCCAGCAGTGGACTAGTATAGGCTGTTGATGATGAATAGTTAAAAAATAGTCATAAAACTACATACTTAGCCAAAATGTACTAATAATGACAAGGGCTTTTGTGGCTAATATAGAGCCTAAAAAAACGAATGCTCAACTTTTCAAAACTCTGCTATGTTTTGACTTTAAAAAATGCATTGCATAATAACTTGAAATATAACTGAAGCACATTCAACATATTTGCTTTTCAAATTGATATTGAGGTGAGAAAACAGTGGCAAGCCCAAACCAAATAAATACCACACTCTCTGAAATGTTATACAGACAGATTTTAACAATCCACTCATCATGGCCCGTTCGCAACTCTTTAGAATCGGCAAACATACATATATTTTACACTATTAATGAAACATTCAATCGAAGGGTTTATAGAACTAGTTCGATGATGAAGTATTTCTGAAACTGCTTTACAGTTTGTATTTGTTGCCGGTATATTATTATGTAATTTGTATCAAGGTGTCCTTCTCTTTGTAGTGCTGTTGTCCTGCGTAGTTTGCTCCCATAGTCGGTTCTTACGACACCCACGGGATGAGTATATGGGTGGTAACACTCCGTATTCTTAATCCGTCACCACACGGACATACCAACCCGTCTGGCGTGGTTTAAAAGGCCAAAACCTCCTTTCTAAGAAGAGGCCTATGTCCAGCAGTGGACTATTAAAGGCTGTTGGTGTATATGTAATTTGTTATAAGGAGTGTGTTTAAGTGTTCAGGTAAAAATGTGTACATTGGACGAGTACACGTGCGACTTTTTAGAACTTGTGATTATCGTATCAGGGCACAATAATCATTGGTTTCATGCCCACAAAATATATTGTTACTAATTCATATGAGTTCCAATAAAAAAAATAGTTAAATGTTCCAAATCTATTAATTTTTAAATCAATAGTCCTCGAAGTATCTATACAATACATATTATTGAATGGTGTAGTTACTAACGATTAAAATTGAAGTAAAATGAGAACAAGTTTTGACAAGAACTTATTTATTAAAGTAATAAGACTAATATTTAGTAAGTAAATCCTTTAGTTATCCTTAAACCTTTAGTATCCTTTACCTAAGACACCTACAACATTTATATTACTTGAGAAAGGTTTTGTTACCTTTCTCAAGTAATATAAATGTTGTATTTTTAATAAAGTAGTTTTCTTAGATCAACACAGCCTAAATTTTACAAGCTGTCATTTGCAAGTTTTTTTTTTAAAAGACTAAGAACTTGCCGAGATAAGCGTATGTTCAAACAAACTAACTCTTCATGCCACTAATATTGATTTAGATGTATATATTTAAGTATAATTCAATAAAGGCACCAGATTTCGTTACTTAAGAGCTTATCAAATACTCCAAACGGGAAACCAAATACGTAATGAGGGTTGGCTTACAGAATTAGCCAATGCCACATAATTATGAAATGTAAAATAGATGTTTATTTCTTAACATTAAATATTGATACCTTTTTTTAAATTTACTAAATTATTATAAAAGAATAATATATTCAAAATAAGACAAAGTTTTGCGCTAATGTTATCATATACTCTGTGCAGTAGCGATTGAAGTGCTTTTGTGTTATTAAAAACTAAAGATAAAATTAAATACATTTAAACCAACCAAATTAAACAAATGTGAATTAAGGTAAACCTGTTAAAAAGCCTTTTAAATCGGTTAGCAGTTCATGTTGATTAATCTGTGACTTTTTGCAGTCTTTTGCAGTTAAATAACTCTTGTACTCCTCATTATTATTTTTATTAAAACCAAAATCATTCATACGAAAATATACAATTTAAGTATCTACGACAAATCGCAAATTCATGTAGTCCAAATGCTGGTGTTCGTTTGAAAGATACACCGCGTAAAGTATTGAATGTTTTATTCAGAGCGGTGTTATAACGAAGCACGGTACTCTCTTTTGTGGTGTTAAAAGGTTTTCACTGAATCAACTTGCCCTGACTATTGATAGTAGGAAATCTTCATTATATTTTATTTTTATTTTGATAAAAGTAAAGGATCAATGCCATTTGACTATAATATATTAATAATATAAAACGCAATGGTAAATATGTCAACAAATAAAATAACCTAAAAATCAAGCTATACAAGCTCAAGATAATTTGTAATTAAACTAGTAAGTATGAAAATCACGTAATTTAATTAGTAAGTAAGGACAGAAAAATATAGATGGCGTTAAGTACGTCGTCTCAATACATTATGAGCGGTATCTTTACTTATTAAATGAAGATATACGTATCTTTGTACCAATTTGATAGCAAATGTCTCTTACAGAGGAAACGTGTAATTTGGTGTGCCTTAAGTTTAAATATAGCAATGTAAGGTTATGCGAAAACGGCTACAAACTTCAGTGGTCTTAGAAATATTTTAAGCTGTTACGACAAGGTCCGTATAACGCCAGTTTAAGAGAAACTGGTCAACGACATATATGTGCATAAAACAAGACATTTCATGTTATTGAATAAGAACCGTGTGGTAAATGATTAAGAATACGGAGTATCACTACCCCTTTTTATACCGTGGTAGAACGTCGTAAGTACCGACTAAGGGAGCAAACTATGCAGGACAAAAGCACTGTAAAGGAAAGGAAAACTCAACACCAACCCGTCTGGCCAGCGTGGTATAGTTGACGAAAACCTCTTTTCTAAGCGGAGTCCTATGTCACACAGTAGACTATTAAGCCGGGTACTCACTAGTGAGCCGTAACCGTTGCATGTACTTACTGTTCCTAAAAAACTTAGTGTGTGCGAGGTTCACGAACCTGGTGCGAGCAGTACGCGTGCCGCTAGCTACGAGCCAACGATTACAAGGTACTCATTCTGTAACCGTAACGTTGCTTGTAACCGTAAACGTTACTGTTACCAAAAACATACTGTGTGCGTGGTTCACGAACCTGCTGCGAGCAGTACGCGTACCGCTAGCTACGAGCCAACGATTACAAGGTACTCATTCTGTAACCGTAACGTTGCTTGTAACCGTAACCGTTACTGTTACCAAAAACATAGTGTGTGCGTGGTTGACGAACCTGCTGCGAGCAGTACGCGTACCGCTAGCTACGAGCCAACGATTACAAGGTACTCATTCTCTAACTGTAACGTTGCTTGTAACCGTAACCGTTACTGTTACCAAAAACATACTGTGTGCGTGGTTCACGAACCTGCTGCGAGTAGTACGCGTGCCGCTAGCTACGAGCCAACGATTACAAGGTACTCATTCTGTAACCGTAACGTTGCTTGTAACCGTAACCGTTACTGTTACCAAAAACATAGTGTGTGCGTGGTTCACGAACTTGCTGCGAGCAGTACGCGTGCCGCTAGCCACGAGCCAACGATTACAAGGTACTCATTCTGTAACCGTAGCGTTGCTTGTAACCGTAACTGTTACTAAAAACATAGTGTGTGCGTGGTTCACGAATCTGCTGCGAGCGCTACGCGTGCCGCTAGCTACGAGCCAACGATTACAAGGTACTCATTCTGTAACCGTAACGTTGCTGTAACCGTAACCGTTACTGTTACTAAAAACATAGTGTGTACGTGGTTCGCGAGCCTGCAACGAGCTCTACACGAGCGGCTAACAGCGAGCCGACGTAAACTGTAACACGCGTACACACTAGAAAACCGTTACTGTATCTGTTTCGTTACAGTTACAACTCGCTAATGAGTAATGCTTTAAAGGCTGTTGATGTGATGTAGTGTTATTAACAACCAATCGACCTCTAGTGAGTATTATACATTAAAATAATTTACTTTGTAGTTTGATTTTCAAAAAAACTTTTTCAGTATGTAAGTGAGAGGAATTTACAGAAACATTGCACAAGCACATAGAATATTCGAGAGTATGCATAATATCCTCCGGGTAAAAAGGTTTCTGTATAAAATTTTTGCTCAGGAACAAATTCTCGGTTTTATCACTAAATTATTGTGATTCTACTATACCTTCATAATTTTAACTTTCTAAAATTGGTTACCTAACTTTTTGTTTTATAATACGGTCGTTTAAAATGTTCTGAAACATATTTTTCAGTTTAGAACCGAGCTCATGACTATATAACAAGACTTTTCAGTTTTACCCGAAATGCAGATTCACTGAGTGTAAGCGCTCTGGGCGTTTGAAAGGCCATTTCCGCTTCAATGTATGGAACTACTTGACTAGCAGGATTTGTAGAATGATTTTCTTTAGAATTTTTCGTAACAGTATTCTGAGACTATTTTTCAATATAAGAAAAATATTAACAAATTAACTCATTATTTCAGTTTTGATGTGGTTTAAAAACGTTTAATGTAATGTAAGAATAAATACGTTTTTATCATAATAAAATTAACAGTTCGTTTATATTAGCGGTAACTACCTTGCCTGCAGCTTCATCCGCGTGGACTTCGATAACCATGATCCTTTTTTGCCCGGTTTATATAGCATACGATTTTTTGCAACAATATTATTATTGTTGCAAAAAATCGTATGCTATATAAACCGACGATTTTATGTGAATTGACTGAAGTATAATTATTTATACTTCAGTCAATTCACATAAAATCGTCATGAATTATACGGCTAAACCCTCCTCAGGAATCACACTATCTATTGGTAAAAACCGTACAAAAATCCGTTCGGGTAGTTTTTGAGTTCATCGCGTTCATACAGACAGACAAACTCGGCCATCATTTTATAATATGTAAGGATAATATATAATGAAATCACCTCTAAAACTTTGTACTATTCCTTAACTTTGTTTAGATTTTCATAGAAATGTACCAGAATACGATAAAGCTTCTTACTCTTTTTCTATCATAAGCAAACATCTTAAGCTTACCCAAAATGAACGAGTTAAATTAAGCTTTACATGAAATAAAAATCATCATTTTCAGAACATTAACTTTACGCATGCGTCGATGCGTCTTTGCTCACATTGTGCTTGTCAGCAATTTTTGTAAAGTGCCATAAAGAGTTCTTTGAGCATAAGGACAATACCAACAATCGTAAAAATACTCACTCGTATTTTCAATTACCAGTACCTCGTGTAGAATTTGCAGGCTTAGGCCCGGTATCCACCAAAGCAGAGAATTTTGAATAACCAATCAGATTTCGTTATTTCCACATCTTCTCTCTGCTTAGCTTCGGTGGAAATGGATTAGGCGGAGAGGAAAGGAGATATCTCGTTTATATGTTACGGAGAGTTTATATGCAGCCCATCTCCTCTTGTCTCCACCGGGCCTTAGCTGTGCTTATATTGCCATATAAACACAGCTAGTGGTACCCCAATTATTTATAACGCATTGCCGGAGAATATTGTAACTCTTCCTTATCACAATTTTTGTGCTACGTTAAGGAATTGGCAGCACAGTGCTTATCATTAATCTAGATAATATATATATATATATATATATATATATATATATATATATATATATATGTATATATATATATATATATATATAATTGATAATTTTCTGTATTTAATGTTACAAACCTGCTCGGATAACCGCTTACAAGCTTATAATATAACTTTTAAAAAAGATTTATCGAATTTAATACGCCTAAATCATAATACATACACCTCTAAAGTGAACGTGTATTATTTTAAATTTATAATGTGATCTACCTTGAGTTTAGATGTTAAAAATAATTATTAAAATCAGTATACAAATGGTGAATATACCGTATGACAGCATGAAAGAAAACCATTCAAAAGAGCCTCTGATTTTTATGAAGTCGGTTTAAAAGAGATCGCTCCCTTATTTATTCATAAAATGTCACCGTTAATTTAAGGGCCAGCTAAACCCTACTTAATTATAAGTCTCTGATTACGTGCCTAGTAAATACATCACAGTAATTACTGCGTCTTACATGAGACCGTTCTAAATGTACTTCAATTGACATCTACGACTTTTGGGTGCAACTTAAACATATATTTAATTCAAATAAACGTGGGTTTGTACTAGATTATGTGGAAAATTTAGGGCAGAAATATTTATAGCGGAAAAGAATATATAATAAGATGGAATATATTATGTGTTAACCTACAGTAGATTCTTATTATTAATAAGCCTGTGTACTTGGTTACTTAATGACGAACTTACTGAAGCAAAAAAACTATAATAAGGAAATTAAAAATATCGGCAATTCTTATGTCACAATTGTAACGTGGTTTGTTATTCTCTTATCATATCACATACTCTCATATCATATCCGTGTGGTGAGGGTTTAAGAAAACGGAGTGTCACCACCCCTATTTATCAAGTGGCGGTCGTAATAACCGACTAATGGAGCAAACTACGCAGGACAACAATACTGCAAAGAGAAGGAAAACTTGACACCAACCCTATACTGCTGGACATAGGCACCTCCTTCTATATAGAGGCCTATGTCCAGCAGTGGATTATTAAAGGCTGTTCATCATAGAGATTATAATAATAAGTGAAGTGTATAACTCGAATGAAATGTGCAAAAATCATCGAGAATTGTTCCTGAGATAGTTTTAGTATCCAACTTGTTCATAGCCTCTAATAGTTCACTGGCATGGCATGGACCTAGGCTTCACCCTAGAAAGAGGATTTAGGCCTACTATACTAAGCTGACCAGACGGGTTAGTATAAGATTTGTTTCAAGTCCTTCTCTTTGCAGTGCTATTGTCCTGCGTCCGTTGGTGGTGGTGGTGGTCCGTGTGGTGACGGATTAAGAATACGGAGTGTCACCACCCCTATTCATCCCGTGGGTGTCGTAAGAGTCGACTAAGGGAAAAAAACTACGCAGAACACCAGCACTGCAGAGAGAAGGAAAACTTGACACAAATCCTATACCAACCCGTCTGGCCAGCGTGGTATAGTAGGCCAAAACCTCCTTTCTAAGGAGAGGCCTATGTCCAGCAGTGGACTAGTATAGGCTGTTGATGATGATGATGATGTCCTGCGTAGTTTGCTCCTTCAGTCGACACCCACGGGATGAATAGGGGTGGTGATTAGACTTGCAACGAATAGTATATTCGGCGAGGCCCCTGACCGAATAGCCGAATATTAGGCAAAAGTATTCGGCTGGATTTTAGCGCCAAAAACTTGTACAGACGTGAATTAAATTATGTACCTGTTTTATGTACCAATGACTACTTAATAAATGATTATAAAAGAAATGAGAACCTTACCCTTCTAAATTTTGATTACCACAATAATTCAAATACATAGAATCCTCAATTTTTCCAATTCAGAAGATGATTATGTACCTGTGTTATGCACCAATGACTACTTAAATGATTATAACAGAAATGAAAATATGAATATATACGTAATCAATCGATTTTAATTTTTCATTTTACCAATTATTTCTCAATGACAAAATATATTATTTAAGTATTCGGTATTCGGCCGAATAATATGTAGATATTCGGTATTCGGCCGAATATAATAAAAGCAGCCGAATAGGCCGAATACCGAATAGTAACCGAATATTCGTTGCAAGTCTAGTGGTGATACTTTGTATTCTTAATCCGTTACTACACGGTCACCAGCTTGTTCGGTTTTCATTTTTTAGAATATTACCGTTATTATTTACATAAGCTTTCGAGGTTGATACTGGCCGACTCACATTTATTACTAGAGAATGGTTAGTGGTTAAAAATTTTACCGAAGTTAATTTTTTTTTATTTTCCTTTACTTACTAATTTGTGATTAATAACCGTTTATTTAAAAGTGTAACTTAAGAAAATTAAAAATAAGCGGTTTTAGTAGCCATACGCAATGAAATTGAGGAGAAGATGAAATATCGTAAATGTTTATATGACACAATCTGGTAGAAAGTCTTTTAAATAGTACAAAAGCTTATTACATAATCACTAAAACTCATCGCTTTTCCGAAAACTTTTGAGTTTTCATCAGAAAATTTTATCAGAAAATAAACGAACCAGTTTTACGTAGAATGCATTGATGTGGAATAAAAGCCGTAGCGCGTACGACAGTCACCCGGGTAGCTGAAAGGTATATGAAGCCTTACTGCGCTGGATTAATCTTTGAGAGGATTTTAAAAAGGAACCATTCAATTTAGGTTTTAATGTTAGTGGGAAATGTTGATAGTTGAAAGAATGTTGTTGGGCTCTACGACGAATTGCATCAACGAGTCCTAGTTTTATATTTCTGTAAATGATTCGATACAAAACTGAGTAGGTTATCATAACCAATATGAAATCAAAATTATTTGCGAGAAAAAAAAAGAGAAAATCTTAAATAGGATTCTATAGCTCATCATTAATGTAGTTTAATATGTATATAAATACTCCGATTATTTAAAGTGAAATATTTGTACATGAAACAAAAACATTGCTCTAATTAATCGGAGTATTTTTATTCGTAGTTCAGAATCCACTGTGTGTACCGATAAGTACCGGAATACTGCTTTTTCAGTAAACATTTAATATTCATAAAACATAACCCATCTAGAGGGAGTATATAGGAATATACAGATAAAATTGGTAACCGACAGTTTGGTTTAAACCGTTACAGGGCTGTACAAATTACGTTTGAAATGGAACCGGAGCGAAAATTATACATTTGCATCCAATTAATTATATTATGCATACATGCGTAAATTCTAAGAATTACTCATTTTCATACAGCAAAATAAACATAAATAAAACAAAAATGTTAATGTACAGAGGTTGGGTTTATTCAGTAAAACGACCATATTCATAGAATTTTAAGATTAAATTTAAAATTTGATTTCAAACTGAGTCATTTTAAATTTTGTATTTCTGCCTTTTGTTTTATCTTCGTTGTTGCTTTATAATAAAGGTGGTATATTCAACTCAGTTAAGTTGTTGATGTTGTTTTTTCTATTAATAAGGTTTTACATTAAACCAAGATTAGTGGCTAAGGGTCTTTACATTTCTGGGCAGTCTGTTTTTCTTCTTAATAATATAATAACAGAAATTTTAATTTAAGTAAAAACTGGATTTGTGTATACAAATCTATAAGTATAACGACCCTGGTAGCTACGAAAGTGAAGATTGGTTTTATATAGCTAGGTCCTTGGAAATTCATTTCAATATGAAACGTTATCGTTATATTATATCCGAATATTATTTTAATTGAATATATTATCAATTATTGATGTATCATATAGCAGCGGTTATCAAGTCCATCTGCTAAGTATTCGCAATTATTTTTGTTCAAATCGTTTAATTGCATTGGACGAATCATTTTCATCCCATTTTTAAATTTATATTTCTAAGTATTCGACTGCTGATGTGTGAAATCTATATATATTTATATATATATATTAAACCCTGTGCGAGCTTTCTTTACAGTTTAAAAATATATCTTCTTTGAGAATTTACTCTCTCTTTCTTGATATATAAATCTTTACGGTTTATTTCCCTGCATGCTTTCTCTTGCTTTATTTCCTTCTGCTGCCTTCTTCTTCTGCACCTTGTGAATAATCAGTGCAGTTTAAGTGTTCTGCTTTATCTTAAGGATTAGGATAAGAGATCTTGATTGTTAATATTTTCAATGAGAAATAAGTTAATAAATCAGCTTATATCTAACAGTGGGAGGCACTAGGGATTGATTTATTGACTTGAATACTAAAAATAAAGCCTTTACTTTATGCAAGGCTCATTGCATGAAATACTTTTAAATACAAATACGATATTTATCTATAGAAATAAGAGAGCCAATGTTAAAAAAATAATCAGTATTTATCCATTTTGAGAGATTGAAACGTGAAGTTACGCATGATTTGTGTTGAAAAATAATCCCATTGTAAAGGGATCTGAAATATTCAGAAGCATAACGGGACCGGTATTCTGACAAAATACGATAAATGTTAAAACGGAACACTCTTTGTTAAGCACACACTTTACCATTAGAGTACTGCCCGGCATACCTTTACTTCCAAAAATAATATTTATAGAGTAGATATAACCTTTTTTGAATTATGGGCTCAAATTATTTTTTTGTGTTTGTGTTTTAAGTAGAGCTGCTATTTTTCTCTTTTATACACAAGACCCTCCTTAAGTAAAGAGGTAGACTTTTTGAATAACCTTGGTAAGATAACTTTGAAGGACCGGCTAATTGGTTTAATCATTAAAGATCTTGGCTACTAAGACAGAGGTCGTGGAGGACAGGACAGGACAATATCTATTGCTAGATCGCTTGTATGGTACAGAAGGGAGGGATTTGAAATGAATTTATCTAATTAACGTACTATGACGTATTAAACAAACCAACAGAGATACTCTTAGACCTATACCTTCACTTAGAGTCCAAATTAAACTGTAGGTTTTGTAGTTTCAACGATCATTGGCCAATTACACAATAACCAAAATCGTCAAATGGACACAATACTATTATTCGGAGTCTAAGTTTACGTGGTAATTAGAAGTTCCATTCTGTTAATAAATTAATAATAATTTGAGGCAGTCGTACGATATACCTCGAGACAATTCTAGAGTGCTTTAATAATTATATGAGTTTATCAATTAGTTTAGGTTAGGCTTGCATGTTAATGTCAGATCAATGTTCGGCAATAGTAACATCTACGCTGTAAGTTGTCAGGGTTCATTTAATCAATAGCAAAAAACGCGACTAACAAAGACTATTAATTGATCATTTAAATCTTTCTTATTAAACTCTCGCTTTACAATGGAAACAACCTTAAATGCTTATTTAAAACACCTTTTCCAAATATATTGCACAAAATGAGTGTTACTTCGATACGCTTAATGCTACATTAAAACAGTTCTCAACTTTCTAAACATAACTACAAAAATTCAATCTAAATTTGCGCTCAACTTTAAAGACAAACACAATATTCATAAGTTTATTTTTCAAACAACATAAACGTATGTCGCTGCATTGTTAACTCAAACCTTAGCGCCAGAATTCTGTTTATCTGTCTCCTAAAGCGGCTTTGTTTACGGATGCATGCGACAAAATTGCGACGCATGTACATCCCTTCTAACAATTTTCATTGTAGGGTTAAGCTGTTTACGGTAGACTTCTATTTGGGATTACGTTTGTTGTTCTCTAGGTAAGTAAAATTTTTGTTTATCCCATAATAAAAGCCTCTCTAGCATATGATAACTTTTGAATGATAACGTCTTGGGCAGATGATATACGACTTTTATTCTACAGACCTTTCTGTAAATCTAAAACCCTTTATTTGAGCACTACCTCTAGTAGTAGGTAATATTTCCTGCTCATTAATAATGTGTTGTGAAAGCTAAGGTTTAAACGGTGGGGTCGACAATATACAAGGGTTACTGCGGAACGGAAGAGACGTAATTTCATGTATAAGTTTCTTGTATGTGAAAATAATAGGGGTCAAAGTACCACGGGGGGGGGGGGGGGGTCGTCTACTCGTCTGTAGATGACCCGAGGTATGTCGGGGCACCAGGGACTTCCTTTCTAGGGTATACCTGGTTCCCCGGCTATTAGTACCCGGCGAAGGCGTGCGGTTTTAGTCGGTTCGAGGCCGACATGCCACCGACAGGTGGTATCCGAGGGGATTTCCGCACGGAAAAAAAAAAAAAAAAAAAAAGTGGTCAAAGTATGAAATTGTCGTTGGTACTTTGAATAGGTACTGGTACTATAATAGGTACTTTGAATTGACATAAAACCTTCATGGTGTGAGAACTTCGTGTGAAACTTTTAACTTTCTTTTTTCATATTTAAAAAACTGTGCAACGTTAGATTTCTAATTTCAATTTTTTTTATTCAGCTTAGACGTGAAAGATGAATACTTCGAAAATAACGCGGCATAAACGGTTCGCAATATAAACGCTGCGTTTGGAGAGGAGGCTGCTAATGAACGCACAAAATATGAAAAATTGGGTGAATGATTTGACTGTCTGCAGAAAGAAATGTTTGTTGAAACTTGTGTTGCCTTGTTGAATCGGTACAGAAATGAAGGAATATTTGATCGAATTATGACATATGATGAAAAATAGTTTCTTTTTACGATAACCGTAAGCGAAAAATACAAATGCTGACCCAGATCAAAAGCCGCAAAAGTACCCTAAAGCAAAGCTTACACATAAAAAGGTAGTGGTAACTGTTTGATGGTCTCTTCAAACTGCCAGTGAAACAGCCCCGACTCGTAAATCGATCTTCACTATTATTGCTCCATGATAACTCAAGACCTCACACTGCACGAGAAGCCGTTGTAACTCTACAGAAGCTGCAGTTCAAAACCATACATCATCCACCTTACTCGCCAGACCTTGCTCAAACGGATAAAAATTTTTTTTCGTGATTTGGTCAATTTTCTGCTCGATAAAAATTTTCTTCCCAGTCTAAAACCGCACGCCGACTCAGGTACCAATAGTCGGGGAACCAGGTGTACCCTAGAAAGGAAATCCCTGGTGCCCCGACGTACCTCGGGCCATCTTCGGCTGGTAGACGACTCCCCCTGTGTGGGAACCCCCATGTTCCCTCTGTGGTCCCGGAAGGGCGCGCGCGCCTCGCAGCACGCTCGCTGCCACATTGACCTGCTTCTGCTAGGGTGACAGATGGCCTCACCTGTCACCTTCAGGCTTATGGAGGACGGAAGTTGCTCTGCCGGCGCCTGAGTTGTCTACGGTACCTGGCCCGTTCCTTAGCCTGGCGGGCCTCTCCTGGTCCCGCTCCGCCATCTCCTTCGCAAGCATAACTTGCTCACGGAGGCAGGCAGGAGACGGCAGAGTTCCACGCACTGTCGCTCCGCACTATAGTCGCAATCAGGTTATCCATACTTTAACCCCTAATAATTTAGAAATATATTACGGTTTTGTTATGCAAATGATCCCCTCACAATAATCAAATCGCATCGACGAGGCAGTTGCAAGAGCAAAAAAGGTTTATTGATTCTGCGGTACCTACCTAAATTATGATAAATTATAATAACTCACATTCTTCAATTTTTAATTATTTATTTATAATGCAATTTTCAATAGTCTCACATCAAATTAATTTTCTTTACAAATCATTACTTTTCATAAGCTAATTGATTTTTTTCCTTGTATCGCACCATATATATATATTCACATCACACATTATCATATCAACAGCCTTTAATAGTTCACTTCTGGACATAGACCTCTCCGTACTAGAAAGGAGGTTTTGGCCTACTATATGGCCATATGTATTGTTCATCTATAGTAAATTAAATATACCTTGTATTGATTACTTTCGGTGGCCCATCATTCATATCTTGGTAAGTAAAATACTGTAAGTGTTACATTTTCTTCAAGATAAAATTATTACATACACATCATTATAATGCATATGTTCATCGACATCTGCACAAAAACCGATATAAATATATATCTACATAAATGTCTGTTGTACGCAAAGAATGATGACAGTCGGTGTTGTTATTTCCAACTTGTTTGTTCGCAATTATTTAGGGCCCGTATTGTTGGCAAGAAATTGTCTCTCCTTTTGTGAGTTGAACACTTCCAATTGCAGCAAAATGGTTAATTGTGTCTACATTATCGTAAATTAAAGTGGTTTTAAATGTTTTATGATTGCTTGATATCAATGCTTGAATCAAAGTATGAAGTCTTTGTTCTTTTACCCTCAAGGAGTTTTATAATGTACTTATGTACTAAAGAATCTAAAATTTTACAAACTTTTTGAAATCACTTTATATTTGGTTACCATACCTAACCGAGCCACAATATTGTTCTTGGCATATTTAATATTGAGTAGAGAATTGAGAATAGAGACCTAATGGTTCTTTTAATTTAAAAAAAGGGACAAAAAAGAAGTTCATACTACACAATATGGTATTGGTGACTAGAAGTTTAATACTAGTTATTAGTAGTTTAGTTTTCTGTAAACGCTACTGGCTCCTACAAATATAATTAAATTTGTTTTTACATGAAAAGATGTTGTAGGTGTATGTTGAAAAGTCAGTTGGCTATGATTAAAATACAATATATGTCTAGTTTTTATTTCATCACTAGTAGAGGTTCTACCCATTATTAAGTCTAAATTGACTTTTACAAAACCATCGCAAAATCGACATATTAATAGCATAATGATGAACATTAATGCCATAGAAAACATGCGTTTTATAAACTTATTCTCTATAAACATGAAAACGTAAACGATGACAAAGCTTGCAGTATATTAGTAAGTGAAAGGTCCCCTGTCCATCCTATCTACCATGACAGTAATCCTCTTCCTCAGTCAACTTTTACGACCAATGCTATGCGATAAGTACCTAATACCCTCAATGTTTTCCCTTCTAAAAGATTAGCTTACCAGTCGTAAATAAAAAGTTACAGAAATAAGTAATTTCTTTAAGAACGGATTATAAACTTTTACTTTAAAGACTCTGGAAACTTGAATCAGTGTTTCCTACTTATAACATCGATAATTACATAAACAAGTCGGTGCAGGACTTTAGGTTTAGAAAGTTTCTAACTTTGTGTAACTGGAATTTAATAGAAAAGTTTGTGTCGATATTACTAGATGAGGAATCCATTATATCGAGCATTGGAAAGCTAGAGATTTTTTTTAACAACGGTTCTTACAATTATGTTATTCTTTATTTAAAGCTTTGTATTTTTTCGTTAAGTTTAGTATTCACTCGAACTATTAATTTTTAATAAACGTTTATTTAAAAAAGCGAAAAATGGTCAATAAGTTGTCAGATATACAATACAGACAAATATTTGTTTACATTTGTAGATTGTACATATAATCACTAAGTCAGAAATATAAAAACGTTAACGTTATATTTTAATGAAATTTTAAATTCACATATTCAAAAGACTGTCTTTCAGGTTACGAATTTTATTGCATTACTAACTTATACTTATGATAGTTTAAAAGTATCGGTTGTCATGAAATATTACGTTTAGCAGTGATAATGAGATGATTAAATGAACAAGTTCGAAATTTTAAAAAAATGTATTTTCCCCGCCAAAGGTGAAATAACATGAGTAATTAATATCACTTCTAAATTACGTAGATACTTTAATACAATCAAAAGAACTTGAAAGCCACCTTAGTTAAATAAAGATAATTTTATAGCAGTACTCACGTGAAAAGCGCCTCTAATCAATGGTCCAGCTTGCCCAACATACAACGTCGATGCGGAATCGAAGACTAATTCTAATGGGTTTCTTCTTACAACGACTGTATCAAACTCATGGCAATTTAGGAACAGGGTTACATTTTCTGTTGTAACTTTGAGGGCAAACCTGCTCCATTTCTTTGCAAAAGACGGCACGACAAAGGATGCTATTGTTTGCGATAGAGCATATATGTTAGCATCCGTGTACAGTAAAGAGATGTTAGTTAATCCCGGTCCAGAAGGTATTAGCTGTAGTCCTAATTGTACCACAGTCTCTAGAGGATTGACGACAGAAAAGAGGAATCCACCTTCTTTGTTCGCTGGTCTTACTGTAGCCGTTATAGAGAATTCAGCGTACAGTTTCTCAGGCATAAACAGTCGGTATGGAGATTTTATGTCGGATCCTGCCATAAGGCCATATGCCGGAAAGCCATCGAGGCCTTCGTCGAAGTATTGTGTTTTCGGATTGCTGAACGGCACTCCGATGGCGTGTAGCAAATCGTATTCCCGTATTTCTGAAAAAAAAGATAACATAGTTTAAGTGTGTTTTTGAAGGGCCTATTGGTCTAGTGGTTAAGGAACCTGACTGCTAAGCTGGGTGGGTTCGATTCCCACCCATGACAACTATTGTGTGATGAGCACGGTCATTAGTTCTGTGTCTGGGCATAATTTATCTATAATATGTATCTGTTTACAAATATATAAGTATGTTTATCAGCAGTCTGTATATCATAGTAAAGGCTCTGCCTAGTTTGGGATCAGATGGCCGCGTGTGAGATGTGTGAGGTATAAATTATTATTATTACTTATTTGTTGACTACCGGCTGACGGCTTCACTGGCGTAATTATTTCACATTTGATGATAATAATTTGATAATGATAAACTTATGTAACAATAGAATGACATCGCTTGTTCGATTCCCGCTCAAGTCAAACATTTGTGTGCATGAACATGTAATGTTTGATTTGGTCTGGGTGTATATGAATTTACAAAAAAAGTATAAATTTATATCAGTTGTCTAGTAGCCATAGTACAAGCTCTGCTTAGTTTGGGACTAGATGGCGTTGTGTGCACGTGGTAAAATATTATTATTATTACTTCCATACAACTATCCCTTATTTTATCTCCTTAGGAGTAAAATGCATAATAATCCTAGTTTGTTCCCCAGCGGTTTTTAGGCTATGCGACTTTTTGAGATTTTGACAAATATTACCTAAATTTAATTTATCTAGGTAAGCTTTGTCATGATAGGTGGAGGGGTCTAACCATTGACTATTAAAGTTGCACACTAACCCAGTGTCGGATCGCGTTCAACCCGATAAATATGATTAAATTATCTGTGTAATTAAATGAGAGCAGAATCGTAATTGAAAAATTGACTATCTAGTTCTCTATGCTGTTCTCTGAGATTAGAATATTGTTTCTTTTTTTCTTTTTTTAAAAGACAACTCCCGCACTAGGAATATATCCTGTGTCCCAGGGGAATTTACAATTATACATGATGCCGGACATAAAAAACACCCAGACTCGGAAGAAGAATTTGTAGATCACACAAAGTGTTGTCCCGTATGAGGATCGAACCCACAACACTCAGCGCAGTAGAAAGCGGCGAGGTGACCGTTTGAGTTAGGAAGGGGGAGAAGTCCCCCGCGACATAGGATATAAATATATTTCTTAAAAAAAAAGAATTAAAAGAAATATTCAGTCGTGAAAATAGATTCTAAAAAAGATCGATTCTCACAAATTGCTATAATAAAAATACAATTTCTAACTTCATATATATATTTATATAATGCCGCCTTAACTAACATACTTCATTTCAGTCTTACACAATTACATCCACTAAAAAGTAGAAACAAGGACTGAAATGTACCAAATTGATGTTTAATAATATTGATATAGTTAATAAGAACTTTATAAAAATTTTGATGGTATCTATGAACGAACAGAATTATTGGTTTAAAACGCGCAAAAAAGTGTTCTTTATTTGAAAAGCACTCAAAGCGTTTGCATTTTTTTTAACAATCAAAACGTGCATACACATTTTCACTCGCCAGTGGATTTTCAAAAGCCAGTGTCAAACGTACTGGACTGTTCGTAAAAAAACAATAATACGTATTGCATGACAACGGCATAAAAACTTTTACGTCCGTTTGGATTGAGGAGCCAATCTTCAAATCGTAATGAAATTAATGATGAATGATTTTGTAGTATAATACTTTTCAAGTTATGTGAACACAAAGGTGGCTCCTCAATCTAAATGTTTGGATTGAGGAGCCACGTCAGAACTAGGAACATAGCGGATGTATATTTATGATAATTTAGTATGATTTTGTAGTATTTGACATTAGTTAGTAGACAAAATCTGAGCTCGGTAATGTTAAAATTAAAAAAGTTACCATACATTATATATGTGGCTCCTCAGACCATACATACGACTGTCATTTTTTAAAAGAAACAGTTTTTCAATTGATGCGCAATTTCTTCATCATTTATTAGTAAGTATGTTAAATTTGTAGTGTAAAAATCAGTAATAAAAAATGAGTGAATTAGGAGATATGGCACATTTTAACTGGCTCCTCAGTTAAGATGCTTCGGTAAATAGATTTGACTTAAATATACTTGTGAGGAAATTTGGAACATACTACTGAATTTAGTATAAATTTATACTAAATGTTCGTATCCTGTCATAAAAAAGTACAGTATCTACGAAGTAGCTATTCTTTAATTTCCTAACATTTTTTTTTGTAGGGTGTCCATGAATAACTTATATAAAAGGTATTTTTTGTTTCGTAAAAACAAATCTATTTCATTTTATTTAATTATTGCATGGGGTCATTCTAAATTAATTTCGTTACCTATCTACTCTCAATCATTTTTTTTTTTAGAAAATAGATATTCATTAACGGTGAAATTGACTTGTTTGCACATATTAGCTTACTGACGTTTCGGCAACAAATATTTTTTAGGTACTTGTCCGAATCAACACTTTTTTAACAACAATTTTTTATATTTGTTTCACTAATAATTCATGCCAATTTAGCCCAATCGCATCATAAACAGATCGCATTTTTACCTTTAAACCTGAATATAATTTCTGTTTTCGGGATCCAAAGTTTAGAAGATGCAATTTGTATTGCAGAAGAAAAAAATGTTTGTACATTTTGTGACCTCTAAACAGTGCGCAAATATACGCTATCAAATACAATTTCATTTGGAATAAATCTTTGTACGAAGTTTCGAGTAAGCGAGATACCAGAATCTATAATGATTTCAGGTAGATCATACATATTAATAGGTGTTACAGAATATATCCCTGCAATTAGCGACGCTGGCATGGGACACTATAAGTGTCACTACCCAACGAAGGATGAGATGTTTTGCTATGACGACTATGATTCTGACTGTAAAATTCGTCAAAGCTCGGAGCAACCAATATTAATTCATTGTATCACTTATGTTCAACCTGATTAATTGTATTTCGATATTGTCGATTTGTTAAAAATTACATTTTAAAAGCTTATCCTCCTTATTTCATTTAACATGGTCACCCTAAATGGCGTATTTACAAGGAATATCAAAAAGTAATTTATTTTTCAGATACCGAATATATACAACGTTGATCTGTACATATTTATTTAGTAGACATTTATACTAAATGTTAGTGTCTGTAGTTTTTATTTCTAACGTCAGGATTGAGGAGCCAAATAAAATGCGTTTATTTACAAAATTCACTCAGTTTTACTACTTTCTGATGTTACTACAAATTCAAACCCACTTGCTACTAAATGTTTTTGGAATAGAATATAAATTTTGACTTTTTACTTTCATGGCAATTCCCACTCATAAATATAGATTGAGGAGCCACATTAAAAGTGTTGTCTATTCTTGAATATCAATAGTACTCGGATTCAGATTTTTAGTAGGCACTATACACAATTACTACTAAATAATACAAAGTTTTCAAAAATATTCATTAAATACTTTCTGTGTTCCAGGTGTCTCCTCAATTCAAATGTTAAGATTGAGGAGCCACTTTTACATTGACGTAACTTTGGATATATCTTACTACAAAGTTCAGGATCTGTCCTACAAAATTATTGTCTCACCTACTAAATGAGGGGGCAGTTTCCGTTTATAATTCGTTTAAATTCTAAAATGGCTCCTCAATCCACACGTACACACTTTTTACTTACTAAAATTTACTGACTTTTAACACATGCATTGATAAAATATAAACATGCAAAAATTACGGTTTTGTAATCCAATATCTTTGTCCGTTTTGGTTGATGTACAATTTAACAAATAAGAAATGAAATATTGCTGAACGTACAAGAAATAAAACTACTCAGATCCTTTTGCTGTAAAACAAAAATCCATTACTCTTTTTAATTTTACCAGCGTTCAGTAAATACAAGTTGGTAAGTAGACGCTAAGGCTGGATTGTATTAATGCGAACCTTTGCGGTCGTAAACGTTATTCTACCAGCATTTAATAAAAACTAGCGCAGTCAATCTTACGCATCAAGGAATCTGTATGCACTTCAATACTCAATTTTTCAAGTCACAATTTTTCGAGGTAATACTTTGATACATGTATCAATCAAGTTAAAGACTTGTTAGGTAAGTACGTTTTTATCTATTCTAGCTAGTTTTCCGGATTAAGAATACGGAGGGTCACCACCCCTATTCATCCCTGGGGTGTCTTTGTAAGAAATTTGTCACACATAGGTTTAATACCTATGTGTGACAAATTTCTTAGCTATACTAACTAAATCTATCCAACTATATTATTTCAAACTAAAATTTTAACATAATAAATCTTTTGTAATGTGGTTTAAACATCACGATTGCACAATACTAAAAATACTGTATACATGGCTTGAATAACAAATTGGTTACAAATTGTGACACAAGCTGATCAGCCAGTACTGTAGCCCTTAACCTTATTTATCAAACTGATTTTCTGTTTATTTGTGTTCATATTTTTTTATTGAATAAAACAAATCTTTGTGAATTGATTTACCGGATCCGGTTTAACTTAGATGAAAATTTTGTAACAGTATGTTAATTTCAAGGAACTAATTTATGATTACTTTTCATAAAATCTTAACTAATCTTCACAGGACTTCTTAAGTTTTTTAGAAACTTGTTGAAGTGAGTATGAGTTAAGTACTCTTAAATGACCTCTCTTACAAGATCTTAAATATTTAGTTTGCTCACATCATCTAGTTTAACTATGGTTTCTTAGATTTAAAAAATGTTTATATAGGCCATAGCTCTGGTCATTTTCCTCGCAAAATGTCGTAACTAATCTTTCTCAGTCCAGTAGCGATAATAATATGAGATCTCATTCACTAACTTCCAACGTAACTCAAGGTTTTGAACAAAGAAATCTAAACTTTCTTGAAGTAGGTTTTAAGGTGTATTTTAAGTCATACGATGTGCACAATATTTCTTGGGAACGAAAACGGTTCAAACAAATGTTACTAGCCATGAGAGCATGATTTACCGAGAATGGAAACGTTATCGTAATACAAACGTTCCGATTGAAAAGCAACTACACTGAGAACATATTTTCACTTCCTGTCGAAACCACTACCTGCAGTTAAAGGAATGACAGATCGGACAGTGACTTAGTCTCTGAAACTTCTGCAAAACAGAACCTAAAATCAGATTTATACGGTCTGTGGACTTCATTTGTTTCAACAAATATGTTATGAAAACTTAGCTTTTCAAAATTTTAACATCACTATGAGAACCGACCCTACGGCTTTCCTTTTGAAACCTACGTTTTTTCTCTTCTTAAGAACCTTACTCGTGCCTTAACGAAAATATTTAAAAAAATTGCAACTGGAGTACAAGTAGAAATAATCACTGACTCCACCTAAAACTAAATAAGTAGTCTCTCGAAAACAAGCCAACGTGGTTCTCGTAACTGTCAAAGCGGTACAATGAATGACTCACAAACCAACAAATACTCTACGCGCGTACTTTATAATAAATATACATATCTTAGATTATTTATTATTATTATTGCCTTAGATTATTTAATTAATCTAAGATATTCTAGCAAAGTTTTTGGAATTTTCTCATCGCATTAATAATATATGTATTTCCTCGGTTACGAACCTGCTTCCTTACATCATCATGTGCCCTCACAAAGTTACGGCAGTTTTAAATATATTTTTTTAATAATTATAAACATGATTGGAACAAATACCAAACTAAACAGTTTTAATCTTAATAAATAGTTGGTATAATAAGAAACAAAATGAACTCTACATTTATTTTATACCCCGAATATAAGAAACATCATCTAAGGGATATGCGACTTATATCTAATTATAAATTAAAAGACGTGTACGAAAGTTTGTCAGTATCGCATGAAATTTTAAAATACAAATTAGATGAAATATCTAGACGGATCTGGCTCACCGATAGATTGTAGTGGTTCTGTATCCTTATTTTATCGAGAATTTACATTATATTCCATGTAAGAGCTGATGTCTATAAACAGAGCTATACTACAATCTTTATGATTTGCAAATAAATGTACGTATAATATGTTTTTAAGTTACTACGATACTACTCTCATTGCATTTGAACTTAAAAGTTTTTTTTAATTCTTTTTAGAAATCAAACCATCAGAGATATACATGGTTCTTCTATTCATTTATAATATTATCTATCTATCTATCGTTTCTATCTATTGTACTTGTGTGATCTGTGGTAAGCAAATTTGTAGAAATAAATATATTCATTAATCCGCGATTGCGGTCTCTTCAGTTCAGAAGAGCTTTATTCATTCTCACGTAACCTTTATCATAAACCACATTCGAATGACATACTCCAACCATTGCCCAATGCACATCTACACTAGACCATAAAATTAAGTACACCATATTCCACGAACGAAGGTACTTTTCCTACGAATTGTTTTGCGATGGAGACAATTAACGCTCAACGATTTTCTCCGCTTTGTACGATAAATGATGTAGTTAAAACGATTGCGGTTCTTGGAATAGGGATGAACGTTCTAAATTGCCGGGAAGATTTATCATTGGCAAGTAATTTTGAGCCTGTTTTATGTACTATTTAGTTGGGAGTTTATAGTTAGGATAGCGGTAGCTACTGTACTTGTGGGTGTGTCTGCTATGTATGATACCAGAGTTCTATATTTAAAGGAGATGGAAAGCCGAAACTTCCCATTACCTTTAGCAGGTAACCTGATGTTTTTTTTTTAAATATAGTACAAAAATATCATCATCATCAGCCTATCGTGGTCCACTGCTAGACATAGGTCTCTCCCATTCCATGCCACTTAGATACGATAGACAATTTTCACGATTATCAGCAATAATATGACTTTTTATTGTACCTACGTGTTTTCTTACTTGTTCAAATAATTCATTTTATAAAGAGCAACATTATGTTTAAACAGCGATGTATTCAACCCAGACACTTAATGATTAAGGAGAATGCCCATTTCAGTGTGAAAATCAGTTTAACACTTTCACATTATTAAGCCCGCATTGAGTAATACCTGAAATATTAACGTATATTGTAACAGAACTTGTTATTGAGAAAATAAATGTGAAAATATTAACAACATGAAAATACTGTGACACTGACGTTTGAGTTTTTTGACAAAGATAACGTGTATAAACTTCAGTGTGAAGTATACATTGACTTAGTAAACGACGACTACATACACGAAATAATAAGATTACTAAACTGCAATACATTTTAATGTGACATTATGAAGTACGAGTATTATCACGCATATTTTTTTTTTATTTAATCATTTTATTTTAACGCCGATCTTTATTTGCATTCAACCATTAATGGTTTATTTTATATAATGGCACTATTTAATTTAAAATTTTATTTAAAATAAAAATGGTCATTGATTCAAGTTTCAGTCTTTGTAAGATTTAATTTCAGACCCAAGTTCTATAAGAGATTCAGCGAACATCTAAAAGTGAAACCATGAAATGGGGGTCTCCTTTAAGGAAAGAGATACTTTAATGTAAAGAATATTGAAATAATTAAATTTCTTTAAAATCCATAAATGTGTGTTACTCAGTCATGCTAGAACTTCTTGCAAATATGTAGTCTGTATAGAAACCCCATACAAGTACCCGTAAGTAAAGGTCAGTCATAAATGTTTTATTACTTCTATGTTCTATTTACGGCTTTTACAACCAGGAACCTACTGTGTTAACGCGTATTAGAAACAAAACAGAAACCTTATAGATACTAATAGTTAAAACAAATTGACACTAGATAAAAATATACTAAAAGCATTTCACACAGAAGCAAAATGATCATATCCACAGCTTTAGTAATATGGAAATAACTTTAGCGACTCCCAAATACTTATCTTATTATAATAACACGATTGGTTTAGTTGTTAAAGTTTGAAGATTCGGTCAAACTTTTCATGTTAACCTAGATGTTTCAATCCAGTACATTAGAACCTAAGTAAATAGTATCATCTTGTTGTTTAGGAACTGTGGGCCGTTGCCTAACATTGCCTGCGGTTTTCGCTCACCTTGAAATTTTAAGTTCTCCTAAACATACCAATAATGTATTATTTAGCTGTAATTTATAATTTGATATTGTAACTAGACTCTTCAAACTTAAGGCTGAGTTACAGGAAAATACTGAATTCCGTCCACATCGGTACTTTATAAATATTTAAAATGCCAAACAGTTGTTCAGGCTAGCTTTTACTCAGATTCCGATAAATATACCTGTTTTTCTTAAAAAGATAACCAGGTCTAGGACAAGGTGTTATTGTATTTCGCTAAAAGGAACAGAGACACTTCAAACGTGTTTTTCTCTCAACAGTTAGTATCTTCTCTAATTCTTATTGCTGTGGTTTCTTGGTCTTATTATCCCAGACTATCTAAGTCAGTACAGTACAGTACATGCCCTATGCATGTAAATATTTATGTATGTAAGTTTTGCTTGTTTCTCTGTTATTACAAAATGGAATGATAGACTCTTTTCTAGATAAATAAAATGGTACAATTTGTTATACTTTTTTGAAAGGTATAAATCTTTCTATAAATATTAAAATATATATTTGTAACATAAATATTACACGATTTTGGTTTTATGTTTTGTTTCTATTCTACTCTCATCTCTATTTTAAAGGGATCACATAGTGCCACAACTGATATGATTTCAAAAAGTTACAAGGGATTTAAGGTAAAACTTAGTTTTGGATTAAAAAAATATTTTTAAAGAACATTTTTTTAATACTCACCAGTTTGAAATTTCGATCCGAATAGTCCTTCATTAGCCGAGCATTGTGAAGTCAGAAGTACTAGCAGTAGAAATTGATACCTGCGAACAAGACAAGAAAACTGTCAAAACAAGGTTATTATAATTTAATTAAAATTGTGTATAGCCTTTGTTGGAGATCCTTAGATTTAAATAAATAAATAAGTAGTATGTAATAAGATTCTTTATTAGTGCCTACATAATAATAAAAGTAATAAGAGTCGCTTTTAAATATTTTATCAAGCCTGGTTCTTGGTTTAACTATATTACAAAGTGCAATTTACTACTTCCACTTCAATTAAAGTTAGATCTCTACGTCCACAGACTTCATCGATAGAAAAAAATACACTTAAGAGATCACCTTCCATAAGAAATAGAAAAAATAGACGCAGAATTGCCATAGATTAATACTGCTAGGTTTACAAACAGCATTTCAAAAGGTCCAACTCGAGGGCTAAAGTTGAACGAGTTAGAAGGTGCTGAATTTCCAATTAGATCCATTTAGACGTACATTGGAACGAGCAGAAAAAATATGTATTTGCAATTCAGATCGTGTTTGAAACGCTCAGTGAAGAGAGCCTTAATTGATATGAATATTGACGTCGATATCCACTAGTTTACTTTGGTGAAATTTATAGCAATCTTCGTTAGGAATGTAGACATTTTTTGAACATTATATAATCACTAGCTGACCCGCGCAACTTCGTCTGCGTCTCTCAATAGTAATAAATTTTCTCCGTTTTTGAAACGTTCTTCATTGGTGCTCCGCTCCTATTAATCTTAGCGTGATGATATGTAGCCTATAGCCTTCCTCGATAAATGGGCTATCTAACACTGAAAGAATTTTTCAAATCGGACCAGTGGTTCCTGAGATTAGCGCGTTCAAACAAACAAACAAACAAACAAACTCTTCAGCTTTATAATATTAGTATAGATTAAGCAAAGGTAACTATTCCAAAATATCCAAACCTTTTTAGTGTACAATTTTATATACCCTATAAATCTAAAAGTTGCTGTGGAGTATGCGTGAGATACTCGAATATTTCTAATAAGTCCTAAAATTATTTCAAATAAATAAATTTTAAAACACTTACAAAATCACAATTTTTTTAAAATTTAAAGTCGAGTTTTGTAATTCTTCAATAAATCTAAAATAGTATATATAATAATCTCTAAACCTTTCATGGACTCAGTGTCTATTATAATTATTATGTCGTCAAAATAAAAAATAAAAACACTTTTGACTAAGTGTTAAAGAACCGTAAAATGCTTATAAAACGGTGCTTCATTCTTGCTTACCATTTAATGAGCACAGACTACTTTTCTTAACGTTATACAGTTGACAAACTACAATACTTGCAAACAATGAATTTGTGGCGACTCCCACATACAAAGAAACAGAAACATACTACAGCGCCCTCTAATGAAGCCACACCGAACTACGGAGTAACTCCTGAATGAGAATTGCTAAATCTGTATCGCGATATGAAGAATTTTCTCGCCGGTTAGCATATATAAAACTTCCTAACATCAATCGTTGGGCCGCGGCCCGCCAGGCATGATCACCCCGCCTGGTCGAAGGATCCTCCCTTTGCGTTGGAGAGACATAACTTGACGGGACATGCCATCCGTTCCTCCACAAATTCAACAGTAAAAGAACAACTATTTGGTGTTAAACTGAAATATAGACACAACAAGTTCAAGGCTGAAAATAGAGTCATTTCTCGGTTTCATAAATTAAGTACAAAGAAATCGACTGACTCTCTTTCGAAAACAATTTTTTTATTAAATACAAACAAACATAAGCGTACACAATAACTAATAAGTTACCTTCCAGTGAGAAAAAGACTTAACACGTGCTTCTGATCATGTACACTCATTTTGTTCCTATTCACCTTCTTAAAAACAACATCGTCTATATTGAAATTTAGAATAATATTATTTATGAATAAAGTTAAACTACCCTACTACTAACTTTTACCAAAATGTGTATTTTAGGGATAGTCGATTAACTAACTAACTTTTTTTAAGGATTAAAATGTCTTATCACAAAAGTACCTTAATAAAACATTTAAATAGAAACTACTCAATAAAGCATTTAAAATAAAAATATCATTGGAGATATGCGTAACCCACTTTAGCTCGTTCACCATGTTTTGCGCAGCATGAAGACTGTTGCAGCTGCCGCGCCACGTTCTACCAAGCCTATCAAGCACCTATTTGGCTTGGCACCGATTTCAAACAGACTAGAAGGGACTATTGCTGTTACATATGTATCTATCTATCTATATGTATCTTGGACTATATGTATGTATAACTTCACAATAATTTATTTAGGAGTTAAAGCGTTACAAATAAATTCATTTTTGAATTTATAAAAAGTCATAATCATCACCTCACCATTAGCCTATCGTCTTTCACTGCTGAACGAAAACTTCCCCCAAGGAGTGCCAACAATCCCGGTCTTATGCAGTCCACATCCATCTGCCGTCAGCCACTTTCCTTAAGTCGTCAGACCAGAGGACGCCCTGCGCTACACGCAGACTCCACTCTAACAGATAATATAAGTAAGGAGTAGTAATAAATAAGGATTACTCAATTAATTTTGTAACAAGATACTCAAGTTTATAGGTTTGCATAATACATTTTGTAACAACAAAACCATAAAGAGCATCAATATTCAACTAACGAGCAAAACCTTAGTTAAATTTTACGACCTGTTTCTGTTTACAGAATACAGTATTTCGAAGATTTCAATGATATGCCTGGAAACTGTTAGAGAAACGTGGAATTATTAAACGGGGCGTAATTACTTCAAGTAAGATTCCCACATATAGTTGAAAGGGAATGGATCCCCGTCTATTACAAATGTAACCTTTGTTAGTTATCGTCCAATTTATGTGAGAGTAATAGATTCAATCGATTAATGGTGTGAGTTCGGCGAGTATATTACAAACTATATCATCATCATCAGCCTATCGCAGTCCACTGCTGGATAAAGGACACTCCCATTGCACGCCACTTCGATCGGTTTTTGACTTCTCGCATCCAGCACCTGGCAGCCATCCTACGTAAACCGTCACTCAGCCTGGCCTGTGGGCGTCTTACACAGCGTTTGCCGTGACGCGGTCTCCACTCAAGAACTCGTTTACCCCAACGGTTGTCGGTTCTGCGGCTAATATGGCCAGCCCACTGCCACTTCAGCTTGCTGATTCGGCATAAATATTTTTTAATTATTATTATTTATTTAATAGGTGAAGAACAAAAACTATCTTCTAATGTAGGTAATCCAAGTGGATTAGTAATCTAGTCATCATCATCAACAGCCTTTAATAACCCACAGGACATAGGCCTCTACTTAGAAAAATGGTTTGGGCCTACTATACCACGCTGTCTGTTGAAGGGTTGGTATACGGTTTGTTGTAAGTTTTCCTTCTCTTTGCAGTGCTGTTGTCATATGTGGTTTGCTCCCTTAGTCGGCTTAGTCGACCCTCTGTATTCTTAATCCGTCACCACGCCCTACAGTACAGTAATCTAGTATATCAGATTTTTAAAAAGATTTCATTCTTTTGGAACTGGATCTGGAAGCTGTTTTATTTGGAGAAAACTGAAGATGCTGCTTAGAAGGCCCGCAGCAGACAAAAACATTTTATGTTATAAACCTATTAAAAGTTCTTAACAAACTACAACAAAGAAAATTAAAACTAAGTTTAGCACTGAATCATATGAGATATATTGTTGGACTCTTTTACCAAAAAAGGGCTTCAGTACATAAATTAACGCTACGTACGTAAAATCGTTAGACGGGCAGCTCTTAATAAAAGCACAAATATGTTCACATTTTATCAAGTTTGTAAGAACGAAGTTAAGTTAATAAAACAAGTACGGAGCTTGAATTACGAGTATATTGCCTCATCAGTGTATTGAAAACAATTGAAATTTTACCGTTTAATAATATATGTTTCCCTTCGCTTTTTTACTCATCCCATAGTCACCTTTATTTAAATCTTACATTGGAATATAACACCAGCTGGTGACCGCGACTTCGTCTACGTAGACTCCTATCATGTAAGCTTATGTTGATTATTTCACGACCTATATTATTGTCTTCAAAATTACCCATATTTATATAAAATTTCATTAGCGCGTAAACACGCGTGAACGTTAAAGACAGAATTACAGGTACGCAGAGTTACTTTCGTTATTTAAAACACATTTTTTTTTAATATCTTAATGTTTTTTTTTATGTTATAGAGAGCAAAAGAGCAGACAGCAGCAGCAAAGTCACCTGATGAAAAATAAATACCCATCCCATGTACGTCTGCAGTCGTGGTATTTATTTTAATTAATTTATTTTATTTTAATAAATAAATCATCAGTTGATGTTGTTAAGTTGATGATTTATTTATTTATGTATTAAAATTCTTTTTTCTTTGCTGAACATTAGTTAGAATTTAGGATGGGTTGTTACTGCCGCTCGCATAACAGGTATGTGGACTAAGGTACTTTTTAAACTTAACTTATAATGTCTATGACTATTGAAGTTCTCTTAAAGATGCATGTCACATAATCAACGCTTCATCAAACGTAATTTGACACCATACGTGAGTGTAAAGTCCTAAAAACCCATCAATATTCAATTACAGTAATAAAATTCACCTGAATTTAATTTTATTGCGTGTAATCAATACTTATCGAGACAGCCACGGCGAAATCTTGTTCGTACGACGTTTTGAATGGGCAATTATTTAGTCATACGTGTTTCGACTGGGAACTGTGACGTGACAGGCTGTATGCCAATTACTAGGCTTTCAGTACCTGCTCCCCAATGGTCATGTATGTTTAAGGCGTAATCAATACATAGTACCAAAATTTAACACAAGCTGTAGTCTGGGAGAATATTTTGTGTGCATCTGTCGGAGCGTATATTTCTGTTTGAGCATTGATTTTATGTTTTGACTTTGGGTAATAATTACTCGTCAAACATTCAATAGAGGATGTAGATTTTTGTGGTTTGTGTAACTATTTTTGTGGTTTTTCAAATTATAAAATATTTTTGAACATGATGAAGTAGAGAAGAACAATAAAATAACATCTATAAAGTCACAACAATTTTTTTTATTTATATACAAAAAATTTCTTCATTAACATATTGTTGAACACCATTAACGATTACGATATAACTAAATACATAATGATATAGTTTTAATCTGGCCTGTCGATTTCTTAGTCCAACTAGCCTTTCCATAGGATAGGACTTATCTTCCTATATAAGACTTGTGTTATCCCTTACCCTAGCACTCTATAATTTTTTATCCAATTTTACCAATTCTTTTATTTTTATGTTAAAACTCTTATATTCTACAGAGGGTTACATTCTTTATTGTAAAATACACCAACCAAAACAATGATGCACATTACGCCAATCCTCAAGTAGATTTTTAAATTTGCAAGAAAATTATGACATTGCTGGTATGCAAATATCGTCTCGTAAATAGCACTTGACACTTGACTTGAGACTTGTATTTAAATTAGGTAGCTACATACTACAAGCAAGATACATACAAACAAGCTACATACAAATGTTGAAATTAACTAGTCTAGACTAAGATGCAATTGAGACTGACTGAGTGAAGCATTTGAGTAGGGGACAACCCTTCGCCTCCTATCAACGAAATTTCCTAATGATTGCTTTAACTTTGCGAAGCTACTAAACTAAAAATTCAAGTTAACAAAAGTCAAACTATAGTTTTAAGTGTCTGGAAACAGTTACTTATTAGATTTGAAGGCATGCTTGGCTCATTATGAAAGTAAAGTTTAGTTGCACTTCTATAATAATTATTATCAGAATGTTGTAAAGATGAACATCGGTTGACTCTCTTTTTCATTGTAAGAGGAAAAACGATTGGACGGACTATTTAATGGTACTACGGTAAGTGACTAGCGCTTGGACACATGCAACTGAAGAGTGGCTCTTTAAGTGCCCCCTCCCCCAGAATTCTCGAAATGTTCTCCGATAACGGCAACTTGACTGCACGGATGACGTCTTAGTTTAAGCGGTCGCCACGCCGCTTGCTACTGCGCTGAGTGTTGTGGGTTCGATACCCACATGGGACGACGTTTTGTGTGATACACAAATTGTTATTCTGAGTGTGGGTGTTCTTTGTGTCCGTTTCTAATGTCCCCCACGACACAGGATGTACATTCCTAATTCGGGAGTTGTCTTTAAAAAAAAAGAAAAAAAAAGATCACCTCACTAGGTGAAAAGCACTAAAAGAATAGGATTTCTGTAAGGCCTCACATGCTCTCTCACAGCAACTTTATTTGTCTTATAACTAATCATCATCACCAGCCTATCACAGTCCATTGCTGGACATAACTCATCATTAACAATTCTAGTCCATTTCAATAGGATGCTGGGTCAAAGATTGTTTGTTAAAAATATTTAAGTAGATTTATCAGCAGTCTGATCACCATAGCAAAAGAGGCCTAGTTTGGAATTGGATAGACAAATTACTGTGTACCTGAAAAGATATTTATAGAATGTTTGCTGCACAAGATGATGATGATGATAATTACTATATTTTTTAATAAATCATTTGGAATTCATAAGTGTATATTATTATAATTCATTTCATTTATGTAATGTCATATATAGGGTACCTCTAGACACTAGACGTTTACTTCCTGCAATTCTTATACATTTCATAATCCTCCCTGTGCGCATAATATGTCTGAAATTTTTTAATGATAACATACAAGTACATCTACACACTCTGTGTGGTTTTCATAGAATCAATTTTAAATATAATACCTTTTAATATTAGCCAATGTTGTTAATACAAACTTTCATTCACAGTAAACTATATAATTTTTACAAAGCATTTTACTCAAAAGTATCCTTTGTACACGCTTTAAATGTCTCTTAACAAGAAAAATATTTTCATTTCAATGCAATGCCTTGTGGCACGTCGCTCGAAAATTCACTTAAATTATATTAGACCATACATATATAAACGTGAATTTCTCGTTATTCATGTCAAATAAAACTTGTACCCGTTTAACTACAAATTAAACTTCAGTTTAGCTTATTTCCACAGCGACAGAGGCTAAAATATCCTTTGTCTAGCAGAAACTCTAAAATAAAAGGAAATAAGTACGAATAAAGTTTCAAACGTTTGTACATTAAAGCAAAATCTCTTCATTCAGATAAACTAGTGAGAATATGTCCTTTTATTGTTGTGACAAACAACTTATTAGGTCTGTTATTTCTATAGCCTTCAGTGGAATATATCACAGAGAAACCTTATTTTTAAATTATGTTTAGTGTCGTTAAAAGCAAGGTCATTGAAATTTTTTTTTTTTTTTCGAAATAATATAGTTAGAATAGCGAAGAGTAGAATAATTAAGTTAATTTCATAAAGAAGAGAACACTGGCAATGTGATTATAGTCGAGGATTTTCAGGGCCAGTCCGGCTGCGAGAGTGCGTGGAACTCTGCCGTCTCCTTCTGCGAGCAAGTTATGCTCGCGAAGGAGATGTCGGAGCGGGACCGGGAGAGGTTTAGAACTCTCCCGGCCCGCCAGGCCCGGGAACGGGCCAGGTACCGCAGGCGACTCAGGCGCCGGAGGTCGCAGAACGACCTTCGTCGTCCATAAGCGCAGGCCCGGGGGTGACAGGTGAGGCCATCTGTCACCCTAGCAGAAGCGCGTTGCGAAGCGCGCTCGCTTCCAGGGAGCAGAGGGAACATGGGGTTCCCATACGGGGGGGGGGGGGGGGCGTACTCGCCTGCGGCGTGCGGGTTTAGTCGGTTCGCGTCCGTCAGGTGGTATCCGAAGGGATTGCCGCAAGGAAAAAAAAACGGCAAGTCCGGCTTTTTCTTTTTTTTGATCTGGCCAAGTTCGTGTAGGATTTCATAAATTTAGGGTTCAGTATTAAATGTAGAATACTTAGGGCATACTGAAAGTTTCTCGATTTTGACAAATAAGACATTTATAGTTTTTAAAAGAATAAATTTCTTCGCATTTAATGCATATTGACTGCACGGATGGTGTAGTGGTTTAAGCGGTCGCCACGCCGCTTACTACTACGTTGAGTGTTGTGGGTCCGATCCCCACGTAGTACGACACTTTGTGTGATCCACAAATTGTTGTTCTGAGTCTGGGTGTTCTTTGTGTCCGTTTCATGTATGTTATTTAAAGTCCCCCGCGACACAGAATGTATTCCTAATGCGGAAGTAGTCTTAAAAAAAAAATGCATTCAAAACTAAAAAAAATCATTGAACGAAAATGTTCACGAGTTAATTGCATTTTGATAGCGACATGCAATTTTCGAAAGGACGTCACAATAAAAAAAACATATGACAGTCTCGCAGATTAAAAAGTAACATGTTCATACAGAGTTCAATTTTTGAATTCCATAATTATTTCATTGTAAGTGGCAAGATCCAGAGACTTTCAGTATGTATTTGTTATTAAATTATACGTAATAGTAAACATTATCACAGTAACCTAAAAATAAAAACTGTGTTTAAATTGATATAAAAAAAAAAATGATTTCAGTTAAAAAAGTGTAAGACTGTTCCGGTTTACATTTATCTTAGGTAAAAGACCACACTTTTTGTAGTACTTTGATTATGATCAGTGATGATGAGCGAGAACAAATTATGAATGAATGACTCATTTCTCTATTATTTGTCCTGGGTGAGAGTCAAACCCAGAGCTAGACCAACATACTTTTATTAAACCTTTTGCAATAAGTCCAATAATCAATTACTATTACATAACTTTTTAACGTTATGCACATAAAGATTTATGCGGCGTTGAGTCACACCTACATAATATTTCGCAAGTTATGGTCACATGGTGTATAATACAAACCGGTTGCAATGTTTGACTGCAAGTATAGAAACGACGCAGCAGTGTAAACATTTCGGCAAACAAACGTACACAGATATTTAGCTGTAATGAAAGGTATGTGTTAGCCGCCTTGACATGTAACATACAAACGATGAATTGATGTTGCATAAATCAACAGCCATTAGATTTTAATTGATTTCATAAACTACAGGGAACTCATTTAAAATTATTCCCTATGTGATGTTTAAAATATTTTAGATTTATTGGTTTTTTTTTGGATAGTGAATGTTTATTAGTAGTCTGGTTCCCATGGTACAGGGTCTAACTAGTTTTGGATAAGGTGCTTTGAGATGTGTCAATTTTAATATTTTTGGATAAATAATAGTTTTTTCTTTAACTGTTTTGTAAAAATAATTGTTTTTTTAGCTTAACTTGTAACCAAATGACAAGAGCCAATTGGTGGCTACTATTAAGCCTCCGAGTCTGGGCCAGTAATCAGTTTAATATTGAGCTTATAAGTTTACTTATTCCTTAAGTAAATAAATTCTTACATAACATAGTCGTAATTTAAATAAAAGGTTATCCCATTAAATACAAGCAGGACTTAAAGATTGTCTAGAGGATAACGCTTTTATTTTATTACATTCGATTTATTGTCAAGCATATCTTTATTCCACAAGCGGCGGTGTGCCGAAATGCACTCGCCTTAAGTTATTGATTTCATAAAACCAGCTTTGCGTACTTATCTTATCGAATTGTTTTATATTTATAGTAAGCAGTTATTCGATAAATGGTGAAATCTTCTTTTAATTAAAACTGTTACTGATCTTAGAACGTGAATTTTAAATATTTATCTATGTGTTTAAATTTCTTTCTTGACAGTAAGTTATCAAAAAATAATGTGTCTGTGGAGACTATTTTAGAATTAGATGTTATTTTTACATACACGCCAAAGCTATATTGGTCCACAGGTAGGTACGCTTAATATTACCGGTACCTAACCAACACCTGTGGAGCTACTTGTTAGTAACCCTGTCATTTTCATACATTTCATAAGCATATTTTTTTTTTAGTTTTGAAAACTTAACCGTAACCCTGGGGCATAGAGGGACTCGTTGTAAACCAGCACTAGATACTTGTCTTGCAATGCTGAACCAGTTCCTATACGACAAACACGTGAGGTGCTCATTATGTTATTAAGGAGAAATGTGGTCTAAATGAAACTTTAATATTTTAGGTACCTATAAATATCATAGTATATAGGCGAAAGAGAACTCTTTTATTTTCATCTCCCATCATACATGGAAGTCTTTCAGCCGAGAAAATTTACATTATATTTCATATTCAATTAGAAGACTCGTCGAAAATTAATTACAGAACCCAATAATCGTTGGTATTTATTGGATCTTCAAGATGACCATCTTAATTAGGCTATTAATTAGGCTTGAAGGCTTATTGAGGGCTTCTTTGAACGAATGAGTGCGTGGGAAGCTTTCATTCATTATAAAGGTGTTTATTATAGGTGTGATTCTCACTTAGAGTAATCAGTCATGAATACACGTGGGTGATTTAGTGACTAGGAGCATTACACAACTGACAAGGGTTATAGTAATATGCTTAATTCATTAGCTTTCGTCTCCGTCCGCATTTAGCACTGCAATAATAATAGCTGCTGTTTTTTAATTTATATGTTGATAAGAAATATATTATCAATAACTATATTTTTTAAGTTCTTGGCTTGTACACAATTTTACAATAATGCTATTCCTTTTGAGTAGCATCTTAATGCAATAGTTACTCGACACTTGTGGGTGACAGCATTTGACTGCAACGTTAGAGGTCAAGGATTTGAATCATGCTTTGAATCTTCAAGGGGGAATCAATTCAATCAATATGCATTTATTAATGCATTTGAATTTATAAAAACACAACACAAGCTGTGCATAGTTTATATCTAGAAAGTGACATGTAAAATAATGTGCAAGGACTTTGTAAATAAATATTACAGTACTATATGTTATTTATTATTATTTATTACAATACCAGATTTTTAATTGTTTTAAGTATTTAGATTATAGGAAAAATAAAATACAGCAAGTTTTTAGCGTCGAGTTGTGTGTAAAAAAGAGGCCCACTCAACACCTCTAGACTTGATCATCATCCCGGCCGTACTAAAACCAATTTGTCAAACTCGTCAAAATAAACAATATAAGCCCAAAGCTCTATCCAACTCACAGCTCCAACGTCAGCTCAATACCAAGATGTCAAATCGTAGTATTAACGTATAAAGCTTTATTTTGGCACCACAATTAGAGGTAGGTGTAAATTGACTGCAAATTGGGGGCTGCCATTTTTTTATTTTATTTATTTATTAAGGTTTACCAACAATTGTTTACATCAAAACTTGTAATATAGGCATACTAAAGAAAAACAATTAACAATGTAACAATTACTTATAGGTAAACACCGCTTTTTGTAAAAATTATACATACATTGAAGATAAAAATCATAGACTCAAACATTAATCTTAACTATATACATGCAGTTTACATTAAATTAAATCAAATTATTGTTGACCAATATCCGGTAAACAAACATCACTAAAACTATTTATTGTCTTGGCCATTCTTGCATACGGCGAATTGGCGCCAAGAACTGTCCTTCTGAGGGGCGGACAAAGTGGTGTGATGGAGACACGCGGAAGCCTAGCAGGTACACGAAACTTGAACAGAGCCATTAACTGTGGATTGTCTATTTTCTGGTTGAGAATTTTAAAGGCAAACAACATGTCATTTAGGCTTCTACGTTTTTCAAGCGAAATCATGCCAAAGTGTGAAAGTCTACTATCGTAGGAGCGCTTAGTTTTTGAAATACCATTCGAGAAAGCAAGATGCCACAGAAATCGTTTTTGGATACGTTCAAGGCGTAAGGAGTGGACTGCATAATGGGGTCTCCAGACTACGCTACAGTACCTACTCTAATTGATTATATGATCTACTTTATAACAGCTTGATCCGTAACATGGATCAAGCTGTTATAAAGTAGAATTTTAGTTTTATTGTTGCGAAGAAATTTGCATTGTCTTAAAACAAATCCCAACATTTTTGAAGCCTTTTTACTAGTATTTTCTAAGTGGGGCTTGAAGGTTAACTTATTATCAAATAGGACTCCTAGATCCCGAATCGTATCCACTTCTTTAATTTCGCAATTAGGTGTTTTAACTCTATTTTAACTAAAATAAAGATATCCTGTATTACATTACGTCGTCGTAAAACATCTTCAATAATTAGGCAGCCCTGGCGGATATTCTTTGGTTGTTTATTAAGTTCATAGGTAGTTGAAAATGTTATTTATTATTGCCACATCTAAGTATATCTTCGAGAAACAAATAGGCACGTAAGGAAGTGGAAGGAAGTGACATGAGAACTAATACTCCATTTTTTATATGACCGACATCACGAGAGATCAACTCTATTATAAAAAGCTTTTTACGTTTATTATCTTTCTTACATAATCTAGTTCAGTTGGAGGTTTTTAAATTCTTATAACCTTTTTTGATTGAGCTTTAACCGTCTGGGTTTTTTCAAAAATTTTAATTTTTCTTTTTATTTAGGTTAATGAACAACGGTAAAAACCTTAGTATTAAAAAAGTTCTACCTTTAATTTAAAATATCTACTGCAATAGAACTATAAGTTGTCAATGCATTTAATAACTTTGATTCGCCGGAAATGACTCTTCTAGCTAAAGTTATCTTGTAGACACTTTAATAACAATTATCAATTAAGATTCGTATTAATCACTGACTAACCTGTGAAGTTATGTAATTATTTTAACCCTTAATGTGTGCTTGCACAAGAAGCGTTAATAACTTGCGACTTAATAGTCCTCATAAACTTCAATGAAAGATCATGCGGAAGAATCGATAAATTATTTTGTTTTATTATAATTATTAATTTTATGACTTTAAATTAAGAATTCCATAGATCATTTACACTATTAGAAATAAACAGTTTTTAATAGCATTTGATAATTTATAATTCGATTTGATTAATCAGAAGGTCGATTTGTATTCAAATTAATGTGTGGAATTTGATAATCAAGCGTTGGGAATATTTACAATAAAATTTTGATATCTGGATTTTATGACACAGTGATACAGATTACAGAATATATTTGACCTAATGAATGCTGAATTTTAGTGGAAATTATTAGTTAATTACATACTTAATGTGCGTTATTAAGTGTTGCTTAATTTAGGAAGAGATTTTGATTTTCTGTATTTATCTGGCAGTGACAGGTGAGAAGTCCCCATTCGTTATATCATTTTTATTTACCTGGAATTATTAAAACAGGATTGGGGGTGTTTCATGACGTCACACAATTCTTGCTGCTCCCAGATATGTACCTTAGCAGGACTACAAGCGCGCGTTTGCTTTGTAAAGATCACAATCGCTGACTAAATATTTCATCTCATTATCGCTACACGGCTAATAATGGATGGTTTTATGAAATAAACACATGTTAGCAGGGAAACTCATGACTAATAAATTCTTCCGTTTCAATTTTTATTAAGGCATAGGAATGATCGTAACCACAAATATATAACAGCTAACCTTTAAGAGAAACAAACGTTTATAATACAACGCAATTCGCACAATCTCGCTATCAACGCATTGTTCAACCCTACCATCTGAGATACGGGACTATTCTGTCACGCTGTGAATGGAACTCGAATAACGGCACGGTCTAAATTAATTACCATGAGGGGAACAAAAGTCTTGAGGGCCAATCCATCAAGGACTTCCCTTCGCGGCACCTGTGCGACTAACGTGTGACTTCATATGCTAACAATTTAAATATTGTTTTCTGTGTTTTTCTGCGACTAGTTCCCGGTTTGCGGGCGGCTAAAGGTTGTGTTATAGTGTTTTAAAGAATATCAGTAAGTTTTTATTGTTTTTAAACAGAAATATAGTGCTGAATTATTTTATTACGACTATTGGTGAGTAAATTTATTTTCTTTCTAAAAGTGGGTAGGAGGTATCCTTTGTTTATATTGATTTTTCTCTGCGTATTGTTTTTTTTTAACTTGTTCCTTTTGAAATTGTTGTTTGGTGTGTCTTTGTTTGGCTATGTCGGTCGTTAGCGAGTTGCCGGACCCCGGCGGTACAAGTGAATTTCTAACACCAACCGGGAAAAGGACATTTAACGAAATGTCACCTACGGATTTCTCGCCGAAAGACAATAGAAGTAAACGAATTAATAATTCGGATTTAAGTGGAAATGTTTCATCTCTTAACGGTCGTGATAACTGTGGGGAATACAATTACTGCGAGTTAGTCTCACAGGCTACCGAGTACTTGGCAAAAATCAATGAATTAGTAA